>ONZH01007975.1:0-600000 GCA_900303285.1 Rhinella marina | reverse complement strand
TGGCTGCAGTGATACTGTGCCTGAAAATCACAAGTAGACAAAGGTAAATCTGCTTTTTTGGCGCAAAGAAATCCGGATCAGATGTCCTTAAATCTTATAAATAGTGATCTCTTTTATTGTCTGATAAGGTGCACAATGGATAAAACCACGCGTTTCGGGGCTATCAAGGACACCTTCCTCAGGTTACAGACATAACAGTAAACATACCTACACATTTATATAGGTTACAAACCTTGAAAAGACCGCCAAAAAAAACGCATGTATGGGCGGAGTTAAAGTGGGAGGTACATATGGTAATAAGCCAGATTAGCATATACCGACAGGTGACAAAGATTCTTTATCAAAACCCTCCTGTATAACTAACATCCGAAATGACATTTCAAATAAGGCAGAAACGCGCTAATATACGTTAAAATACATAAAACACACTTATAGTACTAGTAATGAATATGGTCATGTGACCTATGCGTGGAACGCAACCAGGAAGCGCGTTCAACCCAGTCACTAAAGGAAGCGCTCGCTGAGTAGAGAGGGCGGTCACGTGATCGGATAGGTCGGTCATGTGACAAGTAGCAGGGAAAACAAACCAGCGTTCTACATACAACATAAAAACACTTATAGTAGTGGTAATAAATAGATGCTACTCTGGCTACTTTTTACCATCTCCCCAAACTCCATAAAGATCTAAGGAATCCCCTAGGGCGAACAATTATTTTGGGTGTAACATCCTTGACTAGAAACTTATCACATTACATAGATTTATTTCTACAAAAATATGTGTTCAAATTAGAATCATATCTGAAGGATTCTTCAAACCTCATAACACACTTGCAAAATATATCTTGGAAATCTGATTATCACTGGCTAACGCTTGACGTTTCTGCAATCTACTCGAATATAACCCATGATTTGGGGATCCATTGTTCCTCCTATTTTTTGAACAAGGATACAGAGATGCCAGCCGTGCAAAGAGATTTTATCATCAAGGGTATCCAGTTCATACTGACACATAATACATTTAGTTTTGAGAAAAAAATATTTAAACAGATTCGCGGGACCGCGATGGGGACGCGTTTCGCGCCCAGTTTCTCCAATCTGTTTATGGGTGTTTACGAACAGAAGTTCATCTATCAATCTGATTATTGGAAGGATCACATCGTCTTATACAAGAGATATATTGATGATTTGATCTTTATCTGGAAAGCTGATGAGTCTTCAATTGAAAAGTTTATAAAACATCTTAACACTAATGATTGGGGTATCACATTAACAGGCACATATAACAACTCTAAAACCGAGTTCTTAGATTTGGAAATTTTTGCTCAGGGGAACAGTATCACCACCCAAACCTTTTTTTAAAAAGTGGACAGCAACAGCTATCTGGACTTCACAAGCACCTACTATGGAAAATGGAAACGGAATATCCCGTTTAGTCAGTTCAGAAGAATTAGGCGGAACTGTACATCAAATGAAGATTTCCATCATCAATGCGATATCATAGCGACAAGATTCCGCCAAAAGGGATACCCTTCAAATTTAGTGAATGGAGCCAGAAGCAAAGCGTCTGGACTTACACAAATGGAACGTCTAATCCCCAAATTTAAAGACCCGCAAAGAACCAAAGAGAGAACCCATTCAGTTTTAATTTTATCACTACATATAACCAAAATTTTAAAGAAATAAAAAGGATTTTAAACGACCACTGGTATATCCTACAGAGGGACCCGGTTTTAAGTAAAATAATTCCGAGAATACCACGTCTGACCTACAAAAGAGCGCATACCCTGAAAAATATCCTAGCACCTAGCAAAATTAGAACTAAAGGGGAAATTACCAACAATTCCACCATAATGGCACCCAAGGGGAGTAAAAAATGTGGACACTCTAGATGCCTCTGCTGTACCATGGTATGTTCTAGTAAAACGTTCTGCAACAATAATAGTAATGAAACGTTTCAAATACTAGCAAATTTAGACTGTAATTCCACCCATGTAATCTATCTTCTGGAGTGCCCATGTCATCTTCAGTACATGGGGCGGACAATACAAACATTGAGGAACAGGCTAAATAAACATCGTTCAAACATTCGGAAAAAATACCTTAAACATAGCGTATCTAGACACGCAACAGAGTACCACGAAGCAAGTTCAAGGGGTTTTATAATTACCCCTATTGAACAAATCCCCCCCCATGAGTGGCACAACGTCCAGTATATTAGACGTAGGGAGATGTATTGGATCTTCAAATTGAATAGTCTCAGCCCATACGGCTTAAATGAAGCGTTTGAGATTAACTTCGCGCTCAAATTCCTTCCTCTCTTCCACCACTAGGTGCCTATAACATGCCCACACACCAAATGTACAGTCATCTAAGCATTAAATTAATACCTTTGTACTGTACAACCGTGGGGTTCTGTTCCTCCGGTCACTTCTCACGAGGTGGTTATGGGCTGGAATCTGTGCCGGCTGTTGGTTGGGACACGCCCCGGCCTGTGGCGCGCTCCCACACTAACAAACTGAAAGTACCTGCGCTCTCTCGGAGCGAATAGTGACGTCACTATCAACAACTACAGGTGCTGGTAAGGGTCAATGTTCCTCTCAACGCGTTTCGGACAGTACGCTGTCCTTCATCAGGAGATTCCAATCTAGTTTTGGAGCTAGTTTTGGGAGGAATTGCAGTCGGAAGTAATGTACTAACTTAAACTCTGACTCAGATTAAACAATATTATCTGTTATTAATATTGTGTACTTAATTTATTAACTTTCATATACATTTTTGAAAAGTTTAAAAATGTTAATCATATTTTATGCTCTATAAATCTAAAGACCGTATTTATCAAAAACAGTGATAAGTAGGTTTTTCTAGTGGTGATAGATAATCAGTTCTCAACACTCATGTGTTCTCCCCGTCCCTTATACTATAAACAGTGATAAGCAGGGTGTTCTAGTGGAGATAGATAATCAGTTCTCACCTCTCCTGTCCTTATACTATAAACAGTGATAAGCATGGTGTCCTAGTGATGACAGATTATCAGTTCTCATCTCTCCTGTCCTTATACTATAATATGTGATAAGCAGGGTGTTCTAGTAGTGATAGATAATCAGTTCTCACCTCCCCTATCCTTATACTATAAACAGTGATAAGCAGGGTATTCTAGTAGTGATAGATAATCAGTTCTCACCTCTCCTGTGTTCTCTCCTGTTCCTTATACTATAAACAGTGATAAGCAGGGTGTTCTAGTGGTGATAATAATTTCTTACCTCTCTTGTGTTCTCCTCTGTCCTTATTCTATAAACAGTGATAAGCAGGGTGTTCTAATGGTGATAGATAATCAGTTCTCACCTCTCCTATCCTAACAGTGATAAGCAGGATGTTCTAGATGTGATAATCATTTCTTACCTCTCTTGTGTTCTCCCCTGTCCTTATGCTATAAGCAGTGATAAGCAGGGTGTTCTGGTGTTGATAGATAATCAGTTCTCACCTTTCTTGTCTTCTCTCCTGTCTTTATACTATAATCAGTGATAAGCAGAGTGTTCTAGTGGTGATAATCAGTTCTCACCTCTCCTGTGTTCTCTTCTGTTCTTATACTATAATCAGTGATAAGCAGGGTGTTCTAGTGGTAATAGATAATCAGTTCCAGTGCTCCAGACTAAAAATAGGACATTTTCTATAATTTCTTGCGGAGCCGCGGCTAGGCAAGTTCGCAAGCCGCCCATTGAAGTGAATGCAGCTGTATCTATTCTGCAAAATTGCGGAATAGATGCGGGCACATTCACACGGTCGTATATATATTAATATATTGATGGGTTTTTTGTTTTTTTTACTTTTTATTTACTAATTATTGGCCTCCTTAGGTGCTAGAACTCCTGTCCTATTCACCCTAATAGATCTTTACACTCTCCCTGCTGCCCTGGGCTTTGTGCACAGGGCAGCAAGGAGCTTACCATGGCAGCCAGGACTTCAGTAGCGTCCTGGTTGCCATGGTAACCGATCGGAGCTCCGCGATTACATTGCTGGGTTCTGATCGGAACTGCCACTGAACCACCAATGAAGAGGGTGAGGGGGGGAGGGGACCCTGTGGCCACTGCCACCAATGATTATCATAGTTGGGGGGGGGGGGTTGGGCACTGCGCCACCAATGAATAATACTGGGGGGGGGGGTGCACTGAGCCACTAATGATTATTATACTGGTTGGGGTTTTTATTACTGGGGAGGGCGCACTGCGCCGCCAATGATGATAACTACGTTTAATACAACTACAGGAGGTGGGTGCCGGCGCAGGATCACATAGCCGGCACCTGACTTGTATTATAGGGAGCTGCAATCAGTGTTAGTTAACCCCTCAGGTGCGGCACCCGCCTTCTGTAGTTGTATTAAACGTAGTTATCATCATTGGTGGCACAGTGCGCCCTCCACAGTAATAAAAACCCCAACCAGTATAATGTGTGTGCCCCATCAGACCTCAGATCAGCCCACTGTGCCCCCATCAGACCTCAGATCAGCCCACTGTGCCCCATCAGAGCTCAGATCAGCTCATTGTGGCCCCAACAGACCTCAGATCAGCCCACTGTGCTCCCATCAGACCTCAGATCAGCTCATTGTGGCACCATCAGACCTCAAATCAGCCCATTGTGGCCACATCGGACCTCAGATCATCCCATTGTGGCCCCATCAGACCTCAGATCAGCCCATTGTGGCCCCATCAGACCCCAGATCAGCCCACTGTGCCCCAATCAGACCTCAGATGAGCCCACTATGCCCCAATCAGACCTCAGATCAGCCCATTGTTGCCCCATCAGACCTCAGATCAGCCCACTGTGCCCCAATCAGACCTCAGATCAGCCTACTGTGCCCTCATCAGTAGCGCAGCCTAGTATCAGTAAATGCAGTCGAGTCCAGGCACAAATGGCGACAAGACTAAAAAGTCTTGTCGCCATTTGTAAAATCTAAGTCGCATTTGCGACCATTTTGGTCGCCATCTGGAGCCCTGAGTTCTCAAGTCTCCTGTCCTTATACTATAAACAGTGATAAGCAGGGTGTTCTAGATGTGATAGATAATCATTTCTTACCTCTCTTGTGTTCTCCCCTGTCCTTATACTATAATCAGTGATAAGCAGAGTGTTCTAGTGCTGATAATCAGTTTTCACCTCTCCTGTGTTCTCCCCTGTTCTTATACTATAATCAGTGATAAGCAGGGTGTTCTAGTGCTGATAATCAGTTTTCACCTCTCCTGTGTTGTCTCCTGTCCTTATACTATAATCAGTGATAAGCAGGGTGTTCTAGTGGTAATAGATAATCAGTTCTCACCTCTCCTGTCCTTATACTATAAACAGTGATAGGCAGGGTGTTCTAGTGGTGATAGATAATCAGTTTTCATCTCTCCTGTGTTCTCCCCTGTCCTTATACTGTAAGCAGTGATAAGCAGGGTGTTCTACTGGTGATAGATAATCAGTTCTCACCTCTCCAGTGTTGTCTCCTGTCCTTTTACTATAATCAGTGATAAGCAGAGTGTTCTAGTGCTGATAATCATTTCTTACCTCTCTTGTGTTCTCCCTGTCCTTATACTATAATCAGTGATAAGCAGAGTGTTCTAGTGCTGATAATCAGTTTTCACCTCTCCTGTGTTCTCCCCTGTTCTTATACTATAATCAGTGATAAGCAGGGTGTTCTAGTGCTGATAATCAGTTTTCACCTCTCCTGTGTTGTCTCCTGTCCTTATACTATAATCAGTGATAAGCAGGGTGTTCTAGTGGTAATAGATAATCAGTTCTCACCTCTCCTGTCCTTATACTATAAACAGTGATAGGCAGGGTGTTCTAGTGGTGATAGATAATCAGTTTTCATCTCTCCTGTGTTCTCCCCTGTCCTTATACTGTAAGCAGTGATAAGCAGGGTGTTCTACTGGTGATAGATAATCAGTTCTCACCTCTCCAGTGTTGTCTCCTGTCCTTTTACTATAATCAGTGATAAGCAGAGTGTTCTAGTGCTGATAATCATTTCTTACCTCTCTTGTGTTCTCCCCTGTCCTTATACTATAATCAGTGATAAGCAGAGTGTTCTAGTGCTGATAATCAGTTTTCATCTCTCCTGTGTTCTCCCCTGTTCTTATACTATAATCAGTGATAAGCAGGGTGTTCTAGTGCTGATAATCAGTTTTCACCTCTCCTGTGTTGTCTCCTGTCCTTATACTATAATCAGTGATAAGCAGGGTGTTCTAGTGGTAATAGATAATCAGTTCTCACCTCTCCTGTCCTTATACTATTAACAGTGATAGGCAGGGTGTTCTAGTGGTGATAGATAATCAGTTTTCATCTCTCCTGTGTTCCCCCCTGTCCTTATACTGTAAGCAGTGATAAGCAGGGTGTTCTACTGGTGATAGATAATCAGTTCTCACCTCTCCTGTGTTGTCTCCTGTCCTTTTACTATAATCAGTGATAAGCAGGGTGTTCTAGTGCTGATAATCAGTTTTCACCTCTCCTGTGTTGTCTCCTGTCCTTTTACTATAATCAGTGATAAGCAGAGTGTTCTAGTGGTAATAGATAATCAGTTCTCACCGCTCCTGTCCTTATACTATAAACAGTGATAGGCAGGGTGTTCTAGTGGTGATAGATAATCAGTTCTCACCTCTCCTGTCCTTATACTATAAACAGTGATAGGCAGGGTGTTCTAATGGTGATAATCAGTTCTCACCTCTCCTGTCCTTATACTATAAACAGTGATAGGCAGGGTGTTCTAGTGGTGATAGATAATCAGTTTTCACCTCTCCTGTGTTCTTCCCTGTCCTTATACTGTAAGCAGTGATAAGCAGGGTGTTCTACTGGTGATAGATAATCAGTTCTCACCTCTCCTGTGTTCTCTCCTGTCCCTTATTCATACTTACCTACTCTCCCTTGCCTGCATGCCGGCTCTCATGTGTTTATCTTCTGGTATGCGGCTTTTTTATTTCATCCCTGACATGGACATGATCATCTACTCCGCTGAAGCCAATAACTAGCATCTGCAGTGATCTTTCTCTTGTGGATGCGTCATTGTTGAATCCAGTCAGTGACTGCAGTGGAGCAGATGATCATGCCCATACTGGGGTTGAATTAAACAAGACATGGTCCGGGAAATGGACACATGAGAACCAGAGAGGAAGTATGCTGCAGACCAGACACAGGAGAGCTGGTGAGCAGGACTGGAAAGGCAGATAGCAGTATGGATCTTTCCATAGCAGAGCCATAGCGGAGGCAGGCTGCGGCACCTGTGAAAAGTAATTTATTCCCAGACAACCTTTTTATGGCAGTACTGAATATAGCAGCGGCACTTTTTACAAGTTTCTTTTAATACCATTTAGACTTGCACATGATTCTCTGCATTACCAGGATATAAATATAGAGCTTTTTAATTTTTTGTGAGGATAAGTTCATAGATGTCTTAGTGTATAAGTTATTAAATGCATAGTGCATTGCATATTTACTTACTAAGTAGCCGGACTACTTACAGTACACGATAGAAATAGCCAAATGTTACCATTTTACTACAGTAAAGACCTTTCCTCAAAAGATAGAGCATGTTCTACTCTTGGCCACAAAATGCGGACTACGGACCCACTGAAGTCAATGAATCTTCAAAAAATAAAAAATAAATGAATGCGAAATGGACATCATCCATATTTTGCGGGTCCGCCTTAAATGGTGTTCAGCAGTGGACTGGTGGACTTATGCTTTATAGCTTTATTCCAGGATTTTACTATTGATGACCTATCCACAGCATAGTTCTTCAATATCTGATCTATTTACTCTAGTTTTTATGCAGTAGAGGAATTTCTAACTTACCAAAGAGCTAACAACGACTTGAAGAGAACTGTAAGACCTAGCCCACCCATGCATTACATGGCTGGACATTCCTCTGAGTGGTTGACGTGCATTGCCGGGGTTTCCCAGCAGTAGAAATGTACAGCTTGATGTGGCTTTCCTTGGTGACAACATCTGATCACTGGGTTACATTAGTTTCACACGAGCGTTTATGAGATCTGAAGCATCACCGTGGTATTTGTCCAGCCGATTCTCTGCATATTTGCCGGGTTGCAGATGGATCTCTGCAGGTTCTCATTAACATTAGTGTGAAAAAAGCCTTAGACAAGATGAACTGGAGGAGGTCATCTCCCTGCTGCACCAGCTTCTGCTTAAGCTACTTTCACGCTAGCATTTAAGCTTTTCAGTATTGAGATTTGTCAAAGGGTCTCAATACCAGAAGAAAACGCTTCAGTTTTATCCCCATTCATTGTCAACAGAATGTAGCGCTCCAAAATGCATTCCATTCCGTTTAGTTGCACTCTTATACATGAGAGCAAACCCCAGCATGTTGTAGTTAGCTTTCCGTCCTGGGATGCGGAGCAAGACCAATGGGGACGCATCCGTTTTCTCTGACACAATAGAAAACGGATCCGTCCCCCACTGACTTTCAATGGTGTTCATGACGGATCCGTGTTAAAGATAATACAACTGGATGCTGATGGTTGTATTATCAGTAATGGAACATTTTTGCTGAACCCTGGCAGATCCAGTAAAAACGCTAGTGAGAAAGTAGCCTTAAATGTGTTGTCTTTGTAAGACGACCCCTTTAAAGGTGTGGTTGGGGCAGTCAAAATTGGGCTTTTCGTTGTCAATTTTTTTTGTTGAAGAGCGACTACACACATATAACTTTGATAATCTTGTAATGTGGTTTGTTCCCTGCCTGGTAAGATTTCCTTCATTTAGGTAGATTCACCATTAGGCAGTGTTCTGTTATATAGTGGTGATATCTCAGGAAGTGTGCACCGCCTATTAATACTCCTTTCATTGCAGCCGGTACACTTGTACTGTTCCTCCGTCATTTTCTTTCATGTGCTTCGTGCTAATTTCTTTCTTCTTGAGTCGTAATCTCTTGTGTTTAACTTTTATCGCAACTAAATCCTGAAATGTTCCTTTTTTTTGTTGTTCAAATATATTCAGAAATGCTGAATAATCCGAGCTTTGTTTCACAGAAAAGAATTAATCTGCCTTGTTCTGAGACAATACCAATGAATTTGCACAGGAATAACAGTAATGGAAATGACTGTCCGGTAATAAGAGCTTTAGCGCCACACCTCACGTGTGGTGACAGGCCACAGGTGGCGCTATTTGTGGTTGGAATTTACATTCAGAGCTATAACCCATGTCTAAGTCTATTGGGGCACCAAAATAATATGCAATAATGGTGAGAAGGCATTACTACTGGATGTAACTTGGACTTCTAACAACTGACAACTTCTAACAATCTGCATCAGAGGAACTTTTTGGCGCCTCCATAGCTTCTTTTTCAGGCCCTGTAGGAACTTTGTAGAAGACCAATGATTTGCAGAAACCTGCTTTTCACAGGAAGGATCCAGAACTCAAAGCCTTGAGAAAGAAGCTCAATAAACATCGGCGGCGTTACTGCTGACTCACTTGCAGATGTTGAGGCTATTGACAGTCTGTAACCAGTCATTAAAGTTTTTTGTATTTGAATTCCTGCTTCCATTCTGTAAAATAATCTGTGCCTGATTACGGCATACATCCGCCGTTCACATTCCTGGATCCCGGCTCTCATTCTTCTTTATAAATTCCTATTCAGCGCATTTTTGCTACAAAATATAACTAGCACTTTTTGACAGATAGCTTAATGTCGGCTGCATCTGTTTGCTATTCGCGCTGCTCTTTAAGCAGCATACATTTTTTAATCATTTTAATTTTCACTGAAGCAATTTAAGATTTTTCGTTTTTCAAGTGGGAGTTCTACATAATGACACATTATTTTGATCTGACCAACTGTTCATGTTTTTTTTTTTTAAACTTCTAAATAAGAAAAAGTAGAAAACATGGCTGAATAGTCAATCACCAATTGTCGCGCTTTGCAGATGCTTAGAAAAAAAGTTTTCTAAAGAAAATAAAAATCATAAAAACTTAGACTATGTTCCAGAACAATCTCTTGAATATGCAACCGAAGATGTTTTAGTCAAATATATTCTGAAACAATGAATACTCTGATGCCGAAATATATTTTATTGGCTCAAGTTTTAAATGTTTGAAGAATTGCGCACGCATTTGTTATGCCATTGATGCTATAGAGATAACATACTCAGCAGCGCAGTACTGAATCTGACACCATTTACGTCTGTCCCTGTTCCAGTTGGGTGGAGAGTGTGATTGACACTCAAGGTCTCCATACATATTAGTGTACTGTCGGCTGAACACTCCATAAATGTCAGTTTTGGACGACAGTCTAATGTGTATGGGGAGCTCCCGACTCTTTCCCCCGACAGATGATCTCAGGGGAGAGAAGGGGGGCAAAGTGAAAATTTTTGCTCGATCCTTTTGTTCTCCCAGGAGATAAGTCGCCACTAGGAGTATCTGCTAGTGGTGGATTACTGACCTGAGAAATAAAGGTAATATTTAATCCACAAGGTGAATCTGCTAATTTCAGAACTCCTGTAGCAGTGAATGGATGGTGACCACGCTTATGCTGTAAGATCTCCACTTCGGGAGGCCCGTTATGTAGATAGATGCAGTTCCCAGCGGTGGGTCCTGTACCTATCTGACTTTGATAGCATATCCTAGCAATAGGCCATCAAATTCTAAGATTAAACAACCCATTTAAAGAGCTTGACGTGTATTGGATACAGTCCTAGGAGATCTAACAGTGTCATACATGAACGGTTTTTATTTGGGTCGAGTTTATTTGTATCTGAATCATATCTGCTGACTAATACATTAGAATTAGACCCAAAACAAATTTCAAAAAAATTGCTTATCTCTACTGATGGGCAACATTGGAATCCCTAGTGATAGCAGATTAGTTCTGTGTCTGCAGTTACACCACTGAATGAGGAGACAAATGAGGATCAATCTGCCCACCTTCTCCAGTCAAAAGTAAATGAGGGTTTGTCAAGTATAATGGTGGCTGCCTATATTTCAGGTAGAATCCAACTTATGGTTACAATTGTGTGCCAAGGCCAGTGTATAGATGTCAGAAAAAAAAAAAACATTTTTGAAACCCTTTTTTATCAAGGGGGTATGTGGCACATGAGTTCAGATGAACTGCAACTGGAATACCTTGGTGGGAAACTACTCTTGATGGCACCTATATCTACATTAATATTGAGCTGTTCTGTCACAAAGGGTTAACTGTTTTTCTAGCTGTGTGCATCCTACTTTCGCTTTGTGCCAGTCATCTAATAACCCTCATCTTTAAATTATTAAGAGGCTCTTATCAGTAATATAAGGATTAAGCTATAATGAGCGTTTATAAGGTCAGAGATCAGGCTCCCTGCCTGATGGAGCAGGTAGAAAAAAACAGATCCTGCTAGTAGAGCATCTCAGCTCTAAACAGAGAAAAGGACTCCATATGTTTAATAAAGACCAATTGAAAAATTATTTTTAGCTTACGAATACAACGCATTAATAAAGAAAATTGCCCCCAAAGGTGTACATAGCCTTTATACTCCATGAAACCTCGTCCTTCAGAAAGTTGAACATCCAGTATTCCTGCGAGTGCTGAATATATTACTCATGCATTATCTGACAGCTGTATTGTGACAATTGCTGTCACATCGGTATTCCCGTTACATATGGCAGATAAAGGTCAAGTGTGGGCCCATTTACTGTACAGTCATGGCCAAAAGTTTTGAGAATGACACAAATATTATATTTTCACATGATCTGCTGCCCTCTGGTTTTTATGTGTGTTTGTCAGATGTTTTTATCACATACAGAAATATAATTGCATTCATATTATGAGTAACAAAAGCTTATATTGACAGTTAGAATGAGTTAATGCAGCAAGTCAATATTTGCAGTGTTGACCCTTCTTCTTCAGGACCTCTGCAATTCTCCCTGGCATGCTCTCAATCAACTTCTGGACCAAATCCTGACTGATAGCAGTCCATTCTTGCACAATCAATGCTTGCATTTTGTCAGAATTTGTAGGTTTTTGTTTGTCCACCCGTCTCTTGATGATTGACCACAAGTTCTCAATGGGATTAAGATCTGGGGAGTTTCCAGGCCATGGACCCAAAATCTATATGTTTTGTTCCCTGAGCTATTTAATTATCACCTTTGCTTTATGGCAAGGTGCTCCATCATGCTGGAAAAGGCATTGTTGATCACCAAACTGCTCTTGGACGGTTGGGAGAAGTTGCTCTCGGAGGACATTCTGGTACCATTCTTTATTCATGGCTGTGTTTTTAGGCAAGACTGTGAGAGAGCTGATTCCCTTGGCTGAGAAGCAACCCCACACATGAATGGTTTCAGGATGCTTTACAGTTGGCATGAGACAAGACTGGTGGTAGCGCTCACCTCGTCTTCTCCGAATAAGCTGTTTTCCAGATGTCCCAAACAATCGAAAAGGGGATTGATCAGAGAAAATGACTTTACCCCAGTCCTCAGCAGTCCACTCCCTGTACCTTTTGCAGAATATCAGTCTGTCCCTGATGTTTTTGCTGGAGAGAAGTGGCTTCTTTGCTGCCCTCCTTGAGACCAGGCCTTGCTCCAAGAGTCTCTGCCTCACAGTGCGTGCAGATGCACTCACACCTGCCTGCTGCCATTCCTGAGCAAGCTCTGCACTGCTGGTAGCCCGATCCCACAGCTGAAACACTTTTAAGAGACGGTCCTGGCGCTTGCTGGTCTTTCTTGGGCGCCCTGGAGCCTTTTTGGCAACAATGGAACCTCTCTCCTTGAAGTTCTTGATGATGCGATAGATTGTTGACTGAGGTGCAATCTTTCTAGCTGCGATACTCTTCCCTGTTAGGCCATTTTTGTGCAGTGCAATGATGACTGCACGTGTTTCTTTAGAGATAACCATGGTTAACAGAAGAGAAACAATGATGCCAAGCACCAGCCTCCTTTTAAAGTGTCCAGTGGTGTCATTCTTACTTAATCATGACAGATTGATCTCCAGCCCTGTCCTCATCAACACCCACACCTGTGTTAATGGAGCAATCACTGAAACGATGTTAGCTGGTCCTTTTAAGGCAGGGCTGCAATGATGTTGAAATGTGTTTTGGGGGATAAAGTTCATTTTCTAGGCAAATATTGACTTTGCAAGTAATTGCTGTTCACTGATCACTCGTTATAACATTCTGGCGTATATGCAAATTGCCATTATAAAAACTGAAGCAGTAGACTTTGTAAAAATTAATATTTGTATCATTCTCAAAACTTTTGGCCATGACTGTATGTGTGATTCATGCTGTACATCACTGATGGGTAACTGGAGTCACATGATCTCTAACAGAAATACAGCTAATGTCTGTACAATGAAGTGCATCATGCAGAATTATATGATGACTATATTTCTGGGAGAGTATCAGTGTACATACCTCAAATGGAACATACAGATGTACAGTAGAAAACACATTTGAGTCAATGGGAGTCCTATTAACTCCATAGAACAAGAAGCCATATTGCCCATGTGTGTATGAGCTCTATAGTTTAATATGCAAATCAACCAATTTTCTGTATGTCATGGAGGAACAACAAATTTCATAAACCCAAGCAAATTTTACAGAATTGCTTGTTTTTTTTCTTTACCGCATTCTGAAAGCCTTGATTAGTTTAGGAGTCAAGTCTAGGGTCTGGATTAATTTGGCAGTCTGAGGTTTGAATTTATTTGGAGGACTCGTCTGCGTTCTAAATTAATATAAGGGTAAGAATTTATTAAGGGGTCTAAACTTATTTAGGAATCTAGTTTGAAGCTCTGCATTTATTTGTGTTATTATGGAAAGTACGGATGCCTGCAGAAGTGAGGTGTCAGAGATATCTTGGCAGAAAACACTGCAGTCATCAGGAGGTCATGGCGGTCCGGACCAGATGGAGAAGAAAAGAAGATAGAGAGCTTCTACATTCTATTCTGAGATGTGACCTGTAAGTCACCTTCTGAGATTGTTTTAACTGATGACCTATCCTCTGGACAGACATACGGATGTGGACAGCAAACAGTTTGCTGTCTATAGTTGTTGCAGCCCCATTGAAATGCATGGGTCCACATCTGCTCGCAAGGGGCAAAAATATGGTTGTGTGAATGGGGCCTCACACTGAGTTTTTTGACTACTGTATAAATCTGAAGGTCTCGGCCACTTACAGAGTAATGAGGGGGGGGGGAGTTGCAGAGAGCGATGAGGAGAAAGAAAAGCTACTAAATATTTTTTTCTCCACTGTATTCACTGAGGAAAATAAACTGTGAGATAAAATGCAGAATATAAATGTAAATTCCCCATTAAAAATGCCCTGTCTGACCCAGGAAGAAGTACAGCGGCGTCTTAAAAAGATTAAAATAGACAAAATCGCCAGGACCTGATGGCATACACCCCCCATAATTCTTATAAAAGTATTAAGTAATGTCATAGCCAGACACTTATTTCTGATATTTAAGGACTCTATACTGACAGGGAGTGTTCCAAAGGATTGGCGCATGGCAAATGTGGTGCGAATATTCAAAAAGGGTCCAAAAACAGAGCCCGGGAACTATGTAAGTTTTACATCTGTCGTGGGTAAACTGTTTAAAGGTTTTCTAAGAGATGCTATCTTGGAGTACCTCAATGAAAATAAGCAAATAAATCCATATCAGCATGGCTTCATGAGGGATCAGTCATGTCAAACTAATTTAATCAGTTTTGATGAGGAGGTAAGTTCTAGACTTGACCGCAGCGAATCAATGGATGTCGTATAGCTGGACTTCTCCAAAGCATTTGACACTGTACAGCACATACTCAGATTGGTTCACTGTCACTAGTGGAGTACCACAGGGGTCAGTGTTGGGCCCTATTCTCTTCAATATATTTATTAAAGAAGAACTCCTGCAAAAAATTTTATTCTCTGACCTGTTAAAAAGGTGCATGATATAATCTGTAGTGATTGTCATTTTCTTATCAGTGACTGTTTCTGTGAGTAAAAACCTGTCTTCTTATTGTAGCTGGGTCATGTGACCAACTCCCTGACCTCCAACTGACCCAGGACAGAAAGCCAGTAACTGCTCTATTCATTCCTATGGAAGCCTCACTTTCAGTCTCATAGGAATACATAGAAAATTAGACTTCCTGTCCACACATAAGTCTATGTGTGAGTTGGTGGGTTAATTGCTGGTCACATGACACAGATAAGAAACTTTAGGATGATATAAGTCAAAAATTCAGACACTGGTAAGAAAATGACATTCACTACAGATTACATCATGTACATTTCTAGCAGGACATGGAATAACATTTTTGTCGGGAGTTCTTCTTTAATGATTTGGTAGAAGACTTGCACAGTAAAATATCAATTTTTGCAGATGACACTACACTATGTAAAGTAATTAACATAGAAGAGGACAGTACACTGCTGCAGATGGATCTGGACAGTTTGGAGGCTTGGGCAGAGAAGTGGCAGATGAGGTTTAACACTGACAAATGTAAGGCTATGCACATAGGAAGGAATAATGCAAGTCACCAGTACATACTAAATGGTAAAACACTGGGTAACACTGTGATCGGTGGGGTCCGACACCCGATCAGCTGTTTAAGAAGGTACCGCTGCTCCTGTGAGCGCCCTGCCTTCTCGCACCTTACCAAGCACAGCGCCGTACATTGTACAGTGGCTGTGCTTGGTATCGTGCTCAGCCCCCTCACTTGAATGGGGCTGAGCTGCTCCTAGGCCACGTGACCGATGAATGTGACGTCACTGGCCTAGGAAAAGCTAAGAGAAGGCCGCGGTGCTCACGGGAGCGCCAGTGCCTTCTCAAACAGCTGATCAGCGGGGGTCCCGGGTGTTGGACCTCCACCGATCCTGAGGATAGGTCATCAGTAGTAAAATCCTGGAAAACCCCTTTAAACACAGCGATCTACCGCCTGCAAGCAATCATTTTTAAGCAAAACATTTGGACTGCCTGAAGAATCATTGGGTAATCGGCGGCAGTATTACACTGCCAGATCACTGCTAATGAGCGTTTATACGAAAGCTCGTTAGTGATGATGGGCCAGACAACTGCCTGGTGTAATACAGACTTTAGACTTCTTTCACCCTTGTGCTATCAATTTCCATTGTTTTGCTCCATTATAGGAGCAGAACAACAAAACTAATGGAAGTACCATCAGTACATAACGAAACAGAATGGAGCCAAAAAGACCCCACTGACTATAATGGTGTCCGTTCAGTTTCCACATGGGAGTCTGCTCATTTAGAGGAAAAAAAATCTTGCGTGACAGAAGACTGAAACAGAGCAGATGTGAACTCGGCCTACGGTAACTGGCTGAAAAAGCAAATAGTCATTCTGCCATATTATAGCTTAGAGTTTGAAATAATTGTACCCAAACCTGACTCCAGACTGATACATTGTGTATAGTAATATATTAGCATAACACAAGCTGGTAATGGAAAAACAAATAATAAAACTCAAACATGATTGCGACTTTCAGTTTAGTAAATAGGGACATTTTACACTATGTCTTAATGTGAGAGGGAATAGTTTTAGCAATAAAGTACAATATTCCTCCAGAGATTACAGCTACTAGCAATACGCTAACTGACCTAAAGATGTACTACCTGGAACAGCATAAAATCAAACTTTTAACCCTTCAGCTTATAAATCGAAACATGCGGCAACTGTACATCCAATTTAGGAGCAGTATTCACTAGTTTAATCAGACTTTCAACGAGTGTCAAATCTAAGCACTTCTATGTGACCCCCAGCACTGAACGCTCCCCTAAGGCACAGCAAATTGATGGTACTGCTATAGCTGCAGGAAGGATGAGTCAGAATCCATCTGTCAGTATGTCAGTATTTATCATACAGCGACTCCATAAAGACAGGTGCCAAAAGTTAATGGCTGCTCCCTGAATCATAACAAAATCTGTGTTTGTCTCTGAAAGACGTTCTGCATCCATATGTCCTATTGGGGCGTACGGGCGTCATGACCACCCCTATATGAGCCACAGCAGGGTGCGTATGAGTATGAGCAGCTCCTGCCCTTCTGGACCTGGGGGTCAATCATTCAGTGATTGGCCTGTAAAAGGTCTGCAGGGCAACTCTATGGGCAGCTAGATCTTATCCAGAAACCAGACTCATCAGCTGATGTTTATAAGAGGGGGTTGTCTTCATGAGATAACCCACTAAAATTGGGGTGCATTCACACTATTACTGTACATTTGTGTATGTGCTGGGAAAATCAATCATATCCATAGTTCCCCAGTAATCTGGCAAAGCCAGTAGAATGTCTTTTCAGCCTCCATCAGGTCGCTATACATCTGTATACCTTTTTTGCTGTATAGAATAGCATGGTCAATCAACTTCTGTACATAGGACAGTCTGGGGAGTAAGTACTGGTGTAGCAGGGGCCCGCATCAGCTGGGACAGCAGGCTTGAAGCACAGGAGGGTCGACTATTAATTATTTACATGCAGGGCGCACCATCTGCAGAAAAAGGGGGCCCGGGCACAGCATACTACAGTGCTGCTGGAAAAGCCAGCCAGCGGTCAGGCCAGGCCCACAGGCTCCCTCCCATCTTCACTGAGGCCCCTATCACCTATGAAGTTGTCCCACCACCCTCCCTGGAGTTAAGAGTCTTCAGCCGAGTAGGTAACATCTACTATCTGACCTCATAGAGATATCACTGTGTTAGGCTACTTTCACACTTGCATTGTAAGGATCCGTTTGTGAGATCCGTCACAGGCTCTCATAAACGGTCCAAAACTGATCAGTTTTGTCCTAATGCATCCATTCAAAATGCATCAGTTTTGCTTCAGTTCAGTCTCCATTCCGTTTTGGAGGCGGACACTAAAACACTACTTGCTGCGTTTTGGTGTCCGCATAAAGAAACTGATGCAAATGGATCCGTCATGACTCACAATATAAATCAATGGGGACGGATCCGTTTTCTCAGACACAATAGAAAACGGATCCTTCCCCCATTGACTTTCAATGGAGTTCATGACAGATCCATCTTGGCTATTTAAAAGATAATACAACCGGATCTGCTCCGAACGGATGCAGACGGTTGTATTATCATGACGGAACCGTTTTTGCTGATCCATGACGGATCCAGCAAAAACACTGGTGTGAAAGTAGCCTTACCTGTGGTGTCACTTGGGACTGTGGGTGACATATACTATGTTATCTGTATTATATGTCTAGTGTTGAGCGTAGCAAGCTTCGGATTCTTCATCCGAAGTCGCTTCATTCAAAACTTTGGAATAATACGGTATGGAGATTTGTCTCAATTCAAAATACAGCTGGGTTATCCGACAAATGAGCATTTGTCCTGACACAGGACAATTTTTGAGAACAAGTGTTTATAAGAGTGTTCGTTCCCAATAATTTTCCTGATCCTTGGTTCATGTCAAAGGGCCTCAGTTGCTGGCAATTTTGGTAACCAATATAGCTCATTCTTACATGGTTTTGTTTTGAACGGTAGAAATTTAGTTATATAAATTCAAACAAAAATGAAATAATATTACTATGTAATCTTCCACAAGGATCCCCTATATCTAACATATTTCAGCTAGAGATTTGTGCAGATTTACTAATCATAATGCATTCAGTGCAATCTACAGGTAGCAGATCAGGAGAAGCTGAGCAGACTAATATACAGTTTTACTGGAAGTATTCAGTACAAATTGTAATTTATACATTTTAGTCTCTGCTCATTCTGAGCTGAGTTGTACACAGGAGCCATCTTATCAACACTTGACAGCTATGTATGCACACATATACAGGGAATCCTATCAATAACTGATAAGGCCACCCCTTGTACAGCTGAGCTCAGAAAGCGCACAGACTTAAATGTATACATTACATGTTTGGCTGAAACTTTTCCCAAAAAACTGTATATCAATCTGCTCAGCTCCTCTTGCTCTATAACAAGCTGCCTGCAGATTGCATTGTATTTGGTGGTAACAGATTCTCTTTAAAAGTATAGATGTAGCAGAGCTGAGTTCTTTATGTGGCTATACTCACTACAATATCACAATGTGGTTACATGTTTACCACAAATGAAGTGTATGTATGTGTATGTCATTTGTTCATTGTAACCTTCTCACTAGCTATAAACGTGTTGCAGCCCATCCTTCATTGCATCATGATAGTATATCAACTGTATTTTACACTCCTGCTAACCCATCGTAACGTGAGAAATATTTGATTTAAAAATGGTCAAAATAATAACATTAAAGGGAGTCTGTCACCACATTTTTCCACTATAACCCGCTCCTGGTGTCCTACAGATCAGTGTTCCCCAACTCCAGTCCTCAGGGCCCACCTGCCGGTCACAATTTGAGAATATCCTACAGAATGAAAACCTGGGATAAGTCCAGATGCATGAACACTAATTATATCACCTGTTCAATACTAAAGAAATCCTGAAAACATGACTGGCAGGTGGGCCCTGAGGACTGGAGTTGAGGAACCCGGCTATAGATCACATTTACTTTCTCCCAGAAATACCGTATTAGATATATTGATTTTTGTTTCCCCCAAAAAAGATCTTTATTCTGATATGCAACTGAGCTGACCCCAACACCCTTGGGAATCGAAGCCCATCCATTCCTATTATAATGAAGACCTCAAATCTGGTGCGCATGCGCTGGAAGGGTTGATGACACCAATGCCACAGAAGGGAGCAGGCGGCACAGGTGCAAACAGATGGGTGATATGCACCAGCGCTAGATTTCGAGGACTGGATTTCTGACTTCAGGAGTGGATGGAGATACAGAGAAGATGAACATGGGAGGAGCAGATCTCAATTATAATGGGAGTGGATGGACTCCGATTCCCAAGGGTACTGCCCCTTGGGCTCTTTTCAGCTCATTTGAATATCGGAATAAAGATTTTTTTCTGGAGAAAACAAAGATCGATATATCAACAAAAAGGTATGTCTGGGATACAGTAAATGTGATCTACAGGTCACCAGGAGCGGTTTCTAATGGAAAAGGGTGGTGACAGACTCCCTTTAAGTGATTCTAATGATACGTGTCAATACAGAGCAGCACTTTTGTTACTGAAGGATTTATTAGCTTCATGACATGAATCCAGAGTCTCGTAATTCTACAGATCATCCAATGGGAAAAGCCTGTGCTGTAAAGTAGGTCAACAAGGTGTTTAAACACTGAATGTCTTGGGACAATAAGACAGTGATGAATAGATGAGCCTCTCTACTTCAATGACTTCAAGGTCAAAACTGTTTTCACCAAGCAACCATGCTATGCTCCGCCATGTCGGGAGGTGTGCAGAATATGTAATTTCTCAATGTACCGGATAAAGACGATCACGACTCTGACATCACTCACAGACAGTCTTCGTCTTTAACCTTTTGACGACCACAGGCTCTTGGAAACTGCTGCCGTGTAGGTGCGGTGTAGGCTGCTCTAGGATCAAGGGGATTACAAAGATGATCTTTTGGCTTTATAATCTCTGGGATTTCCTCTTTACGTCTACTGTACATTGGATGCCTTTGTCAATCAGACGTCTGTGTTAATCACATCTGCAAGTAATCTGCTACCACTTTCAGTAAAGGGCAGATCATGGCCAGCCTGGAGTAATTAACATAAATTTTATTCCGTATTGGCATAACCTGTTGCAACAAGTTTAAAGGGGTTCTCTGGGAATTAAGAAAATGAAAATACTTTAATGTTCCTTCATTATCAATATATTCCTAAATACCTTTCATTAGTTATAATGGCTCGTTTTATCTGGGGAGCAATCATCAGGAGAAATAAAATGGCTGTCGTCCTATTAGTACACATACAAACCTAATCACACAAGAGGAGAAGTTACTTCACAACACTGAGGTAAAGAACTCCCTTATCCTCCTCTCTGCTTGTCAGGGCTTTGTGATCCTGAATATGGCTGATAAGATCTTCAGCTGAATCTCTGTGGGAATGGAGTTCATGAAGAGACATACAGAGAGTACAGAGAGGATGGACAGGCTGTGGTAATGTGAGGCTTTGGTAATGGAGACTATATACAAGTGCTGCTGCTCATCAACAACATCCCCAACCTCCTCTCTCTACTTCATGTCTCCCCCTGAACTCCATCCCTTGGAGATGATGTGTATTCAAATCATAACCCCTGACAACCAGAGCAGCGAAGAGGATTAGGCAGATCTTTACCTCAGTGTTGTGGAGTAATTTTTTATGTGTACTAATAGGATGACACCCATTTTATTTCTCCTAATGATTGATCCCCAGACAAAACGAGCCATTATAACTAATAAAAGGTATTTGAGGATATACTTATTATAAAGTAATATTTAAGTATTTTCACTAATTTTATTTTCTTAATTCCCGGAGAACCCCTTTAAGTGTTCACTATCCCTTCAACAAACTTTAGATTAATTGATAGTACAGATTAATAAAATAAATTTTGCAATATACCTTATCAGAGAAAATGCCTCTTTTTCCCATTAGCAACTCACTGCTCTCTCATCGCCTTCTATAGGCAACTGTAATCTGATCTTTCAGTGAGTTGACAGTTGAAGACGGACTTAGCATGAATGCTAGTTACAGGCTATGTACACCTTCAGAGGCAATTTTTTTTATTGATCACATGTTACTCATATTTGGATAAAAATCATTTTTTCAATTGGCCTTTATTAAAAATATTGAGATGTTCTGTCATATAGGGTTAACTGTTTTTCTAGCTTTGTGACTGGTACTTTCACTTTGTGCCGGTCATCTAAAAACCCTTATATCTAAACTACTAAGAGGTCAGAAACACTTATTTAAGCCACATTCTTATCGGTAAGATAAGAACTGAGCTATAATAAGTGGCCATAAGGTCAGAGAGCAGAGATAAGGAGCCCTTCAGAAAATCCAACGGGTGCTATTAGAACATGTCAGCTCTGTACAGAAAAAAAGAAGCAATATTTTTAATAAAGACCAATATAAAAAATTATTTTAGTTCAAAATGAGTACAATGCAATAATAGAAAAATGTCCCCAAAGGTGTACAAAGTCTTTAAAGAGGCATTTTTCTGTTAAAGGGTTTCTGTCACCAGATTTGGGCATATCAAACAGGATGACATTTGCAATGTGCAAATGTCACCTGATGCCCAATCTGGTATTCTTTTCTCTTTTGGTGCCCCCGTTTTTGTAAAAAATGCACTTTTATTTTATGCTAATTAGGCTTACTAGGTGCAAGGGGCGGTTACCCTGCACCTAGTAAGCGCCGTTTGCCCACCTCTTGTCACACCTCCGTTCTCTTGATTGACAGGGCCAGGCAGCTGGCTCGATCTGCTGCCGGCCCTGTCCGCACTTCAAATCCTGCACCGTGCGGAATAAAATCGGCGCAGGCGCAGTGAGTGCCACTGGCCGCCGGGCTCCCGGCTACCTCACTGCGCCTGCGCGGATGACGTCAGAGTACACCCGGAAGAGACGGCAGCCGACATCAGCCGGGTATACTCTGACGTCATCGGCGCAGGCACAGTGAGGTAGCCGGGAGCCTGGCGGCCAGTGGCACTCACTGCGCCTGCGCCGATTTTATTCCACACGGCGCAGGCGCGGGATTTGAAGCACAACAAGGCCGGCAGCAGATCGAGCGAGCTGCCTGGCCCTATTAATCAAGAGAACGGAGGCGTGACAAGAGGTGCGCAAAGGTCGCTTACTAGGTGCAGGGTAACCGCCCCTTGCACCTAGTAAGCCTAATTAGCATAAAATAAAAGTGCATTTTTTACAAAAACGGGGGCACCAAAAGAAAAAAGAATACCAGATTGGGCATCAGGTGACATTTGCACATTGCAAATGTCATCCTGCTTGATATGCCCAAATCTGGTGACAGAAACCCTTTAAGTTGTTACAAAGTTTCTCATAGTCACCTGTTCTATTGATTTATGCAAAGTTGGATAAATGGTAAAGTGACCATTTAAGATTTTCTCTGTGCTGAAGCAGAAGATCCTGACCATCCAGCTTGTGTTGGGATTGGGAGCAAAATGGAGTACTGTATATAATAAAAAAAGAAAAATAATAAAACTGTACCGGTCCCTTTATCAGGTATAAAACACATAAAACGGATGAATGGACCAGTACAGTCACGAAATTCGTTGTGTGAATTAGCACAATAATAATCAGTACAATAAATCTATTCTTCCATAAATCCTTGGTGACCGGTGAGATCAGTTTTGTTTTATTATATCCTCTAGTTTTGCAAGCTACAATTCTATAGGGTGAGGGGAATGATATAAATCAATTTGAAGGGGTAGTCTAGGAATAGAAAAACATAGCTGCCCTTAGGTTGTGTGTGGAATTGTAGATCAGCAATACCAGACGCAACCCATGGACGGGCGTGGCACTGTTTCTGAAACAAAGTACTCCTGTTTTGCAGGCCCTACACTACCCTTTCAGGTGCTTTGAAGAACCAACACTTTGTAATTATGGAATTGTACACAAAGCATTGCAAA
Organism: Rhinella marina; assembly: GCA_900303285.1. Taxonomy (NCBI): domain Eukaryota; kingdom Metazoa; phylum Chordata; class Amphibia; order Anura; family Bufonidae; genus Rhinella; species Rhinella marina. Next base: position 576,600 of record ONZH01007975.1, on the reverse strand, counting down.
GGGTGAACTGTGTAACGATTTTGCTACATTATAATCATGTTCTGGGTTGTTAAATCTCCAAAGACAAAATCCTCTATGTATGAACAGGGTTTTGAAGCTTGGGCAGATTTACTACTACTGTCTAAGATTTAGACTGTATTTCTCATAGTCGCTGAGGTTAAATTATACATTTGGTACATTATGGTATACATTGTCACAACTTAAAGGGGTTATTCCATGAATAATGTAAAAAATGTAAATCAGACATCATATAGTACATGACAATCTCTTTCTAATAAAGCTAGAACCAGCCCTGTACCTCACATGGATCCAGAGATCTCCCCATTCATTTCTCTGCTAGATTTATATAAATCTGGCAGCTCAGGGGAGTGTCTTTTCTGCTGCAGATAAGGGGGAGTGTCCATGCTCTCCCTATCACAGCTCAGGAGGCAACTGAAAGATGAAACTGAGCATGGGCGGTCTACTTAATGAGCCAGTCACAGAAGTATGAAACTAAGTGGCACTATACAGATATATTTTGTTGAATAACTCAGTGGCTATGCTAAATTTTTAATGACATGCAATTAGGAAAGTATTCAGATCCAGGGGCTGGTTTGAAAACTATACAATATTTTTCGTGGGATAACCCCTTTAATCCACAGTCTGTTACCAGCAAGCCACCCCCCTTCTATTAAACCACACCCTCTTGTCAGACGCTGAAACAAGTGTCAAAAACACCTGTAGGCTATTTTTATGGGCACAAACTGTACCAGAATTTTATCACAAAAACACCATCCAACCCCCCCGTCAATCAATGCAGTGAGGGAGGGGCTGGCCACAGAAATGAGTAGAGCTTGTGTGCAACAATGATGATGCCCTCGTTGCACTAAAGACTTAAGAAAAAAAAGCATCATAACTCGAGAATGGAGCCTCGGATCATGAAAAGAAAAAGAGCGTTTTAATCCAGTGAAACAGAGCTATGTGTCTGTGCAAACACTTGGATAGGGAGGTCACTGGTGATAGATTGCCTTTAAATATATTTATATATGTTTAGAGTTTAATTAGCTCCATCTATGAAAGGAGGGCACATACTTGCCAGCATTTGAAAATAATTTCAAGGGACATTTTGTTGCATAGCTGGTAAATATTTGCCTATAATATAAGATACATGTCCTGGAAAATCAGACATATCTACAATCCCCATCATGATAAGGTCAAAGAGTCTCAGTAAAATGCAGTTTTGCATCTTTAACATTTGTACTTAATGAATATTAACTAAAAATGCCTTGAGCTGTCGTGAACTAAGCATACAACATGGGTGGGGGTTCATGCAGTATCTCTATATTATGTGGAAACATCTGAAAAATACACATTTACAGAAAAAAAATCTCAGAAGTCATTACTGAACAAACATAGAAGGTTACATCAGTGTCCCGAGACTCCCACAGACCACTTGAATGAAGGGGGCTTATAGCTCATAAAAACATTTTCAGAAAGAGCTGCTAGTTAAAGACCACCTGATAGACTAAGCAATGGCCATCTTCTGCTAAACCCTTACATTTTGGAAAAGAAGTTGAAGTTGCAGATGGGGCACAGCAAGAACCTGAGTGTTTTGTCTCTTCATTTTAATGATCAATGGCGTCTCAGTACACAGAGTGCCTTTAACCTGAATCTCCACCTTCAGAGCAGATCACTGGTGTCAACAACCAAGCATCACCATTTTCTAGCTGATGAGGCACCAAGTTTGACAGGCCTTGCATTAGGGTAGTACATAACAAACCTAAGAGCATTATTATCCAGACCAAATTTTATGCCATAGATTTTCAGTTATATAATGCATACTGTCCATCTCCTTTGTGAAGACCACTTTTTGATGCAACTTTAAGTGGTGGTTCAAATACGTTTCACTGTACATTCACTCTTGGCAGATTTGTTGCAGTAAATATTGCATCTGTCCTATTCATCTGAATGGGATTTGTAAAAATGTATGTATATGCTGCAGAAACATCCTCATTCAGATGTATAGAATAATTCTGCAATGTGTAAGTCCTTAATCGAATCCCTATGAGGACAGCATCCATGGTTTTTCGTCCTCAGGATAGGCCATCACTAGCTGATCGGCAGGGGTCAGGCACCCGACACCCCTGTTGATCAACTGGTCTGAGTAGCTCCGCTGATGGAAGTCAGCACTGGAGCTACACAACACTGTTAACATAGTAGACATAGGAGCTCCCTACTAAAGTAATACTCCCTTTTACTGAAATGGGAGCAGCGCTGTAGTAGCGAGCTCCTGAGGATATGCCATCACTTAAAAAGCCTGGACAACACCTTTAATTTTTCAGTTCACTGTATTTAAAAACAAATCCTAAAATCCTTTTCACACTGACCACTAAGCCTAATCATTGACTGACACATCCTGCTGTATAGATATCAATTTTCAGCAGTCATTTTATTATAATCACAGGGAATATTATGGGAGCTAAAACTTTTAGAGATAAAACATGTGCCACCACTCATAATAAGTGACGGTCAAAGCTAATCTCCTCCCCCTCCCTGCACGATGACTTCTGCACAGGACACAGAGCATATCTAGAAAACTCTCTCACAGAAGTCAATGAGGTCCCCTCCAGTCTACTGAATTTATGGCCCATGGTGGCTGCAGTAAAGAACATTTCTAAGTGCTGTCAGCAGCTCATGCAAGATGGCCATCCCCATTATCCTGTTCAGGAAATAGAATAAAAACAATATAAAGTCCAGGTTCTGTGACTGTATCAATCTTCAGGACAGTTGTCATTATGATCCATTAGTAAATTGCTACAGGACATTTTGGTCTTTGAATTATCTGTTCTAAAAAAGCAACATCTTATAAAAGAAGTGATTTATGTATTAGTATTTTTAGGCAATTGGTATAATATAGTATTTCCTGTATAGAAGTGTAGGTTCCCATAAGTTGTCCATGAAATTGACCATTGTAAGCCACTGCGGAGATGTCTGGGACATTCAGAAACAACCTGGGATCTGTTTGGAGACCTCAAATTGTACAACATTTTCTTGAGAAGCTACTATGTGCCAAAGAGACACAAGATGATGGATTGAAGAACTATCCAGATGATGTAGAGCAAATAATCTTATCATGAATACCATACTGTACTAGGCCTCATTTACTGCACTCTATGGAATTACTACCAGTGCTCCACTCATTTAATAATCCCCTATGACAAGCCATTTTCCTGCTTTCCTTCCTGAGTCAATTCAAGGCCCTCTAAACACGCGAAATGAGACAAATTATGAAAATGAATGAATCATTTTGCTCATCTCTACACGGCAGCTAGAGTCTTTATGAATGTGATCAAACCCTTGTGACACAGTAGAATATGTCTAAGGGCACAAGAGGTTCCTTTTGCATAACTTGAAATATTTTGTGCTGGCAAATCAACTTTTGCATGACATTTATTTATTTTGGCTCCCCCCCCCCCTCTTTGCTGTAGCTTGCAAATCATTTCCATGTACATCTGGAGTGCTGCCAAGTGAAAGGCATGATTAGCCCTTAGTCACACGTGGCCTGGATTGATTCTCCAGGCATGTACAGAGCGAAGAGCATGAAAAGCTCTTGGTGCGTATTTTTAAAATGTCAAGATGTCGACCTGCTAAGTGCTAACCTGCAAAGCCACAAGTTACTAAATAGGAGGATGTACATAATTTACAGCATGTGGTAAATCGCAGAAAACTGTAAACTGTCTGCTCCTGCCTTCATTCAAAGAAAGAAGAAAACACATCTGCATTGTTTCACGGATATCTCATTCATAAAAACTCAGCGGCTGTATTCCTGCTGCGAGAGACATCCATTATATAAATGAGTCATGTTAAATTACTGTTGTAGCACCCCCTGCTGGTTACGGCTTATTTTATGTTGGAGTTCCCTTTTTGGCTTTAAAAAAAATTAAAAATCTACCTTATACTCTACTTATATATTTCCTACCTTACCTTAATATTGCTGGATTTTTGCATAATTTTTTAATACAAATATTTTATTTAGAAATACTTAGTTCCCTCGACAGGACCTTTTTCCCGTCAGGCATAACGGAAAAAAATAGCCGCTATTTGTGCCAATAGAAATGTATTAGGACAGAACAAAATGGAATGCCTCTTAAAGGGTTCCGTTTTGTATTCTGTCCTAAAATTCTGTTATATTCTGTTATAACAGAACACTAGAACGGAATTAGGAACACTAATGCGAAAACTTCCTAACATGTATGGCCACATCCCATGGGACATAAGGTGACCGTTTGTTCTATTCTTAGGTTCCGCTGGTGGCTACTATGTTGAAAAGCCAATAAATCCATCTGCCTATGCAATGATTTAAAGGGGTTTTCCAAAAATTCTGATATTGACGACCTATCGTAAGGTCTGACATCTGGGACCCCAGCCGATCAGCCGTTTGAGGAGGTTGTAGTGCTCAGGTCACTGCGGCCTCCTTGCAACTTACCAAGCACAACGACACCCACTGGAAAACGGCTGTGCTTAGTATTGCAGCTCAGCCCCATTCACTTGAACTGGAAGGAGCAGCGCCTAGGTCATGTGACCGATGAGCGTGACGCCACTGGTCTTGGAATAGGATAGGTCATCAATATCAAAATCTTGAAAAAACTTTTAGGCAGGGATACAATTTTCTCTTGGTTTCCTTAAAGGGGTATTAGTATATTATAAATACCAATTATTGTAATGTACTTACATTACTAAAAGCCCCCCTGTTTGGAGCACTCACTAGTGGTGCCATGCCGTGACTGTTGTGACCCAGCTCTGCTTACTTTAAGTCTACAGGTCACATGTTGAAAAACCTCCTTGGCACTGTCCTGTTGAAGTCCTCAACGATACAAAATTTTGGAGAGTGGCATTGTGGTGTGGGTAACTCCCTTGGGCTAGATTGCTGGGTGACATACAGGATGTGATGCCTACTGGGAAATGTAGCTTCAGCATGGAGCTGGAACCACTGACAGACTGCACCACTGCAATGCTATCCAAAGGATAGATGATCAGTAAGAAAAAGGCGGACAACCTCTTTTTTTTAAGTAGTAATTGTTATTTCTCAAGGGTATCTATAATTTTTAAAAAGTGAGACGTCAGACATTTTGATATGTTGTTGTCAAGGAACTGAGATCCCCTACCATTTCTATAGCAATACGGAAGAAGTGCCCAGCTAAGCCCTAGAGCTGTGTCCATCATTCAGCTCTGCCTGGCTCTTAATGGTAGTATACTGATTCATAAAAAGTCTGTAGGCTTTCTACAAATTCATACACCACACTATGACATATCAAAAATTTGTAAAAGTGATAGATACCCTTACAGTGCTCAGATGAATGTGCCTGTTGTATTTTCTTACTCTCTTTCTGTGATTAACAGAAGCACCCAACGTATAACATACTAGGTATTCAGCTAGCCCAAACTTTTTCCAATGAAAATACATACAATGCAACGGCACACTGCTAACCAGATAAAGCACAAATGCCATAGAGATATGAAGTATTCTGGAGCAAATGCTATGCTTGTTGATGAATCAGAGATTCTTGGCAAATATATTTTGTACAAAATTATCTGGGCCCGTCCACCAAATCATCCAGGTGATCTCTGTAGAACGGGAACCTAACACGATTTCCTACCTGTTATGTGCCAACCTTGGCTTCCGTATAATCAGGGGGTGTTTGGTTCCACATGCATGCTGGGTCCCTTCTGCCTTTTGCCATTTCTGGTGCTTCAAAGGCCTCCACTAATACAGTCATGCAGGTACCAAGCATGCTTGTTGATAAATAGCATTAGCTCCAGAATACTTCTTATCTCTATGGCATTTTGTGCTTTATCTGGTTAGCAGTGTGCCGTTGAATTGTATGTATTTTCCTTTCCTTGTGCAATCAGCCATAGCAACGTGCACCTGCGCATTGGGATGTGCTGACTGAAATCCCTTTTTTTCTTTGTAAGTTTGTATTGGAGGTGTGGCTACTCCATTTGGTCATGCACTCCTGACTAGCCCCGTCTGCCCCATAGGCTGATTTGAATTAGTGTAACTATAAAGCCAAGTGGACTCGGCATGCATGCTTGGTACCTGCATCCCTGTATTAGTGGAGGCCTTTGAAGCATCATAAATGGCAAAAGGCAGAAGGGAACCAGTATGCATGTAGAACCAACACCCCCTGATTATACGGAAGCCAAGGTTGGCACATAACAGGTAGGAAATAGTGTTAGGTTCCCGTTCTACAGAGATCACCTGGACGATTTGGTGGATGGGCCCAGGTAATTTTGTACAAAATATATTTGCCAAGAATCTCTGATTTATCAACAAGCATAGCATTAGCTCCAGAATACTTCTTATCTCTATGGCATTTTGTGCTTTATCTGGTTAGCAGTGTGCCTTTGCATTGTATATATTTTCCTTTCCTTGTGCAATCAGCCATAGCAACGTGCACCTGCGCACTGGGATGTGCTGACTGAAATCCCCTTTTTTTTCCAATGAAAGTTTTAAAAAATGCTGTCAGGAGCCAAAAGGACATAATACATTTGGGTCTACTGCATTGTTCTGCTCATTTTACTTAGTCAAGCTTCTCAATTCTGGGCTGGAATTACATTTAACAGAAAGAAGCTTGCAACAAGATGGATGAATACTATCATAGAAATCATAAAGTCTGAAGGTCCTATCAGAAGAGAAACCAGAGAAACGCTAATCATTAGTTTTGTCATTTTGAAAGTCACCCTTACTATGAAAATTCGTGGAGTGGTTACCCATTTACAGCCTTCATTTGAAGGGTCAACAATACTATCCAAGCCCTTAGTCAATAGATCCATAGCTACAGATGATGAACTAGAAGTGGGTCATTTTGTTATAATACTTTAGTATAGACCTGAAGCAAAAATAAACTTTTCATGGCCTTCTCTACAAATAAGGCTTTTCTACTTTTTGCATTTTGCGCTCAGTCTTTCTTGGCAATATAAATATTTTATCCCTGTCATCCAACCTCAATTAAATAGGTTCTTCTGACAGGTAAAAGGCATTTGTATGCCATCTCTCTCAATAGCGCTTGCTTCTTGCATTTCTTTCATTCTTTCCTTCATTTGACATTAGCTTGTTTCTGCCTGCGTTTGGTTAAAAGCCAGAAATGATTTATTTTTCTTTTGTTGGAACAGCTGTGACTGGCGATTTTGTAGCAATGTAATAAAATGACAGTGATTGTGAATTCATGAAAAAAGTAGTCTTTTAATGACGGATTCTGGACAAATGAGAGCAGTAACCATTGATCAATCTCTCCTGCAAGCTAAAAATGTTATTGACCATTGAACTATTTCAGACACTGGGGGGGAGAAAGCAGGTTTGCTGGTATTTCAAAGCATTAGTATATCTTCTTCATGCTCTACTCTGTGAAAGGGAAAGAGTGGGCTATTATAACACAGAAAGACCTGGTACCAATCATATAAGGCCCATTATCTACTCTTATTTCCCACCCATGCTGTAGATCAACTAAACACTTAAAGGGGTATTCCCATCTAGGATATGCCCCCATTGTCTGATAGGTGCGGGTCCCACTGCTGGGACCCGCATCTATATCGAGAACGGAGCAGGGAGCGCTGCCCCTGGAGGACTCTGGGTTTCCCAGGGTCCAGACACCACCAGGCGCATCTCACTGCTTCTCCCATAGAAATGAATAGGAGCGCACCATGCATGCCCGTCCACCGCTCCCATTCATTTCTATGTAGCCGACTGAAATAGCTGAGCCGGCGCTCGGCTATTTTCGGCGGCCCCATAGAAATGAATGGAGGACGGCTACGCATGTGCAGTGCGCCCTCTTTCACTTTTGGGGCTCCGATCTCGATATAGGTGCGGGTCCCAGCGGTGGGACCCACACCTATAAGACAATGGGGGCATATCCTAGTGATATGCCCCCATTGTCTAAGATGGGAATAACCCTTTAAAGATCTCAGAACATGTCCAAAACATAGCACCGTAGTTAAAGTGTACACAGACTTACCACAAGCTGAAAAGGACATGGGGAGGAACACTGTGAGAAGCTCCTCCCAAAGGTCCTTTTCAGTTGGATACTGGGCACAAAGTGCATTTGTTCATTGGCAAATGTGCTTTGCTTTCATTCATTTGTCAGAGTTAAAGATTCTAGATTTTTTGTTGTAGCTCCTGCGCCAGAGTGAATTGACGTGAATGAGAGCAGCTCACTCCATTACATACTGGAGCTGTGTAGCTCCAGCATCTACTTCCAGCCCAGGGGCAACAGCAAAACAGCTTAAGGAGGGTGTGGGGTGTTTGACCCCCCAACAGTCTGATATTGATGGCCTATGCTGAGGGTAAGCTATCAATATGAAAATCCTGGACAACTACGTAAAAGGAATTCTCCTCTTTGGATAATACTGACTTGTTAGAAAGGGTTCCTTGACAACAAGAAAGCTCAGAAAACAATTTGAGGTCAACCCATGAATTTTATGCAATGTACAGGTACAGTAATAGAATTTTTGAGGGATTCCCATCCTGACCATGTGTCTGGTAGTTAGAGAAGCATTTCTCTTTTTCTTTTTGACAATACTGCTAAGGTTTTCTTGTACAAGAGGAAAAAACTGTTTGCTTCTTGCAGCTCTTTTAGAACATGACATTGTCATAGCAACAAGGTTCACATTTTCCTTTCGTTGTTCATGTGGTCTTATACCATGTGAAAAGAAAAGAGGAAGTAGAGCCATTGCATGCACCGCCGTGATTTACAAAGGGCGTGGATGTGTCTTTCCATTTATCTACCTTTTATCTTTACATTGGACGCAAAAAGCATTCCACAAAAAATCAAAGTATTATTATCAGCTCATACATATGCAAAATCTCACGTTTCATACATAAGTCTTAAACCATACTTCATTAGAGTAAAATACACCAAATTTAAGAAAAAAGCAGTGACGGTGTTAATAAATTCCCCCCATTCATTTGTATTTAGAAAAGGTTTTCCATGATCTGTATATATCTTCGATCAAACAGTGTTGCCTTCTGAAACTGCACTTATGGATGTCAAGCTTAAAAGCGACAGGACGGATATATCATGGAACAAGGTTTATCCTAATGGGACAGCCCCTTTAAAGGTGACCTGTAACAGGCAGGGCTGTGGAGTCGGAGTCGTGGAGTCGGTCACCATTGGTATAAAATGGACCGACTCCGACTCCTAAAATATATAATGAATTAGTACATTTAGTTCAGTGCAATAAGTGCTGAATATATTTTTATAAGAATTTGTGAAAATGATGAAATGTCCTATAAATGTCTGTTCTATTCCTGATCTAAGGATTTAGGCTTTTAGTTGAGATGACTGTGTACTGCCCTTTATGTCCAGTGCATGTTCTCTCTGTATGCTTTATGTTTCCTCTGAGCTCATGTTTGGAGAGGTTAGCTAGAGCCTTATGTATGAAAACTGTCTAGGTGTAGAAGTTTCTTTGTTGCCCATAGCAACCAATCAGAGCTCCCCTTTCATTTCATATAGTGCTCTGGAGAAATCAAAGGGGAGCTCTGATTGGTTGCTATGGGCAACAAAAAAAGTCTTAGACCTATACAGTTTTCATACATCAGGCCCAGAAGCGTAGCTACTGGGGGAAGGGGGGCAGGGGAGGCGATGCTCTGGGCCCAATACCTCTGGGGGGGCCCAGCAGGGATGTCCTTAGTACAATTCAGGCGAATACAAGTGAGCGCTTCCATTATGGCGTCTGATGCGGGCACATTAAGCCGATTCTGCTGATCTGAGGTCTGATGGGGGTACATTCTGCTGATCTGAGGTCTGATGGGGGAACATTCTGCTGATCTGAAGTCTGATGGGGGCACATTAAGCCGATCTAAGGTCTGATGGGGGCACATTAAGCCAATCTGAGGTCTGATGGGGGCACATCACATAAGCCTATCTGAGGTCTGATGGGGGCACATCACATAAGCCTATCTGAGGTCTGATGGGGGCAGATTAAGCCGATCTGAGGTCTGATGGGGGAACATTCTGCTGATCTGAGGTCTGATGGGGGCACATTCTGTTGATCTGAGGTCTGATGGGGGTACATTCTGCTGATCTGAGGTCTGATGGGGGCACATTCTGCTGATCTGAGGTCTGATGGGGGCACATTCTGCTGATCTGAGGTCTGATGGGGGCACAATATGCTGATCTGAGGTCTGATGGGGGCACATTAAGCCGATGTGAGGTCTGATGGGGGCAAGGGACTGTTAGTTCAGTGATGTAAAAGCTGGGGACAGATTTCCTTTAACATAGGATTCCCTTTTTTTTACTCCTATTAATCCTATATTTTACTGCATTATGTGGTAGAGTATTTAGAGTAGGGTATGTAGAAAGTCTATTGTACTGTACTTAACAGCATAGATGATCTAGCAGTTTATATAGTCATCTTGCTAACACAGTATTATAACCACAACTAGTAGTATGTGCCTGTGAAGTTGAAAACGTGCGTTTGGGAAGCCAATAAGTGGGGGGCCCACTCAAGTATGTTTCTCCCCCCCATGTGCTGAACCTCTAGCTACGTCTCTGATCAGGCCCTTAGTGAGCTGTACCCAGAGAAGCCTGATAGATTACAAACTGTTTTTGTCATGACTTATCTGTACTATTGATTTTATGCAAATTAGTTTAAAGTTATCACTTAAACATGCTCCATGTATGAGGGAGTCGGAGTCGGGAGTCGGGAGTCGGAGTTGGGAGTCGGAGTCAGGGGAAATTGAGGAGTCGGAGTCGGGGCTTTGGCTTACCAACTCCACAGCCCTGGTAACAGGAGAGGTCATATTACGTCACCAAAGATGGGCGTTACTGGATAGGTCTGAGGCAAACAAAGAGGCTTATCTTAAATTCCCAAATTTGCCTACAAAAGTGTTGATGTCCTAGATTGACATCAATCTGTTGTAGATGGGAGATGTCCTAGACTGGTGTACAACCCCTCTATCACGGGCTCCAAGATTACCGCAGGGCAACAGACTACTGTAGATGTGAGATGTCCTAGACCAGTGATAGCGAACCTTTTGCAGAGTGCCCAAACTGTAATCCAAAACCCAATTTATTTATCGCAAAGTACCAACACGGCAATTTAACCTGAATACTACAGTCCCGTATAGTATATCTTCTATGTACTTTATCATTTAGTTATAATAGCCTGCCTACATTCGATGTGCTGCCTGTGCTGTACATAGTGCACCCTGCACTGGTGAACGACAGGAAAAGTCTAAGGCATATTGGTACACATAGACATTTTCAAGGCAGGGGGTGCCCAAAGAGAGGGCTCTGAGTGCCATCTCTGGCACCCCTGCTATAGGTTTCGCCACCACTGTCCTAGACTGATGTACAAACCCTCTCTCACTAGCCCCAATATTCCTGCAGGGCAGCACACTGTGCATGAGGTCCGTGTCATGTGCCCGTTGAGATCCAAAAGCTGTCTATGAGTCAACTTTTGGAGATTGTGGATGCTTTGCAAAAATTTCACCAGAGGCCGTGTGTCCGCCTCCCATTGTCACTTAACTGCGAGTGGGTCTGCGGCATTCAGTTTATGTTCCTTGGATTCATGCACACAGCAAAGTCCTGTAGGACAGTGTGTGAGGCCTGTTCAGTTCCCATGTATGAAGCCATAGAGGCTCCATCAAACTTGAGTCTGTAGATATTCTCCCTTAAAAACAATAGAGTCCAATGGAGCATGCCTTATGAAAATGGAGGCTCTGTTCAAAATGGAGTCATAACCAGCTGTGAATTAACCCTAAAACTGATTTGACTTCAGTCCCTTCAGCAAAGGGTTCAATAACATCCTTCATAGACTTTCTTTAACACTTCTCCACATCACATACTTGATATGATAGTGGCTCTTGAATTTAAAAGGACGGAGTCCCTAGTCCTATGAACTCTCCTAACCTATCATGCTATAATGATCAAACTTGGGTCTACAATTCTTATAAAAAAAGGCATGAACAGATTTCTATATCATGTTAAAAATATAAGAACATTCTGTACCTATGGGCTGCTGCTATGGGCTGATCATAAAATGTGCAGATAACAGTAAAGTCCCTTTGAAAGAGAACATCAAAAATCCTCTTTCCCGGCTTAAAGCTAGCATTCACTGGGAGGGGAGATGAGTCAATCCTGAAATGCTGATAATCTAACATTTTTCATAATATTAGGTCTCACATCAAAAGTATACTTATTGTACATTCTTCAACATTATCTGTTCCTGTGCGGCAGCTTTCCAGCCTTCTTCTATTTGCTATTTTGTTCTGGTAAGAGATGAAGGCACTTTTAACAAAACTAGACAAAAATGGAAACCTTCTCTTGCTCCTTGGATACAAAAATGTCAGACGCTCAGGCAGCGGTCATGATTATATCAGAAGCATTGTTGCACAACCATGTTAACAGTTCAATATTCTGATTCCTGCACAGTAAGTTCCTTTACTCCTTTCTTCTGCTGGTCAAAGCAAGTACAATAGACAGAGTTAAACACATTCATTTTCTTGAAATGCTCAGATAATAAAGAATAAGAGCAATCACCGCATTCTCTCTAAGCTAAATGATATAAAAAAAACCACAGTCAACTATGAAATCTGATACATTTGTCTTCACAACACAAGCCAGAAAAGCATACACATTCATATGATGCCCTATAAAAGCTAAACTAGTGGGTGAGATAGTTCCCCAGTAATTTCGCATAAAGTGACAATCTTGGGGGAAGTAAAAGTGATCACGGTGACCATTTATTTAAAAGGTTTCTAAAGTTATAGTGTATGGAGGTCTACTAAGAGGTCTACTAGGCTAGGTCGTCATCTGAATAAGAAGGTCCACTAATACGATCTGATAAAAATCACAAACAGCGCACACAGAGCAATACCTTTTGATAGCAACCCAAGAGGGGAAACATATTGGTCCCACTCACCTTGTGCACCTTCTCCAATCGATTATGGCTGCTGCCTAGACCAGAAAAGATCCAAACTTGAAAGGGATCAAGTCTAGTACTGGCGCTGCTGTACTAGAAATGATCTCAGAAGGTTGGCATCACATCAATTGCATTTACTGACTGTGTATAAAAATGATGCATTTCGGGACTAAATTATTCCCTTTCTCAGGTAATACACACTAGATATATTATCTGAGGAAGTGACTAGTCCAGTCCCCGAAACGCGCCTTCTTAACACATAGTGAATAAATGCAATTGATGTGATGTCAGCCTTCTGAGATCATTTCTGGTACTACAGCACCAGTGCAAGGTCCCTTTTTCTACTGTTCACAGGCTGTTCTACTAGGAAGAGTCTGTCAAATATGCCCAGAAAAACAGAAACAACACAATTTTTCTGGCAAAATTACACCATGACAAGACTTTACAAAACCCATGATAAGTCAATGGGGTCCTATAGGCACCACTGTTCTCCATCATGTCATGGATCCATCACAGCTTGAATTCCATTTGTCTACTGTCTAATGACCGAACAGAAAAAGTATAATGGATAGTGCAGATCTGAGTGCAGACCTACATTGGATCTGCCAGCATTTCAGAAGGATTTTACGGTTAAAGAAGAACTCCCGACAAATATTTTATTCCATGTCCTGCTAGAAATGTACATGATGTAATCTGTAGTGAATGTCATTTTCTTACCAGTGTCTGAATTTTTGACTTATATCATCCTGAAATTTCTTATCTGTGTCATGTGACCAGCAATTAGACCCACCAACTCACACATAGACTTATGTGTGGACAGGAAGTCTAATTCTCTATGTATTCCTATGAGACTGAAAGTGAGGCTCCCATAGGAATGAATAGAGCAGTTACTGGCTTTCTGTCCTGGGTCAGTTAGAGGTCAGGGAGTTGGTTACATGACCCAGCTACAATAAGAAGAGAGGTTTTTACTCACAGAAACAGTCACTGATAAGAAAATGACAATCACTACAGATTATATTATGCACCTTTCTAACAGGTCAGAGAATAAAACATTTTGCGGGAGTTCTTCTTTAAAGAGGACCTTTCACCGCTCCTGACATGCCTGTTTTAATAGCTTCATGCACTCCCCATGTAATAACAGTTCTGGAGCATCTATTCTTATATCTCTATGTTGTGCCATTCCTTTATTATTTCTACTAGAAGTTATGAATGAATTGCTAGCAGTCTGCAGTAAGGGTACAGAGGGGCGGTAACTAGTTGGGGGTGTACCTGCACAGTCTGAAAATGGCAGCACTGATTGAATAGAGTGAGACTGTGCAGATACACACCCCAATTGGTTACCACCCCCTGTACCGTTACTGTAGACTGCTAGCAATTCATTTATAACTTCTATGAGAAATAATCAAGGAAAATAATAGAGGAATGACACAACCTAGAGCAATAAGAATAGATGTTCCAGAATGGTTATTACATGGGGAATGCATGAAGCTATTAAAACAGGCATGTCAGGAGAGGTGAAAGGTCCTCTTTAAGTGTGAATAGCAATTCCCATGCTATTCTGGATCCTTAAAGGGGATTTACAGTCTGTAGCTACTGAAGGCCTATCCTCGGGAGAGGACATCAATATCAGATCGATGGGGGTCTGATACTTGCCACTTCCACCAATCAGATATTGATGGCATACCCCCAGGAAAGATCTTAATGTCAGATCGGTGGTGATCAGATACCCACCACCGACACTGATTACCTGTCGCCAAAAGTAAAGTGAACTGCAGTATTCTGGCACAGCCACTACACAGTGGATGGAGGCTTCTGCTTCTGGCTCCATCCATTGCTTTATTTCTGGCTACCAAAAAAAGCTGATTGGGGGGTGGGTCCAGGTATCGGACCGCCATGGATTTGTTATTAATAACCTATCCTGAAGATCAATATCTACAGACTGGAAACCACTTTAAGGCTGAGTTCACATCACCATTTAGCTTTCCGTTCTTCTGATCCGTCAGAAGAAGAGAGAGCAAAAAAAAAAAAAACGGATCCTGTTGCATCAGTTGTCATCTGTTTGAGGCACTTCTGTCTGAGATCCGTTTGTGATCACCGTGGCCTTCTCTGCTTACCAAGCACAGTGCCGTACATTGTATAGCATCTGTGATTGGTATCGCGCTCAGCCCCATTCAGTTGAATGGGACTGAGCTGCTCCTAGGCCACGAACGTTTCGTTATTGGCGTAGGAAAAGCTAAGAGAAGGCCGCCGCTCTACTGTAAGCTCCACTGCCTCATACAGCTGATCGGAGGGGACCCCTGGTGTCAGACCCCCACCGATCAGATACTGATGACCTCTATTGAGGTTTCACCCTGCCAACATGGCATGGGGGCATTTTAAATGTTTATGCTTATAGCTTCAATAATTACCCTAATTTAAATGGATGTATCTGGGTAAGGGATATAAGAAAGAGAACATATGGAACTGGCATATCTGCCAGCAGAACCAAGTAATAGCACTACAGGAAGGAGCCATTCGCTAGCACAAAACAAATAGAATAAGTGAACTCTGCATGTTGAAAAAGTTATATTTAAGTGCACCCTAGGCACCTGAGCACAATGGAAAAAATCCCACTAGGAATCCAAAAACGATGAATAAATCAATCTCTTCTAGAAAATCAGTAATCTGAGAGCTAAAGTCATTTCCAGAGAACAGAGCCAGCCAGCTGTGGATTTATCTTACTGTATGAAATCTCAAGTATCTGCGCTAAGCGCCTCATCATGAGTAACTTCTGTTTCACTTCATATGCTCTGTCACTGTGACGGACGGCATATGGGAATCTTTTTGACTGCAAAAGGACTTCTGGAGTAATGTGACATAAATGACATTTCACTTTTTTAATTAACCAACATGCAACATTCATGAAGGAGCTCTACCCAGGACATGGAAACGAGCCTGCTCCATCTACTGCTCCTCAGAAGATATTCAGCCGCAGTTATGTCAGCTTTTTACTATACCTTTCTCTCCCTTAAGATTCAGGATCTGAGTTCACTTAAAGTAAGCTATTTTTTCATTGTCGATACTCTAGAGGAAAACATGACTATTTCCCTGGAGAAGATGAGATCATGGCTACCAAGCAGCATTTGTGCAGTGCCCGTCGAGAAATAAATCATTCTTTCTTTTTTTTTGTCCTCGTATGAACTTAAGATTATTCACAAAACAAGAAAACAACTTGTTGACTACATAACATGGTCATAAATAGGTGGACAGCAGGACATCACGTTGATACATACTGACTGAAGAGCGTATTCCAAAACCATGAGCAATATTCAGTTTTTGTCCCTCTTTTCTGCTTTTTGTGGCCTACCCTCCTCTGGGAAAGGTTTTCCATTAGAATTTGGACCATGGCTATTTGCATCCATTCTGTGTGGTTTGTATCTATTCAGTGTGGTTGGCACTGATATTGGATGATAAGATTTGGATTGGTGATGACAATTCATCCTCATGGTTTTAGTTCTATCACAAATTTGTCTGCAGACAACTGGTATAAATACACTGATAAATCTACTGCTTCACTGCACATATTACAAAACTATCTGCCTGTAGCTACCACTAGGGGGAGCTCAGTGCACAGGAGTTTATACAGTTACCACTGTCTACAATGAAAGCTTTAATCATCTCTTTGCACTGAGCTCTCTCTAATGATGGATGCTTAAAAAAGCAGTGTTTTCACACTGGGAACCTAACCAATTAAGCGACAGGCCCGTCCTCCTTCCTGGCCCTGTAGCAGTTGCCTGGTCTGCCTCCATTGCAGGTACGCCAATGATTTTACAGACATGGCCATACACAACAAACTCCTTTTCAGACAATGATGGCATGTAATCGGTCAGCTAAAACGATCATTTGGTTGTCAAATTTCAATCACGCGACCTATCGTTTTGGATGATATTGCCCTTTTTGATTTACTTTAGACTAATGTGTGAGGCTGCAATTTTATCTGAACGTTGTTTCAGGTAAAGCATCTGTGAAGATATCTAAAGAATCCATGTTTGGTCCATGTGTGTGTTTTTCGCTCTCCATGTGTCATCCGTATTCCATGTACACTGGTAGGCTGAAAATTAGTTTCCAGAGCATCCCTTCCCATCCCTTCCCATCTCTTCCCATCTCTTCCCATCTCTTCCCATCTCTTCCCATCTCTTCGGCAGCATGGTGGCTCAGCTGTTAGCACTGGTGCCTTGCAATGCTGGGGATCTAGGTTCAAATCTGACCAAGGACAACATCTGCATGGAGTTTGTATGTTCTCCCCGTGTTTGTGTGTTTTTTTTTCCCACACTCCAAAGACATACTGATAGGGACCTTAGATTGTGAGCCCCATTGTGGACAGCTTGATGCTAATGTCTGTAAAGGGCTGCAGAATATAGTAGTGCTATATAAATGCATAAAATGAATAAAAAAAATAAAATAATTCCAAATGGTCAGGGCAAATTGACCCTGACAGAACACAACCATTTCCACTTCCATTGGCATGTTTGAGCCACATCATGCACCAAAGTGGCGCATGTCTCTGTGGTTTTTCCAATGACCTACGATCAGTGGGAAATCAGTGAACTGTACGTATACATATTACAATCAATGGACACGTGTGCTCTTTGTGGAGAACATGAACAGCACCACCGTGATTCACTAAAGTGTGAAAGATGCCTAAGTGATAGTAAGAAATGATGAGTCTGAGGGTCACTATCACTTTAAACAATGAAAATTAAACTTGCATGAAGTCGCTGCAGACTTATATCTCTAAATAATGTAAATGATATAATTTATATTACAACAGCACAGAAACATCACGATACTTGCAAACGAGCATAATAAAAGATAAGTGACAAGAAAATGGGTTTTGACAGACTTCTGCTCGGTGGCCCATGGCCAACTGTGACTGTCCATCTGTTTCGGTAACCTGGCAGTCACTTTAAAATTTATAACAGTTGGAAATGTAACTGGAAAATACCACAAAAATGTTGCCTTATAAAACCGTATATAGAAGACATTTTAGACTCTCCTATCATGTAGGCTTTCTTTAAGGAGGGAGTGCTTGATCAAGTCTTACTTTATCACAAAACTCTCTCAGTGAGAGAAGATATCCTGATTGCAAATACTGCATATTACATATTGTACCCAAGCCGACCCTGTAAGGGGGTTATTGAGATGTACCGCATGGGGCCAAGCCGTACGACACATATTTGCCTTGGATTTGTAGTCTGAAAACTGAAGGTCCAACCGAGAATTAGCCCTAATCAATTGTTTGCGGCTAATGCAAGTGTGGACACCTGCCACGGATGCCATGAAAAGGGTGGGGCTTTGCATGGCCCTTGGGATTTACTATAACTTACGCCAAAAACTGCCGAAGTCTAAGCCAACCTCTAGCTGGCGTAGACTTGAGTTTCTGCTGTACAGACTGCCAGAGATGCATCGAATGCTGGCATATGGGAACACCAGTCTTGACAAATGTCCCTCACTGTGTGAACATGCCCTTAACGAAACAGCCCTAGTGACTAAAGCACTCCAGACATTGGTACACATTCACTATGGACTCTGTGCCTCACTGTTTCGCCACACTCGACAAGGGATTGCGGTTTAGCAGAAAAAAAATGTAAGACAACTTTTAGACAGGCAGTCTATAGATGTGACAGATTTTTCGTATAACCTGACACACAGATGTCTACCCTGTTTAACTCGTAGTAACAGCCCTATTAGACGGCCTGATATTTGGGCAGGACAAGCGCCGTTCAACGATAATTATGTCTATCAGGGCTCATTTGCATTGGAATGCGGTGAGTGTGGGAGGAATGATTGCGACCATAGTCGTTCCTCCCTCATTTGGCTCTAATAATTATTGGTAGTGCATTCCTTATGACACAGGGAGATGTGCTGCCGATAATTGTGCATCTGTCTTCCTGAAAGATGCAAATCAGCCGACACATGAGCGTTTGCTTATTTATTGGCTGATTGACGTCACGATTTTACCAGCCGATTAGCGTGAATTAGAGTTGCTATGAACGCTGGTTTCACATAATTGGCCTGAAAATCGTTCAGTCTAAGGGCTCATGCACATGGCGACAAATCATGGATCTGCAAAACACGGTCCCTGGCCGAGTGCATGCCCCCATTTTTTTTTTAACTTCTGTCCTATCTTTATCCACAAAACAGATAGGACATGTTCTATATGTTTTTTTTTTTTACAGGGCTGTAGAATGGATGTACGGATGTGGACAACGCATGGTGTGCTGTCCGCATCTTTTGTAACTCCATTGAAATGAATGTGGATTAGATACGGACAGAAACTACGGTTGTGTGCATGAGACCTAATAGGGTCCATTGTTTTAGGCCCAGCACCGAGCCTGGGGGAGGTCTCTTTGGTGGTCATGCATAGTACTCTCTGTAAAAATCCATGTGTAATTTATATTATAGAGTAGACTGCAGATGCGTATATAGATCACGCCGTATGAGCACAGTCTGTCACATGGAAAAGCTGACACTCAGCAGGTTACTATCTATTTAATATCAGATATCATATGTCATTGCAAATTTTTTCTTTGGGGGCCAATAAACTGCTGCCAAATGCTAATAAAATGCAATATCTGTCTCCAGAAAGTCCAATGTTGTAGGGCTAGCTCATCTGAATGTAATGATGCCTCCACTAAGTGATCTGATGTTTCATTACGCTAAAGTAAAAGTACTATATATATATGCAAATTAAAAATTAAGTGCACCAAGGGCAGACCCAAGCCACTCTGTGCACCCTTGCTGTTTCTTTTGCCAGCCCTTCCGGATCCTTCTTGATTGACAAAGGCAAGTTTCTTCACAGTCATCTCGCCTGGACAAGTCAATCAAGAAAGAGAGAGGAGAGGGAGGGGCTTGCAGAAGAAGTTATAGGAGCAAGGGTGCACAGAGTGGCTTGGCCCGCCCTCAGAGCACTTGACTGCTAATTTGCATGTGGATTAACAGTACTTTTTCTGTATAATTGTTAGATTGTTGAAAGTCAAAGGTATCAGGACATACAGAAGAGCTAGCTCTACAAGGCATTGTACCTGGTTTAATTTTTGAATAAATTCAGAATTATTAACACAAAATTATTAATATAATCTATATGTAAAGTATAACTATACAGCTTATATCACACTTAGGATACCTTCAAACGTACCACTTGGAATCAAACCTGAGTTCTGTATCAAGGTTTCTTACAGTAAAAAAAAATTCCCGAAGTTATTACACGAGGTATCGCGAGACTTCGCGAAGTAATAACTTCGACTCATCTGAGTCGATACATTCTAATACCGTACTGAGCTCCTGCTCCATACAGTATTAAAATGAAGTTTTATGCGAATGGACTTCATCCCTAATTTCTGTGAATGACTCAGTAGCTATACTAAATGTTTTATTACAAGTAATTATAAAAGCATTCAGAGCCAGGAGCTGGTTTGTAAACTGTAGAATGTTTTTGTGGGACAATCTCTTTAAATTGGATATACATATATTATTAAAGGGGAGATGGCAAAAAAAAAGACCGTACCAAACACTTCTGAAGGTGGATTATCTTCCATGGGAACAAAAGTATTGGGCATTAAAATTCAACATGCTTGATCCTTCATTTGGGAGGGCTCCATTCCCATAGTTGGCTGGTCCAGCCAACTACTGTATTCCCTCCTGAATTTACATGCCCAACGGCATAGGCAGGTTTAGAGTACGGCTCATGGTTTTTTCATCATATATGACTGTTTAAGACTGTTCAAGATAATACACAAGTGGATGAACCTAATCAAAAACGGGCCCTATGATTTTACATTTGACTCTGGACTGTAACTGGAAATAACACCTTATTGACTTCAACTTTATTCATTCATTTACCGATTTCAATCTTATTTTATCTACTGTATTGTGGTATTATTTAACATTTAATCTAGGTACAACACATGGTCTTATAGAACAGAAATATTGGAGACTAGTGATCTATGACATATACAATCCACATCTCTGTTGTATACACACCAAATTTCTGCTGTATACACACCAAAGGTCTATTAACCAACGCTGACCAGTATTGTTTTATTATATTTTTTATCCTTGCACCTTTTCTTTTTTATATATGTTCTTTTTTGTATATGTTTCTTTTACAATATTAAATTGAAGGTTTTATATTAGAACATACGGTCATCCTTTCTAGCATACCAGTTGAGGAGTGTGCACGCTACAACTTATCTTCTTACAATACTATCCATACATACGGCTTGGGGTGAGCCGGTAGTTTGTAGCACCTCCAATTCATCTCCACAGATACGGTGAGCCACTGTAATCTATATTGTATCAAGGTTTAGAGTACGACCTGCCTGAGACCACCTTGTTGCTGGTAGGTGGACACAGATGTGTTTTGATCAACATATATTGGCTGAGAGTCTCAGATTTTATCATATCAGAATGAGGGCTTAGTTCATATATAATGTTTACATCTATTGTGTTATATGCATTATTTTCTGTGATTTCCAGCCAAACGTTTAGCCGGCTTTGCAGTAATTTCCCAACAAAAATCCACAATAAACCTCCGTACAATACATGTGAATGTGAGTTCAGAAAACCCCAGTCCCATGCAATTATGGACACCTGAAGGCGTTTTATATTATGTCTCATTCTCGGTCCTGCTGCCGATTTGTTTCGGGTGTGCACTGGATTTCACCTACCCTACTGTAAAATATGCAGATGAAATGTGGATTTTAAAGGGTCACATTGCAGACTTTGTCCACATTTATTATAGTCAATGGGCCGATTTACATGTCCAATTTTCCAACCGAACCATGGGGCCAGGCAGAGATTGCAGCATGCAATATTTTGGTCCAATTTTCGTTTTAAGAATTGAACAATGGCTGTGCGATAAAAACGTCGAGCATACAGACACCATCCATGTCCATTTTTTCAGTGGCCACAACACAGACGAGTTCAGCATCGCGCGCCTGAGTGTATATACGTAAGTGTCCAGTACACTGCATTTCATTTCACTAACAGCGTACTTGAAAAGGAATCACTCCTCTGTGTTAAAATAAAAGCTCTGACTATCTAGAATTATCTCCAAGATATTAAATGTAACATAGCAGTGAATGGCTTTGAAATTAATAACTCCTCACATAAAATGTGCCCAAGGACATTTCACATATCAGAAAAGATGATCCCTTGTAGAAGTTCAGTGTTTTAACACGTTCTATGAAAAGCTGGCCAGATCTGAGACAGGCTGTAAATGAAAGACTGCGTACAGTGTAGGAAGCGGAGATAAAAAGGTAATAAACTCGTCTTCTGGACTTACATTAATGACCAGTCCACAAACAATGTATAAAAGGGTGCCAGCCTGTAACATTTCTTATTTAAAGATGGAGGTCCCTAATACAGCCTCCAATGCAGATGTGAACAGATAGATATAGATAGATAGATAGATAGATAGATAGATGGACAGATTAAAAAAAAGGAAAAAATGAGGCAGCACTCCAGGCAAGGTGTAGCATGAGAAAGAACACTGTCATTGTCTTGGGCTGAAATGCTGCAGTTGGAGTGAATAACAGAGCAGGTCCACAATCTTTCACCTGACCTGGAGTGCTTTTTTTTGATACTTGGACCCAGATTCTTTAACTGTACTGATGTATTTTCTTTATAGTATAGATATAAACAGATATATATATATATATATATATATATATATATATCTAGACAGATCGATGGATATAGATAATACATGATGATAGATACAGATAGATAATGTTATTAGCCAGTACATAAACCCTGCAGGCAGGCAGCACTGCTGGCACCTTTGCCTCCAGGGGACGCATTGCCGGCACCAGGTAATGGGCCTTCCTGGTTGATGGGCGCTCTCCGCCTATTGCTGCACTGCCGGCAGGCATGCTCCCCTGCGGGCTACACCGCTGGCATCACGTTTCTTGGTAACTGGATGAACAATCGGGGGAGAAATCAGATTGGATTCTCCTGGTACTGACTTTGGCTTGTACAACTCTGCTATATTCCGTTCGGTTCTGTTCTGATTTTCCAACCCATCCAGTCAGCTTTTTTCCCTGTAGGCCTCTGCACGTAGTAAGGAAGAGACCGCTGTCCAGTTGTGGGCCGTCATCTAGGGTGGATTGTGCAAACAGGTAGGAACAGTGGTACAGGCGAAGTTCAGGGCCTCACTGATCCCTAACATGACAGATAGACAGACATATATACACAGACAAATAGAGATAGATAGTAACAAATAAAGCACATGTGATCATTTGCTAAATGTATATGAAAACTGGCATTAAAAAGTCATAAATTTTGTATGTAAACTGCACTTTGGCATAGGTTTCAGATTTTTGGTGCACAGTCATACTAGACATGACACATTTTTTAATGTGAAATGCCAGTCTTTAGTAAATGCCCTCACACTATTTCTTGCAGAAATTATCTGCTCTATCATTGTATCTTCCACGGCAATCCTGACACTGACAAGTGTCTTGAAAATTAACCAGAAACATCTAGGGAGTTTTTTATACTACTAATAATAACTGGTATTACGGTAAATCACTTGTATGAAGCAGCTGCTAAAGCCAGTTTCCCAAACCTTTGGTGTTATCACAAGTCAAGAATTGCCAGTTTTCTAACTAATGACAAAGCATTAACATATTTATATTTTGAACCTTTTCTTACAAGCAGTGTAAATGTAGTATCATTAAAATATCATTTACAATTCTGCAGGAAAAAGACTATAAATGAAGCGCACAAGCACTACAATTTAAACACCCCGTAAGACTAGGTTTTTTTTACAACTTATACTTGGATGTGACAAGTTGATCATTACATGGTCTCTCTATCCTGTAATTAGAAAACTCATTAATTAAAGCTGTTAGCATTAACTAAATGAGCAATAGTTTGTATATTTTAATGCAAATAGACAGCATGACAATTTGGGAGGGGAAAAGCTTTCACTTTTTAGAATAAATGGAGGAAATCATCTCCCATGAGAGTGAATATCTGCAGCCAGAGTCCTCCTACTCAGACAAAGCCTGTCATGTCTTTCATAGCTCCCCTAGAAACTAATTAAGGGTTAATAAATTAGTTCCGCAAGTAAATAAAATGTGAGCATATCCTAGTAGTAGAGGAGAGGACAGAAGTCGTACAGAAGATAAGAGTCATTAGTATTTGGAATCCATGACAATATTCATATTCGAACAGTGAGGTCAAATTATTGTCTAGCTTTCATGGTTAGTACGATTGAAAATAAGACATATATCCATCAAGTAAAACCCAAGGATAGGAGAATATGTGAAGAAGGGGAATAAGTAAACTTTAGAAAATTGATTCCTCCATCAATCCAGAGGACGTTAGGAAACTCAATCTGTCCTAAAAAGCAAAAATTTCCTTCTCAACCCAAAGTGGTGATCAGACCGGATCAATGTTCAAAACAAGAACTCTACACTGTTCTACAAGTGCAAATTTTATTTTATTTTAAGAAGTTTTCTGAGCCTTTTTTGAAGCCATCAACAGTTCCTGATGAGACCAGCTCTTGAGGTGACTATTCCACAGATCCACAGCTCTAATGGTGAAGAAGCCTTGAAGAAGCAATTGGACGGGTCACAGCAGATGGACCCATTAAATTGAAGGCATGTCCTAGTAATATTTCATGAGTGTCTCTCGTGACAACCCTTTTAAATTATTTGGCACTTCTGAGATCTTGCTTCCTATACTTCAACAAATACATTTAAAAATATTTGAATACATCACATAAAAAGATTCAGATCACTGTGATGTAAAAATATCAGAATGGCTTAAAAGCATTGTCAAGCCTTGGAGCCAACAACCTCTGTGGTCCTCCCTACAACCCTGAAAGTAAAAAGTACTACTGTGAGGTACAGTTCAAACCTCTTTGACAGCCGAGGCCTGTGACTGGTCGCAGCAGTCATGGCACCCAGCCACTTCCTGGTCCTACAGCTCCAAGGCTGGACAACCCCTTTAAAAAAATGTCATACCTCACTTATTCCCCACTGCTTCCATTCTGAAGCTTCTCAAGTCTCCTGCTTGTCTGTACTTTTTGGTCCCACTCAACACAGAAAATGTTCTGACTGCACCCAGTGATTGGCTAAGTTTCAAGAAGGACCAAGTATAGACTGGTGGTGGACCTGAGATTAGAAGTAGGATACCAACTTGTCAATATGAAATAGGGTAGTTTTCATAAAATTCAGATTATCAGTTAGCGCTTGAGCCCAGCACTGTGTGAGTCCTCTGTATTCATGAGCAGCTGACTTCAAATTGCCAGCCTGCCTGTGATAGACAGATTTCTCCCTATGCACTGCAGGGGGGACCCCGCCACTCATAAATATGAGGACTCCAGGTTCACATAGCACTAGGCTCATGCTACACCGGTTAAACTGTGACTTTATTAAACTACTGCATACTGACAAGTGACAAACTGCTATAATAGATGTCTGTCACTACTTATGTTTCCCTCAGACGGGGCAGCATAAATCTGGTGGAAGATTATCTTAAAGTAGCTCCTCAAATCCATATCTCTAGCACACCACATCTGGTTCTCAGTAGACCCATTATTACTTAGGTCTGAGAACCAGGTAGCGCTTCCCCAAACTAGGACAATCCATTATAAACTGTGACTTCTTTGAAATCCACTTCATACTATATAGCCTCTTACAATAACGTTTTATAATCTAATATTATCTTCAGTGACATACACACTCACTAGCTTTCATTTCTGAGGAAACTGTGCACTGGCATAAGAAATAAGAGAAGCTTGTGGGAGAAGGTCTGCACATCTGACAAGCTGGGGTGTGACATGTATGAAATGGAGCCAATATAAACATCTTAAGGAGAGAATTGGGTTCAAGAGATACAATATATAAGATTATAGGTGTTCATGGTAAAAGAGCGCATATTTCTAAAACGATAAATCATATAGTTAGGCACACAAACACATAGTTGTAAGCCCTGATCAACATGAAATATCTTGCTGACAAAATGTATGTACATACAAAATAATAATTAAATTGAACTGTTACACTTGAAAAGACCTGTTTCTCCATTCCTCCAGACATATGTATGTTGGTTTTGAAGGTCAGTTGTGGTCAGGTAAGAACCTCAAAGCAATATAGGACCTGTTTCCTGTGCGATTCCCCACTATGTGGAAACCAACCTTTTCCCTAATGTAATTTACTAAGCAGAAGCACGGTCACAGACACGGACATACACATCCATGGAAGCATGCAAGTGAAAACAGTTTTCAAGTGCTGTAATTTGCTGCTTACTGCCTGTCCACTCAGTCAATTAGCCTCCCTCTTCCCAGCCTTCAATGGCTTCCTGTATCGCTGACCACATTGTCTATACTGTAGAGATAATAGACACTTGCTGCATGTCTACTCAATCAATTATCCTCCTTCTTCTAGTCTTCAATGGCTTCCTGTATTGGTGACCACTCTGTCTATACTGTACATATATTAGACCCTTGCTGCATGTCTACTCAATTAATTATCCTCCTTCTTCTAGTCTTCAATGGCTTCCTGTATCGGTGACCACATTGTCTATACTGTACAGATAATAGACACTTGCTGCATGTCTACTCAATCAATTAGCCTCCTTCATCTAGTCTTCAATGGCTTCCTCTGTTGGTGACCACACTGTCTATACTGCAGAGATAATAGACACTTGCTGCATGTCTACTCATTCAATTAGCTTCCTTCATCTAGTCTTCAATGGCTTCCTCTGTTGGTGACCATACTGTCTATACTGTAGAGATAATAGACACTTGCTACATGTCTACTCA
Organism: Rhinella marina; assembly: GCA_900303285.1. Taxonomy (NCBI): domain Eukaryota; kingdom Metazoa; phylum Chordata; class Amphibia; order Anura; family Bufonidae; genus Rhinella; species Rhinella marina. Next base: position 549,884 of record ONZH01007975.1, on the reverse strand, counting down.
ATTAGCCTCCTTTATCTAGTCTTCAATGGCTTCCTGTATTGGTGACCACACTGGCTATACTGTACAGATAATAGACACTTGCTGCATGTCTACTGAATCAATTATCCTCCTTCTTCCCAACTTTTAATGCCTTCCTTTATTAGTGACCACGCTGTCTATACTGTACAGATAATAGACACTTGCTGCATGTCTAGTCAATCAATTAGCCTCCTTCATCTAGTCTTCAATGGCTTCCTCTGTTGGTGACCACACTGTCTATACTGCAGAGATAATAGACACTTGCTGCATGTCTACTCATTCAATTAGCTTCCTTCATCTAGTCTTCAATGGCTTCCTCTGTTGGTGACCATACTGTCTATACTGTAGAGATAATAGACACTTGCTACATGTCTACTCAATTAGCCTCCTTTATCTAGTCTTCAATGGCTTCCTGTATTGGTGACCACACTGGCTATACTGTACAGATAATAGACACTTGCTGCATGTCTACTGAATCAATTATCCTCCTTCTTCCCAACTTTTAATGCCTTCCTTTATTAGTGACCACGCTGTCTATACTGTACAGATAATAGACACGTGCTGCATGTCTACTCAGTCAATTAGCTTCCTTCTTCACAACCTTCAATGCCTTCCTGTATAGGTGACCACACTGTCTATACATTACATATAACAGACACTTGCTGCATGTCTACTCAACCAAACGACCTTCTTCTTCCAGTCTTCAATGGTTTCCTGTATTGGTGATCATACTATAAATATAATAGACAAAATAGTTGTGCTCACTGGTAGTTTTTTTTTTGTTTAGTGGAGCACCCATTATAGAGAATAGAAATTGACAAAGAGAAGTGCAGATAGGTAGGACCACTTAAGACAAGGAATTTCTATGTAGCAGAGGGAAGGCTCACCTTTCATTGTTGTGCTAGGTAGTAATACAAACATCATGGGTTGCTCCACTGAAGATCGGTGACCTAGGCTGGGCCGACTGTATGGGATTAGTACAGAAGAGACAAGACCTGGCACGCTGCTTGTATCAGTCAAAACACTTCAGCAGGGTAAGGTGGGTAAGTATTTGGTTATTATTTTATTGGTAGGGAAAATACACGTTTTAGGGCCAGACAGGACCCTTCATCAGATTCAGATCAATATCTATTATACAGAATAGAAAATACTGAGCATGTGTCCTGGCACATGCTGGGAAGACAAAGGCTGAAGGTACAAAGGTCATACTAATACTAAAGGTGTTATATAAAGATATACTGTATCTAAAGATAAGTATAGAAATTAAATATTTGTTGGCTCGTCAAATCAGTTCCAGTAGGATCCAAACATCTCGAACATATCTGATCTGTTGTTGTGGCAAGACATATATATGCTGCTGCCAATTGTGTCTAGCAGTCACTTATCCCCTTCTCAACACTGGAAAAAAATGGGCTTGCTTGACAATCCATGGATGGATATTTATGGGGTAGTAGGAGATGGCAGCTAATTTTGCCAAAAGCTATACAGTAACTTCTAGTGATATCAAAAATATGGTGACCTGGTGTCTGAGTACCATATCTTATTAGGTTCTCTAAAGCACAGTTTAGCATTGTATCTGTGATAGTATGTATTGACATAGTACAAGTAGTCTCTTTTGGCGCTATATGTGACAGTTTGTGTGGAATAACCATGAGCAAAATTGTGCAGCCGATTAATACACTATTTTAAAGGCAAAGCCTGTGGGCATGGTTTGGGCTGCACCTGACGACCACAGCATCTAAGCAAGATTAGCTAATTTGCTTTCTTCATCTAAACCTAAAAACAAGATGTTGAGCTCTAAACTCACTGATTTCAGTATCGTTAAAATTGCATGATCTGTGAGAAATTGTAAGCATATTTCTCACAGATCATGTCTCAACAGGCTCCATTAAAACTTAGATCTGAGAACCAGGAAGCTCCTCCACATGGTGCTGGTCCATCAGGAGTATGGAAGCACTACAATGATACATAAGAATGGGCAGAAAACAGTACCTATAGTTAAAGAAAGTGGTAAGAACCCTTTCTGCCATTTTCATTGTCATATGACCTTGGACTTCTCAGTTTGACCTCCGGAGTTGGAATCCTGTCACACGGAATTGAGATTTTTAGAATCTGAAATACAGTTTCTTGTGGCCATCAATTTCTACCAGGCAAGGTGACAGGTCAAACTTCAGCAAACATAAAGTGTGATTTTTTTTTTATGTGCTCCAGTGAACTCATGCATACTGCTCCCCAGGGCTGTGGAGTCGGAGTCGGTGTCCATTTTGGTGGGGTCGGAGTTGGAGTCAGTATAAAATGGACCGACTCTGACTCCTAAAATATATAATACATTGGTGCAGTTAGTTCAATGCAGTATGTGCTAAATATATTTTCTTAAGAATTTGGGGAAATGATGAAATGTCCTATAAATGTCTGTTCTATTCCTGAACTAAAGATCTAGGCTTTCAGTTGAGATGAATGTGTGCTGCCCTTCATGTCGATGCTCAGAAGTGAAACTCCTCTCCTACAGATCAGAGGAAAAGGGCACTGGGAAGGAATGGCTGCACTCATCTCAGATCTACTAGAGAAAACAGGATCTTTTCTCACTAGTTACAAAGATTAGCTTTCATCATAAAGGGAGAGTTAAAAGAAGACATTTTCTAAATACATTGGTCAGTAGATTTTACTTTAGTCATGAACTATAGACAGTTCAGCAGGTCTCTCACTGTACACAGGTTTCTTTGGTAACCTGCAGACCAGAAAGTTATCTGAAACTGTTATCTGGCTGAGAGCAGGAGTGACCTCACCCCCACGGAATGATGGGACTGAGCTCTGAGTGAGATTACCTACAGTAAGCAAAATGTGTTGTGAGGACTGAGAAGCATCTCTTTACCTGTAATTGTGTTAGAGATCACAATCTCCAACAAAGAAAGTCTTATAACTAGACGGTTTTCATACATGAGGACCTTAGTGAGCTGTACCCAGAGAAAAGCCTGATACTGAAAGTTCAGAGTAAAGATATCTAGTAAAACATATATTACAAACTCTTTTTGTCATGACATATCTGTACTATTGATTTATGCAAAATTTGTTTAAAGTTATCACTTAACCATGCGCCATGTATGAGGGAGTCGGAGTCAGATTAGGAGTCGGAGTCGGGAATCGGAGTCGGAGTCAGGGGAAATTGAGGAGTTGGAGTCGGGGCTTTTGCTTACCGACTCCACAGCCCTGCTGCTCCCGCTATAATTACTGTGTAAAAATGTCAATTTCGATGTTGACTATGACAGTTATTGTAAAAAAGAGCTGTACACAGATATAATATTAATAATATCCATAGGATCCTATCAGAAGACTCTGGTATACATCAGGGGCTGTTTTCTCTGAAGAGAGTTCTCTACATGTAATGATTTATAAACATCCAGTTACATGCATTTAAGTTTTTTAAAATAAATTCTTTAAAAAGGGTTAAAACTAAAAAAGAAGTATTACTCGCCTCAAATGCAGCTTTGCCCCTGTTCTCCACGCTCTATTCCAGCTCAACACACCAAAAATGACAGAAAAGGCCCTCTCGGCCAGTCACTGTGTGAGGTGAGTCATCGTTAAGGCCATCATATCTTATACACTCATACTTCTGCTGGTGTCCTTGTCTAGGTCAACCAATCAATCTAACACTTGATGTATGAAAGCCAAAAGTCTCCAGAAATTGCTGCCAATCAGATCATTAAAACTTAGCAGAAATTAAACACAGTAATGATAACACTAGGAAACGCTAGGTGTCCAACAAAAGTACTATCACTCAGAATATGGAATACGATGTGCTGCTATACTTTCACTCTGAAGCATCATCACCTACCTCCCTGCAATACTAGAGAACTCAGAGATCCCTAAGTGCCTCACGGCATCAGTCCAGATCAGTAACCATCATGATCAGTATTCTTACAAGATTCATCTTGATTTTTTTTAATGAGATCAATGGGTGAGGATTGAAAGACTAATGGACATTGATGTTAGTGTGTCATCAGTTTGCCAATTAGGTTAGATCAGAAAAAAGCATAGAAAACCATACCGTAAGAAAATTACAGAGAGAATCCAGCCCTAGATAAAAAAGAAACAGAAGAAACAGTGAAAGGTATGCATAGACTGTAAGATATTGGTGATCTATATTGGTGATACCAGTGAACTTCTGTCTTTTTAACAACCCGTGCTCCTTAACATTCTTTGTCAGACCATCAGTCAGACCATGAAAGAGTGAGCGTTGGCGACTCAATTAAAGCATACCCTCCTTATTTTATCCAAGTAGTGTGTCTGGTCAGGACTGTTTGCAGCAGGGCTGAGGAGTCAGAGTCGTTGAGTTGGAGTCAGTGTCCATTTTGGTGGAGTCGGAGACCGTATAAAATGGACTGACTCCGACTCCTAAAATATATAATAAATTGGTACACTTAGTTCAATGCAGTATGTGCTGAATATATTTTCATAAGGAATTTGGAAACATGATGAAATGTCCTATAAATGTCTGTTCTATTCCTGAACTGAGGATCTAGGCTTTTAGTTGAGATGAATGTGTGCTGCCCTTTATGTAGATGCTCAGAAGTGAAGTTCCTCTGCTACAGATCAGAGGGAAAGGGCACTGGGAAGGAATGGCTGTACTCATCTCAGAGCTACTAGAGAAAACAGGATTAAAGGGGGTTTCTCACTAATTACAAAGATTAGCTTTCAACATAAAAGGACAGTTAAAAGAAGACATTTTCTAAATACAGTGGTCAGTCATGAACTATAGACAGTTCAGCAGGTCTCTCACTGTACACAGGTTTCTGTGGTACCTGCAGTAAGCAAAATGTGTTGTGAGGACTGAGAAGGAGGATTTACCTGTAATTGTGTTAGAGATCACAATCTCCTGCTCTGTCAGAGTAAGTTAATAAGTTAATATATGGATTTACCTGTAATTGTGTTAGAGATCACAACCTCCTGCTCTCTCAGAGTAAGTTAATAAGTTAATATATACTAATAACTGCTGGAGCCCCCCCCCCCATACACACAGCCCAAGGAGACAGAAAGAGTGCAAACTGCCTGTCAGCCAGTGAATCAATGTACTGAGAAAACCTCTTTAAAGAGGACCTTTCACCACTCCTGACATGCCTGTTTTAATAGCTTCATGCATTCCCCATGTAATAACAAGTCTGGAACATCTATTCTTATGTCTGTATGTTGTGCCATTTCTTTATTATTTGCACTAGAAGTTATGAATGAATTGCTGTTTGTCTTTAGTAAAGGAACAGAGGGGAGGTGACCAGTTGGGGGTGTGTACCTGCACAGACTGACTCTAGCCAATCAGTGCTGCCATGTTCAGACTGTGCAGATACACACCCCCAACTTGTTACCTCCCCTCTGTACCCTTACTGAAGACAAATAGCAATTCATTCATAACTTCTAGTGAAAATAATAAAGGAATGGCACAAAATACAGACATAAGAAAAGATGTTCCAGACTTGTTATTACATGGGGAATGCATGAAGCTATTAAAACAGGCATGTCAGGAGTGGTGAAAGGTCCTCTTTAAGGCAAGTACTTCTTAGTATATGTAAACTTTCAATAAACTGTGCATAAATCACTTGTCCAGTGCATGTTCTCTCTGTATGCTTTATGTTTTAGTTTGCATTTCCTCTGATGTAAAACACATAGGGCCTTATGTATGAAAACTGTCTAGGTGTAGAAGTTTCTTTGTTGCCCATATAAACCAATTAGATCTCCCCTTTCATATAGTGCTCTGGAGAAATGAAAGGGGAGCTCTGATTGGTTGCTATGGGCAACAAAGAAAGTCTTAGACCTATACAGTTTTCATACATCAGGCCCTTAGTGAGCTGTACCCAGAGAAAAGCCTGATACTGAAAGTTCAGAGTAAAGATATCTAGTAAAACATATATTACAAACTCTTTTTGTCATGACATATCTGTACTATTGATTTATGCAAAGTTTGTTTAAAGTTATCACTTAAACATGCTCCATGTATGAGGGAGTCGGATTGGGAGTCGGATTGGTAGTCGGAGTCGGGGGAAATTGAGGAGTCGGAGTTGGAGTCGGGCTTTGGCTTACCGACTTCACAGCCCTGGTTTGCAGGCCTATTAAGAGAAAAACAGAGCTACCAGTCCAGTTTACTTATTATTCAAATGAGGATCACTTTGCAGGTACACCCTTCCCTGTTTAAAAGTGTCATAAACTGAGTTTACTTCTCTCCCATTGAGAACTATTAGTTCTCTGTGATCGCAGCTACAGAAGGACAATATTCTGTATTTAATTTTCCTAGTAGTTGTGGACATCCTTTTACAAATATAGTATATCTTTCCATAATTCTAATGGTCATCTGAGCTTTGGGTGTTCCCCTCTATGGAGCTCCTATCATGAGCAAATATTAATTGTAGCTGACCTGTTATCTTTAGCGTTTCCTGGGGTGGATTGGCCATAGACCTTACAAAGAAATTTGCCCCACCTGGGCCCTCCTCACAGCCAGTCAGTGGAAGTTTTTAGGGATGTGTTTTGTGCTTTCTATATATTGTAAAAAAAATTGACACAATACGGAGGCTCCCAGTACAAATTAGATGAACAATTCATACTAGGGTGAACAAGCCCTGCTTGACTGAGGAGGCGGCTGATCCTGCAAGCCACTGCTCAATTCAAAGTCTGTTGGAAGATACCGTGCCACACAGGGCTATCTTTGTCAGTGCCACAGACTTTGAATGAAATGGCAGTGCACTCTCTTGGCCTATACTAAGATATGACCTTATAGCAGGGGTAGGGAACCTCCGGCTCTCCAGCTGTTGTGAAACTACAACTCCCAGCAAGCATACTCGCTCTGCTCTTCTAAGAACTCTCATAGAAATGAATGAAGCATGCTGGGAATTGTAGTTTCACAACAGCTGGAGAGCCGGAGGTTCCCTACCCCTGCCTTATAGCGTACCTCTGGCTAAAAATGAAAACATTACGTCACGCCTGAATCCTCAAGTGAGGTCATTATGTGAAGTCTTTCTCTTCAAAGCTCAGCTATAGCTTAACTACATAGACTTATATCGAAGATCTTGATGGAGTGACTTTACAGGCTTGACTGGAGGTGCTTATGACTGTGGCAAAGGTACTGCTAAACTGTAACATGACTGTATGAAAGGTCCAGGAGGGGCTTTAGTGTAGCTTCTTATATAGCAGTACTGGATGGATCATTGAGCAACTCTAACCAAGCAAACAGCCTTTTTTATTGTACACACAGCAACACATATGTGTTTTTTGTTTCTTGTAGTCATTGGAATTGAGTAAAGAAGATCTATCAGGTCTATCAACTACCCGAGGAAGGATGAGATAGGAGAGTAATCTGCCTCTTTAGGCTAGATTAACACAGGACATTTATCTTCTTGTTTTTCTTTTTTACTTTTTTTCTTTTAATTACTGCTGCAGCTATTTATGCATTATTAGTATTGATTAGAATGACAAATGGTATACATGTCCTGTGATAGATTTATTATGTGGTTTGGACTTTAGACAGTTTTGAACAGTCTGGCATACCTTATAAACAGGGGATGTGACTTAATATATGCCAAATTGTGCTAAATACTTGGAATCTAAATATTTTTCTAAAGTAAGCTAACCAAGAAGTGTCAAAGGAAAGTCAAGCAAGATGCACCAAATGCACAGCACCACTGGTAAATTTGGCATATCTTCAGTTTGCCTGGTCTAAATCTGCACCTTTGTGTGCTATGCTGCACAGTGCTGCTATATGGTGCTTCTAAATGGCACAATATTTTCCCCTAAAATGAACGCTTCTTAGGCTTCATTCACACAACTGTATTTTTCTTCGGCGCAGTACTGTATCTATTTTTAAAACGCACATCACATACGAGTCAATGGACTAGTCGCACATCCGTTTTTGTGTTCCCAATCAGAGAATCTCGGCACAGGTCCTACCCTAGTTCATTTTTGCAGATCAGAATAGACCTTTCTAATGATGGGAGCAAGAAAAAAATGGAATACACAAAGAAGCTGTTTTTCAATGATTAATTTTTTACGAATGAAAAATCAGATACAGCCTGTGCATGGGGCCTCCCTAATATAGCATGAAATGAAAAACGCCACAATCCTCTGTCTTCCTGTATGAAACTGGTGGCTCACGCCCACGAACGTAAGGGTTCCGGGCCTGTGTTGTGGACCACAAATAGCAATCCGCAATGCACAGGCACTGGCCATGTGCACTCCATACTGCGGACCCACTGACCTGAATGGGTCCACAATCCGCAAGATATGGACGCATGGACCCAAAAGCCCACAGAAGCACTTTCTAGTATTTCCGTGGGCTTCCGATCTGTGCTTCCGCTCCACAAAAGATAGGACATGTCCTATCTTTGGCCATATCTTGCAGATCATGGACCCATTCATTGCACGGAGTGCACACAGCCAGTGCCCGTATATTGCGGACTCACAGTTTGTGGTCCACAATATGGGCTCGGAGAAATTACATTCGTGGGCATGAGCCCTAACATTGATCCATATCTGTGCATCCGGCTTTCTGTTCCCTATTTCATATAGTATAACCCATAAAACCTAAGCTTGTTACATAGATACTGGGCATTAGATATACAGTCATGGCCAAAAGTTTTGAGAATGATACAAATATTAATTTTTACAAAGTCTACTGCTTCAGTTTTTATAATGGCAATTTGCATATACTCCAGGATGTTATAAAGAGTGATCAGCTTAACAGCAATTACTTGCAAAGTCAATATTTGCCTAGAAAATGAACTTTATCCCCCAAAACACATTTCAACATCATTGCAGCCCTGCCTTAAAAGGACCAGCTAACATCGTTTCAGTGATTGCTCCATTAACACAGGTGTGGGTGTTGATGAGGACAGGGCTGGAGATCAATCTGTCATGATTAAGTAAGAATGACACCACTGGACACTTTAAAAGGAGGCTGGTGCTTGGCATCATTGTTTCTCTTCTGTTAACCATGGTTATCTCTAAAGAAACACGTGCAGTCATCATTGCACTGCACAAAAATGGCCTAACAGGGAAGAGTATCGCAGCTAGAAAGATTGCACCTCAGTCAACAATCTATCGCATCATCAAGAACTTCAAGGAGAGAGGTTCCATTGTTGCCAAAAAGGCTCCAGGGCGCCCAAGAAAGACCAGCAAGCGCCAGGACCGTCTCTTAAAAGTGTTTCAGCTGCGGGATCGGGCTACCAGCAGTGCAGAGCTTGCTCAGGAATGGCAGCAGGCAGGTGTGAGTGCATCTGCATGCACTGTGAGGCGGAGACTCTTGGAGCAAGGCCTGGTCTCAAGGAGGGCAGCAAAGAAGCCACTTCTCTCCAGAAAAAACATCAGGGACAGACTGATATTCTGCAAAAGGTACAGGGAGTGGACTGCTTAGGACTGGGGTAAAGTAATTTTCTCTGATCAGAATAGACCTTTTCGATTGTTTGGGACATCTGGAAAACAGCTTATTTGGAGAAGAAGAGGTGAACGCTACCACCAGTCTTGTCTCATGCCAACTGTAAAGCATCCTGAAACCATTCATGTGTGGGGTTGCTTCTCAGCCAAGGGAATCGGCTCTCTCACAGTCTTGCCTAAAAACACAGCCATGAATAAAGAATGGTACCAGAATGTCCTCTGAGAGAAACTTCTCCCAATCGTCCAAGAGCAGTTTGGTGATCAACAATGCCTTTTCCAGCATGATGGAGCACCTTGCCACAAAGCAAAGGTGATAACTAAATGGCTCAGGGAACAAAACATAGAGATTTTGGGTTCATGGCCTGGAAACTCCCCAGATCTTAATCCCATTGAGAACTTGTGGTCAATCATCAAGAGACGGGTGGACAAACAAAAACCTACAAATTCTGACAAAATGCAAGCATTGATTGTGCAAGAATGGACTGCTATCAGTCAGGATTTGGTCCAGAAGTTGATTGAGAGCATGCCAGGGAGAATTGCAGAGGTCCTGAAGAAGAAGGGTCAACACTGCAAATATTGACTTGCTGCATTAACTCATTCTAACTGTCAATATAAGCTTTTGTTACTCATAATATGATTGCAATTATATTTCTGTATGTGATAAAAACATCTGACAAACACACATAAAAACCAGAGGGCAGCAGATCATGTGAAAATAGAATATTTGTGTCATTCTCAAAACTTTTGGCCATGACTGTATAACTAGAATAGTTCACATTATAACCAGCGGCACCTTCAAGGGCAGAATAAATACCATGCTGTACATATTTGCATTCACCCTACATATGCCAAGAGTGCCAAGAGTTCCTGGCTCTAATAATGATCTGACTAGATCGTCTGCACAGTGTCAGAGGTCAGCTCCCGAGCTCCCTACATATGTCTGAACACCTGTTGTCAGTTTCTAACCACTGCACATGTCACAAGCAATTTGCTTTTTTTTTATTGTGCCTTCGGTTTTTACAGATCGTCTAAAAAAATCACGTTTTCTACGGAAATAAGCAATTTTAGGCTTCCTGCTTCTATAGCTCCAGTCCCAAATATATCATAAAGATTATTTTTCAAAACTTAACAGTTCTGCGGGTAAAATTATTTTGATTTTTTTTTTTACTCTGCAAAGCAGACATTGTTATGAGTCAAGGAAATAGAATTTCCAGTGAATACTATAGGGAGAATTTATCAATTCATTTGAACAGATTTTCTGCCATAAAAAAAAAAAATCACACATTTTTGCATTAAAATTTTTGACTTCTTGTGAAGTTATGACACTCTTGGCACTTTTGAAGTGGGTGGAACAGTAGGCACGGTTAGCTATGTTAATAAGGTGCATCCCAGGTCATGGTATATCAGTAGTGATAAGTCTGAGCACCTAGACCTGATGTATTTTCTCTTGAAGACAATTTGGTAGCCTTCAAGACATAGCCAGTCGGATGAATAGGGAAACACCAGATTTAACAACTGTGACTTTTTAATGGCCATGTACACCTTTAGGGGCAATTGTTTTTTATAATTTCATTTTACTCATTTTGGCCTAATTAATGTCAAAGAGTGTTTATAAGGACAGAGATCAGGGATAAGGAGCCCTGCAGCCTGCCTGATGGAAGAGAGAGAAAATTAAGATCCTGTTAATAGAGCATCTCAGCTCTGTACAAAGAAAATGCCTCCATATTTGTAATAAAGACCAATTGAAAAAAATGACTTTTTACCTCATAATTTGAGGTCTCAGAACTCAGACAGCGACTGATCAAAACCTTTCAAATGTTGCTATGACAGCTCAAAAGTTTTGTACAGGTGCACTTCAAAGGTGTTGTCCAGGCTTTTTCTATTGATGACCTATCCCCAGGATAGGTAATCAATTTCAGATTGGCGGGGGTCCGACACCTGGCACCACTGCCAATGAGCTGTATGATGATGTATGATCAGCTCTCTTCCCGTCTGCTAACGCTGGTCCATAGACATACTGCAGAGAGCAGGAAGGGAGAAGGGAGACGGCAGATGCGCACTGAGTGCGCCGTCTCCTCATACAGCTGGTCAGTGGGGGTGCTGGATACGTACAGGAGGTCATCAATAGAAAAAGCCAACCTCTTTAAAGCTGAGGCCACACAGCGACTTTGGTCACGACACACGGCTAGACATTGCAGTGTACTGCTGCAGCATCGCAATGGGTAAAAGTGAATGCGATTGCAATGCGACCTGCAGGTTGGAAATCACAAAGCAATCACATTCACTTTCATTATACTGCAATACTGCATTATGATGCTGCAATCTTTGGCTGTGTGTCCCCATTTTGCCTCAGCCTACCGACCAAATTCTTCTAATAAGTTACAATGCTAAACTGTGGAATCAAGTCCCAAACGTGCTTTTCTACTGAAAGCTTGTTTCATTGCAGCCATTAGCAATGTATTAGGCTGACAGCAGTACAATGGTAGTAACGTATTACAGTCATTTTTTCATTTTAGTAATTGTAGTAATATTCAGGAATACCTCACAAGCCTAGAATTTGTCAAACTACATATGATAATAACAATGCAAAAACAGATATTTTTTGAAATTTGAGCGGCTTTTATCATGTGTTACAACAAACCATATCATAAAGCTATTCATATTCATGTGGCACTTTGCCACTAGCGGCAATAAGAAAGGAATGGTGCTTAAAGGGGCGCGCCAAGATTTAATCAATGATGAAATAAAGTATTAGTACTGAAAGGGGTTGTCCTGCCATGTCTTTTCATGACCTATCATCAAGGCAGGCTATCAGTATCTGATCCGCGGGGTCCGACACACCCATCAATCAGCTGTTTGAAGAGGAGGTGGTGTTCCATGCGAACGCTGCTTCCTGTTCATTACACTGCACGTCATCTCGGAGCTGGAGGAAAAGTATTCCATGAAGAAATTTTTCTTTTTGGCCTCATGGAGGAAGCACCAAAGTTATGTAGAGGCCTGTGTTTCCACATAACTTTCGCATTTCTTCCATCATTACAGAGACACTTATAACCGGTGTGGAAAACGGCGGTCTTAACAAATTAGCCCTTAGTCCCTAAGTTTCCCCTAGTGGTGACTATAAGAAGGTAGAATACTATCACTTAAAGGGGTTATGCCATGATTGATGCAAAAAATGAAAATCAGACATCATGTAGTACATGACAATCGCTTTATAACAAAGTGAGTATCAGACCTGTACTTCACTTGGATCCAGAGCTTCATGTTCATTGCTCCAATTGCTCTGCTAGATTGTCTTCATGCTGACAGCTCAGGGGGTGTGTCCTTTTTCAGGAGGCATGCTATTTCTGCTGCAGATTTCTCCTTATCACATCTCAGGGGGCATTCTGCTGCAGTAAATATTATATCTCACAATTGGAGCATTTTATTAACAGACAGCAGATTACAAAAGCATCTGATTTTTCACGTTGAGTTAGAATAACATTTAATGATGACATATCTCTTTAAGAATAAACTGCTGATTTGGAGATCTGCATCAGAAAAAAACATGACAGCTTTAAAGACCTATCATGAAATTAATACGAACGGAATTTTGGATCAAATTAGATCAGACATGACTTAAAGGGAGCTGACAGGTTCCCTTTAATACTCTTCCACAGAAGCTGATAACCTCAAGGTGGCATAGATTTGGGTATAAGACCATCCCTATAATGCAACCATTTCCTGTCTCTGTAGACACAGGGAGGTGAACAGAGGCTTAGCTATAGGGGATGCAGAGGTAGCAGTCGCAGTACCAGGCCCAGGAGCATGAGGGGGCCCAAAGACCCTTGTGCCGTATAATAAGACACCAGTATTATAGAAAGTGCATGCAGGTCAAGTTACACCTCTGGCTGGAGGGAACAGGTTAAAGGGATTCTGTCAGCAGCATTTCACCTATTGAGTTATTTATACCATCAGATTCGGCCAGTTATAAGCAGTTCTAAATTGTAATTGTTATAGGTCACAGAGGCAGTTTTTGTGTTAAAAAAACGATTTTTAGTAGCTGTCACTCACTGTTAATAAGGAGCCCAAGGGGAGTTGCCAACCGTTGCAGGAGCCCGGGCTCGGCGATTCCTTGGAGCCCAGGCACGCCCACCTACTTAATATTCACTTCACTGACTCGCTCAGTGAAGCTTCGGCGCGGACGAAATCCCGCGCATGCGCAGTACATCAGGAGAGGCCAGTGCCCGCAGACTGCATGGGCGCAGGCCTCTTGATGTACTGCGCATGCGCGGGATTTCATCCGCGCCGAAGCTTCACTGAGCGAGTCAGTGAAGTGAATATTAAGTAGGTGGGCGTGCCTGGGCTCCAAGGAATCGCCGAGCCCGGGCTCCTGCAACGGTTGGCAACTCCCTTTGGGCTCCTTATTAACAGTGAGTGACAGCTACTAAAAATCGTTTTTTTAACACAAAAACTGCCTCTTTGACCTATAACAATTACAATTTAGAACTGCTTATAACTGGCCGAATCCGATGGTATAAATAACTCAATAGGTGAAATGCTGCTGACAGAATCCCTTTAAGTCAAGAATTTGGCTGCGGGGTGGAGGGGTCTTTCAATTTTTGCCTCAGGTAGCACAAAGGCTATGTGCTTCTCTGCCCCTGGCCACAAAGCACTGAGGAAAGGGGGGCCTAAGCTGAACTCTTGCACATTGGTACGTCCTTTAACTACGCCCCTGGACATGAATACATAATTCTCCACATTTACCTGACTACTGTCAGTGAAACAAAAGAGCAAAAATCTAAAACCGCCAATTAGATTAGCAGTGAGCACATTACTAATCAGATGCTTCAATTTAACTTTATCAACTAAATCCTGGTGAACCCCATACATTACATTACACAAATACATGGAAAGGCATAAAAAATACACGAGAATACAAGAGTGTGGAATTTCCAACCCAATTCCAGGATGAAATCTCAAGACAACAAAATCATAAAATTCTAATACAAAACAGCAGTAGATCTAATAAATTAGAGAACATATAATAAGTGCATGCTCATAGTAATAGGCTCAGATATTTTACACACCACAGTGCTATCTCTTATTGGTAGTGGCCGAGGTGCAGCATACATACTAAGATTTAACAGCAACAAAGTAGCCTAAGAATTAGCATATTTATACCGCTTGTTCCAATCAATGCTTATTGAACTAATGTCTAGACTTTTCTTCACTACCGGGATAGATTACTTACATTACAAGGAGTATACTGGAACAGCAGACAGACATCTTTCTGATGAATGGTGCCGACTGTCGGTCCCTGTACAGCCCATAGGCGGTAACATTACTGAATCAGTGCTGTGGCCTCTGTATTCTCAGGATTAGCGGAGAGTAAAGTGATGGCATGTCCTAGTGCATTCTGTCTAGGGCAGTGGTGGCAAACCTATGGCACAGGCACCAGACATGGCACTCTCTTTGGGCACCTGCACCCTGTAAAAATTCTATGGTGTACCATATGCCTTAGACTTTTCCTGCCATTCATCAGCGCAGGGCACAATATGAAGGGCATAGGCAGCGCACTGAATGTAGGCAGGCTATTATAGCTAAATGATAAAGTACATGGAAAATTTACTGTACTGGACTGTAGTATTCAGATTAAATTGCTGTGTTGGCACTTTGCGATAAATAAGTGGGTTTTGGGTTGCAGTTTGGGCACTCGGTCTCCAAATGGTTCATTATCGCTGGTCTAGGGTATACCATCACTTTACAAGATATCCCATTAAAATAACTAATGTAAATATCTAAAAAAAATTCTAATCACAAAAATAGTCTGGATGTCATCACTCACTCGATGGGATAGGCAGCCCATCTAATTTGTATAGGGGTCACAATACTCTCCCTCGATAGCAGATGTGAAGGGGCATAACGTTTTCAACATGGTAGAGAGGGTAAGAAAACAGCTTAGCTCCGTCTCCCCATTGAAACAAGCATTCACACTTGGTCCAAGATATTTATGAGGGAACAGGATGAAATCCAATGAGCACTTAAAGGCATTGTCCACTCACCAAAAAAGAAGATGTTGCAGGGTTTCTTCAGGATTGAAGCAACTGACCCACAGGAATCAGTTTTAAAATTTGTGTAGGACACCGCTCTGCCCCCCAGTCATGAGAGATACTTTCAGACACAGAAATTCAACTGCATGCATTTCTATCAGCCAAACATTAGGGCCACTTCCCAGGTGACCCCTGCCCTGGACCGAGCTAGCCATCGGTTTGTTTACGTTCAGGCTAGCTGTATCCATCACATGATGAATAAATGGGGTGGGAAGATGAGAACTTGTCACCAGACCGAAGGACAGAGCAGTCTTCGTATGCAAAATTTAGAACTTACTCCTATGGGTGAGTTGCTGCAAACACTAAAATCCCTTTAAAATGCGGGGTCACCTGATCTTTCTTCTCAATAGTAAAGCAGATAATAAAAAGACTATCCTATATCACTATTCCTATACGCTATGGGGACTACATATCAATGTGTTCATTTCTATAGCCAGCTCTTATCTGAGGCACACATCAAGTCATAACATGACCTGGGAGAAAGACAATATACGACAGACCTAGCTGGTGACCATGTAGATTATATACTTGCAAAAATAATTCAGATCTTTAGATGATGTTCCTAGGCTGAGTGATGACACGTTCATGTGTCACGTGGCCTAGGAGCAGCTCAGCCCCGTTGAAGTGAATGGGGCTGAGTGTGATATCAAGCACAGCCGCTGTACAATGTATGGCACTGTGCTTGGAGAGCACAGAGAAGCCTGCAGTTCTCACAGGAGCGCCACTGCCTTCTCAAATAGCTGATCGGTGGGGGTTCCCGGGTTTTGGACCCTCACCAATCACATACTAATGACCTATCCTGACTCAAAGGTTACATATGTACACTTTTTGCAACCAATTTGTTTTATTTACCACATAAAAACAAAAATATATCAAAAAAGTAAAAACAGGTACAGGGCAGAAGACAACATCACATGAGGGAGCACAGCAGGGTTAAACAATTATAACAATCATTAAGCTAGTACAGGTAAAGTGCAAGTGCAGCAAAAAACATTATACACATGAGTTAATTACCCATCTGGACTCCCTGATGCGATGGCGCCAACCCCGACGCGCGTTTCGGCGAACCTTCGTCTGGGGGTGGCGTCATCCAGAAGAATCAGTAATATTAATATAATAGTAGTATTTTATAACATTTTATTATAAATTGTGTACAGTTTTTGTTTGGTGTTTCACTGATAATGCACATGTGTATATGATCTTAGTCAATGCCATTGGGTCATGTGCTGTGACTTGTTATTGTGCAATTAACTTGGTGCGGACGGTGTATGTTAGGAAGTGCAAAATATATGAATTCATAAGTATTGATTAAATAATTTGGATTAATAATAATGTTTTTTTTTTTGTTTGTTTTTTTTGGGGTTTTTTCCTAGGTTGTCTATTCTTCTATTTTATATATTTTTGTATATTTTTCACACTTTCACATGATCACTTATTTTTTCACATATATTATTTTTCTTCACCTCTTCACCGTGGTTTTGTCACTTTTTCATGTTGTTTTTGTCATTACACTTTTTTCAGATCATATTCTTTTCATTCACATATTTTCATTCACATATTTTCATTCACATATTTTCACGTTTCATTACTCACATCCACGGATGATTATATTTGCATCTATTTGCAATTTAACGTATAACACATTGACAGGTTCATTTTATTTCATGTCACTATGTATCACTCAGTTACATGTTTTTGTAACTTATTTTTCAACACATTGGTAGGTTAGATTCATATTAAGTCTTTATACATTACCTGGTAATTAATAGCCTACGTAGGCCTATGTCGATCTCTCCTGCATCTTGCGATGATCACATCGCGAGTATGCAGTGGAGATTGACAGTGTGTAGGTCCGATCATGTGATTTATCACATGATCGGGTGGTGGAACGCATTTGGTTCCACTTCCTACTTTGCTGGCACTTCCGTATGACGTCACTTATGGTCCGATCATGTGATCCAGCACATGACCTTCAGTGGGATGTGTCATTTACATCCCTTGCAGCACAGGTTACACCTGTTAAGTCTGATTGTGAAACACATATTGTGATTGGTGGTATGTTAGATTTAAGGAGGCTCTTGCAGTGATGACCCCACCCCCAGACGAAGGTTCGCCGAAACGCGCGTCGGGGTTGGCGCCATCGCATCAGGGAGTCCAGATGGGTAATTAACTCATGTGTATAATGTTTTTTGCTGCACTTGCACTTTACCTGTACTAGCTTAATGATTGTTATAATTGTTTAACCCTGCTGTGCTCCCTCATGTGATGTCGTCTTCTGCCCTGTACCTGTTTTTTCTTTTTTCTTTTTTGATATATTTTTGTTTTTATGTATTGGACTATAATAAAGATTGTGATATTAACATGTGGTGCGGTCTGACCTGTTTGTTCTTTGTTGCCATTTGAATTGTTGTGGGTCATAGGCATTGTGATTGAATGCTATACATGGGACAGATATATTGTGTCCCTGTGGCAAAGCTATTGTGGTGTGGCAATTTGTTTTATTGCATCAATGCATACTAAATGAAAAAATAAGTAACTCCGCAGATTGTTTCACTGAAATTGATTTGTGTCTACAGCTTCCAAACAGACTATGTTTCCAGTGGTGACAGACAACAAATAATGACTGTGTAGTCTAATTCTGCAGTCAGATTGTCTTCCATCTGTTCTCTAATTCTCATGAACATATAATTGATAAGTAAACAAGAAATGGGGGGAGATCAAAGGCAATCAGATTGCAGGATGATCAGACTACACTGGGTGTACTTGTTACAGGTTACAATGGAAACATATAGGCCTGCACAGGAGATGTATACACAAAATAATAGGAAATGTTTCTTGCAAAATTGTCTCATTTTTATTTTCAAAGTGGTACTGAAAGACTGGACTCTATTAGCTGTCCCAGGCCAAAGGTGTAGATTGAGAAAGGTAGAGGTCCTATGACAAAGCCTTGAGGGACACCGACCAGGGCTGTGGAGTCGGTAAGCCAAAGCCCTGACTCCAACTCCGCCTTCTCAATTTCCCCTGACTCTGACTCCCGACCCGACTCCCTTATACATGGAGCATGTTTAAGTGATAACGTTAAACAAACTTTGCATAAATCAATAGTACAGATATGTCATGACAAAAAGAGTTTGTAATATATGTTTTACTAGATATCTTTACTCTGAACTTTCAGTATCAGGCTTCTCTGTGTACAGCTCACTAAGTGCCTGATGTATGAAAACTGTCTAGGTCTAAGACTTTCTTTGTTGCCCATAGCAACCAATCAGAGCTCCCCTTTCATTTCTCCAGAGCACTATATGAAATGAAAGGGGAGCTCTAATTGGTTCATATGGGCAACAAAGAAACTTCTACATCTAGACAGTTTTCATACATAAGGCCTGAGGTGTTTTACATCAGAGGAAACGCAAACTAAAACATAAAGCATACAGAGAGAACATGCACTGGACAAGTGATTTATGCACAGCTTATTGAAAGTTTACATATACTAAGAAGTACTTGCCTTAAAGGGTTTTTTTTCAGCACATTGATTCACTGGCTGACAGTTTGCAATTACTATGTCTCCTGAGGCTGTGGGAGAGGGGGGGACTCCAGCAGTTATTAGCATATATTAACTTATTAACTTACTCTGACAGAGCAGGAGATTGTGATCTCTAACACAATTACAGGTAAAGCCATCCTTCTCAGTCCTCACAACACATTTTGCTTACTGCAGGTAATCTCACTCAAAGCTCAGTCCTATCATTCCGTGGGGGTGAGGTCACTCCTGCTCTCAGCCAATCAGATAGCAGTCTTTCTGGTCTGCAGGTTACCATAGAAACCTGTGTACAGTGAGAGACCTGCTGAACTGTCTATAGTTCATGACTGACCACTGTATTTAGAAAATGTCTTCTTTTAACTGTCCTTTTATGTTGAAAGCTAATCTTTGTAACTAGTGAGGAAACCCCTTTAATTCTGTTTTCTCTAGTAGCTCTGAGATGAGTACAGCCATTCCTTCCCAGTGCCATTTTCCTCTGATCTGTAGCAGAGGAGTTTCACTTCTGAGCATCTACATAAAGGGCAGCACACATTCATCTCAACTAAAAGCCTAGATCCTCAGTTCAGGAATAGAACAGACATTTATAGGACATTTCATCATGTTCCCAAATTCCTTATGAAAATATATTCAGCACATACTGCATTGAACTAAATGTACCAATTTATTATATATTTTAGGAGTCGGAGTCGGTCCGTTTTATACCGACTCCAACTCTGACTCCACCAAAATGGACACTGACTCCAACTCCACGAGTCCGACTCCACAGCCCTGACACCAGCAAAGAAGGGTGTGTGAGACATTAAATGTCTGAACTATGAAGTATGAGGTGATTAAGGACAAGGCCAAGTCAGTGATGCCAAGGAATGAGAGAGTATGTAACCAAAACGAGTGGTCAACTGTGTCAAAGGCAGAGGAGAGGTGTAAGAGGTGTGTTGTTTTGCTTTGGCAGGTAGCAGATCCTTGGTGACTTTGGTTAGGGTGGTTTCAGTTGGGTGGTGGGGTCAGAAGCTAGACTGCAGCCAGTTGACCTGCAAGTAGGATGAGAGGTAGGAGGACAATTCGAGGTGGACTTGTCGTTCAAGGAATTTTGAGGCAAACTGAAGAAATGGTATGTGATGATAGCTGAACATAGGGGACGGGTCAAGGGAAGTGTTTTAAGGATGGCTGTAGAGCTGGGCGATATGGCCAAAAAAAAAAAATCTCGATTTTTTTAAAATTTTGGACGATTCACGATTTAAATCTCAATTTTCTTATGTTAGTAAAAATATAAAAAAATAAATTAAAAAAGCCTACTGTGGCCCCACCAGACCTCACATCAGCCCACTGTGCCCCCATCAGACCTCAGATCAGCCCACTGTGCCCTCATCAGACCTCAGATCAGCCCACTGTGCCCCCATCAGACCTCATATCAGCCCACTGTGCTTCCTTCAGACCTCAGATCAGCCCACTGTGCCCCCATCAGACCTCAGATCAGCCCACTGTGCCCCCATCAGACCTCAGATCAGTCCACTGTGCCCCCATCAGACCTCAGATCAGCCCACTGTGCTTCCTTCAGACCTCAGATCAGCCCCACTGTGCCCCCCATCAGACCTCAGATCAGCCCACTGTGCCCCCATCAGACATCAGATCAGCCCACTGTGCCCCCATCAGACCTCAGATCTGTCCACTGTGCCCCCATCAGACCTCAGATCAGCCCACTGTGCCCTCAACAGACCTCAAGATCAGCCCACTGTGCCCTCATCAGACCTCAGATCAGCCCACTGTGCCTCATCAGACCTCAGATCAGCCCACCGTGCCCTCATCAGACCTCAGATCAGCCCACTGTGCCCCCATCAGACCTCAGATCAGCCCACTATGCCCCATCAGATCCCACATCAGAGCACTGTGCCTTCATCAGACCTCAGATCAGCCCATTGTGCCCCATCAGACCCCACATCAGCCCATTGTGCCCCATCAGACCCCACATCAGCCCATTGTGCCCCATCAGACCCCACTGGGCCCCATCAGACCTCAGATTAGCCCACTGTGCCCCATCAGACCTCAGATTAGCCCACTGTGCCCCATCAGACCTCAGATCAGCCCAAGTGCCCCCTTCAGATCAGCCCAAAGTGCCCCCTTCAGACCTCCGATCAGCCCACTCTGCCACCATCATAATAATAAAAAAAAATATCTCTCACCTGTCCTCCGCTGCGGCTCCTCTCCACGTCCGGCGCCCTTCTTCTTCTCCCGGCGCTGCACTGTCACCTGACTGCGTGCAGCGTCAGGTCAGAGTGCGCGCTGTACGCGGTCAGGACAGTGCGGCGCAGATCCGGAAAAGAAGAGGAGTGCCGGAGCGGATCCACGGCGCAGGACAGGTGAGAGGTTTTTTTTATTTTATATGTCGGTCGCCATTTTTTAGGAAAATCGAATTCACGATTTTCCTAAAAAATGAAATTGTGAGGCTTGCAATGGGCGAATTAATCGAATTAATTCGATTAATCGCCCAGCCCTAGATGGCTGTAATGGTTGCATGCTCATAAGAGGACGAGAAGATGTTAGTAGTTCGTAATAGATTGAAGAGATGGGTTTAGGTCTGGGATATGTAGTGAAGCTGAGGATGTAAAGCTGTGGAGCACACTACACTTCAAATGAATAAGCTGCCATCAAAGGCTTGTCATTCACCTAATATATAAAAGATTAATAAAACAACCTTGTTTCCAAAAACATTCCTGTTACATGGTTTTCTGGGTGATGAAACATCCATTAGTGTATAAGGATACACTAGAAAACCTGTTTTTTGTTCTTTGCGTTGAGTCAAACATTAGAAAAAAATAATAGGAATCTGCATTGATTTAAAAAGAGATCCACAAATAGCACTACTGGAGCTCCTCCATGTGTGCAAGAGTATCTTGAACAAAAAATGTTGGCATAATTTTTGTAGCAGTCAGAATAAAGCAGGTGAGTTTACACGGGTTCACGGTTCTGTTACCCTTGAGGCTTCCTTAGACAAGAAAGAAGCATGTCAGGTGCTAAATATAGATTTCCTACTTAGCCGAAATCAAAGCTAATTCTGGGAGAGGAGGGATGGCTGCTCACATTTTACATTGTTTCCATGAAATGAATACACCTTAGGCTCAGATAATCTGCAGTCTGCATTTTTAATTGGTTTATGATGTTAACCCCTTTGATTGTGCCTTATGGTGGGTTTACATGGCCCGATAGTTGGGCAGATGTTCATTTCCGACAATCTGCCCGTCTAAAGGTGCAGCTGATCATCCAATGAACGCTCGTTCGTTGGGTGAAACTGTCCTTTGTGCAGGCAAGTAAATGATCATTTCTAGGGAGCAGATCGCGCTATCTAAACAGCAGCTGTATGAGGATGAGCGATCCCAAAAACTAGGAAGTTGATTGACGCATGTATATGCAGCGCTTCACCATCACTGAACGAGCAGCTAGTTGTCTGGAAGGAATATTTCTGTACCTCACCCAGTGTAAACCCACCATAAGATATTGATGACCATGGCAATTTGAGACAACACTCGGTGCCCCCACTGATCAGCTGCAGATTCCAGGACCAGAACACCATGGTACACTTACTGACCATTCTTGCATACCGGTCGTGATCCGGCTCTGTACGTTGTTGCTGCTCTGCAGTTGATCGTGGGGGTGTCAGATGTTGGACCCAACTAGACTTAAAATGATGACCTATCCTATGGTGCGGGAATACTCCTTTAATATGAACGAAAGACACATAATATGCACACAAAGTCATAGACATTATACTATTGAGCTACAAGATGGAAAAGGACCTAGGAATTTAAGTGAACAGCAAACTAAGCTGTAGAAACCAGTGTCAGACAGCTGCTGCAAAAGCCAATAAGACAATGGGTTGCATCAAAAGAGGCATAGATGCCCGTGATGAGAACATAGTCCTGCCACTTTACAAATCACTAGTCAGACCACACATGGAGTACTGTGTACAGTTCTGGGCTCCTGTGAACAAGGCAGACATAGCAGAGCTGGAAAGGGTTCAGAGGAGGGCAACTAAAGTAATAACTGGAATGGGTGGACTACAGTACCCAGAAAGATTATCAAAATTAGGGTTATTTACTTTAGAAAAAAGATGACTGAGGGGAGATCTAATAACTATGTATAAATATATCAGAGGTCAGTACAGAGATCTCTCCCATTATCTATTTATCCCCAGGACTGTGACGAGGGGACATCCTCTGCGTCTGGAGGAAAGAAGGTTTGTACACAAACATAGAAGAGGATTCTTTACGGTAAGAGCAGTGAGACTATGGAACTCTCTGCCTGAGGAGGTGGTGATGGTAAGTTCACTAAAAGAGTTCACGAGGGGCCTGGATGTATTTTTGGAGGGTAATAATATTACAGGTTAAAGTTACTAGAGAGCGGTCGTTGATCCATTAAGTTATTCTGATTGCCTGATTGGAGTCGGGAAGAAATTTTTTTCCCCTAAAGTGGGGGAAATTGGCTTCTACCTCACAGGGGTTTTTTGCCTTCCTCTGGATCAACTTGCAGGATAACAGGCCGAACTGGATGGACAGATGTCTTTTTTCGGCCTTATAAACTATGTTACTATGTAAGATCAAATTGTAAGGCCTCTAAGATTTTGGTCTAAAGTTTCTTTTACACGGGACGATTTTAACCTGAAATGAACAAGAGTTGTCGACATAACATATCAATCACCACTAAATGCAGTGCAATCTGTAGACAGTAATTCATAGAGCTGGAGGAGCTGAGCAGATTTATATATTGTTTCATGGGAAAAGGATTCAGTAAAACTTGTAATTTATACATTTATATCTCAGTTCTTTCTGACTTCAACTGTACACGGGAGGAGTGTTATCAGTGATTGATGGTATTCGCTGTGTAAGTGTGTATACAGAGATAGCTGTCAGTCACTGATAACTGTACACGGGGAGGTGTTATCAGTGATTGATAGCATTCTCTGTGTAAGTGTGTATACAGAGATAGCTGTCAGTCACTGATAACTGTACACGGGGAGGTGTTATCAGTGATTGATAGCATTCTCTGTGTAAGTGTGTATACAGAGATAGCTGTCAGTCACTGATAACTGTACACGGGGAGGTGTTATCAGTGATTGATAGCATTCCCTGTGTAAGTGTGTATACAGAGATAGCTGTCAGTCACTGATAACTGTACACGGGGAGGTGTTATCAGTGATTGATAGCATTCTCTGTGTAAGTGTGTATACAGGGATAGCTGTCAGTCACTGATAGCAGTACACAGGGGAGCTGTTATCAGTGATTGATAGCATTCTCTGTGTAGGTGTATACATAGACAGCTGTCAGTCACTGATAGTTGTACAGGGGGTGATCTTAAATCTATAAAAAAACAGAGATATAAATGTATAAATTACAAGTTTTGCTGAAGCTTTTCCCAGAAAACTACATATCTATATGCTCAGCTCTTTCAGTTGTATAATATGCTGCCTGCATTGTATTTTGTGGTTACATGTTCTCTTTAAAGGGAGAACATAGTCCAGTGACAGATTTGGATGGACTGTCAATTCTGAGCTGGTATGGTACTTTTATAGCACTGATATGCCGAACCCAGCATTGTGAGGGACATGAGTCCAATGAGACTCTCTGAAGAAACAGTTCATGTCGGCATTACCTCACAGTCATCCGGGCACCAGTGAACTGTTGTGCTGCAGAGCATCAGCGGTACTAAGTGGTAAAGGTATTAAAGCATCCACGGCACTCACCAGTAATCTCTTTTATTGCATTCCACAAGGTGCACAAGACATCGGGGACATCAGAAGAGATGGCAACCGGCCTATAGCCGTTTTGTATCTGCTGACGTTTTCTCAAGGTGTCTTGGAGAAAGCATCAGCCAATGCGAAATGGCTGTGCAGAGAGAGCAGAGTCTCTAGATGTATCATGTAGCATCTGCTGTGTTTTGTAGAGAGGTCTTATATATTTTCACATGACTGTTTATGATTGATGTCACCAACCATAAAGCCAGGCATATTGTAGCAGCTTTTAGTTTCCGAAAACATCTTTAGTGTGTGAGTAGTCGTTTCATTATTCTTTATAGCGGTAACAGCCTTGTGTGTTCCAATTCAACGCTGTGATGTTAGACGCCATAATGCCAAAAATACATATTATTATAAAGCAGCAAGTTCTGCTACATCTGTAGGTATTACGTGAACGCGTACAGATTATTTATTACATATCACTAGTCCCTTTGACAGGAAATGATGTCCCTGTAAGACGTGCTCCAACAATAATCTGGAGGTTTATTCCACAAAATAGTTATCCTCAATAAGAAGATTATATGCTTTATGTTGTATTGGAAGTACTTACTGCATTTATATATTCACATTATTACCTCCAAAGTCAAGGATTTCTGCATGGGACTAGACGGACAGGAATCCCCCCCCCCCCATTATCTTACGGTATGACATTGCTATATAACAAGGACATTTACACTACTGGAATTGTTTGCATGTGTTTTGTTTCTGTAAATCATGTTCTAACCTTTGTCTTGCAATTTCCTGCACCCTTTACATCCCTTCAGATGATTTTTTTAAATCCATGGAAAATCTGTAATAGCCCCCCCCCCCCCCATACAATATAATGGTTGAATGTAGCAGAGAGGACCCTGGACCACTTCTCCAGACTCTGAACGAGTGGCTGAAAGCAGTCAATCAGAATATTTTTCATATCTGAGACACATTTTTTTAAACGGAGTCTGTCACCTCATTTTCACCTTTATTACTTAGAGCACTGCCCCACAGAAGATTGCATACACATCACAAAAATACCTTTGTCACTTTGAGCCTTTATTCCATGTCCAGGAAAAGCACTTTTATTCTGCTGGAAAACAGCTCCCAAGTGCCCAGCTCTGCTGCTGCAAGTGCCCAAAGCAAACCAGACTGAAGAGGGGAGGCTGCTTTAGCTGCTCATATTTTGGGATTAGTAGCAGCTAGAAATATGAACCTGACCTGTATGAAAGCTGACATTCCAAGCTTTCAAATGATACCAGAATCACTGCATTATATCCACTATATCAGAAGATATAGCTGTTAGAAATTGAGTCGGGAGAGAAAGCTGTTTCTACTTTCACTTTCAGCTGGGCACTTGGGAGCTGTTTTCCAGCAGAATAAAAGTGCTTTTCCTGGACATGGAATACAGATACAACGTGCACACAGGTATGTCTGGTATGTGTCTGCAATCTTCTGTGGGGCAGTGCCCTTAGTTATATTGGTAAAAATTAGATGACAGACTCCCTTTAAATGTTACATGTTTTTTTAATGGCATTTGTTGTGGCGTTTTTTTTTTTTATAGCGAGGCAGATATACTAAAACTGCCATCACATACGCCAGTCTTATTATAAAGTTCAGTGGCTTAATATAGGCTAAATTTATTAAGAGACACGGGCCTCTTAACAAATTCAGAGAGCTAAGAGATGGCACAGGTTTGAACTATAATTTACGCAACTTTCAATGTAAATCATAGTAAATCTGACAGGCCCAGTGAGGGCATGCCCCTCCCGCTAAGCCCCACTCACTTTTCTAACCACTGTGACAAGAGTAGTGAACAAAATGATGCAGTAAATATGCAAAAAAAGTGGTGGAAAAGGGGTTATCCAAGACTATTAAATTCCCCCATATGCCCGGGTCCCTTCCAGTGAATATACTTACCTGACTTCCCACTCCCGCGCCGCTCCTGATCCCCACACCGCCGCTGCTGCTTCTACCCGTGCGTGGATAAAAATATCCTTTGTCGGGGGAAGAAGCCAATGGCAGGTGGGGACAGGGACGAGCCTCCCTAGCATCACCCTCTAGGTGTTATATATTTAAATATATATATATTTTTTTTAATTGTGTTTCATGTTCCAGTCCCCAAGTGTTTACATGCAACGTCGCATTGACATAGTCATATGCTCTGCTGCAGCCAATAATTGGCTTCAGCGGTGACGTGGCCACAAGCAGCACGTCACCACAGAAGCCAGTCATTGTCAGCAGAGAAGCATGTAAACATGCCCATGCAGCACCCGATGTCAACACTTCAGGGACCAGAACATGTACATTGTGGAGACAGGAGAGGAGCGGGAGCAGGTGAGTATGAATCTTCTATTTCAGGAGGTAGGTTGAAGGCAAGCAATTAGCAGCAGAAAATCTTAAGTGCTTCACTAATTGGAGAATTGTCTATAAATGATCTTGGTTTGCTGCATATGGAGGGAGAAATAAAGATAGATGTCTCAAGACTTCAACCTCCGCTGACTTATAAGTGAGATCTCTAATGGCAAACTTTCTTTTGAGGTAATGACTTGCTCAATTGACCATCAAGTGATTGAATTATTTTGTGGAGCTTGTAACCAGCTGATAACACTGACTTCAGTGGGGATTTCTAAAGGAAGAATAAAGAGACACTTTTGAAGAGCATATGGAATGAGTATGATATGAGTATGGCTTACGAGTTCTTCCATGAAGATAGTGAGCTCAAATTTGGACTAAATTAAGAAAACAACATTCTAGATTGTTATTCGATTGTTATGAAAGAACAGCTCCTGACTACTGATGAAAGGTTCTTAAAGGAACACTAAAACTAGAAAATGCACAAAAATATCCATAACCTCTTATTCTATTAGGCCCCATTCACACGACCGTAAGTGTTTTGCGGTCCGCAAAACACGGAGACCGGCCATGTGCGTTCCGCAATTTGCGGACCGCACATGGCTAGCGCTATATAGAGAATGCCTATTCTTGTCCATGCTTGCGGACAAGAATAGGACATGCTCTATATTTTTGCAGCGCCGCGGAACGGAACAACGGATGCGGACAGCACACGGTGTGCTGTCCGCATCTTTTGCTGCCCCATTGAAATAAATGGGTCCGCACCCATTGGATGCGGATCCATTTATACGGTCGTGTGAATGGGCCCTAAGTCATATAGCAATTAAAACTAAGAAATGTATTAAGAAATCTGTATTCCAGAAGTCTTGTTTCTCCTCCTCCTCCTCCTTACTTTCCTGACTGCAAAACAACTGGTTGGAATAAGACCCTCCCTCCTCAGTAGGACAAAAACATGGTTAAGAACAACCCCTCATCTGGTCAACAGCTGGAAATGGAATAGATCAGTAGGACATCAACCCCTGTGTAGATCTCTACAGGACTGTATTTTCCAGTCCTGCAGACTGACAAGATTATCTCCTGATCACTTCTGTCACTTATTTCTAGGTTTAGCGTTCCTTTAAATCCCCTTGTTGCTTTTGACCAAGTTCATACATATCAAACAAGAAAGGTTGTGGTAACGTGAGATGTTTCTTTCATGGGTGTAACATGGCTTTTGTGAACAGATGGTGAGCACTGTTCCTCTGTGGAGATGACTCCCTGATACTTGCTCTTCAATTCTTAAAGTTCAGAATAGGTTTGATGGCTAGTGAGTCTAGTAGTTCTTCTAGCACCATCTAGGAGCCCCAAGGCACTGCTTGTGTGAAAACGTGAGATCTTACAACTTGTAATGAACCCTCCAACAGCAGTACACATGCCAACATGAATTATATTATGTTACTGCACCCAAGGTTTCTTCAACTGACGTGTATGCTGGTCCCGTTAGCCTTAAAGGAGGGTGACTTGTTAACTTGCTCATGTGGTATGGCTAATATAATGAACATCCTTGCAAATTTTTTACACTGCTTGTGGAAACCTCAATCACTTGCATGGTGGTGGTGGTGGGAATCTGAGCAAAGATGTGATATGGATTTCAGTATGGATTCTACATGGAAATCTTGTAATGGGGAAAATTAGCTTTACAGTTGTTTATTCTATTGAAAGGACCACACAACATGGCTAGTCAGTGGTTGGAAAGCCTTGTTTCCCTTCGGATTACCGACCGGTAGTTACTCCAGTTATAGTATTTTCCTAAATTTCTCAACCGATTCCTCAAGAGAAGGCAATGTCTAGAATTTCCAGAGTGTGAGAATGATTAAACAAGCCGCTCTTATCATGTGACTTATCAAAGCCATCTGCTTTTCAGGAATCCCTTTAGGAGAAATAGAAGAAGATCTTCTCTCATGAATTATCTGCGATATTATTAACAGTATATTTTTCCTGAAATCAGGGGCCGTCTTACATTCACATGAAATGTGGGTCACTGTTCTTGTTAGGGAAACAATATTCTGCGCCTCTCGTTGAGATTATATGACTTTATACCATTTTAATTACATTATATAATTTCATTTCTGAGTTTTTGGGACATGTTGGTTTTGGTCATATAGAAATATTATAATTACTGTTGCTGAAAATAATGTTATTCTTGCTCCTAGTATATTAATGGCTTTTCCTGTTAAAGTGGTTGTCCTAGAGTGGCTGACCCGCGGTGGAGATCATACTTACCTGGTCTCCGCCATTGGGTTTGGTGTCTAATGCCGGCTCTTTTTCTCCCTGCCTTGCTGAGATCAACATCTATTGACGGGAGACATGTGACCGCTGCAGCCAATCACAGGCCACAGCGGTGACCTTCTCCTCTTGCGTGACCTGCTCCTGGTCAGAGGAGAGAAGGTCACCTCTGCGGCCTGTGACTGGATGCAGTGGTCACGTGTGTGTGTGTGTCCATCGTCAAAGGATGATGATCTCAGTGTGGAAGGGAGAGGAGGAGCCGACCGAGGAGCGGTGAAGAAAAGGTAAGTATGATCTACACTGTGGGTCTGCCATTCTGGGAAGTCTATCTAACTCTTGGATAACGACTTTAATATCAACATTTTGGCATATGTTGTAAAGTGAATGTCCAGGCTTCAGATATTGATGACTTATCCCCAGGACAGGTCAGGTCATCGATATCAGTTCAGTGGGCTTCCAATACCCCAAACCTCCATCGGTCAGCTTTTTCCATCAGCCATGGTGCCAGAAACTACTTGGCTCCGTACACTGGGTAGTTTATCAGTGCCAGAGTACCCAGCATGGCCACTACACTGACCACAGAGCTGTTCTCCATATACTGTGTAATTTCCTGTGCCGTGGCTGCCTGAAACAGCTGATGGGGACCCCCACCGATCTAATACTGATGACCTATTCTGAGGATAGCCCACCAATATCTGTAAACCATATAACGTCTTTAATCATGGCTCCTCCATGTGCATAAGGCCTTATACATCAATCTGTGCAGTGGTGGTGTGCCTTTGTGTTGCACCCTAACCAAAGGTGTGTCTGAATCAGCAGAAACCTTTAGAATACTGTTATCTTTATAACGTTTGACCATTGGGAACCTTTATATGTTAGGGCATTTTTTCAATTTGCTAATATATTGGTGAGTCAAAAGTGCTTCATCACGTTCTTCGCGGTGGTTCCAGCTCCATTCACGCTTACCGGACATGCATTCCTCCATACATTCAACAAGGGTAAGCCTACAAGACCATATTAATAATGAATGATACCAGTAATATGTGGGGCTGCATTAAGCAGCAAAGTTTTGTGCATGGAGCTGGCATGGGGGAATGTTCCGGTGCACCAGATACTCCATGTGTATTAGAAGCATTGCTTCTATGGGAGGATCTCTCTATGATACGGCGTCTCTTGAAACAGGCCACAAGTTTTTTTCTGCCGGATATTGGAACGTCGGTATAAAAGCAGACGGAGATGCATTAGGGACCTATAGACCTCTTCGGGTGATATTTTAATGGCTCTGTACAGCTCGGAGATTGCTTGGTACGTAATACGGACGAGTGCATGTGCCCTAAGCCTCTTCATCTTTTACATGAATCATTTGTAGATGCTTCTAGTAATAGATTATATATTTTACTGCCGTATAATTAGTGCTTTAGGGTTGCCCTAGTGAAAGCTTGATGACATGGCAATAGGGGAGCTATGTATGAGTAGCAATTCAACCTATATACAGGAATATGTCAATACCATCTTTATTATGTTTTATACGTGTTTCGGAAAAAACGCACAGAACATGTTTTTATGTTGTAACAAATTATTGATATTATTATTTGCTGACCTGACACAGGGCATTTAAGCTGGATTCATATCATATTCTTCCCATCCCAAATGTATACGTTAAACGGATGCCTCAGACTGAGGACATACAGTGACATTCGCTCACCATAGAGTTTCATTGTAAAAAAAAAAATGTATACATGTTTTTTTTACTGGACTCTGCAGGATACGAGAACTTGGTGTACTGTACATCAGAGTCATAAAACGTGATGTGATCCCATTCTTAGCATGCAGAAGTTTAGCGGAAAATTAATTAAATTACTGCAAGGAACCATACATTGCACAGAGAGGGGGGCCATGTGCGACCCTAATGAAAAAAAGAGGACAAGGTAAAATACAAACACACTTTAGTCCTACAATATGAAATTAATCCTTTTTTTTACCGCTTGAAAACCAGGTTAAATTATAGCTGAATAATTGTAGGTAATGAATAACGTAGGTAAATTTCATGTTTAATCATTAAAGGGCTTTAGTCCATGAACAACAAAGATGATTGACATATGATTGCTGGGGGTGTGACTGCTGGGACCACCACCAATCACAAGAACAGGGGTCAATGAGTCACTTTGAAGCGTTGCGGCGCACTGACTACTCCTCCTTTCACCGTCTATGGAACCGCCGAGTACAGGACGGGGTTATCTCTGGTAGTCTCATAGGACTGAATGCAGTGGTGGTCGTGGATCGCTCCATTGTGGATAGACTTGTATGGCATTGCATAGACTACACTGGGGGTCCTCCACTAGATACCATAATTCTTGTAGGGGAGAACAGGTCTGTAGTACAGCATGCGGTGTAATGGCTACACAGAATGTTATGGACACAGACAAAGAATATGGCCATGTGCATGTGTTCTTCATCTGTCCTTGACTCACAGTACACGACAATCTCTTTCTAATAAAGCTAGAACCAGCCCTGTACCTCACATGGATCCGGAGATCTCCACATTCATTGATCTGCCAGATTCTGCACAGGCTGACAGCTCATGGGGGCGTGTACTTTATCAAAGGGTGTGTCATTTCTGCTGCAACTCTCTCCCCATCACAGTTCAGGGTGTGTGTCGTTTTTGCTGCAGCTCTCTCCATATCACATTTCAAGGGACATGTCCTCTCTCCCTATTACAGTTCAGGGGTGTTCTTTCTGCTGAAGCTCTCTCTCCTGTTTACTGTCACAGCGTCTAACAGTAGAAAGGGCTGGGGGCCGAGCATGTGCGACCACCTCAGTAGGTGGACGTGCACATTACTATACAGATTAAACACCAGAGGCACAAGGAAGAGAATATCTCACAGCTGGAGCATTTTAAGATGACAAAAGTAACTAGTTTTTCTGGTGGAATTATATTAAAATAACATTTCATTGTGGCACAATCCCTTTAATCATCTACAGCTTACGTTGTGACCCCTACACTGAATGCACTGTAATGCATTTTACTATGGTTGGTCATCCATATTAGATGAATGTCGGCCAAACAATTTTGGCTGGACCGGCTGATTATCTAATGTGCATAAGGGGGGTTTTTGACTCTGCACCGACAGCAGATGTCGGGCTGTGAAATTTCAACATGCCCAGTCCTACTGCTCTCAGGATCAGCCTCTTCTTGTGTCAATGTCTTAATCCGCTCTCCCCATTGAGAACACGTCAGGAGGAATGGCTGGCGACATGGCTATCCTTAGACTGCGTTCACATCACCGTTTAGCTTTCCGTTCTTCTTATCCGTGAGAAAAGAGAGAGAGAGAAGAAAAACAGGATCCTGTAAAAAAAAAAAAACCAAAAAACCAGATCCTGTTGCTTCAGGTGTCTTCCGTTTGAGCCATTCCGTCTGAGATCTGTTTTTTTAGATGGAAAAAAAGTCCTGCATGCAGTACTTTTTCTTCCATCTAAAAAACAGATTTCAGACGGAAATGGCTGAAACGGAAGACAACTGATGCAACAGTGCCCATTTTTTTCACAGGATCCTGTAAAAAACGGGGCCTATGCAATCCTATGAATAACTTATGCAACGGGATCCTTTTTTTTACGGGATCCTGTTTTGTGGTTTTTTTTCTCTTCTTCTGACGGATGAGAAGAACGGAAAACTAAAAAGTGATGTGAACTCAGCCTAAGGGCTCATGCACACGAACATATTTTTTTTCCGTTTCCATTCCGTTTTTTACAGGTCCGTATGCGGAACCATTCACTTCAAGGGTCCGTGTGCATTCTGTTTCCATATGTCCGCATGTCTATTCTGCAAAAAAATAAAACATATCCTATTCTAGTCCGTTTTGCAAACAAGGGCAGGCATTGTTACAATGGATCTGCCAATAAAATGGATGCAATACGAATACGAATGTCATCCGTTTTTGTTTCTTTTTTGCCGATTCGTGTTTTGTGGACCACAAAATACATATGGTCGTATGCATGAGCCCTTAGAGGTAAATTTGTAAATTAAAGGGCTCATGCACACAACCATATATATATTGTGGTCTGCAAAAAATACGGATGACATCTATGTGCATTCTGTATTTTGCGGAACAGAGCGGCTGGACCTTAATAGAACAGTCCTATCATTGTCCGTGATGCGGACAATAATAGGACATGTTCTATTTTTTTGCAGAACGGGCATATGGAAATGGAAAGCATACAGAGTAACTTCCGTTTTTTTGTGGACCCTTGGAAATGAATGGTTCCGCATACAGTCCGCAAAAAAACGTAATTGACACGGAAAGAAAATACATTTGTGTGCATGAGCCCTTAGACAGAATGATCACAGCAGCAAACAGGCTGCACGGGAGAGAGATGGGTATAATAAACCGCCAATGATCCGCGGTTTCTGTCACATGCAAGGCGGCTTCTCCTCTGGCTTCAGATTGAAAAGAATTCCTGAGGAATGTGGCTTCACAAAAGATCTGCTCATAAATACTATGGCTGATTCTCACGGGATTAATATTCCAGTCTGGTCATGAATAATGGGTGAGCCCTCCTCTGGTTCCCCCATCGCCTGTTCATGATGATGAGCCATTTGTAAAGCAATCTCTGACCTTCATCTGTGGCATTAATGGAATCTAGAAAAACAGATATACCTAAATACAATGGCATCAGCAGCACGCTTTGCATTTTCCAACACGCTACACTTCGGCGCGTCCTCCTGCACGTGCCTTATGGCGACTGATCAGACCGGAATTCTGTATGTTACACGGTGTAAAGCTGTGTCTAACAATATGGAGCAATGAAATGAGATTCCCCTAGCAGAACCTAATGACAAATTCTATCCCGCACACGTTCTGTTTTTTTCTTTGTTTCTAAGGAACAAAAAAAAATATAAAATAAATTAGATTTGCTAAAAAGGCAAAGAAGCATTACTACGGCTCTGTCAAAATATATGTATGTTTCAGGATGATTACTGACAGGCGATATGCTCGAATGAACCCCAAGGGTTGTGTCTGCTCCAGTAGGCAGGGAAGAAGACAAGGCATCTCTCCCCACAGAAAACCAGCGCTGCCCTCTGCATATTCTGGATTTAAAGCAAATGTGCAATTTAGTGTGCTATTCTTGTAAAAGAAAATGGAAAATAGAATAAGTGATATTTACATAATTGCTACATAAAAATGGGTTTGGGGAAAAAAGTATAGACAAAATATTATAATTTTGCCAACTAAAACTAATTTTGAGAGACAGGAATAGAAATTCTGAATCCACATTATAATATACAGATTCATGCTATAGTAAAATATATTTTTTTTAATTTTTCCTTGGCTGAGACATTCCTAATAATTAGTTTTTTTGGCAAATCTTACACACTATCTATCTATTATCTATCTATCTATCCATCCCATATCTATCGACAGTATCTATTTCAAACCTATCTATTATCTATCTATCTCATATCTATCTATCTCTCTAATGATCTATCTCTCTAATGATCTATCTATCCAGAAGTGAGGGAAAAGTGGCAGTGCGTCTTAAAGTCGGAATGCTAATGACTGCTTCCATTATAGAAGCGGTTATCAACATGCGTGAGACGCAGGGAGCGGTGAGGGAAGTGATTCACTGGCTGTACTCACCCTACCTGGTCTTCTTCCGGGTACTGCTGGGCACTGTGTCCTGAATGTGTACAGCGGCTGTGCAACATGAAGTCACAGAGCAGTGTGGGCCAGAAGAGGGCCAGGGAGCGGTGAGTGAGTGGCAGTGCTGTCCAGAGCAAGTGAGGTAAGTTTCTTTTTTTTTTAACATCTCATCTGAGGTCTGATGGGGTTCTGATCTAAGGTCCAATATGAGGCTGACGGGGTCTGATCTGAAGTCTGATGGGGGGGCTGATGGAGATTGTGGAGGTTTGATATGAGGCTGATGTAGCTTGGGAGTCTGAGGTTCTAATCTAATCTATATATGTAGTGGGACTGTGTTTATGTAATTTGACATTTAATCCAACGTATTATTTCCCAATGCATAGAAAGAAGGTTGTGATCGATAGTACGGTAAATGCATACCATGGCATACATCGCCTACAATGTCTCAATATAAATATAAAACCAGTAGACACTTTTCAACACAGAAAAAAAACAAGACACATTCCCCCATGACGTACTCCAAAAGGACCCTCTTTGTGCTCTATTGATATGTTTTGAGCAAGTTTTAGGAGATTTGACAGTTCATACGCTTATGAGCATTGTACTAGGCAGTCCCATAGAAGTGAATGGAGTAGTGGTCATATCTGCGCACCACCTCTCCATTCTCTGTGGGGACGGAGATTAGTCTTGTTAGTTGGAAAACCCTTTGATATCATGATGCACAACTAAACAATTTAACCCCGGGTTCATATCATCATTTCGTTTTCTGTTCTTCTGATCCATCAGAAGAACAGAATACAAAAAAATCTTGTAACATAGTGACATAGTAACATAGTTTATAAGGCCGAAAAAAGACATCTGTCCATCCAGTTCATCCTGTTATCCTACAAGTTGATCCAGAGGAAGGCAAAAAACCCCTGTGAGGTAGAAGCCAATTTTACCCACTTAAATAACGGATCTCAGACAGAAATGGCTAAAAATGATGCAAAATGTGCATAACGGAGCATAATGGATGCTCAAAATACAGGATCTGTTTTTATTTTTGGTGATTTTTTTTTCTTCTGACGGATTAGAGGAACACAAAATGAAATGGTGATGTGAACCTGGCCTTAGACGAAATCAGCTCTGCTATATTTCATCTTCACAGATTTTGTGGGACATTTATTAAGAATGGCGATTGATACGCCGGCCTTAATCACTGTGCACAGCTGGTGGATGCGCCTAAGTTATGTAGAGGGTCAGGCCTCTACATAACTTTGGCGCCATGCAACATGCTTTAATCTACGCTAGCTCCCTTGCTGGCGTAGTTTAAGGACATTTTCCAGGCCGGCCCTCCCTCTTCCCTGCCCACATTTCACCCATTTTTCCACCACTTCACAAAAGTGGCGTCAGTGGGGTAAAGTCACAGACTTTGCGACAAAATCTGCAACGTAAATACGCCAAAAAGTGGTGTAAAACAAATAATAAATGAACGCCTTTGTCTTTGAGTTTCCAGCTTTTCTTTCTAGAGGATATTCTTCTTATTCTTTTTGTTCTCTAAAACCAGACACTTCCTGAACGTGACTTATTTTATCCTGAGCTTCAACAACGGACAGAAGGAAAAGAGCCCCTTCGTTTTCTATGCGGTACAAATGGCGAATGTGCATTTCGCAGTTTAAACTCCTGGGTCCTTGAGCCGTTTAGATAAACCTGCCTGTGTAATGGATAGCTGGGGCTGAAATGCCACTTTTGAAAAATGACTCTTCTTTTACAAATTAATTCAACTGTTTTGAAAGGGAAAAGTTCTGGCGCAGATTGGAGCTGGAAAGGTCAGATATGCATAGTAAAGTCCTTACCAGGAATATTTTTTACTTGACTCGAGAGCAATACTTAATCATTTGGATGTTTTAATGCAATAAAAAAATACATATTAAAGAAACGCAACCTTTATGTCTCCTCTTATAGAGAATGGTATGGGGCGGATGTGTCGTGTGTGGGTATGGAGAGCACGTGGGTGACATGACCGATAAAACGCTGAAATCACAATGCGGTACAATGGACGCATGAAGCAGTCGATCTGTACACCACTCATATAACCCAGCGTCAGACTGGGAGCAGGGATTTCCATCCACTCATTGGTTATAGAAGCTTTACTCAGCTAAAAGGTAGGTACTGCAGAAATGTCAGGGAGTCAACAATACGTACATGGAGATCCTCCATATGCCTCTACTAAATAACAGCTCTGTACCACACACAGATCCAGAGATCTCCCCATTCTTTGCTCCAATTGCTCTGCTAGCTTTAATTCAAGCTGGCATCTCAGGGGTGTGTCCTTTCTCAGCGGTGTGTCCTTTCTGCTGCAGCTTAAGGCATTTGAAGGACGGAACTGAGCATGTGCTTCCATCTCAGTGAGCAGGACAGAGAAATTTGAAAAAGAGCAAACAGCAGGTGGCGCTATACAGATAGGTTTCTGTGAATAGCTCACTGGCTATACTAAATTTTTAATTACATGCAATTACAAGTATTCAGCTCCATGGGCTGCTTTGAAAAATGTAGAATATTTTGCGTGGGACAACCCCTTTGAAGAGCACCTGGTACCAGGACTAACCATATTAAACTGAAAACAATGCCTGGCAGAGCTGCCCCAGTAAAACAATACCTTGCTCCCCCAATCACTGCAACATTAGGAACACATTTACTGGTTTACAATTATGCAAATGATGCTTAAAAAAAACTCTCCTCACATGTGTTTTAGTGACTACTTGTATTCCCCATGTAATAACAATTCTGGATCATCTTTTTTATACAACTCACTCCTCCGTTATTCCTCCTAGAAGTTTATGAATAAATCACCAGCAGTTTGCAATGAAGGTCCAGCTGGGTGTCACCAGTTGAGGGTTTGTCCCTTCACAGTCTGACACTATCCAATCAGAGCTGCCAGTGTCAAACTGTGCAGGGACACCCCCCCAACTGGTAAGGGCTTGGACTGTGTGACTCAAGGGACTAATTTTACAGTATATTGTTACTTTCTATGACTAGGAAAATACCTATTAATATCACAAGCACTGCAACATTCATAGTGAGTGTAAGAAAAGGATAAAACCCATTTACACTGGGACACGTAAAGGGTAACTGAGTTTTCCATAAACTTTTGACATATCATATATGACATATCAAAAGTTTTGATCTGTGGGGGCCTTAGTGCTAAGACCCCCACAGATTCCTAGTACGAGGAGAGTGAAATTCTCACATATCGCGCTCTCTCCTCGCTGCAGGAGACAGAATCGAGATAGGCCCATAGACTTCTATTGAGCCTGTCTCCTGCAGCAAGGAGAGAAAGCGTGATATGCAAGATGTCTCCTCGTTCTAGAGATTGGTGGGGGTTTCAGCCCCTATGACATATCAAAAGTTTTTTTGAAAACTCAGTGACCCCTTAAATGGTTTGACACATACAACCCATCAACTTTTTGGAACGTCCCTTTAAGTCATTTCGCAGCAGCTTGATAATCTCTGTCCTATTTGAATATGATCAGATCTAAGCACATCTCAAGTAGATACATATGCGGCTCTATAGTCGCGCAGGAAGATTTATAAAGCAAAATAAGAGCTTATGCACACGAACATATTTTCTTTCTGTGTCCGTTCCGTTTTATTTGCGGACTGTATGCAGAACGATTCATTTCAATGGGTCCTCAAAAAAAAAACAAAAAACGGAAGTTACTCCGTGTGCATTGCGTTTCTGTATGTTCGTTCCGCAAAAAAAAATAGAACATGTCCTTTTATCGTCCGCATTACGGATAAAGATAGGACTGTTCTATTAGGGGCCAGCCGTTCGATTCCGCAAAATACGGTATGCACACGGACGTCATCCGTGTTCTGAGGACCACAAAATACACAAGGTCGTGTGCATGAGAGCCCTTAGCCAGAATTTTGTACCAAAGAAACAGAAGCCCACGCCTCAGATTCCAGTTTATACATATTCGCCTTTATGCACCTAGCTTGACAATCTTGAGGGGTGAAACAGTTATCACACCGCATGCATTATTTTGATATATTTGGTACAACATTTCCACCAACCCGTCAATTCTTGCCCTCATTTTTTAATTTTTTTTTCTTTCAGAAAAGCAAAATTTTATCTCCAGATCCACACCTGGTATTCCAGATACATCTGCTCCACGAGTACAAAAAGTTTTACCTCCGTGCTTGGGGATATAAGAAACGCTTTTTTCCTTCGCGCAGCCTTCGTTCTGGATGTGTTTGTTTCTCTATAATTGTTTCACTTATCTGAGGTAATTGCCAAGATTGAAAAAGAGGAGCAGAGGCTTTATTTTGCATGAGCGAATTAAGGATGACTTTTGATGCTATTATGTATACTGCTCTTTTCAGAAGCTATGTTAATGAGTTTTGGAGTGCGGGCAAGTATATGCGCTGTGTCAAGGGAAAACTCGGCGATTATCATGATGTGGTTGGCTGGCCGGCCATATTCTTACAGAGCTATTTAAATTTCATATAAAGCCTCCATAATTTAAATTTATCTCTGCCAGCTTCTTAGGAGGAAGCCAAAATCAAGAAATCTCTTAACTAGGTGCACTGAGATGCAGCAGGTGCACTGAGAGCTGTATATTACAGATAATGCTGGTGTGATCTGCATTAAAGGAGGTTTCCGATTGTTGCTCAGGATAAGTCATCACTATCTCATCGGTGGGGGTCCGACTCCTGACATCCCTGACGATCAACTGTGCTCCAGTGGGCGCCATGACCTCTCTCCTTGCAGCTTACCGAGCACAGCGCCCTGCATTGGATAGTGGTTGTGCTTGGTACTGCAGCTCAGCCGCATTCTCTTGAATGTGATGTTACTGGTCTAGGAGAAGGCTGCGGAGCTCACTGAAGCTGATTGACAGGGGTGCTGAGGGTCAGCCCCAGCCGATCAGATACTGATGACCTATCCTGGGAATAGTCATCAGTATAAAACACTAGGACAACCCCTTTAAATTGTAGAAGAAAGCAAATCTGGAGTACTGGAGACCAGAGATGAGGTGTGGAGGTTTAAGGGGTGCTTACATTTTTCATAACTAGAACAAAATATAATTTACGGTGTCATACTGGGGTTCTGTGGACCCACCAAAGGAGATTATTATTATTATTACACCCTCCATCTAGACAGAACATGTGGAGGTCCACTTCTTTCTTCTGATGGATCTTTGGGGACTAGAGATAAGCCAATCAATGTGTTCACCATAGCGAGTTCTTCACCGGCGAGGGGCTGTCCCCACCACCCCGTTGATACCTGCACCCTCTTGCAGCTTACCTAGCACAGTGCCATACATTGTATAGCGGCCGTGCTTGGTATTGCACCTCAGCCCCATTCCCTTCAATGGGGCTGAACTGCGCCTAGGCCACATGACTGGTGAACGTGATGTCACATGGCCTAGGAAAAGCTGGAGAAAGCCGCGGCGCTGCTGTGAGTGTCGGTGTCTTCTCAAACAGCTGATAGGCAACAGTCCCGAGTGTTGGGCCCCCACCAATCAGATACTGATAACATATCCAGAGGATAGGTCATATTCATTTTCAAGTTATATTTGAAAATGACAATAGGGGAAATACAGTGCATTACAAACGGTCCAGGGTGGTGACAGATTCCTTTTAGGATTTATTTGCATACAACAAGAAACAATGGGGGAGATTTATGAAACTGGTGTAAAGCAGAACTGGCTTAGTTGCACACAGCAACCAATCAGATTCCACCTTTCATTTTTCACAGCTCCTTTGGAAAATGAAAGATGGAATCTGATTGGTTGCTAGGGTAGCTAAGCCAGTTGTACTTTACACCAGCTTAATAAATCTCCTCCAATGTCTTCTTACATTATATTATTACTTTAGTTTTATCTTATTTTAATGTTATGGCTGTTCTTTTTTTAATACTGTAGTGTACATGTAATGGGGAAGATTCCAAGCAATTTTTAGGTTACTGTAAATGATTAATACTGTATTAAGGTGCTTACAATAAAAATGAATGTGATATATACAGTATAATGCCTCTTTACTTAAAAAAAAACCCACAGCGTCTCCAGCCGCTACAAGATATTCAGGAATGGCATCTCTAGACCCATTTGATAAGTCAAGATCAAGTATAAGAGTAATACTTTGAGCTTCAGTACTTCTGCCTCACTACAGCTTGACCTCAGTTTCTCAGATAAAAGCCTGTCATGTAAAACTCTTTGAAGGAAAATGTGTATGTTTCCGTACAATCACCAGCATTGAGTATCCAGCATATAGCTCAATAGATCATTCTGCCAGGGAACACGCTTACACCTCTTCAGTTCACCATCTTTCATACCGTGCGTTAAAATAGTAAATACACTACAACCCAAAAGCCTGCAAAAATGATATTTCCACCAGTCCTTGCCCAGGGCGTGATACACTGTCCACGGTCACCGCACACCCCTGTACCTACGCATCACTCAGGCTGGACCAGGCCTCATGACTTCACAAGGCCCAGTCTGCAGGAGAAAACCATACAGAATGTACTTCAGACATTTGTTCTGGGCACACACTGTATACAGCAGAAAAGGGTCCTCAGTATAAGATCAGTGGGGGGCAACACCCAGGATGCCCACTGATCAGTTGTTTGAGGAGGCTGTGGCCCTCTGGTGAGCGTTGTGGCCTCCTTGAAGTCCAACATATAGTGGCTGTGCTTGGTATTCACATGAATGGGACTGAACTGTGCTTAGGTCATGTGTCCAATTCTGTCTACATGTTTCTCCTGGGCTTTTGGCCTACAAAATTTGAGGGCAATGTAGGCAGATGGGTTGCAATCCAAAAGGGGGCAGCCACTCTCCCAAATGTACAATGCAAAATACAAAGTTAGACCAGTACCTCCAAACAGCATGAAAAAAGGGGGTACAGGTGCACGCTACCATAGCTGCAAAAGCAAATAAGGACTACAAGTGAAATTTTGTAGGTCAAAAGCCCAGGAAATGCAAGTCTGTTAGTGTAGGTCCTGTCAGGTGGAAGCCACCTTGACACAATTTTGATAAAAAATGTGCTCAAAGAGCTTCTAATTTTCATATAGTAAGTATAGTAGTGTTACATTTTGTTGCCTTGTTTGATCCCCACGGGTTACCATTATAGTCAATGGAGTCCGTCAGGCACGTGGCACTATCCGGCTATGCTAAATCTAGAGGGCTCCGGCAGGCTGTTGTCTGCCAGGACAGCCTGCTGGATTGCTGTGTTGCATGTGTGAAACTATCCTAAGTCATGGACATGATGGCTCCTCTAGAGAGAGATGCTCTTTGCAGACATGTTCCACTATGATTAAGGATCCCTGTACTGGGGCAGATTTCTAATAGGCACCAATCAATGACACATGCAACTCATTAAAGAGGTTTTACAACTTTTTTAGCCTGAGGATAGGTCATCAGTATCTGACTGGTGGGGCTCTGACACTTGGGATCCCTGACAATCAGCTGTTTGAGGAGGCTGCAGAGCTCCTTTGAGTGCCCTGGCCTTCTCACAACTTACCCAGGTAG
Source organism: Rhinella marina (assembly GCA_900303285.1). Taxonomy (NCBI): domain Eukaryota; kingdom Metazoa; phylum Chordata; class Amphibia; order Anura; family Bufonidae; genus Rhinella; species Rhinella marina. The sequence continues at coordinate 507,312 of ONZH01007975.1, read as the reverse complement.
CCAGTGACGTCACATCACGTTCATCGTTCACATGGCCTGTCCTGAGGATAGGTCTTCAGTACTAAAAATTTGGAACACGCCTTTAAGTGTCCGTTACATGTGGCAGTTATCATAGGATTATGGGGACAGGACGAATGACGTTAATACGATCATTCATCCCCATTCAGTTTTCATTTGTGGCTAGCACATCCGCTTTTTACATGAAGCAACGAACAGCGCAGCATAAAAGGTGCGATCAGCCAGCAAAAAAGTGGGCATCATATTTACATGGAGCAATGATTGGGAATGAGGATTGAATGGTTCTTGATCATCGCCGTGTGAAAGGGCCCTAACTAATGAATTAAAGACCCCCTCAATGTAGTCATTTGATCTATTGCTCCTGTACTTTGACATCTTACATAAGGCAGGGGTGAAGACCTTTTCAGTCACGGGCACACACACTTCTTTATTAGATAAAGTGTCCCACCTTGACTCAAGTTCTTCAATGAAGAAACATCTCAAGAAGTTTTATGGTAACGTCATTCATTGTGAAGTAGACAGTAAATGTCATGGTAGACACGTAGATCAACATATGGAAGCAGATCAGGAGTCACCTGTGGGATCAGCTGGGACAGATCACTGAACACATTGCTGGTGACCTGCGTACATGAGCCCGGTGGCTTTAGTTATTCAGTCTATTCCGAGATAATTTGACGCTAAGCAGACACAGCAGGGCTCCCATTCTCTTTACAGTATTAAAGCTTCTGCCAGCTGAAGCCTAGAGCTTCTCGAAAGCTGCATCCTTAGAAAGAGTAAAGGCGGATAAATTCTGTGGAGTCATTACTATCCTCAACACTAAAAATATACCTGCAAACCAATCAGATGTTGTAGCACAGGAGACCCCACTGCATCCTACTGCATTAATGTGCAACACCAAACCGTGCAACCCCCTGACATACTGTAAGAACCAAGATATTCCCAGCATGAGGTAGACACAAGGTGTGGGCACCACCATCCATGACCAGTCAGGTGTCTACCGGTGACTGTATTCTCACAGCCTTATGATGTCGTGTTCCTTCACCCATTACAGGTCAGCCATGCATGTTTACGTCACCAGTCTACTTAAAGGGGAACTCCACATTTGGCAACTTTACAGTGTAAACTCTGTTAAAGCTCCATCCACCCCCAGGGCACACATTGGGGTTAATAGTTGGAAAGGGGGGCATGGTGAGACCTTATGCATTATGTCACTATATAGACCACCTTATAGACATGTAAATAAGGAACCCCTCCCCCTTCCCTGCTGCTGTGAGTTTACATTGTAAATCTGAGCTCTTCTAGTGCTTGTCCAGGTTACACCATGTGCTGATAGAGGAGCACCCGATTAATCCACAATGGCAAGCACATGTATATAGGTTCTACAGACCCACCATATCCAGGGGTGAGCACGTCCATAGGTAATACAGACCCCGCCCATACACAGGTGTGAACATGTCTATTGGTTCTATAGACCCCACAAAATACAGGGGCAAGAACATGCCTATATTTTCTGTAGACACCCTCCACACAATATATAGGGGTGAACATGTCTACAGATACTATAGATCACCATATACAGGTGTGACCAGATGCATATAGGTTCTATAGACCTCTACATTCAGGTGTGAGCACATGTATGTAAGTTCCATAGATCCTCATCCACAGGGGTGAGCACAGGTTCTATAGATTCCCCATATATATGTGTGAGCACATGTGGTAGGTTATACACCGTAGATCCCAATATCCATAAGAGAGCACGTCTGTAGGTTCTATAGAAGCACCTAGCCATATACAGGGGTGAACACATGTCTGTAGGTTCTATAGAAGCACCTAGCCATATACCGGGGTGAACACATGTCTGTAGGTTCTATAGAAGCACCTAGCCATATACCGGGGTGAACACATGTCTATAGGTTCTATAGAAGCACCTAGCCATATACCGGGGTGAACACATGTCTGTAGGTTCTATAGAAACACCTAGCCATATACCGGGGTGAACACATGTCTGTAGGTTCTATAGAAGCACCTAGCCATATACAGGGGTGAACACATGTCTGTAGGTTCTATAGAAGCACCTAGCCATATACCGGGGTGAACACGTCTGTAGGTTCTATAGAAGCACCTAGACATATACCGGGGTGAACACATGTCTGTAGGTTCTATGGCTTCCCCATATACAGGGATGGGCACATCTATAGTTTCTAAAGACCCCCATGAAACAGTGGTGAGCACATGTGTAGAGGTTCTATAGACACCCATGGGGTGAGCACCTCCCTAGCCCCATGTAACAGAGGTAAGTACATGTGTAGGTTCTACGATCCCCATGGGTTGAGCCCCTCTCTAGCCCCCATGTAAATGAGGTAAGTACATGTGTACAGGTTCTATGGATCCTTATAGATGTGAGCCCCTCTCTACCCCTATGTAACAGAGGTAAGTACATGTGTGTAGGTTCTATAGACCCTCATGGGGTGAGCACCTCCCTAGCCCCATGTAACAGAGGTAAGTACATGTGTAGGTTCTATAGATCCCCATATACAATGGTGAGCACATGTGTAGGTTCTATGAGCCCCATGGGGTAAGACCCTCTCTAGCCCCATGTAAGAGAGGTAAATGCATTTGTGTAGGTTCTATAGACCCCAATGGAGTGAGCCCCCTCTCTAGCTCCCATGTAACAGAGGCAAGTACATGTGTGTAGGTTCTATAGACCCCCATGGGGTAAGCACCTCTCTGCACCCCTGTGTAATAGAGGTAAGTACATGTGTAGGTTCTATAGATCCCCATATACAATGGTGAGCACATGTGTAGGTTCTATGAGCCCCATGGGGTAAGCCCCTCTCTAGCCCCATGTAAGAGAGGTAAATGCATTTGTGTAGGTTCTATAGACCCCAATGGAGTGAGCCCCCTCTCTAGCTCCCATGTAACAGAGGCAAGTACATGTGTGTAGGTTCTATAGACCCCCATGGGGTAAGCACCTCTCTGCACCCCCGTGTAATAGAGGTAAGTACATGTGTAGGTTCTATAGCCCCCATACACAGGGCGGGCTGAGCACCTGTGTGTACTTCCATACTCCCCCGCCCCGTATAGAGGCGGTAAGTACCGTGCCCACACTGACAATAGGCAGCGGTGCACTTACCTCCAGAGCTGTCCTAGCTGCAGGATATGGATGAATGATTGCAGGAACCAGATGCAGCAGGAGCACGAAGCGGACCTGGGGCTGGCGGCCCGGGCGCTGCTGCCGATCCCGGCCGGGTTGTTGGCTTTGTTGCTGGCGGTAGACGCCTGTCTCTGCGGGGTGGAGGGTCGCACGTCCACCTCCCCCGGCGCCGCCGTCTTGCCGTCCACCGGAGAGCACTGGGCGCTGTTCTCGGTGCTGAAATCGTGGACGAACCACCTGAAGCTGAAGAGCTGCACGGACAGCGAACCCAGCACCACGAAGAACAGCGTGAGCCCGAACCACCAGCGCTGGCCCCGCAGGTAGTAGTCCACGGACAGCCAGATGTCACTGCCCACGTCAGCGAAGTACACAGCCACCGCCGCCAGGATCCACAGGCAATCCCACACCGAGTAGCGCTGCTGCTCCCGGGCCAGGCGCAGGCACAGCGCCGGGGACCCTCCGCCTCCCCCGGCGCTACCGGCCACTCTACTGCAGCAGCACCGGGAGCCGCCGTCCGAGCAGCCCCCGTCTCCTGCACCCGAACCCGGGTGAGATCCCGACACCAAGCCCTGCACGGAGCCCGAGTGATCCGAGTTTTGCAGAGGGGTGAAGGCGACGTCGCTCTTCTTCATCTTCAGCATCCCGTCTGACTTAGCCGCCATGATAGGGAGCAGGAAAAAAATAAAAAAGAATCAAAAAATGTAGCGATGAATCGCGAGGAGAACGGAGGAGCAGATCCCTCCTTTATTATGTGACAGCGGCGCGGGCCGGCCTCCTCTGCCTCATAGAGTAGTGGTGGGCCGGCCGGAGGAGAGCGCCGCCTGTCTGCGTGAGACGGCCTCACCCTGCAGCCTCCCCGCCTGGACCACAGCCCTCCCTCCTCCCCGGCCTCACAGGCGGATGATGGGATGAGGTCATCCCTTCCCTCTCCTTTACCTCCCCCTGTCTCCTCCACGAGCAGTGCAGGGGGAGGAGGGATGCAGCAAGGCGGAGAGAGAGGTGAAGCGAGGATAGACCCACAAAGCGGCGGCAGAGCACGCTCAGCATGTCCGACAGAAAGCTCATCGTCCACTCTGACATTCAGGAACCCCTAGGACGCTCATCATCCACTATGACATTCAGGAACCTCTATAGGACGCTCATCATCCACTGTAGCATTCATGAACCTCTATAGGACGCTCATCATCCACTGTGACATTCATGAACCCCTATAGGATGCCCATCATCCATTGTGACATTCATGAACCTCTATAGGATGCCCATTATCCAATGTGACATTTAGTATCCCCTATAGGACGCTCGTCATCCACTGTGACGTTCAGGAACGCCTATAGGACACTCATAATCCACCATGACATTCAGCACACCCTATAGGACATTAATCATCCATTGTGGCATTCAGCACCCCCTATAGGACATTAATCATCCATTGTGGCATTCAGCACCCCCTAGATGACGCTCATTATCCATAATGACATTCAGGAACCCTATAGGACGCTCATCATCCACTGTGACATTCAGGAACACCTATAGGACACTCATCATCCACTGTGACATTCAGGAACCCCTGTAGGACGCTCATCATCCACTTTGATATTCATCATCCTCTATAGGACAGTCATAATCCACCATGACATTCAGCACCCCCTATAGGACACTCATCATTCAGTATGACATTCAGGAACCCCTAGGACGCTCATCATCCACTATGACATTCAGGAACCTCTATAGGACGCTCATCATCCACTGTGGCATTCATGAACCCCTATAGGATGCCCATCATCCATTGTGACATTCATGAACCTCTATAGGATGCCCATTATCCAATGTGACATTTAGTATCCCCTATAGGACGCTCGTCATCCACTGTGACGTTCAGGAACGCCTATAGGACACTCATAATCCACCATGACATTCAGCACACCCTATAGGACATTAATAATCCATTGTGGCATTCAGCACCCCCTAGATGACGCTCATTATCCATAATGACATTCAGGAACCCTATAGGACGCTCATCATCCACTGTGACATTCAGGAACACCTATAGGACACTCATCATCCACTGTGACATTCAGGAACCCCTGTAGGACGCTCATCATCCACTTTGATATTCATCATCCTCTATAGGACAGTCATAATCCACCATGACATTCAGCACCCCCTATAGGACACTCATCATTCAGTATGACATTCAGGAACCCCTAGGACGCTCATCATCCACTATGACATTCAGGAACCTCTATAGGACGCTCATCATCCACTGTGGCATTCATGAACCCCTATAGGATGCCCATCATCCATTGTGACATTCATGAACCTCTATAGGATGCCCATTATCCAATGTGACATTTAGTATCCCCTATAGGACGCTCGTCATCCACTGTGACGTTCAGGAACGCCTATAGGACACTCATAATCCACCATGACATTCAGCACACCCTATAGGACATTAATCATCCATTGTGGCATTCAGCACCCCCTATAGGACATTAATCATCCATTGTGGCATTCAGCACCCCCTAGATGACGCTCATTATCCATAATGACATTCAGTAACCCCTATAGGATGCTCATCATCCACTGTGACATTCAGCACCCCCTATAGGACACTCATAATCCACCATGACATTCAGCACCTCCTATTGGACATTAATCATCCATTGTGGCATTCAGCACCCCCTATAGGACATTAATCATCCATTGTGGCATTCAGCACCCCCTAGATGACGCTCATTATCCATAATGACATTCAGTAACCCCTATAGGATGCTCGTCATCCACTGTGACATTCAGGAACCCTATAGGATGCTCGTCATCCACTGTGACATTCAGGAACCCTATAGGACACTCATCATCCACTGTGACATTCAGGAACCCCTGTAGGACGCTCATCATCCACTTTGATATTCATCATCCTCTATAGGACAGTCATAATCCACCATGACATTCAGCACCCCCTATAGGACACTCATCATTCAGTATGACATTCAGCACCCCCTAGAGGGCATTAATTCACCATTGTGGCATTCAGCACCCTCTATAAGACATTAATCATCCATTGTTGCATTCAGCACCCCCTAGAGGACGCTCATCATCGACTGTGACATTCAGCACCCCCTAGAGGACATTCATCATCCATTGTGGCATTCAGGAACCCCGATAGGATGCTTATCATCCACTATGACATTCAGCATCCCCTATAGGATGCTCATCATCTACTATGATATTCATCATCCCCTATAGGACATTAATAATCCACCATGACATTCAGCACCTCCTATAGGACGCTCATCATCGACTGTGGCATTCAGGAACCCCGATAGGATGCTTATCATGTACTCTGACATTATGCACCGACTATAAGACACGCATCATCCACTATAACATTTAGCACCCCCTATAGGATGCCCCTCATCCACTATGACATTCAGCACCTCCTATAGGATGCTCTTGATACACTAAGACATTCAGCACCCCAGATAGTGTGCCCATCATGTACCATGATATTCTCACCTCCAGGGGATGGCAGTCATCCATTATGACATTCAGCACCACTATAGGACGACCATCATGCATTATGACATTCAGCACCCCCGATAGGACACTCATCATCCATTATGACATTCAGCACCCCATATAGGACACTCATCATCCATTATGACATTCAGCACCCCCTATAGGACACTCATCATCCATTATGACATTCAGCACCACTATAGGACGACCATCATGCATTATGACATTCAGCACCTCCTATAGGATGTTCTTGATCCACTATGACATTCAGCACCCCGGATAGGATGCTCATCATCCCTATCTGCCATATACGACACTCATAATCCATTCTGAGATTCAGTACCCACTATAGGATACTCATCATTCAACACTTCCTATAGGACGCTCATTATTCAGCATCCCCTATAGGATACTTATCATCCATTATGACATTATTTACCCCCTATTGGACCCTTATCATACATTGTAACACTCAGCATCCTTTATAGGATGCTCCTCATATATTATGACATTTATAACCCCCCATAGGAGACTCATAATGCATTATAGGTCTACAGCATCCCCTATAGAATGCTTATTATCCATTCAGCATTCTCTATATCATCCATCATATAATGATAATCATGTAATGGTAACGCTAGTCATCCATTAAAGGATACACAGCATAACCTAAAGGATGCGCATCATCCATTATGACATTCAGCACACCCTCCATTATCTGACATACTGTACATTGTCTCCTACAGGATGCTCATTATCTATTATATGACTTTCAGCATCCCCTATAGAACACCCAGCATCACCTGCACAGTATTCAGTATCTCCAGTAGAATGCTCATAATTAATTTTGATATATGGTGTTCAGTATCCAACATAGGACAGTCTGCATCATCTGTACAATGTTCAACAATGTAATATGATGCTCAGCAATATTTACTGTATATGAACTATAGAATCCCCTACAGGATGTCTGTAATACACTACACAGGCTCTGCATCACCTGTTTGGCATTCAGCATCCCTATAGGACACTCATCATCCACTATGACATTCAGCATCCCTATAGGACACTCATCATCCACTATAATATTCAGGACCTAGTATAGGTTGCCCATCATCCACTATGACATTCAGCATCCCCTATAGAATGCTCCTTATCCAGTATATGATGCTCAGCATCCCGTATAAGAAACAATGCACCCCCTGTAGGACATTTATCATCCTTCATATGACAGTCAGCATCCCACATAGGATACACAGCACCACCTACATGACAGGAGGATTCCCAATAGAGCATCCTGTCTACGAATCGCCTATACAACACTCATCAGCTACTATAATGCTCAGCATCCTCTATTGTGTCCCTTATATATCACTGAACAACCACAATTATAGTCCACATCTTCCATCTTACAGCATCTTCTTTATGGTGGTCATCATCCTTTAAGGGGTTTTCCAGGATTACTATGGGTTATATGCAGTGAGCCCCAGAGAAGCCAGTGCAGAGGATGGGAGTGGTAGTGGTCCTGATGAAGTGTAGTGGCATGGTGTATTCCCTCAGGCCGTTGCTTCCTGATGATGGTGCAGTGGAAATGTAGTATTGAAGAATGATTCCCAAATTAAACGTAACTAAGTCTTTTTACTAGGTGGAACGAGAACTTCAAAAACATTCAGTAGCAGCTGACTTTAAGTGAAAATCTTCTCTGGCTCCAGCAAGGATTATGGAAGCAGGTTGAATGTCAGCGGTTTAGCACAGGTGGTACTGGCCTAGTAATGTTCTGGGTGATGGGCGTCTTAGCAATAATCCCTCACCATGCAGCAGTGTCTTTACTGCTGATTGTAGCAGTTCACTCTGCCGTCTCGTATCTCAAGTCTTCACTCAAGGCAGTTTAGTGTAGTTCTCTCTGAAGAATCATTAACAGGAGCTGGAGCTCTGCAGTGGGATTCCTCTCCCTTCTGTCTCTGGACAGGAACTTCCCCAACTGTCAGGACCAGCCCCACCAAGAGGGGAGGAACAGGGTGGTTAGCCTTGTTCCTTGTTAACCCTTTGCCATCCATTTGCTGATGGAACAAACGTCCAGATAACAATAAAACAGTATAAGATACATAACACATTGTAAAACTATGCACAAATTGTAGTACCCCTAGGTCTGGGGTATTACATGGAAGTTCATGTAGTTGCTAACCTCATGTACAGCTTCCCCATGCTTTTTTTTTTCAATTTGGACTCTCCTGACCGTTTTTCCCCCTTTAAACCCCCTGTAGACCACTCTAGTTTATTCCATCCTGTATGTAGCACTTCCTGTTCCTGTATCCAACCAATCCCATGATGCACTTCTCCTTTCTCTGCCACAGCTCCAGCACCTCCCTTACAACATCCAGCTAGTTTATAACTCCGCCCACCCAGCTAGTTACATAGACACTCCTCTATCACTCCCCCTATAACCAAGCTAGTTTATAACTCCTCCCACCCAACTAGTTATATCGACACTCCCCTATTACTGCCCCGACATAACATACAGGAAATAAGAAAGAGCTGCATGGACCTGGTCATGTGACCACAGCCCAGAACGGGAGACAGGAGCAATCAAGGTAAAAAAAAAAAAAAAAAACATCACAAAATATCAGCTTCTTTCATAAATGACTATTTTTAAGGATGTTGATGCAAACCGGAAAACCCTTTTAATCAGGGTGGACACAGACAGCAGAGGGTACCTGTGCATAGAATGTGCCTGCCCCCCCCCCCCCCCACCAAACCAAATTATCAACCTAACCTATGGTGTCATAACATACAGCAATATAAAACATACAGGGTAAGGCTACTGTCACACATGCAGCACTACGATCTGGCCACCTGATTTGGCAGAGAATGCAAGAAATTGGCCAGACACAAACTCAGGCATGCAGCGGTTTGTGTCCCGCTGATTCTCTGCATTTTTGCCAGATTGTGGCCGGATCTCCTACGTACCCCATTGTAGTTAATGGGGCCGGTGAGCATTCTGCATCCAGCAGTGCCGGAGCTGGTATATTCCAGCAGGCTGTTCTCTACTAGAACAGCCTGCTAGAATCACTAACTCAGATGTGAAAGTAATACAGGTCCACATACCTAGTACATCCAGTGACTTCTCCTTTGATGGAGACGTTCTCTTTCCTCATCTTCTCCTTTCAGACCAGATCACCATGATGATTTCTTTCAGCCATCTCTTCTCTCTGTGGAGTTTGACAAATAGACATCTTAGTGTCCTACTTTTTCATCATTCTCCCACCTTCTCATCACGGGCATCTATGCCCCTTTTCATGCAAGCCATTATCTTATTGGCCTTGGCAGCAGCTGTCTGACACTGGTTTCTACAACTTAGTTTGCTGTTTACTAAAATTCCTAGGTCCTTTTCCATGTCAGTGTTACCCAGTGTTTTACCATTTAGTATGTACTGATGACTTGCATTATTCCTTCCTATGTGCATAACCTTACATGTGTCAGTGTTAAACCTCATCTGCCACTTCTCTGCCCAAGACTCCAATCTATCCAAATCCATCTACAGCAGTGTACTGTCCTCTTCTGTGTTAATTACTTTGCACAGTTTAGTGTCATCTGCAAAAAATGATATTTTACTGTGCAAGCCCTCTACAAGATCATTAATAAATATATTGAAGAGAATAGGGCCCAATACTGACCCCTGTGGTACCGTGACATTGACGAAATCTGAGTATGTGCCGTTAATAACCACGCTCTGTTTTCTATCACTAAGCCAGTTACTTACCCACATACAGACGTTTTCTCCCAGGCCAAGCATTCTGATTTTATATACTAACCTTTTATGTGGTACCGTGTCAAATGCTTTGGAGAAATCCAGATATACGACATCCATTAATTCACCACAGTCCTCCTCATAGAAACTGAGTAAATTGGTTTGACATGACCGATCCCTCATGAAGCCATGCTGATATGGAGTTATTTGCTTATTTTCATTGAGATACTCCAAGATAGCATCTCTTAGAAAACCCTCAAACAGTTTACCCACGACAGATGTTAAACTTACCGGCCTATAGTTTCCAGGTTCTGTTTTTGGACTCTTTTTGAATATTGGCACCACATTTGCTAATCGCCAATCCTCTGGAACACTCCCTGTCAGTATAGAGTCCTAAAATATCAGAAATAAGGGTCTGGCTATGACATTACTTAATTCTCTTAGGTTACGGGGGTGTATGCCATCCGGTCCTGGCGATTTGTCTATTTTAATCTTTTTAAGACGCCGCTGTACTTCTTCCTGAGTCAGACAGGGCACTTTTAATGGGGAATTTACTTTAATATTCTGCATTTCATCTGACAGTTTATTTTCCTCAGAGAATACAGTGGAGAAAAAGATATTTAGTAGCTTCGCTTTCTCCTCATCGCTCTCTGCAACTCCCCCCTCATTACTCTGTAAGGGGCCGACACCTTCAGGTTTATACTTTTTACCATTTATATAATTAAAGAACATTTTAGGGTTAGTTTTACTCTCTTTGGCAATTAATCTCTCGGGCTCTAGTTTGGCTGCTTTTATTTGTCTTTTACATATTCTATTTTTTTCTTATAGTTTTTCAATGCTTCCTCGCTCCCCTCCTGTTTTAGTGATTTAAATGCTTTCTTTTTGTCATTTATTGCTTTCTTTACAGTTCTATTTATCCACATTGTTTTTTTCTTGTTCCTTAACCTTTTATTCCCATAAGGTATGTACCTCTCACAATTAGATATTAGGATGCGTTTAAAAATCTCCTGTGGCTGTATTTTTATTTTTGAGGACTTTGTCCCAGTTAGTTAGGCCTATGGCCTCTCTTAGTTGACTAAATTTTGCTTTTTTGAAGTTTGGTATTTTTGTTCCTCCCTGAAGAAACACTCTTTGGAATGACAATTGGAAGGTTATTATTTTATAGTCACTATTTCCCAGGTGTCCCCCAACCTGCACATCTGTTGTTCTGTTAGGTCTATTGGTTAATACTAAGTCCAGTATGGCTGTCCCTCTAGTCGGGTCCTGAACCAGTTGGGAAAGATAATTGTCTTTGGTTGTTGCCAAGAACCTGTTTCCTTTATGAGATATACAGGTTTCAGTTTGCCAGTCTATATCTGGGTAGTTCAAGTCCCCCATAATAACGACTTCATTATGATTTGCCGCCTCGTCTATTTAGTTTAGAAGTAGATTTTCTGTGGTGGTTTATAATAGACTCCAATTAGTATTTTATTATTGTTTTTGGCTCCATGTATTTCTACCCACAGTGACTCCACATCTTCATGTCCCTCACTTATATCTTCCCGGACTGTGGGCTTTAGACAGGACTTGACATAAAGGCAGACTCCTCCCCCTCCCCGGTTTTGGTGATCCTTTCTAAACAGACTGTAACCCTGTACGTTAACTGCCCATTCATAGGTATCATCCAGCCATGTCTCAGTTACTCCCACTATGTCATAGTCCTCCTCACACATCACTAATTCCAGTTCACCAGTTTTATTAGTTAGGCTTCTGAAATTAGTGTACATACAATTAAGAGGTCTATGTATATTTTTTACCCTACACCTTTCCTTCTGAACTGTTCTAGTCCATCCTTTCATTCCTCCCACAGTTCCATTACCTTGTCCCAGGTCTCTATCTGCACTATCTTCCCCTCCTATAATGTAGTTACCCTCCCCCCCAGTCCCTAGTTTAAACATTCCTCCAGCCTTCTAGCCATCTTTTCCTCCAAAACAGCTGCCCCTTCCCCATTGAGGTGCAGCCCATCCCTACGGTAGAGCCTGTAGCCGACAGAGAAGTCGGCCTAGTTCTTCAGGAACCCAAACCCTTCCTTCCTACACCAGTCCTTGAGCCACTTGTTTACCTCCCTAATCTCCCGCTGCCTTTCTTGTGTGGCTCGTGGTACAGGCAGTATTTCGGAAAACACTACCTTTGAGGTCCTTGCCCTAAGCTTATGACCCAAATCCCTAAAATCATTTTTAAGGACGCTACCTCTAACTTTGTCATTGGTTCCGATATGAACCATGACTGCTGGATCTTCTCCAACCCCTCCCAGAGCGCCAGGAAGACAACACACCGTTCGACGATCGAGGTCTTTTTGACAGATTGCCCTCTCTGTACCCCTAATAATTGAGTCTCCCACTACCAGCACCTGTCTGGCCTGCCCTGCTCTCCTGGTCCCCTGGTCCTATACAATGTACAGCGATGATAAGCTGCAAGAAGCCTGCAGTGTTCCTCAAGCAGCTGATTGTGGGGGTGTTGGGTGTCAGACCCCCACCAATCTGATATTGATGACCTACCGTGAGGATAGGCGATCAATATACAAATCCCGGAAAAAGAAGGCTGAGTCTGTGTCATTTCAGCAAGTGGCATTCATCATGTAGAGAAAGTTAATACAAGGCACTTACTAATATATTGTGATTGTCCATATTGTTTCCATTATACACTGCTCGTTTCCATGGTTACGACAAACCTACAAACCATCAGTGGTGATCGTGCTTGCATATAAATAAACGCACCAGCCTATGTGCGCTCCCACGGTCCCAGCCACCAGAGTGGCCAGCACTTTTTCCTATAGTGTGCAAGCATGGCCACCGCTACTGGATTATAGGGTGGTCATAACCATGGATACAAGCAGTGTATAATGAGATGGAAAAATGAATGAAGCCAGCAAAGGAAGCAATATGGATAATAACAATACATTAGTAAGTGGCCTGTATTAAAGGGAGTCTGTCACCTCCATATGACTCTATAAAGCGCTTATATAGTCCTACAGCACACCTATACATGAATGTAATGGTACCTGTGTCGTCTTCTTCACACTTGCAGAAGCTGTAAAAACGAGGTTTAATTCATATGCTAATTAGCACTCACAAATGCCCAGGGGTGGCTTGGAGCCCAGGCTGCTGTGCCTTTCTTCATGATATCCCCGCCCCAGCCTCTGCCTATGCCCGCCCTCCTCTTCGCTTGCGTCCTCCTTCGGTCCGGCCGAGATCTCGCGCCTACGCACTGCCTCACCTAGCCGTTTGCCAGGGCATGTGCAGTAGGTAAAGCGATGCCGTGCCTATAATGGGCATCGCAGTGCGCATGCCCCGGCGAACGGCCCGATGAGGCAGTGCGTAGGCGCGGGATTTTTTCTTTGTTCCAGCAATCGGTGGGGGTCTCAGCGCTCAGAACCCCACTGATCAAAACCTTTAATATGGCACATCACATAACAAAAGTTTTGATAGCTCAGTGACCCTTTAAGTGCTAACATGAGCCCAAATTGTGATACATAGCTGTAGCCCTAAGCAAGCCAACAAAAATTGGTAGAAAGTTAGACAAAACTGTCTAAAGTTACGCTATATATATCCAGCCAGATGCACTTTGGTACCTTTGGTTTGTCTTTAGCCTGTCTAGTCAAAGTTTACACTAAATATGAGAGAGGATTAGTAAATCTGCCTCAGCATCTCTATAGGGCCGCAGTGGGTGAAATCCCTGCTCAGGAACTGAAAAGGCATAACAGTGTCACCATAATAGTGCAAACCCATAATAGTGCTCAAACCCTTGAAATAAATATGTTTATTTCAAAACGAGTCCACTTCTGGGGTAGAAACACTGACATCAAGCCATTTCCGGAGCTGATTTATGAAGAGCACACTCCAAGCTCCTCCATAATTACACAGCTGAGCAAAAAAGCGCCAGCCAGGTGAGGACTGACTGAAGCAATTAATCCCGTTGTTTAGCTGAAACCTGCGCCCAATGAAATGCATTTTCATCCGTGAGTATTTGTCAGCTGTCATGTGTAATAGACCTTATCACATTCTGCAAGCCCAGCTGATCCCACAAATGGACAAAATGAGATCTTCTTCACGTGCTACTTCAGAAACGTTAATTGATTAGCTTCCGGACAGTGATGTTAGCATGATATTTGTATATCTATTTCCTTGATTTCATGTTGTTAATAAGTAATTACAGAACACGTACGGCGTATCTAACACACCAATCTCACATATGGCAGAGCCGCAGACCACAGTTTATGGCTTCTGGCCACTGCGTATTCCCTAGAAGGCCAAACCAGGTCTACCTGTTAGGTTGGCTTTTCATGTTGAGGTTTTCTGATGGAGTTTGTGAAGCAAAAACCAGATGTGGACCATAAAGGTAGAGTAACTATAAAGAACAGATCTTTTTTTAATCCACTCTTGGTTTTGGCTCCAAAAACTACATTCGAAGACCTGAACGTTGAAACCCAGAGTTAGTAGTTTTAGTAAATGTATTTGATTCTACGTCAGTGAAAGTTACCTTCCGGAAGCTGTGGGGTGAGCTAGCTGGTAAAGTGCCTGCTGATGCCTAACAAGTCATTGCTACTGATAACAATGAGAAATTACATTTTCCAATTACCGTATTTTTCGCTTTATAAGACGCATTTCCCCCCCCCCAAAAGTAGGGGGGAAATTGCGGTGCGTCTTATAAAGTGAATGCAAGTGAGCGCTTCCATTATGGAAGCGGTCACTTGTATGTTTTAGCTGCGGCACCCCCATCAGACCTCAGATCAGCCCACCCAGCCCCATAACAATAAAATAAAAACCTCTCTTAACTGTCCTGCGCCGCGGTTCCGCTCGGGGTCCGGCGCTCCTCTGGCTTCCCAGGCCTGCGCTGCACTGTCCTGACTGCGTACAGCATCAGGACGTAGTGCGCACACTATGACCTGACGCTGCACGCAGTCAGGTGACAGTGCAGCGCCGGCTTTAGAAGCCAGAGGAGCGCCGGAGCGGAGCCGCGGCGCAGGACAGGTAAGAGAGGTTTTTATTTTATTTTTATGGGGCTGGGTGGGCTGATCTGAGGTCTGATGGGGGCACACTGGGCTGTTCTGAGGTCTGATGGGGGCACACTGGGCTGTTCTGAGGTCTGATGGGGGCAGACTGGGCTGATCTGAGGTCTGATGGGGGCACACTGGGCTGATCTGAGGTCTGATGGGGGCACACTGGGCTGTTCTGAGGTCTGATGGGGGCACAGTGGACTGATCTGAGGTCTGATGGGGGCACACTGGGCTGTTCTGAGGTCTGATGGGGGCACACTGGGCTGATCTGAGGTCTGATGGGGGCACACTGGGCTGATCTGAGGTCTGATGGGGGCACAATGGGCTGATATGAGGTCTGATAGGGGCACACTGGGCTGTTCTGAGGTCTGATGGGGGCACACCGGGCTGATCTGAGGTCTGATGGGGGCACACTGGGCTGTTCTGAGGTCTGATGGGGGCACACTTGGCTGATCTGAGGTCTGATGGGGGCACACTTGGCTGTTCTGAGGTCTGATGGGGGCACACTGGGCTGATCTGAGGTCTGATGGGGGCACAATAAGCTGATCTGAGGTCTGATGGGGACACACTGGGCTGATCGGAGATTTGATGGGGACACACTGGGCTGATCGGAGATTTGATGGGGGTCTGATGTGATGTCCTGAAATTTATGGGAGGTCTGTTATGAGGTCTGATGAAAAATATATATTTTTTCTACTCTAAAATCTGGGGTGCGTCTTATAAAGCGAAAAATACGGTAATTAAAAAAGCCTATTATACATGTTCATATCCCTAGTGGTGAATAACCCAAATGTACAGGCCTCCCAGAGCATTTAGTTTGGGGGACACATGGGGGCAATGACACCTTGTTAGGGTACATTTTTTGATATTTTTTTGCCTCTCTCCCCCATCCCCCCCATTCTTATGGTACTATTTCCCCTGTCTGTTTTCCCACTTTTATCTTTTCAGAAAATGACCTCAGGTGAAGTCAGATTGGTCCAGTTTAAGCTGTTTTAGAAGAAGATGTACAGCGAGTCAAGCGAGGTTCCTGATTGGTTGCTCGCGTTGCTGGGGGGAGATTTCCAGTGATTTGATTTGTTGTGGCTCCCGCGGCGGGAAGCTTCTCCCCTTTATATTGCAGGTTCGGAGGGACTTTGTGGCCAGTTGAAGAAGATTTTGACATTGCCCGCCCTCCCTCCCTCCCTTTAAAATTTAATTTTGTCTCTTTGTTTTAATAGAGGAGCTGTATCACTCAGCTGATGGTGAGTGGATTTTTTTATATGAATGGTTAATATTGGTATTGATTGATTTGGTTTTATGGTTTTATATTATTTATTATGTAACCCTTAATAAAGCACTGCTGCCATTTCTATTCCATTAAGTTCTCGGTGTGTGTTATTTAACTATTTAGTTAAGGTTAAAAGTGGTATGGTGTCATTTGCCTCCATGGCTGCAGGTTGCCAATGACTTCTTGATATACTCTCAGGCCCTGGGTCTGATGCACCAAATCTTGATCTTCACTGAGAGTAACATTATCACAAGGCTTGGCAGGTTCCAACTACCTGCAGGAAAAGTAACAGGCAGTGGTATGAATATTACATGACCACCATGGATTAGGGATGGAAGAGGCCGATGAGCACTAGAAATGTGACCTCCAGGAATCATACATTTACCATCAGGCACAGACCAAGTATGTAATAAATAAACCACTGACCACCAGTAATTTACTGAATATAATATTGACCACCAAGTGCTGGATGTTAAATATTGTATCCACCACCACTGACCACATGCTGAACATAATCCCTAACTAATACAGTAGATGCCAGGCATTGAAAGCATCTATAATCATCGAGTATTGGGTGATTACTTTTAATGTTGTCCTTAAAGGGGTTCACTGTGATTTACATATTGATTACCTATCCTCAGGATGTCATTAATATGAGATCAGCCGGGGTCTCACTACCAGCACCCTTGCCGATCTGCTGTTTGAGGAGGACACAGAGCTCCCGTGAGTGCTGCGGCCCCCTCGCAGTTTATTAAGCATTGTATGGCAGCTGTGCTCAGTATTGCAGCTCACTTGAATGGCGCTGAGCTGTGCCTAGACCATGTGACTGATAAATGTGATGTCACATGGACTAGGAAGATACCTAAGGGCTCATGGACACAGCCGTTGCCCGGACGTGCCCGTATTGCAGCCCGCAAACACCAAATCTGCAATAAGAGGTCACCAGCCGTGTTCTCCACCGCATCATGGATGCGGACCCATTCACGGAGTGCTTCTGTGGGGTTTCTCTCCATGTCGCCGCACTGCAAAAAAATAGAACAAGTTTTTTTGCGGTGCGGATGGATCACGGACCCATTCAAGTTGATCTGGATCCATCTGCGAAATCCACATGGACTGCAAATTTCGGTCCCCAATGCACGGAATAGCTGTGTGCATGAGCCCTAAGATGGAGTTGGACCCCTGATCTCATATTGATGACTTATCCTGAGGAGAGGTCATCAATATGTAAATCCAAGAGAACCCCTTTAACACTGAGCACCAGAGAATGGAATCATTACATCCGGTTAAAATCCACCACTGCCAAAAATTCCCAAAATGAGCTGCAGAAATCATAACATAGGGTTTTTCTTTGCTTTCAGCTTTGTCATTGTAAAGGTTGAAAGGTCCTCCAGATAAGTGAGGACACAAATGGAGTCACTTATCATACTGGTGTAAAGTACCGTATTTTTCGCCCTATAAGACGCAATGGCCCATAAGACGCACCTAGGTTTTAGAGTAGGAAAATAAGAAAAAAAATATTTTTCATTAGATCCTCTTATCAGACTGCCCATACATTTCAGGACATCACATCTGCCCCCCATATCAGTCCTCCATGTCAGACCCCCAACAAACCTCAGATCAGCCTACTATGGCCCCATATCAGCCCACTGTGCCCCCATTCCATCTCACTGTGTTCCCACCAGACAGATCAGCCCACTGTGCCCCCATCAGACCTCAGATCAGCATACTGTGTCCCCATCAGACCTCAGATCAGCAGAATGTGCCCCCATCAGACCTCAGATCAACAGTATGTGCCCCCATCAGACCTCAGATCAGTAGAATGTGCCCCCATCAGACCTCAGATCAGCATATTGTGCCCCCATCAGACCTCAGAGCAGCGTCTTGTGCCCCCATCAGACCTCAGAGCAGCGTCTTGTGCCCCCATCAGACCTAAGATCAGCCCACCCAGCCACTTATAAAAACCTTACTTACCTGTCCTGCGCTGCCGCTGGCCTCCGGTCCCGCGCTCCACTCTCTTCCCTGCCGGCGCTCACTATGACCTGACGCTACAGCGCCTTTGGAAAATGAAAGGTGGAATCTGATTGGTTTCTATGGACAACTAAGCCAGTTCTACTTTACACCAGTTTGATAAATGACCCCAAAAGAGTTTTACATTTGTGGCATGACCCCATTTAATAATATCAAAATGGAGGAATACTTTATAAAAAAAATCATGTAGAATATCTCACAATATTGTGATTAAAGAGCAGCAGGTCAGGCTGTACCAGACATATGGACAGTCTTGTTAATAAGATTAATGCTCTTGTGTGGTGATGTTTGCCTGCCCTCAGTCTTATGAGAGCGTTTATTTGATCAGTGCCTTGTTATTACTACACCAAGTCCTTGTAATGTGCAGGAAGGAACATTTCTGTGCTTCACCAGATCACTAATCAGTTTAATATCAATAATTACTCACAGATCAACACCTCAGCATGCTGGTTATGAAGGAAAGGGCTTCACGTTCACAAGGTAGAGCTGCGTGGGCAGAAAACGAGATGTTGTCATCAGCCCACACGCGCCTCAGCCATTCACATTTCCGTCCTTTACATTTTACATTTCGAAACACTTTTGTTTTTAATAAGTAAAAATCTGAAGAAATAGGCTCATTTGCTGCAACTGGAGAGAAATTAGCTTTTAATATTATTCAATTTAAAATTGATATATTCTTGAGCAATGGTATAAAGGTGTATAATCCTGATTACTACATAACAGTATCTCAGATTCATCTTCTGATCTTGTAGTAGAATTAAGGAGGGACACACGACCGTGTGCTGGCCGAGCTCGTGCTGTGGGCCGCAAATTGCGGTCTGCAATGTACGGGCACCAACCGTGGGGCCACCACATGCGAATTGCGGACCGATTCGCTTGAATGGCGTCCGCAATCTGCATCCGACGGTCCACACCGCAAAAAAAGTAGTGCATGCACTAATCTTTGCAGTGCAGAGGCACAGACAGAAAAAACACAGAAGCAATCCGTATTGCTTCTGTGGGCTTCCAGTCTGTGAATCCGTTCCGCACCGCACCTCCCGGATTGCATACCCATTCAAGTGAATGGGTCTGCATCCATGATGCAGGCTGCACACGGCCGGTGCCCGTGTATTGCGGACCCGCTGTATAAAATTTATTTTATTTTACATTCCCCCTCTCTTCCTGCGGGCGGTGGGGAGGTGTTGTAAAGCTACAGCCCGTACTGAAACAAGAGGAGAGAGGGATTCTACTACCTCTGCACTGCGTTAGCTGAATGTTGGAGTAGCAGTGGGTGGAAGCTGCTGCTCTACTAATCGTTTCAATCACACTTCATTGACAAACAGGGCCCTCAAAGAGGAAGCACTCAGAGGACCCTGGATGCGCCAGCCCTCCCGCCTCTCTTGACTGGGCAAGCTCATCTGCCCGCCTTCCTGAACTCCAGCTCTGACAGACAGCCAAGAAGAAGCAGGAGCAGGCCTGAGCAGCCATGTCTCAGCCCTCGCCCGTCCGCCTTTGAGCACTGCTGCCTGCCTGCCAGAAAGTGCGACCAACCCCCTGCTTCAGACTCCCTGCCAGCCTGACCAACATTGGTGATCCCCTGATACCCTGTACTGTGCCTCCTACCCTGTACTGTACCACCTACCCTGTACTGTGCCCTATATCCTGTATTGTGCCCTTTATACCCTGCACTATGCCCCATTATAATACCCTGTAGGAGCCACAGTACAGGGGTATAAGGGGATACCCTTGGACTGTGTCTCCTAACCTCTACTATGCCCCTCCAGTCACTGTATGGTGGTGTAATCCAGTCACCGTATGGTGGCGTTATCCAGTCACTGTATGGTGTTGTTATCCATTCATTGTATGGCGTTGTTATCCAGACACTGTATGGTGGTTTTATCCAGACACTGTACGGTGGTGTTCTCCAGACACTGTATGGTGGTGTTATGCAGTCACTGTATGGTGTTACTATGCAGTCACTGTATGGTGTTGTTATGCAGTCACTGTGTGGTGTTGTTATGCAGTCATTGTTTGGCAGTTATTCAGTCACTGTATGGTTGTATTATCAAATCATGCTATGAAGCTATAACGTTACAGTGTTTGTTATCCAGTCATGGTACAAGCTATTATACAGTATGGCAGTATTATTTAGTCTCTGTATGTTGGTAATATAGTCACTAAATGTATTATTATTCAGGGGTAGGGCAAATATATTTACAGTGTATACTGTATATTCCAGTATATTATACTGTGGTGTGCCCTGTATTTCCCAACAGAGTAAATGAGCCTTGGGGAACACAGTCCATACCACTGATCACCAGGACCAGGCTGTGCGCTCTGTCAGCCTTCTGTATCATAGCATACAGTACATGGCAGCCTCCCCTCTCTGCCCCGCTGTTCCACTGTGTACTAGTGCTTATTTTGGCACACTAAACCTGGATGCACATCAGGTTTTTGCCATTCATTTAATGTATACAAAAAAAATGCTTGCGTTAACTGTTGCCTCAGGCTGATGGCATACAGGGCACTCGATCACCATAGAGTTCCATTGTAAGAAAATATGTATACGTTAACATATACTTTTTTAATGGACTCTCCAGAATACAAAAGCATGGTGTGTTACATTTTTGTATCCTTTTTTTCCAATGTATACATCAAACAGATGGCAAAAACGTGATGTGAACCCACCCTTACATTTGCACAAATGAGATGCCAGGATGGTCATGGGGGAGGTTCCTGTACAAAAATCTTCTGTGGGGCCCAGTCAGTTCTAGCTACTCCTCTGAGTAAGTATTCGGATGGCAAAGTTTGGGAAGGAACAAGGTGATTAGCCGCCTCTTCGCCTCTTTCCTGCCAGGAGGGGGAGTTCCTTCAGAGACATAAGAGAAAGGAAGCTTACTGCAGAGCTCCTGTTCCCAAATAGGATTCTGAAGAAACATCTGTGTACTCCAAGCCTCAAGTAAACTCTTGAGATGCTAGACAGCAGAGTGAACCGCTATAAGCAGCATTAAAAACACCACTGAAAGATGAAGGGCTATGGCTAAGACACCCATCACCCAAAACGTTACTCGGCCAGGACCACCTACGTGCTAAATTGATACCATTCAACCTGCCTCCATAATCCTTACTGGTGCCAGAGAAGATTTGCATTTCTGTTGCGTTTGAATGTATTTGAAAAAAAATAATGGTGCAAAAATTATTAACAGAACAGCTTTCAAATGTATGCGCATGTACTAAAAAAACAGGAAACGTGCATGGTCAGGAGAGGGAGGGGAAGGGCTAAGGAATACGTGGCCCAGTCTGGCTTAACAAATCTCATTCATGCACAAAAAATAAATGTGCAAATTGACATAAAGTGTGAATTTTAAATCCCCAGCTTGCCAGGTCTTTCTGTGGATTTTTAACCCTGGATTGTACTATTTTCACGGCAAATCCGTGCCAAAATCCACACGTCAAACAGACAGATTTTGTAGTGGATTTTGTACCAAAGTGCATGATAAATCTGCAACACATTTTTTTCTGTCCATTTCTAACTACATGTGGATGTAACCTTTGGAGTCAGAAGCTAATGACTTAGGCCTCATTCACACATCCTTGATGAAATCCATGAAGATTTCTGTGGAGAATCCGTGTTTGGTCCGTGTGTCCGTTTTTTGGTCTACATGTGTC
Organism: Rhinella marina; assembly: GCA_900303285.1. Lineage (NCBI taxonomy): Eukaryota > Metazoa > Chordata > Amphibia > Anura > Bufonidae > Rhinella > Rhinella marina. Next base: position 484,895 of record ONZH01007975.1, on the reverse strand, counting down.
ATCCGTGTTTCATGGACCCTGAAAATTAATTTTCAGAGCATCTCTCCTTAATGGTCCATGAGACTCGGATCAAACCCAGATGGCATCTGTGTTGCATCCTTGTTTTTCACAGACTATAATGGGCGTGAAGGATTCATCAACACGGACAAAATGGCACATGCTTCTGTGCTAAAACCACAGATCCATGGACCATGGTAAAAAACTGATGTGTGAATACACACATTAAAATGAATGGGTACATGTGCTGTCTGTGGAGAACAAGGACAGAACACATCTGTGAATCATTGATGTGTGAATGAGGCCATACAGTGTAGCAGATCACATCAGTTGTTTCTAGTTGGCTATTCTGACATCCTCTTCACCCATAGTGAGTGAATGCAGAAGGCGAGTCACTCTTCTGTCAGCTACCTACGATCAGCCATTCAGGCTTTTCTCACAAAGTGCAGCTACCAGTGCAGTGTAGGGTTGTCCCATCTGGACATCGTCTCCTGATATGAAAGTTGCATAGGGGATCAGCTGATTGCCTGCGGTTCTGGATGCTGAAACGTAGAGCAAGGCAAATGTATCACAAGGCTCCCATTCAAACACATGTAATACATGGTTATGCCCAGTCTGCCAGTCCGGTAATCCATAATATCTGATAATTCTGGACACATCTGGTCCCGTACATGCCAAATTATAGGAATTTTACTGGGTTAATATCTGGAAAACTGCGTGGTATAAGACTTGTCACAAAGGTAAGTAGTGTCATATTAACAATGATGCTATTACTGAAAGGGACGGTAGGTAAGGTTGGGGTCTGGATCCTATAAAATACAGGAATCATCTTTTAAACACAGTATTATAGGACCTCAGTGGTGGGGGGCATAGAGGTAGAAGTCATAAGTGGCTTACAGGTCCCTCTGCCACATAACAAAACACTAGCATTACACATTTCTCCTGAAAAGTGGGGGACAATATCAAAAATTTTGCCAAGTTGCCTCATATTTGCAAAAACCACCTACTGCAGCGGCAGTTCCAGGAAAAGAAAAACTGTTCAATATCAATATAGATTAATATTTTAGAATATGAAATGCCTATTCTATGATCTATAATGATTGTGACAAAGAATCCATATTTGACATAGGAGTGTACACATGTCACATAGTGCCCCATAACAAAGCTTAGTATGGACCCCTTCTGCCCACCAGTTTCCCAGTAGATGTGAGTCAATGACTCCTAGGCAAAATGCAGAACACAAAGAGAAACATGCCAGAGTTCTGCCGATTTTGCAGGGTTTTTTAATTAAGCAGAAAATATTTTAATTTAACGTAATTAAGTTCCTTGTTATGGAAACTTTTGAAATAGAACGTGTTTTTTAAAAAAAAGTAATAAAAAGTGTCACGGTAGGGAGCAGTGAACTCTGAACTAATCGTCCCACTATCCCTATGTACTTACATGATCCACCCTGGACAGTGGGCCACAACTGGTTGACAGTCCCTTCCTACTGTAGATAAGTGTGGAGGCATATAAGCAAGGAAAAATCTAGTGACAGATCGATGACCATGCTAAGAAATCAGCCGAATAAACTAGCCAGATCAAACCAGGAGATACTAATAGAAGAATCAGAAACAATAAGACAAACTAGAAAAAATGGATGCAGGAGACAAAACCAAAATGGCAATCAGAGTAAACCAGAATCACAAACAATACCAAGTTAGAAGCCAGAACTAGAAGGACGCATCAGGATCCAAATCGTCAGCCAAGAGTCAGAGATCAAGGTCCAAGCAAGGTCAGAGTAGCAGGAGAGTCAGAATAAGATGAGAAAGGTAAGGATTTCCCAGAAAACAATCACAGGCAACCTGTGGCCAGCAGGTTGCCTGTTTAAATAGGCCACTCTTCCTGGTCATGTGACACATCTGGCATCACATGTCACCATTGATTGGCTGACACTTCCTGCAATAGGAAGCTTGGCCCTGTTGTCATGAAAACCGAAAGCAGGCAGTGCTCACCCATACAGGTGTAAATCACTGGTTCTCTTCATATAATATATTACAAAACCTGCTGCATTCAGCTACCACAAGGGGGAGCGTAGTGCATAGGAATTTATACATTTACCATTGACTAAAATGGAATTTGTAATAATCTCTTTGCACTGAGCATTCTCTAGTGGTGGCTATGTGAAAATGCAGTGGTTTCATGCTGAGAATAGAAGGAACAGTACCAGCCCCACCTCACCCCGGTTCCGGCAGTCGTATATTCTGCCTCCATGAAAGATACGTAATTGATTTGACAAACATACTGTACCACATTTATTCCCAGCTCACGTAAAATCTCATGTCTTACCTGTATGAACCGTGTTTTCCTTCTGATGCTTATAAATTATAGTAGACACAATGCAGTCAGGATTTTATATGCGGCACTTCTGCTATTATGTGTTTTCTAGGAACCATTACTTCAGGGTCAGATCACTCTTCTTCATATAAAGTCATATTTTTCATCCTGACATTCTTTTATTGTCAGACGGGCATGTGTATCATCTCATATTCTATCAGCTGGAAGCCACAGATGATAGTAACCAACAAATGGATGCTATGGACAGACTGAACAGTCTTAGGGTACGGCCACATGGTCAGGTTTCATGATAAAGTTTTGAAAGTCAAAATCAGAAGTGGATCATAAAAGGAGAGAAAGTATAAAGGGCAGAAACAACACCTCCTCTTTTTTGAATAAACTCCTGATTTTGACTTCCAAAGCATTAGAAAACCTGACCATGTGGCCACACTCTTATAGTTCTCTGCACAATGACTCGAAAGAAAGGAAAAGTTCAGCCAAAGCGCAAATGTCTACTTACCAGTCAAAGCTGTGACTAGAATGAACATGATATCTTAAACATCAGAATCAAAATAGCAATTGATATAGCGACAATATACAATTATATGAACATCATATACAAGCAACAGAAAGCCTGAATACTACACTTACCACCAGTGGCGGGTTTAGTAGAACGGTTGGGGCCGTTGTCCCTCCTACTGTAGTTCACACAGCTGCAGTCTAGAAGCTCTAGACCAGTGATGGCAAACCTATGGCACGGGCGCTCAAAGCCCTCTCTGTGGGCACTCGAACCCTGGAAAAAGTCTATAGTGTACCAATATGCCTTAGACTTTTCCTGCCATTCATCAGCCCCGGGACACACTATGAACGGCACAGGCAGCGCATTAAATGTAGGCTATTAAGCTATTATAGCTAAATTATAAAGTACATGGAAGATATACTATATTGGTATTTGGGCTACATTGCCATGTTGGCACTTTGTGATAAATAAGTGGATTTTGAGTTGCAGTATGGGCACTCGGTCTCTAAAAGGTTCGCCATCACTGGTCTAGACACAATGGAAAGGTTAAAGCGGTTGTCTCATCTTGCCCTTTCTAAGGTGAGATGAGACTAAGCCTAAATCACCAGGTGGCTGAAAACCAGTGGAGCAGGCTGGTGTCTCACTGTTTTAGTAGCTCTCATTGCAGTGCATGGGAGTTATGGAAACTGCATAACACACCAGCTATACTGTTTTCCAGTCACCTGGTGGTCGGTGCTTAGTCTTACCTCACCTTAGTAATGGCAAGATGAGACAACCGCTTTAAAGGGAGTGTGTCAACAGGAGAAGGTCTAAAAGACCAAGGGCAGTGACAAATAGACTTGGCTCACCTGAAGCAAACACTGTGTCAGAAGTTCACCCTGTTGCAACACTGTGCAGGGCTGTGCTGGAACAGTTTTCATCCTCACCAGCAAAATCCTAGCCGCTGGACCTGTCACTGTGACTGGAAACCAAGCCATTCAGGTTGACCTTGGCTTGTCTTTGGATATATACTGCATTGCCAGTGGCGTAGCGTGGGTTGCCAGTGCCCAGGGCAAGCCAAGTATTGCGCCCCCCCCACCATTGGACACGCCTCTTTTTAAAAACCTGCAATCCTAGGTAACATAGCAGACAACACAGTAATAATGAGGACAGATAATGAAGTAGATGTCACCTGAATTGTCCTTCTCTTCTTGAAGCAACACACAGCAGCAGCGCCGTAAGAGGAAGGAGGCAGAACCAGCTTTAAGACCCTCACACAGAACATCCTGATGCTGGCTAGACTCAGGATGTTAAGACAAGGGCATTGTCCATACTATGGCTTATGCCTGTTATGAGTTCTGGGGCAGCCCATGCCTGCAATGCACACAGTGAAAATTGTCTGCATTGTTGTGGTGAGAGGCCCTAGAATTCAGAACAGGCACAGTGTGACCTGGGGCCAGTCTGCGGCATTGTGGGCGTATAGAAGGGCCTTAAAGGGAGGGGCCGATTTTAGCCTTTCTGCTTTCCCTGGTGTGGAAAATTCTCAGTCCAACGACTCTCCCAGCCCTACTGTTAAAGAGGACCTGTCACCTCTCCTGACATGTCTGTTTTAATAACTTCATGCATTCTCCATGTAATAACAATTCTGGAGCCTCTGTTCTTATGTCTGTATGTTGTGCCATTCCTTTATTATTTCTACTAGAAGTTATGAATGAATTGCTAGCAGTTTGCAGTAAGGGTACAGAGGGGTGGTACCTGAACAGACTCACTCTATCCAATCAGTGAAGCCATTTTCAGACTGTGCAGGTTCAACCTCCCAACTTGTTACCACCCTCAATAGTAATAGTGCCCCTACAGAACCCTCAATAACAACCCCATTAGCAATTCCCTCCATATTGTGCTCAATAATAATGCACTCACAGCACCTCTAATATTAATAATGCCCCCATAGGGACCCTAGTAGAAATAGGGCACACATAATGTTGCCAGCAGTAACAAGACCCCTCGATAATGCCCCTATAGAGCACACAGAAGTAATAAGGCTGATCTACAAGGCACCCCTATAGTGCCCCCAGTAGTTATAATGCCCCCTGTAGTAGCCCCAGTATTTATAAAGCCCCACTGCAGTGCCCCCTGTATTATAACTAGAGATGAGCGAATTTCATATTTTGAAATTCGTTTATGCTTCATTTGGTGGTAAAAGGTGAATTGCGTTATGGATTCCGTTACCACGGATCATATCGCAATTCTATATCGGAATGCATAATGGAATGCTTTTAGAGACATTTATGGCTTGCATAACGGATTTGTCCGGTGGAGTGGACTCCCCTGCATAATGAAAACAGACAGATCCGTTATGCATACCATATACTTCTATCATGACGGAATGAATAATGAAATGCCTCTAAAGGCATTCTGTTATACCTTTATGTAAAATGCCCTCTGTACTGATAATATATATAATGGCCCTTCTGTATTATTAGTATACTTGTATATAGTTCTCCCTTTTTATTAGTACATAATGGCCCCGTTTATTAATATATATAATTCCCCCTCCGCAATATATAAAATGATCTCCCCCATTCCCGTTGTGCCCCCAATACTGCATGAATTAGCATATACATACATTTAAAAAGATTAAAAAAATACCTGTAATTCTCTCTTTGTTGTTGCCTATGGCCTGAGTTCTGGCGTCCTGGCACATGCAGTCACACTGTGCCCTCCTACACCATGTCATCCTGCAAGACCGGGCGCAGGAGGTCATGTGAGGTACCCCCTCAGCATATAATCCTACACTGCCTCCCTCCATACAATGTTATACAGCCCCCCTCCATACAATCCTACACTGCCTCCCTCCATACAATGTTACACAGCCCCCCCTCCATACAATTCTACACTGCCTCCCTCCATACAATGTTACACAGCCCCCCTCCATACAATTCTACACTGCCTCCCTCCATACAATCTTACACAGACCCCCTTCATACAATTCTACACTTTGTCCCTCCATACAATGTTACACAGCCCCCCTCCATACAATCCTTACACTGCCTCCCTCCAATGTTACACAGCCCCCCTCCATACAATCCTACACTGCCTCCCTCCAATGTTACACAGACCCCCTCCATACAATCCTACACTGCCTCCCTCCATACAACTAACTTACATTACACAGCCCCCCTCCATACAATCCTACACTGCTCCCTCCATTACAATCTTACACAGCCCCCCTCCATACAATCCTACACTGCCTCCCTCCATACAATGTTACACAGCCCCCCTCCATACAATCCTACACTGCCTCCCTCCATACAATGTTACACAGCCCCCCTCCATACAATCCTACACTGCCTCCCTCCATACAATGTTACACAGCCCCCCTCCATACAATCCTACACTGCCTCCCTCCATACAATCTTACACAGCCCCCCTCCATACAATCCTACACTTCCTCCCTCCATACAATCTTACACAGCCCCCTCCATACAATCCACTGCTCCCCCAACAATGTACACGCCCCCCATAATCCTACACTGCCTCCCTCCATACAATGTTACACAGCCCCCCTCCATACAATCCTACACTGCCTCCCTCCATACAATCTTAGACCCCTCCCTCAAATCTTAGACAGAAACCCCCTTAATTCACAGTCCCCCCTGTCCTCAGCAAATCCAAAGTATTCACATGTACCTTCTCAGAGTCACCTGCACTGACAGATGCTGTTTGTTTTTCCCTCTCTGCGCTGACACTCCTGAGCCGCCATCCGTGACCCAATCTCCTTCTCTGTGCTGCGCGCCAGCTTTCTGACCCGTGACCTAGGAATGTCACGTGAAATGGTGAGTCGCAGGTCCCCAACGTGCATGTAGTTTAAAGGGGTTATCCCATCTTGTGCCATCGTCAGGCGCAGCCCCCCCGCGGTGCTCATCGAAACGAATGGGAGCGCACCGCGCATGCGCGGCCACCGCTCCCGTTCATTTCTATGCTGTGGCCGAAAATAGCCGAGCTGGCTCGGCTATTTCCGTTGGCTCAATAGAAATGAATGGGAGCCAGGCCGCGCATGCGCGGTGCGCTCCCATTTGTTTCTATTAGTGCAGCGGGGGAAGGCGGGGGGGCAGCGCCAAGCGGTGGTAGGACCCCAGGAAACCCAGGGTCCTCCAGGCTCAGAGCTCCCCCACTTCGTTCTCAATATAGCGATATGCCCCCATTGTCAAAGATGGGATAACCCCTTTAACCTTTACCCTGCCTGTGCGCTTCTACTGCCTCATAGGTTTCTGGCCTAGTGGCCTGAAGCCTATGAGGCTGAACTGCTGGGAGACCGGGAAACTACTCTGCTGCCTGGCGCCCCTTGCAGCTTGGTGCCCGGGGCATCCGCCCCTCCAGCCCCCCCACGCTACGCCACTGTGATTGCTCATGTCTGTGTCTCCTGGTTTTGACCCTGTTTATAAACTACTCCTGGCATCCCTGGTCATTCCGGTAGGTCTACTTCTAGTGAACTCACTCAGTGTCTGCTACTTACTTGATGTAACCTGGGTCCCTAGCAGCCAAGTTCACTCTGCATTACAGTGTGCTCTGGTCAATACCAAGGAGTAGCCCCTGGAGTGCACTTAGCCTTTCTGCTGCCTGAGGCGAAAACTGAAATGGCAACGCAAATTTCTTAACCTAACTCCTTTGCCACTATGAAAGCAATTTTTGCCCATGACCCTTCTGCTGCCCCCTTCCTGCCCCTACCTGAAGCTGCCTTAGGTGATCGCCTCATCTGGCCTTATTGGTGGTGCACCTCTGGGTAGCCCCTAGCTTCCTATCAACCTAAGTGGTTAAAGAAAACTGGTAACAATTTTCACTCACAGGACCATGTATTACATACCGCATGTTGCCTGGCCCCGTCTTCTAGAGCTTGGGTAGTGTAATTACACATTGGAGCATGTGCAGCAGAGCCCAGAGTCTCTGCTCTGCTGAAGAAAAACCTACTAATCGTGCACTGATGTGTAATCGTATTCCGGGGCGGACTGGGAACTTAAAGCAGCCCTGGAAAAAATGCTTAAAGTGGCCCATTTTGTAGTCAGGTCCAAGTTGATGGAAGGCCAGGCCAGCAATACCATATTGCAGCACATTATACCCCCCAACAGAGCCAAATACCACAGTCCATCACAAAATACTGCCAGCAGCACAAAATACATCCCCAAAAACTTCCACTGGCCGGCCGTGAGGAGGAATCAGGCGGCCCCGAGGGAATTGGCCCACCGGGAAATTTCCCTGTAAGGACTATGCCCCTGATCGTATTGCGATTGCGCAAGAAGACCATGGTGCATGGAAGTGCTAATTTGCATAATCATTAAAATTATTACTTCACTACAATAGAGATGTCGATTTACAAGGTGAGGTGAGCTAAGCCTATCTGCCCCTGGTTTATTACAGTTGCTCCTGTTGACAGACTCCCTTTAATAGGTGCAGTATAGGATTAATCACGACATAAGCCAGAGGGAATTCCTTTTTCAGTATTAAGGTTGGCAGCTTCACTTTTCCATACGAAATTGCACTCCTGCAGCAGGAAGCTGGAGATAAGGGCGTTCAAGGCTGAATGTGTCCTTGTCATATATGTCATTTTGCTGGAAAGAATAAGGATTTCACAATATCAGCCCTATATTCAGTCATTTATGACATCTTATTTTCACCTAGGTGAGCAGAGCGGGGCTGTCGGCCGCCATCTACTATTCCTTTCCCTTTATGAGCAATTGGAAACTGTAACTCAGCAGCAGTTTTCATATTGCGCTGCTGATGTGAGAACTCAGGTCATAGCCGCATATTACTGAAGCAGATAGGACGGCAGGTGACATCTACTATATTATCTGTAGTCACTTATCACTGGGTGTTTTCTGTGGTTTTACACAGGACTGCCGGTGACATATACTGTATTATCTGTAGTCACTTATCATTGGGTGTTATCTGTGGTTTTACACAGGACTGCAGGTGACATCTACTGTATTATCTGTAGTCACTTATCATTGGGTGTTATCTGTGATTTTACACAGGACTGCAGGTGACATCTACTGTATTATCTGTAGTCACTTATCACTAGGTGTTATCTGTGGTTTTACACAGGACTGCAGGTGACATCTACTGTATTATCTGTAGTCACTTATCACTGGGTGTTATCGGTGATTTTACACAGGACTGCAGGTGACATCTACTGTATTATCTGTAGTCACTTATCACTGGGTGTTATCTGTGGTTTTACACAGGACTGCAGGTGACATCTACTGTATTATCTGTAGTCACTTATTACTGGGTGTTATCTGTGATTTTACACAGGACTGCAGGTGACATCTACTATATTATCTGTAGTCACTTATCACTGTGTGTTATCTGTGGTTTTACACAGGACTGCAGGTGACATCTACTATATTATCTGTAGTCACTTATCACTGGGTGTTTTCTGTGGTTTTACACAGGACTGCAGGTGACATCTACTGTATTATCTGTAGTCACTTATCATCGGGTGTTATCTGTAGTTTTACACAGGACTGCAGGTGACATCTACTGTATTATCTGTAGTCACTTATCACTAGGTGTTATCTGTGGTTTTACACAGGACTGCAGGTGACATCTACTGTATTATCTGTAGTCACTTATCACTGGGTGTTATCTGTGATTTTACACAGGACTGCAGGTGACATCTACTGTATTATCTGTAGTCACTTATCACTGGGTGTTATCTGTGGTTTTACACAGGACTGCAGGTGACATCTACTGTATTATCTGTAGTCACTTATTACTGGGTGTTATCTGTGATTTTACACAGGACTGCAGGTGACATCTACTATATTATCTGTAGTCACTTATCACTGTGTGTTATCTGTGGTTTTACACAGGACTGCAGGTGACATCTACTGTATTATCTGTAGTCACTTATTACTGGGTGTTATCTGTGGTTTTACACAGGACTGCAGGTGACATCTACTGTATTATCTGTAGTCACTTATTACTGGGTGTTATCTGTGGTTTTACACAGGACTGCAGGTGACATCTACTGTATTATCTGTAATCACTTATCACTGGGTGTTATCTGTGGTTTTACACAGGACTGCAGGTGACATCTACTATATTATCTGTAGTCACTTATCACTGGGTGTTTTCTGTGGTTTTACACAGGACTGCCAGTGACATATACTGTATTATCTGTAGTCACTTATCACTGGGTGTTTTCTGTGGTTTTACACAGGACTGCAGGTGACATCTAGTACATTATCTGTAGTCAGTTATCACTGTGTATTTTCTGTGTTTTTACAGAGGGCTGCAGGTGACATCTAGTACATTATCTGTAGTCAGTTATCACTGTGTATTTTCTGTGTTTTTACAGAGGGCTGCAGGTGACATCTAGTACCTTTTTCTGCCTCATTTGCTAACAGTTGTTCCTTTAGAGGGTAGAGTCCTGACCAAGATTTCACCTCCAGTAGAAGAGGGGATGATCCCAGCTAAGACTTGGCCACCTCCTGCACTGGGCCCCATCGCAGTCGCATGGTCTGCCGCTATGGTAGTTATGCCCCTGATTTAGCGTTATTGCTGTGCAATCTGTGGTGCTACCTGGGGCGGACTAGCCATAGACCCTACAGGAAAATTTCCTGGTGGGCCAATACCCTGAGAGCCACCCGAACCCTCCCCAGGGCCACCAGCTGGGTACGTAATGGTGTAATGCTCTCAGCATTAATTAGCGTAGGAACATCAGGTACTTACGCACCAGGACAACGTCTATGGATGCCCTACTGAATTCACTGTATCACCAGCCTCTGGACAGTCATACACTTGAATGACAGTCTTTTGTGGAGCACTATGGTATTTGTAACTGCTGAGGCAATAGTCTGTTCTGTGGTATTTGTTTCTGCAGGGGCGGTATTTTGTACTGCACTATGGTATTGCTGGACCCTCCTTTTTACACTGGCCCCATCTACTTGTGTTGACCCAACTTCTGACAATTTGGTTTGGTGTTACATAGGCCTGCAGGTAACATCTCCAAGTTTCCTCAACATGACTATGTACCATTACTTATTAGCTTGCTTCTTGCACAGCTTACCAATTCATGTTGGAATTTTGTTCATGAAGGTTTGATCATTGGAGGTCCAAACTCCGTTGCTCTCACCGATCATCACACTGAAGGGACCATGAGGGTCCTGTGAGTTTAAAACTACACACAGTATTGTACATGTATTATACGTGTAGTGAAGCCCTTACTGTGTATTAGGAGACCTTTATATTACACTTATTATTGAATGTACATATATTACACGTAAAGTGATGTCCCCACTATGTGTATTAGGGGCAATACTGTACAAGTATTTAGTAAAACAGGCACATCAGTAGAGGTGAAATCCTGTAACTTTTCTGTATTGTGTGTCTGATCAGTGCTGTATTCTCTGTTTTAGTCTGTAGAGTGATAATACTCCACGGAGTATGGTAGTATTATTGGTTATGCTGGTGCTTGTCTAGTGGCAGCATACACTTGTCCCTGACTATGTGGTTAGATGTTTCTGTGATCCTCTTTTATTTCCCCTCTTCTGTTGATCATATGGTAGACATATACAGTATTATGTAGTGATGTGGTGGTGTAATGTGAACAAATTTAACTATTTTTCCACCCATTCTAGGTAAAAATCCTGGATCTGCCCCTGGTTACCCCAAGTAAAACAGTAGTACTATTGAAAACGTATTGGTAGTTAACAGTACTATTGCTGTGGATTTCGAAGCCTTATAGTAAAGGGCATCTGTCAGCATGATTTGCACCTATGAAACTAGCTGACCTGTTACATGTGCACTTGGCATCTGAAGACATCTGTGTTGGTCTCATGTTCATATGTGCCCGCATTACTGAGAAAAATTATATGTTTAAATATATGCAAATGAGCCTCTAGGAGCAACAGGGACGTTGCTGTTACACCTAGAAGCTCTGCTCTCTATCTGTAACTGCCGTGTCCTCTGCACTCTGATTCACAGGGCCAGACAGTGAAAACGTACAAATCCACTGATGGATGTCCTTTAATGTGCACTACTGTTTACAGTAATATAGTATTGGTTGTATCTGGGGACCTTTTACATGTCAGGGCAAAACTTGACAGGAGGGCATTCCCAATTAACTTGTCAATAGGGTGACTCTACTCAATATAACATTGTCATTACTGATTGCACAGTGTCACAGGGTATGTACTTTATTGCAAGACTGCATCTGCCATGAGGCAAGATGAACATCTCACCTCAGGTGGTGACAGCTTACAGTGGGGCACAGGTGCCTGATGCCCCCATCCCTACTGTTACACCTTGTAGGCTAGAAGCCTAGAAGACAGAAGAATGACACAGGCGGTTCCAATGACATTATTATGACCTTCTGCGCCAGGTTTCAGGCTGTGCGATGACATGGTAATGAATTCCTACGTCCTGGCTGTTTGTGATCACTTCATCGCACCACCCGATGCAGGAGGTCATAATGATGTCATCACAATTGCCTTATGCTGGAACATAACGACTCCTGTGGTGAGCAGGAGTCAGGTATTTTTATAGTTCTTTCTATATGTTGGCACTACTGGGTGTACTATGTAGGGGGGGCATTATATATACTGGGGGGAGGGGGACATTATATATACTGTACCCATACCGTACTCACCATACCCATTCACTTAAATGGGATGGTTCCTTCATATTCACTTGAATAAGAAGGAGTCATCCCATTGAAGTGAATGGGTACGGTGAAGCTGTAATTACACCTGCTCACCACTGCAATGTCATCGGTGAGCAGGTTAACAGTGCAGAGAACACAGCACTCATACAAGTGCTGCGTTCTTTTCAAAAAGGTGATCGGCGGGGGTGGTGGCAGTTGGGCCCCTGCCAATCTGATATTAATAATCTATCCTGAGGATAGGTCATCAAAGCAGACAACCTCTTTAATAATAAGAATAATAATAATAAGACGAGCAGAATCCTCACACATCTGCTACTTCCTCTTTCTTTAACTTTGTTCTCACTTACTGCTGCTATCCCAGGTCCTGAAACTGGAGATCAATAATCCAGATGCAGTGGAATTCATAAAAGACAGCTTCTATACCACTCCACCGGACAGACATTATGTCATTGCCCAAATGAGAAAGCTACTTACAACAGACCATACAGAGGCAGAAAGACATAAAGAAAAACAAAGTGGAAAACCTTTATTGAATCACACTACACAGAGGCGGAAATACAGGATCTGATGACTGCCTTTAGATATACGGAATGGTACTGCCAGGCTGATATTTAAGATTTGTTAAGCAAATTAAGACTCTGAGGAATACCTTAGGTCAGTGGAAGATAGAGGACAGACTCTGGCAGCTTGGGCAGGGAACTGGGGGATATGGATACTATCATCTTTGAATCAGGGTTATGTCCTGAAGGGATAAAGGAGACCCTGGGGGACTGAATCAGGCTCTTTGTAGGGGCGAGGTGGGGGTAAGCGTACTGGAATGAAACATATCTTGATTGTGCTTATATTGTTCTTTTATTTTATTATGTTCAACGTTTTCACTTTTTCAATACGTTTGTATTTTCTTTTTATGGAGATCATATATCCACATGCCTCATGCACTGTGATATGTGCCGACTGTGAAATGTTAAACTTCTATGACATATTTCAAAAATTGCAACAAAAAAAGATTAATAACACAAATATGTCCATACACCTTCAAGTCCTGTTGGCTGACAGCTCTCCTGCCTTCCCCATACACATGTCTGTTCGGGTGCTGGAACTCAAAGTACCCAATTCTTTTCTCCTCAGTGAGTCCCAATAAACACTAGTTTGTCATAGAGCTCTGGTTGAGATGAAACCAAAAATCTTCTTACTACTTACCACTTCTTCTTACCAAGGGTATCTCTCCCATATGAAGCATGAAATGATGGAAGGATGAAATATGAATCCATATTTTACATTTTAACCTCCACATACACTCATGTTCTTGAAATATTGCTCTGTAATACTAAATCTTGTACAGGTTATGTACTTTTTGGATTTATATTTCGGCATGACATCCGGCCCAGCTATAAGGCTCCATTATGTGGATTATAAGTAGAAGTTGTTATACTTGGAAGAAGAATGAAGTGCTTTAGGTAAATTACAGCTGGGGTCTAAGGCTAGTTTCATGCTAGCATTAAAGAGTTACGGCAGGTGTTCCCGGCAGGTAATAGCTTGTCTGAGCACTCTAGACCTGGCCATGCAAGACATTACCTTATGCCCACCGGCATAATTAACTATAATGTGGCCTGCAGGCATTCAAGCAACACATGCCAATACTAGATCCAGAGAGCCGGGCTATTCCCGGCCAGAAATGCCTGCTAGATCTCTTTAATGCTAGTGTGCAACTAACTTAAAGGGTTTGTTCCATGAAAAATATTCTACAGTTCTCAAAACAGCACCTGGATCTGAATCTTTTTGTAATTGTATGTAATTAAAAATTTAGCATAGCCACCAAGATATTGAATACAATGTTTCTGTATAGTGCTACCTGCTGTTTGTTTTTTTTCTTATTTCCTTGACTGGCTCATTAAGAAGGCCGCACATGCTCAGTTTCATCCTTCAACTGCCTCCTGAGCTGTGATAGGGAGAGCTGAGACAAGCCCCTTTAGCTGCAGCAGAAAAGACACTCCCCTTGAGCTGTCAGCTGGAAATAAATGTAGCCGAGTAATGAATGAGGAGATCTCTGGATCCATGTGAGGTACAGGGCTGGTTCTAGCTTTGTTAGAAAGAGATTGGCATCTACTATATGATGTGCGATTTTAATTTTTTACATTAGTCATGGGATAACCCCTTTAACAAAGAAAGTTGGTGGAGGCATTATTGACCATATTGATGACCGTACATGAGTATTCTTGACCAGAACACATACAGTGGGGCAGATGTATATGATAATATCACACAGACAGGCTCTCTGCAATTCGTGAGTGTGATGTCTTCCATATAGTTATTAAAATATCATATCGCTCATGATAACTGTATTTTATTATACTGACCTGTCATATGCGTGCTTCACCTTTTTATGACAATTTTCTCTTTATAATTTAAAAAAAATTCTAAACTGTTTTTGAAGAAACATGGCATTTATTCATCAGCTATGGTGACTTCTACACCAGACACAATAGTGATGATGTGTGATTGTGTGGAGATCAATCAGACGCTTGTGGATACACATCTGGAAGTGATCCCATGTCTTGGATATCTTGCCACAAGGGGTTTTCCTTGTAGTGGTACATCAAATCTTGGTGGTATGTGTACAGGTTCCTTCACCTTCAGGTTCTTCTCCTTAGCACCACAGATGAGGCCAGGACAGACTTTCTCCAGGGATTTCACATTGCGATTTGTGAGTGTAATTCTGATATGCTATATAGCCACATTTGGTTCAATGAGGGCCACCCATTTTGGTAATGAGTTCGTCCACCCAAGATAGAAGGGCCCGTTGTTTAATCCCACCTCCATTCTATGGCCCTTAACACCTTAAGGACCCAGTGCCCCAGGTACTTAGTGCCCCAGGATGAGCATTCTCATCCTGGGGTACTTCCTTGCCCCCCATGCCGGGTGCCCCCATTAGAAGCAGTAACAGCCGGATCCCTGCTGTATCCACCAGCATTGCTGATGACGCCGATGCCGGTGGATTAACCCCTCATATGCCGCAGTGAATCTAACCGTCATCTCATCCTGCAAAAAATTAGCCCCTACCTGAGACAATCGCCCCAAAAGTAAAACTACAGCTCTCTGACTATGGAGACACTAAAACATGATTTTTTTTGTTTCAAAAATGATATTATTGTGTAAAACTTAAATAAATAAAAATAAGTATACATGTTAGGTATCGCCATGTCCGTAACAACCTGCTCTACAAATATATCACATGATCTAACTCCTCAGGTGAACACCGAAAAAAAAATAAAATAAAAACGGTGCAAGAAAAGCGCTTTTTTGGCACATTACATCGCTAAAAGTGCAACACCAAGCGATCAAAAAGTTGTATGCCCCCCAAAATGTACCAATCTAACCATCATCTCATCCCGCAAAAAATGAGCCCCTACATGAGACAATCTCCCAAAAAATAAAAAAAACTACAGCTCTCTGACTATGGAGACACTAAAACATGATTTTTTTGGTGCTTCAAAAATATTATTGTGTAAAACTTAAATAAATAAAAATTTTTTATATATTAGATATTGCCGCGTCCAGAACGACCTGCTCTATAAAAATATCACATGATCTAACCTGTCAGATGAACGTTCTAAATAACAAAAAATAAAAACTATGCCAAAACATGTATTTTTTGTTACCTCGCCTCACAAAAAGTGTAATATAGAGCTACCAAAATTCGTATGTACCCTAAAATAGTACTAACAAAACTGCCACCTTATCCCGTAGTTTCCAAAATGGGGTCATTTTTTTGGAGTTTCTACTCTAGGGGTGCATCAAATGTGACATGACAACTTAAAATTTTTCCAGTGAAATCTGCCCTCCAAAAACCATATGGTATTCCTGTCATTCTGTGCACTACCGTGTGCCCATACAGCGGTTTACGATCACAAATGGGTCATTTCTGTAAACTACGAAATCGGGATAATAAATATTGAATTTTGTTTGGCAGTTAACCCTTGCTTTATTAAAGGAAAAAAATTTATTTATATGGAAAATCTGCCAAAAAAGTGAAATTCAGAAATTTTGTCTACAGTTTCCTTTAATTCTTGTGGAACACCTAAAGGGTTAACAAAGTTTGTAAAATCAGTTTTGAATACCTTGAGGGGTGTAGTTTCTAAAATATGGTCATTTTGGGGTGGTTTCTATTATGTAAGCCTCACAAAGTGACTTCAGACCTGAACTGGTCCTTAAAAAGTGGGTTTTGGAAATTTTGTGAAAAATTTCAAAATGTGGTTCTAAACTTCTAAGCCTCCTAATGTCCCAAAAAAATAAAATGTAATTTTCAAAATGATCCAAACCTTAAGTGAACTTATGGGGAATGTAAGGTAATAACTATTTTTGGAGGTATTACTATGTATTTTAAAAGTAGAGAAATTGAAATTTCCAAATTTTTCTAAATTTTTGGTAAATTTGGTATTTTTTTTATAAATAAAAATGAAATATTTTGACTCAAATTTACCACAGTCATGAAGTACAATATGTAACGAGAAAACAATCTCAGAATGGCCTGGATAAGTAAAAGCATTTTAAAGTTATCACCATATAGATTTGCTAAAAATGGACTGGTCCTTAAAGTGAAAAATGGCAGGGTCCTTAAGGGGTTAAGTCACTTTCCCATCCACTTTTTTGCTGGAATGGGCCTCCTCCTCTCCCTAAGTGCCACAAACTTAGAAACGGAAATCTACACCAGCTATGGGCTGCCATAGATTTCAGGGGTAACTTTTTACTCCAGTTTTCAGGGATAAATAATATTAAATCTGTGTGGCAGCATAGGCCATTGTCACTTGTTTAAAAAGGGATGAGTGCGGCGAAAACAAGCAAAAAGTTGCAAATGTTTGTGCAAAAGGGAGCCTGTGCAAACAATTTGCAACTTTTCTGTGTCAGAAAACTGGAGTAGAAGCCTTCATAAATTCCTCTTTTTTTCTGCTGGACCATACCATGATATTTATGTCTCTGTATGAAGCCTGAGACATATGGAGGTTCTTATTGAGATACAGTAGAAGGCTTATATATATTCTGTGCAATATGGCCCTTAAAGGGGTTGTCCGAGTTATGAAAAAATATAGCACTGTAAATCTGATGGGCAGCAATATATAACTATACTAAGCAAGTTTTAGGCAAAAAAATATATATCTCCTCATTTCCCTGGAAACAAACAAAATTAAAGCAGCACAGCTAAGTAAAAGGTGAAATGGTGTGCCAGCGGCTGAGGATATGATCAAATCCAAAGAATATAACCTCATTTCTCTGGTTCTCTTCTGGCCCTTTGTTTATCTGCAGTAACAACAATCTCTGCCCCTCCCCTTGCTCTGTAAAGGAGTAAATACAAGTGCTGCCCTGAGTGACATGTCTGCCTGCTGGGATACTAAGCAGCATGTTGTATGTGTAGGACTACAAAACCTAGCTGTACAATGACAATACAAAGAACAAAAAAGTTACTCGGACAACCCCTTTAAGGCCAACATGCCAGTTAATTAATCAAACTAATTTAGGGAGGAAATCCACTTTTAACTCACCAGGTTGAAACAACAGTTCCAGAACATACGTATTTGATTCAGCTATATCTGTGTTAAAAGTATTCTGAGAGTCTGTAAATAACTGCAGTCTTCTGGGACCCAGAAGTAAAGTAAATGTGGCTGTACATAGTACTCCTTGGATATTAACTTTACATCAGTGGTTTTGTGTAGTTCACCTTTTATTCTTTAACTCAAGCTTCCTGTAACAATGGCCTTAAATAACTAAATCATAGTAATGAGCGCAGCGGAAATCCCAGTCACATAACCATTTAGTCTTGTATAGGATATTGACTGACATTTCAGCGCACAGAAGCAATTACTTTATGTCAATAATTATATGGTATTAGTGGCATGCATAGATATTTCAATGAACATGATTGTATTTCCTGAAATGCATGACACAGCATGGAGGGTATGAATGAAACATTCTAGTAAGGGTTTTTGTGATTAGCAAAAAAGGGAGTCTGATGATGGCGCTCAGCAAACACTATTTTAGCACAAAAACATCTAATGAAATCTAGAGGGTTTTTTTTTTGAACAGTGGATGTGTACAGTCATGGCCAAAGGTTTTGAGAATGACACAAATATTATATTTTCACATGATCTGCTGCCCTCTGGTTTTTATGTGTGTTTGTCAGATGTTTTTATCACATACAGAAATATAATTGCAATCATATTATGAGTAACAAAAGCTTATATTGACAGTTAGAATGAGTTAATGCAGCAAGTCAATATTTGCAGTGTTGACCCTTCTTCTTCAGGACCTCTGCAATTCTCCCTGGCATGCTCTCAATCAACTTCTGGACCAAATCCTGACTGATAGCAGTCCATTCTTGCACAATCAATGCTTGCATTTTGTCAGAATTTGTAGGTTTTTGTTTGTCCACCCGTCTCTTGATGATTGACCACAAGTTCTCAATGGGATTAAGATCTGGGGAGTTTCCAGGCCATGGACCCAAAATCTCTATGTTTTGTTCCCTGAGCCATTTAGTTATCACCTTTGCTTTATGGCAAGGTGCTCCATCATGCTGGAAAAGGCATTGTTGATCGCCAAACTGCTCTTGGACGGTTGGGAGAAGTTGCTCTCGGAGGACATTCTGGTACCATTCTTTATTCATGGCTGCGTTTTTAGGCAAGACTGTGAGAGAGCCGATTCCCTTGGCTGAGAAGTAACCCCACACATGAATGGTTTCAGGATGCTTTACAGTTGGCATGAGACAAGACTGGTGGTAGCGCTCACCTCGTCTTCTCCGAATAAGCTGTTTTCCAGATGTCCCAAACAATCGAAAAAGGGATTCATCAGAGAAAATGACTTTACCCCAGTCCTCAGCAGTCCACTCCCTGTACCTTTTGCAGAATATCAGTCTGTCCCTGATGTTTTTTCTGGAGAGAAGTGGCTTCTTTGCTGCCCTCCTTGAGACCAGGCCTTGCTCCAAGAGTCTCCGCCTCACAGTGCGTGCAGATGCTCTCACACCTGCCTGCTGCCATTCCTGAGCAAGCTCTGCACTGCTGGTAGCCCAATCCCGCAGCTGAAACACTTTTAAGAGACGGTCCTGGCGCTTGCTGGTCTTTCTTGGGCGCCCTGGAGCCTTTTTGGCAACAATGGAACCTCTCTCCTTGAAGTTCTTGATGATGCGATAGATTGTTGACTGAGGTGCAATCTTTCTAGCTGCGATACTCTTCCCTGTTAGGCCATTTTTGTTCAGTGCAATGATGACTGCACGTGTTTCTTTAGAGATAACCATGGTTAACAGAAGAGAAACAATGATGCCAAGCACCAGCCTCCTTTTAAAGTGTCCAGTGGTGTCATTCTTACTTAATCATGACAGATTGATCTCCAGCCCTGTCCTCATCAACACCCACACCTGTGTTAATGGAGCAATCACTGAAACGATGTTGGCTGGTCCTTTTAAGGCAGGGCTGCAATGATGTTGAAATATGTTTTGGGGGATAAAGTTCATTTTCTAGGCAAATATTGACTTTGCAAGTAATTGCTGTTAAGCTGATCACTCTTTATAACATTCTGGAGTATATGCAAATTGCCATTATAAAAACTGAAGCAGTAGACTTTGTAAAAATTAATATTTGTATCATTCTCAAAACTTTTGGCCATGACTGTATAGATCAAAGTAGTTGGCGTAATGTTTTGCTTGTTGACCAACAATTTTTAGAAATAGTTACATAATCTGCATGGCTGTGTCCATCAAGTTCAGAAATTAGAAAGAAAACGTTTGAAGGTGCACAAAAATCCCAGTTATTTCTCTTTTTTTAAATATTTTCCTCTACTTTGATTTAATCCTGAAATTGCAAGGTTAAAAAGAGACATTATCCTGGAAAACCCCTTTAAGCTCTGCAGAAAAGCCATGGCATATTCTCCATGGACAATTTGTCATATACATACGGTTTCATGTTCACAGGATTCCTATTAGATGACGTTTGGAAGTTATTAATATTTATTACAGCCATACATAGCAATCACATTACAAACCTTAATTCTAGGGTATAGTTTTGTCCAAATGTCAGGAACAAGGCGACACGTGTACGTCAACACATTCATGCTCTGCAGTCTAACACGACACATAGTTCTTGGCACATTAATGATGAATTCTCCTTGTTAATGAAAGCTTCTAAACAGAGGATGGATTCTAAGCTGACGTGCACTGGAGACACGCAGGCCTCGTCTTATATAATCCTCATTCCAAATCTTACATAATATGAGGAAATCAAATGTAATTGAATTTGATGAAGGGATTTGAAAGGAAATGGAAATGAAACAATTTTACTGCCTTGACTCCATCTAAAAGTATGATTGACGGAGGTGAAGCTTTGATGCCCTGGCACTCCACATGTCTGCCAGAAACTTCACATACCACCATACTTCATGGTGATCTATATATTATAAAATATGGTCATTTACATGGTCATTTAACATTATAATACCTTCTTATAGCCCTACTTTCTTATGTGCATGGTCTGGCTGTGGACTCAAAGTGTTAGGACCCATTGATATTGCTACCCCTGCAGCCACTTTAGTTATACCACTGTCTGAGATTAGTAATAATTTAGTATGTCCAGGGGCGTAGCTACAGGAGAAGCGGCTGCTTTAGGGCCCTAACTCAGAAGGGGCCCATCTAGGAGGAGAACTAAAAGATTTTATTGCCAGGGCCCCCTATACAGTGACATTATATACAGAGATACTGTAGGAAACGGATGGAGCGGCTGCCGGACTTCGTCTGAGAGAGTAAATTTGACTAGCTATAGGAGTGGGGGTTGCACAGGAGGAGGGAGTTGTAAAGAAGTTGCTTGGGACATTTCTAGTTACGTCACTGACTATATCATCACGTACAAAAAATTGTAAATGTATCCAAAATCTAAAAAGAGGTTCCCATTTAATAATGAACCAGATAGAACCAGATATTAAAACATAATCTCTTTTCTAATTTGTTTTTAGTTTCTATTTGTAGTTTTGATTGCTTTTATTTTCTGTATATAATTATGGTGGTGGCCATCTTCCCTGAACTGCTGTTAACAGCAGCCACAAGGACTATAGGAACCTGGAGTATCGAGATTGACTCATTTACGTCTGAGAGACAGCTTTCTTAGACATGCTTTATGACATGTGCACAGTCCATTGTGCAGGGAGGGGGTGAGCTGTGATCATCATCTGCTGTGAATGGCGTTCTCCTGTGTTATCTATACAGAGGTGTTACCTTTCATCATAATCCTGCCTGTGATGATGAGATGGATACTGAAAAGTACAAAAGTGTCAGCCTCTTGTGAAGCTTACTGAAGAGTGTGAAAACTGACATGAAAAAAAAAATACCCCTTAATTTTTAGTGTTTTTTTTAACCCAATTAACAATAGTTTGCGTTTTGATAAGACATGAGGAACAGTGTACATCATATCTTAGTGATGTTACTAGATCTTAGGCAGTTGAGATGCCTTCCACTACCAGGTCACACTACAAGGAGACAGTCTCTTTTATATGGCTCATAGGAACTAGAATAAAAGAGTGATAGTGCTCATCAAATATGCTTAATGGAAGCTCAGATGAACATGGAGCTCCCTTGTTGGGATGTTAATGTGTATCAGCGAGCCATATATCACCTTATTATATGATATTACCATTACTAGGTTAATGAGTGGCATAATCTATATTCTTAATTACCTCCAATAGGACAAATAAAAAGACAAACATCACTTCACTTCACATTGTATATACTCATATATGTCATCTAGCTATTCACAAGCTTGTACCTCAGAGATCTCTGAAAACCACAAGGAATGGGAATTAGACTATAGGTCTTGCTAGGGTCCTCACACTTTAACATAACCTGGATTATCCAGTCCTTGACATCAGAGGATGTTGTACCTTGATCATCCTGCTGTCTTTTGTTATCGTAGTGTCAGATTTCTCATACATGTTCTGTAGGTGCAGTACATGCAATCACTAGATTATGGAGGCAATCACCTAACCTCACATTAACTAGGAGACTTTAGCACATTTGAGAACCAAGTATAGTAGAGTGACAAAAACACTGATGAAAATTGCCTAGGTAGGTACTAAATATTACTTCTGATCCACAGCGTTCAGTCCAAATGAATGAAGAGAAGGAGATTACAAGAAAACCATCAAAGAATTATCAGATGGATTCTGGTAGAAATAAATGGAATAGTCTTTTGATAATTCCTAGTTAACGGTAGAGCTGTATGACTGTGCGACCATCATCTTCATCTTCAGCCAACCACCTTAAATAATGAAAGATAGAGATGGTCAGATGAGACTGTACAATAAAACTATGATTGCAATAATAGTATCCGATTTATTGCTAACAATATAATAGACTGAACCATGTAACACTAATCAACCATTTCTTATATAACTCTTTTCTGCATACAGCTTTGAAAGTGAAGCTACATATCGTAAAGTCAAACATGTACATGCAGCAGCTAAACAACAATTTAAAGACTATGGACATCTTTAGGGCAATGTTAGTATGATTGATTGCTACTCATTTTGAGCTAGAAATCTTTTTTTCAATTTGTCGTTATTAAAAATGGTCAGCCGTTTCTGAGAGACAGGGGTTAAAAATCAGTCTATTTGCAAGCTGTCACTTTCTGTTTCTTTGGAATCCTTTCATCTGACGATTCATGTGTAGCTCTTATCTCTGATCTCCTGACCTCATAAATGCTCAATAGAGCTCAATTCTTATCAACCTAAATAAGTGTTCATGAGGTCAGGAGATCAGAGATAAGAGCTATATACAAGCCATGAGATGACAGAATTCCAAAGAAAACAGAAAGTGACAGCTTGCAAACAGACTGATTTTTAACTCCTGTATCTCAGAAATGGCTGAATATTTTTCATAAAGACCAATTTAAATATTTTTAGCCCCAAATAAGTAAACTGCAATCCTAAAACATTGCTCCTAAAGGTGTACAGAACCTTTAAAGCCACATTCAAATCTGACATTCATATTTTTTTTCTTACATGGTAGAGGGGCTTCTGGGCCAACTCAGCCTCTAGGGCCATGCTGCAACTATTACCTTACCATCCCTATAGCTACACCTCTATTGAGAAGACAATATATTGATGTAGCCAAGTTGAGTTCGGCATGACACCACGTATCTCTTGTAGTTGTCACCATACTATAAGTTACCTGGGTTTTTCATACAAATCCAGGTCCTACTGCATTAGTGTTATCACACTTCCCAAACATTACATCTACATTATACCACTTTTACATGTCTGTAATGCATTTTAATTTCTGTATAATGGACACAATACCAGTGATTCTACAGGAGCAAACTTATCACACCATAGAAGTCCATAATGACCTAGAACTGTGGGGAGTCTGGTTATTGTGTTTGTACTGTGGGTGTTAATGTGTACTTACATTACTGCCATCTGAAAGTGTTCTTGGGTGGATATTACCATTCTGTAATGTAAACTCTATAGATATTACATTTAAATTATTTTATGCTGCTCTCACCTTCACATTACTAATGCTGTCTTGGCAAAGGGTTTGGATGCAGTCCTAGGAGACCCCAGAGGGTCATACACAATCAGATCTAACAGCCGATTCACCAGAAATGGACCCAAAACTAATTTTGGGTAATTTGCTCATCTCTGTTTCATGGTCGTTCTATACTTCATTATATTCAGCAAAAGAGAACAAGAAATACTCTGTACCTGTTGCAGGAGAAGAGCGCATTTTCTTTTGTAAATTCTGTAACAATCTCCACTTTTTCCAGGAACCAGCCATTACCTGCTCACCAAAATGATATCATTATTTTACATTAGAAATAATTGAAAATCCATGGCCTTAATGGCTTCTAATATTGGAAGGCAAACACAATGAGGAGAAATGTCAAAGTGCTAAAGGAAAAGCGGCGTGGTTGTCCATGGACACCAATCAATTCCATCACATTTTAAAGCCCCTTTTACGAAAGTCAGCTCTTCAGACAGATTTCTGAAGTACTTTACTAGAACTTCTGCAGCTCCTCCGTTACTCTTCCTGAAAGTGTATGAATAAATTGGGTGTTACCATTCCAGTTGACAATACATTTAGGATCTTAGAGTATGTAGCAACACACCCTATTGATAAGTTGAATGTTAACACCCAGTCAACGATTTGTACGTTTCCGGAGAACTTGAAGTAAGGAATTCAAGGCCCTCCTGATGGGAATCTGTCACCATGAGAGGCCAGTACAGTCAGCAGGCAGCATATTATAGAGCAAGAGCAGCTGAGCAGATTGATATATAGTTTTGTGGGAAAAGATTCTGTAAAACGTATAATTTATACATAAAAATTTCTGTTCTACAGGGAAGGATGTCAGTCACTGAGTAGGACCACCCACATGAGTACTAAGCATAAAAGGAACAGAGATTTTAATGTATGAATTACTAGTTTTTCTGAATCTTTTCCCACAAAACTATACATCAATCTGCTCAGCTCCTCCTGCCTGTAGATTGGACTGCACATTAATGGTGACAGGTTCTCTTTAAGGAGGACCTTGAATTCCCAGGGTTACTTCAGTTCCTCCTGAAGTCTACAAAACATTGACAACTGGAAGCTGCAAACCAGTTGGCCAAGTAGCTTCTTTACTTTCCTTTGCACTAGTAATGTCCTCCATTGCCTTTCTATGCATCAAAAGGCAACTGCATGTGCAATGATGCCTAATAGTGACAGTGATGTATAACTTTAGCTTTTAAAATGTTCAATGTGAGTCTATACATATTTCAAAGGACAACCAATACAGTTTTGCTTGAAAGTTTATGAAGCATTCAGAATTTTCTGCATAAATTTCATTTAAAACCACATCAGATTTTCACACAAGTCTTAAAACTAGATAAAGATAACCAAATTAGACAAATTAATGAAAAACATTAGACTTGTCCAGTTATTTATTGAGGAAAATGATCCAATATCGCATGTGTTGAGTAACAAAAGTATGTGAACCTTTGCTTTTAGTACAGCAATAACTGCAAATAACTGTTTTCAGTAGTTGTTGATTATTCCTGCTCATCAGCTTGGAGGAATTTTACCCCCATTCCTCTAAACAAAATGGCATCAACTCTGTTATATTGGTTGGTTTCCTCCCATGAACTGCTACTTCAGGTCCTTCCATAATATTTCTAATGGATTAAGGTCAGAACTTTAACTTGGCCATTTCAAAACTTTAAATTTGTTCTTTAACTTTTCTTTGGTAGAACCACTTTGGTCTCATCCATGCACAAAACATTGTTCTAATAGCCTAGTGTCTTGTCCAGGTGATCTTTAGCAAACTGCAGAAGGGCAGCAATGTTCTTTTTGGAGAGCATCATCTTTCCCCTTGTAACCCTGCCAAGCACACTTGCGTTGTTTAGTGTCATCTTTTTAGGGGTTTCATGATCATGAACATTAAAATTTGCTAATGGGAGCAAGACATTTAGTTACTTAGAGGTTTCCTTTGTAAACTTGCAAATTATTACACACCTTGCTCTTGACGTGATCTTTGTTGGTCAACCACTGAATAATAACAGTCTTGAATTTCCTCTATTTGTACGCAATTTGACTGTGTATTGGTGGAGTCCAAACTTTTTAGAGATGGTTTTGCATCCTTTCCCAGCCTGATGAGCATCAACAACTCTTCTTCTTCTGAGGTCCTTAGAAATCTCCTTTTTGTGTGCCATAATACACTTCAACAAAATGTGCTGTGATTTTCAGACTTTAATAGATTCCTGTTATTTAAATAAAATAGGTCGCCCACTCACACCTGATAATCATTCCATTGATTAAAAACCACTGACTCTAATGTCACCTTCAGATTTTCTGGTAATTCTAAAGTTTTACAACATACTTTTGCTATTAACTCTAACTATAACACTGTATTGGATCATTTTCCTCAATAAATACATACCAAGTCTAATATGTTTGACTCATTTGTTTGATTTGGTTATCTGTATCTACTTTTAGGACTTGTGTGAAAATCTGATGTAGGTTTAGATCAAATTTATGCTGAAATATTGAATATTCTAAAGGGTTTGTAAACTTTCAAGTAGGGCTGTACATCAAGAGCAAATGGGCATTCAGAACTGAGAGTGAATACAAAGAATAGCAATAATCTTTTTGTAACTTTTCTTCTTCCTAGCGTTTGCCTTGGATATCCTCGTGCAATGTTACTCACTTCTAAACAGAGTTAACAGGTTCTCAGTTATTCCTAGCAAAGCTTTGTTTGATTGGGTTAAATTTCTGTCCCAGTAAATAGCATTGCTCGCTTGGCTGCTCTCTACTGCCTATGCCTGAGGGATCTCTACCTCAAAGCTTATTAGGAAAATGATTTCCTTTGTAAGTTCACCCATTTGTCCAGGGCTTACCAGAGTTTTGTATGTGCAGTTCACCTTTTGTGACACTGAGCATAAATAATGTAGGAAGTTACAATGAATTCTATCCTTTTTCAGTAGAAGGTGAGTTCATATTAGGTGATCCTGCCATTCGAGGAATACTTTCACTGGTTTTACATTCTACATTTCTACCAATCTGCATTTACTCATAGACATCGTATAAACTGGTCAGAGCAAAAATTGACGTTTCTGAACCCCGGTACAAAATTAATAACAGGGCTTTCATGGCGAATTTATAATAATCATGTCTTTTCATGTCACCAGGCTCTGGGAGTAACTGCTGCCTCTGGATCCCATATAGCAACCCCCCTAGAAACGGTCAAACTTGCTTGTATAGACTACCATGGAAATGCAGTAAGGATGAGGCATTTGTTTGTCTGTGGCTACCTGAAGTCACACCATGAATAATACACTGGGCAATAGACAGTGAGGTGTTTGTTTTCTTCTTTCAACCAATCTGCCAACTAACTAATCCAATAAGATATCACATCATTCACTCATCTAGTCCAAAGATCATCTTAGAAATGATTAAATCTGCATCAGAGTAACTCAATTTCTGATGATGTACCAGGAAGCAGTTGCAGTCATACATAATGTTCCCTTCTGTATTCCTGTGGATATGTGGTGAAGAGCTGGATATATCATTGTCATTTGTTTGAAATATTATGACTTTTCATCAGTCAGGCCATGTGTTGTTGATATAGGAGGTTTATAGATGTGGCATATGTGCTGGAAACAATCCATAGGGCAACATATCCACATAGGGCACCATTCACCCTATGGAGGCCTAGAGCGTCCTTTTGGCCTCTGTTTGCCCACTACATATTGACATTTTCTTTACAGTGAGCCGCCACAAAAAATTATGGACAATGTACTGTATACAGTTAGGGCCAGAAATATTTGGACAGTGACACAATTTTCGCGAGTTGGGCTCTGCATGCCACCACATTGGATTTGAAATGAAACCTCTACAACAGAATTCAAGTGCAGATTGTAACGTTTAATTTGAAGGGTTGAACAAAAATATCTGATAGAAAATGTAGGAATTGTACACATTTCTTTACAAACACTCCACATTTTAGGAGCTCAAAAGTAATTGGACAAATAAACATAACCCAAACAAAATATTTTTATTTTCAATATTTTGTTGCGAATCCTTTGGAGGCAATCACTGCCTTAAAGGGAACCTGTCACCTCCGAAACACCCCGTGAACTAGAGTAAGCGGTGTATAGTGTAAGTGATGCTGAATCTGAATATGTAAGTTTTATCTTCATACTCACTTCCATTCTGACTCTGTGCTCCCACAAACCTGCAGTAAAATGCACTCACTGGACTCCAGTGCTCACTCACATAATGGAGAGGACTCAAAGAAGAGTCCAGTGAGTGCATTTTACTGCAGGTTTGTGGGAGCACAGCGTCAGAATGGAAGTGAGTATGAAGATAAAGCTTACATATTCAGATTCAGCATCACTTACACTATACACTATTTACTCTAGTTTACGGGGTGTATCGGAGGTAACAGGTTCCCTTTAAGTCTGGAACCCATGGACATCACCAAACGCTGGGTTTCCTCCTTCTTAATGCTTTGCCAGGCCTTTACAGCCACAGCCTTCAGGTCTTGCTTGTTTGTGGGTCTTTCCGTCTTAAGTCTGGATTTGAGCAAGTAAAATGCATGCTCAATTGGGTTAAGATCTGGTGATTGACTTGGCCATTGCAGAATGTTCCACTTTTTTGCACTCATGAACTCCTGGGTAGCTTTGGCTGTATGCTTGGGGTCATTGTCCATCTGTACTATGAAGCGCCGTCCGATCAACTTGGCATTTGGCTGAATCTGGGCTGAAAGTATATCCCGGTACACTTCATAATTCATCCGGCTACTCTTGTCTGCTGTTATGTCATCAATAAACACAAGTGACCCAGTGCCATTGAAAGCCATGCATGCCCATGCCATCACGTTGCCTCCACCATGTTTTACAGAGGATGTGGTGTGCCTTGGATCATGTGCTGTTCCCTTTCTTCTCCAAACTTTTTTCTTCCCATCATTCTGGTACAGGTTGATCTTTGTCTCATCTGTCCATAGAATACTTTTCCAGAACTGAGCTGGCTTCTTGAGGTGTTTTTCAGCAAATTTAACTCTGGCCTGTCTATTTTTGGAATTGATGAATGGTTTGCATCTAGATGTGAACCCTTTGTATTTACTTTCATGGAGTCTTCTCTTTACTGTTGACTTAGAGACAGATACACCTACTTCACTGAGAGTGTTCTGGACTTCAGTTGATGTTGTGAACGGGTTCTTCTTCACCAAAGAAAGTATGCGGCGATCATCCACCACTGTTGTCATCCGTGGACGCCCAGGCCTTTTTGAGTTCCCAATCTCACCAGTCAATTCCTTTTTTCTCAGAATGTACCCGACTGTTGATTTTGCTACTCCAAGCATGTCTGCTATCTCTCTGATGGATTTTTTCTTTTTTTTCAGCCTCAGGATGTTCTGCTTCACCTCAATTGAGAGTTCCTTTGACCGCATGTTGTCTGGTCACAGCAACAGCTTCCAAATGCAAAACCACACACCTGGAATCAACCCCAGACCTTTTAACTACTTCATTGATTACAGGTTTACGAGGGAGACGCCTTCAGAGTTAATTGCAGCCCTTAGAGTCCATTGTCCAATTACTTTTGGTCCCTTGAAAAAGAGGAGGCTATGCATTACAGAGCTATGATTCCTAAACCCTTTCTCCGATTTGGATGTGGAAACTCTCATATTGCAGCTGGGAGTGTGCACTTTCAGCCCATATTATATATATAATTGTATTTCTGAACATGTTTTAGTAAACAGCTAAAATAACAAAACTTGTGTCACTGTCCAAATATTTCTGGCCCTAACTGTATACGGTATGTCTGGAAATTTTCCAACCTTATACCTCCGATGGAAAGCTTGAACGCTACAGTATGTGCAAAGACCCTTAGCAATAACATTGATAAACTTGTTATGTACGGTAAGTGAATGGAGTTTGTTACTTGGGGGGGCAGTTGAAGTCAAATGCAAACTTGTAGCTGTCTATGGTCCTGATCTCATGTGTTCATGGTGCTGGTCAAGGTTATGTTGTTTGGCTATGATTAAAGCTGTTAGCCAGGAAAAGATATCTATGACTTATGCTCTGGTGGTGGTGCGGCACTTGGGACCCCCGCCAATCCGCTGTTAAAAGAGGCATTAAGCACCGCAGCCTGTTCCTGAGTCAGTGACATCACTGTATATTGATCACATGGCCTAGTTGCAGCTCAGCCCCATTCAAGTCAATGGGGCTGAACTGCATTATGAAGCACCACCACTATATGATGTAAGGCGCTGTTCTTGAAAAAGCTGCATTGTTCACCAGGGCTCCGGTAAACATAACTCCCTGAAACAGCTGAACAGTGGGGGTCATGGGACTTGGACCCCCTCCGATGTGATAAATGATGACCTATCCCGAGGATAGGTCATCATTATCATTTCCCGGATAACCCCTTTAAGGGCCACGTTGGGCCAGAAACATGTCAGCAGTATACAGCATGATTTTATCTACTTTTAATATGGATGCCAAATAAGAAAGATTTTGAAGGATACAAGGACTGTTGCTGGATTCTATTTTCTATGTTGTTTTTGAGTGACAATAGCAGATTCCAGCTTTTACTACCAGGAATTCAATCTCGTGTTGTACTGCGTAGGCCAGGATCACAGAGAGCAGTTTGGTGCAGGTTTTGATGTGTTTTATTCTTCATTTTAGTGAATAATGATAAGAGAAGTAAATGTATAAAAGAATGACTTGTTTTGGATGAAAAGTTGCGAATATGTCAGTGAGTGAACCCAACCCTACACAAGTATCTCAATAGAGGATGCAACTGGTTTACAAAGTAGATTTAGTGTGTATTTTCAACAGTAGATTAGTTTCTTCATTGCAGCAACATTACAGTTTAAGGTTATACAGCCTTCGTCGTAGTATATTCACATACGTATGGAAGTGGTGGCATTGACATATTTTATAGTGGTGTTGCAGTGTTCTGTAAATGCGTTACAACACAATGGAAACTCACCCAATCCTTTCCCATCATGGCCTATTTCAATATGTGAGATTCTTCCGATAGTCTTTGTTGCGATTATAAATGTATCAACCTGATTACAGAAAACGTACAATAAACGTACAAATTAATGTAAAATAAGTGATAAATAGATGAATATATAATGTTAGATTTAAAACTATTTATCTTGACACTGATGTTTTTTGAAGTATCCTTGACAAATATTAAAGCATCTCCACAGAAGTCATAGATACATTATACAACTGTCTAAAGTTTTGTTGATAAAATAATAAAAATGTCAACACAGATGGACAGTAAAGCACTGGCAGAAGGCACATCTTGATGTCTTAATCTTCCAAGTCCAGTATTTGTTTTTTTCCTGGGACCCAGCAACTATAGGGTTCAGAACAAGCTGACTTGATGGACTCCATAGCCCGTCTAATCAGTCTCATATATGTACATGTTAGTCAAGTTTTGATCTCTACCACATATAAATCTAAGAGACTATAAAACACAAATTGTGGAGGTAACGTTTACATTTTTCCATCCATGTAACTGTATGAGGGCTTGTTTTATTTTTGTTGCAGAACGGATTGTATATTTTATATTTTTATATTTTATTGTAATCATCAACACTCATGAACAAGCAGAAACTCACAGCAGGAAAGCTAGGCATTGTGGGAATTGTAGTATTGTGAGGGAAGATCAGGAGCCATGACACTCTGTGTGTTGCAGGCTCACACAGGAGCTAGACAAATGGATTGCAAGGTAAAATGAAGCTCTGGTTATATGTATAGTTATGGGTTCTGGTTGGGTCACAGCTTGCAGCCTTAATGCAGTTTATCAAAAATTAAGTTACGTTACCGGAATACCCCTTTAAGGTTGACAATAGTTTTGTATCATATTCTGCCATATTCTGAGAGCAAAACCAAAAGAAAATACCACTGCACACTCAGGATTTTTCTTTTTAAATGCAAGTAAAAATCTTTTATTTCTTTGACATGTCCTCCATGTATTATACATGCAAAGGAGATTGACAAAATGCCTTTAAGGTAAAGTGACTGTAGATATATTGACGTTTCGGTCACATCCGGACCTTGGTCACAATAGTCACAGATAAGGCAGAGTGTGGGCTTGATGGAGGGCCCCCGTGGACAGCGTGTATGCGCTGCAGGGGAGTTGAGGCAAGTGACAAGTGATCTAATTATATTACATGGACGGCAACTTACCTTTGCCAGGGTGAGCTGTTCCTTTAGACAGGATGTCTCCATTTTATTAGTACTGTACACTGTGGGGCAGATTTACTAATCCTATAGATGGCATAAAGTTAGACTGTCTAGACCTGCGCCAGATTTATCCTGGATGATAAATGTGGTGAGTGGCTAGACACTGTTGTCCAATTTCCCACCAATGATTGATTGGCTTATTTTGCGACAGAAATTTATGTCAACTGTGGTGCAAATTTGGGGCTAAATGTTGCATCTTATGCCATGTCCCTTTCCTGCCTCCCATTAAACCACACCCTCTTGTTAAACTAGGGGCAGAGAATTTTCTAAAACAAGATGTGCCAAATTGCACCAAAATGTGCCATATTCTGCCAAATTCAGCTTGATAACACCTGGTTGCACTCACATGAGTAAATGAGGGCCTATGTGTGTATCATACCAACATGTAAAATGATCTCCCAGCTTCCAGCAACTGTGTCTGACTTTTCTATGTAAACACCTGCTCTACCTGTATTAGCTATCTGCTTATTTTTTAGTCGTTAGTTTTACTTATTACTACTAGTTTTCAATAGAGTTCTTGTCTCAAGTTACAATAATCACCCTTGAACAAACTAATAAGAATTGCCTAATGTATGGTAAGAGCCAGCTTGACTTCTATATGTAAGACTTGCTCTTCATGTATCAGTCATCTGTTTCTTTTTCTTTTATCTTTAGTTTTACTTATTACTACTAGTTTTCAATAGAGTCCAGGTCTCAAGTTATAGTGTTTTAAAGTTACAATAATCGTCCTTGAACAAATTAATAAGAATTGTCTAATGTATGCTTACCACCAGCTTCTGTCTACTGTTTCTGACTTCCATATGTAAGGACTTGCTCTGTATTAGCCATTGCTTATTTTTCTTTTATCTTTAGTTTAATTATTAGTACTAGTTTTCAATAGAGTCCTTTTCTCAAGTTAAAATGTTTGCATTAAGTTACAGTAATCGTCCTTGAACAGATTACTATTATGACTTGATGAACACTCTATTGTTCTATGCATCACACCAAACACATTGAACATGTATTTATTACCATATCCCTTCCATGGTATTCACTGGAGTGTAAAATGTGCCATGTCTGGTGATTCCATTGAGTGTACAACATGATCTGCTATCGATAGCTTCCCTAGTTCCTATAGACTTATATATTTACTAGGAAGGGGTATAGATTTTTATTTTTTGGAAATTTCGAAGGATAGGTTCCAATATGCTGGAAGAAACTTGCCATGGATTAGGCTACTTTCACACTAGCGTTTCTATTTTCCGGCATTGAGATCTATCATAGGGTCTCAGTACTGGAAAAAAAAACACTTCCGTTTTGCCCCAACTCATTGTCAATGGGGACAAAACGTAACTGAACAGAACAGAATGCTCAAAAATGCATTCCATTCGGTTTGGTTGCGTTCCCATACTGGAGAGCAAACCGCGGTTTTCTTTCTGTCATGGAATGCGGAGCAAGATGGATCCGTCATGAGCCACAATGCAAGTCTCTGACACAATCCGACACAATAGAAAAAGGATCCGCCCCCCATTGACTTTTAATGGTGTTCATGACAAATCCGTCTCGGCTATGTTAAATATAATACAACCGGATCTGTTCATTACGGATGCTGATGTCTGTATTATTAGTAACGGAAGCGTTTTTGCTGAACCCTGCCGGATCCAGCAAAAACGCTAATGTGAAAGTAGCCTTATTCTGCAGATTTCATGTTACATGTGGATTTAGCTACAGATTTACTGTGGCTTTTGCTACAGAGGTAACTATGGATTTTCCCTGAATTTCACTTTGCATTTGGAAATCTGCAAAAGCCCTCAAATCTGCAGGCGATAAATTATCTACTTGTGAATTGGGGCTTTGGAAATTCCATTCTCATGTATTACACTGTACACCTTAGAGATTTCCCATGTTGAGTTTGCAATGAAAATCTGCAACAAATCTGCCACGTGTGAATGTGGCCTATTAAAAAAAAATGCAGCAATAAAAAAAATATGGGGTATTCAGTAATTCTGAAACATTCTTTCCATGAGCCATCTTATTTCATCAAAAATGTCAACGAGAACAAAAAACAAAACAGTCAGTGGCAAATGTAATTTTTTGTCCTCATACAATCACACAGATTTTATCAAGAATTGCCTAATAAATGCTAACCCAAGTAACTGTTGAGAAGGATTGAGAAGTACTTTAAATGGGCAAACTAATGATAAATTTTACCAACTGTGAACTGTAAACGCAAAATCTGCTGAATGGAAAGAGCGTAGCAAAAATGCAAATACAAATTATTTCACTGCATGTGTGATTTCTCTATTAAACTTCATGTGTTTGTTAAATCCACTCAAAATAATAGAATCTAATTAGAGAGTACAGTCTATGGAAATCCCAGCCAAAATATGTTGTCTGCATCGACACAGTCTATGCTTGTAAAGTCAGTCAGTCTGTCGCTTGTAAGGATCTGGTTGGAGTAAAAGACATGTTCTGCATTTCCCTGATTTTTTTTTTATTCATGCTTATTAGTATTGAATATGAATATACAATTAAAACATTACATTGAATCCTTAAAGGGATGTTTTGGGTTTAAAGTGTAACTGCGGTTTAACTACCAAAAATGAAATTCCTGATGCTGAAGGGCAAATATTCATGAAGCTTTAATTTTTAATTTATTTTACCTTTCTGATGTCTGTATTCAGCCCTTAGCAACCCTATTTCTCTGTGCCTCTATTTCAGCATCTTCCTAAAATGGCCACTGCTGCACTTCCTGTGGTGATGTTTGCCCTTCCTTGAAGCCATCCTGTATTTCCCTCACTTCCCATAAGCATTTGCTCTCCTCACATGAGCTAGCAGGACCAATCAGAATGCAGATAACTTCCCCACTACCCCAGAGCAATGTGTATCCTCTCACATACAGCTAACCAGAGACAAGCCCTGCAATTACATGAAACCAGTAAGCATTTGTTTCAGCCTCTTAATAGTCACTTGTCCCTCATTATCTTCCACACTGACAGAGCGGAGAGGGGGGTGGCTGCTTTACCTGCTCATATCTCTGGTTTACCAGCTAGAAATATGGGCTTCGCAATGTCTGATAGCTGACATTTCAGGCTTTAAGACAATACCAAAATGATATAAATCTGTTCAGTACAAGGGGATATATCATTT
Source organism: Rhinella marina (assembly GCA_900303285.1). Classification (NCBI taxonomy): domain Eukaryota; kingdom Metazoa; phylum Chordata; class Amphibia; order Anura; family Bufonidae; genus Rhinella; species Rhinella marina. The sequence goes on along the minus strand of ONZH01007975.1, from coordinate 449,526 downwards.
ATAGAAATCTGTGAATGATGCTGAAAATGAAAGTATAAGCAGATTTTACTCGAATTATTCCCAACTCAATTTCTAACAGTGATTTCTCCTCTGTTGCTTGGACTAGAGCTCTCATTTTGGTCTTGAATGAAAGCCTGGACTGTTATCTTTCAAACAAGCGAAGCTGGTACCATTTAGGAGATATTAGCCTATAAAGCATCCCTACCCCTTCCACTTTCTGCCTCAGCTCAACTCCAGGCTCTCAGGGCTGAGCTCCTCTCCCCAGTGCTCATCCGTCTTCTATTTAGAGATGAGCTGCATATGGCAACACTCTGAGAAGAGAGCAGCTGAATAGGAAAGTAGTATGCATCTGTGGGAGTTATTAGCAGGTTAAACTGAAAATGATCAAATTTTAAAGCACAAAAGCATTTATACAGCAGGGTGTACTATACCATTAGGGATAAAAAATGAAATGGCAGTTACATTTTAAGATTGTTTTTTTAATAGCTGTGCTTATGTAGTTGGTTACCTCATGTACATATTTCCCATGTTTGTCCCATGCTGTTGTTTTTTTTTCCAATTTGGACTCTCCTGATCATTTCACCATGTACAAATATCACTCTGGTTTATTACATCCTGTATGTGGTGTTCCTGTATCCAACCAAACCAATAATGCACTTCTCCTTTCTCTGCCCTTAGCTCCAGCACCGCCCCTAATCACACCCAGCTAGTTTATAGCTCCTCCCACCCAGCTAGTTACATAGACACTCCTCTATCATTGCCCCTCCCATGGACATAACATCACATAAAAAGTAAGCACTACATGGACATGGTCATGTGACCTCAGCCACGAACTGAAGATACGAGCAATAAAAGTAATATATTACATCATTTAAAGGATGTTGATGAAACTTGAAAAACTCTTTAAAGGTTTTAAATACCATAGTTTCCTAATGATTTTCTGACTGTTTTCCTGTCCAGTCCTTTGTGCTGTGTTTTTGGTTTTCGTACTGTACCTCACAATCAGGGGTGGACCTGCCATAGACCCTCACGACTGCCTAATGGGTCCATAATCATCTGATGCTCTCATTATTAACCTCTTAGTGACCAGCCAGTTTTAGCCCTTCCTGACCAAGCGTTTTTCTTCCATTTTTCATCGTCGCCTTCCAAGAGCTATAACTTTTTTATTTTTCTGTCTATATAGCTGTATGAGGGCTTTTTTTTGCAGGACAAGTTGTAGTTTTAATATCGGCATTTTGGATACACATAACTTTCTAATTAACTTTTATTAACTCTTTCTGGGAGGGAGATGAGAAAAACAGCAATACTGCCACTGAGTTTTTACACTATAAATTTTACGGCTTTCATTTTTCGGTAAAAATAACATAATATCTTTATTCTCTGGGTAAGAACAATTACAGCGATGCCAAATACATATATATATTTTTTATGTTTTACTACTTTTGTGCAATAAAACACCTTTTTTTTTAAGAAAGAAAATCATTTTGCATTTCCGCTTCCCAAGATCCATAACTTTTTAAATTTTCTTTCTGTGGAGTTGTGTGAGGGGTTTTGCGGGACGACTTGTAGTTTTCATTGCTGTCATTTTGGAGTAAATTACGCTTTTTGATTGATTGTTATTACGTTTTTTTTTTGTGGCAACTAAGAATAAATTAGCAATTCTGTTATTTTTAATGATTATTATTTTTTTTGTACTGGCGTTCGCCACAGGTGATTATTTATTTATTTATGTAGTATGGATTGTTATGGATGTGACAATACCAAACATATGGAGAAGATTTTGTTTTGCAATTTTTTTCATTGAAAATCTTATTTTCAATGGAAAAAAGGGCTTTTTTTTTTAACAGAAATTTTATTTGATAAATGTGGTGTTTTTTTAACCACTTAATAGTCCTGCAGAGGGACTATAGCAGACAACATCTCTGCAGTGCATTGCATTTTACTGCCTGTGCTGACACTGTTCAGCAGGCTGCGCCAGAGAGGCACAGCTTGCTGGAAAATACACAAGGCTGGTTTGAGGCCTATATCAGACCCCAGCCAACCTTTACACAAACTGGCATCCCATGATCGCATTTGCAGGGTGCCTATGGGAAACAGAACGAGTCCGCTCCCTCTGTCAATGCTTTACTTGCAGCGGGCGCCATTAAACAGCCCGAATTGGCACTCCTGCAGGTCCGGGCTGTTAAAGCAGGAGCACGGCAACTCCTTATTATTGAGTCTAATGCTTTGTGTACACAACTTTCACACACATGCACAATTTCTGTGTAAGACATTATGTGCTTACCTTCCCAGTTTGAAAGGGTTTTCTTTCTTCCTGTGGCTGCTTTAGCCAGACGGGTCCACTCGAGATTCCATTATCATAAAACAAGATGATATAAACATTGGCATCGGTGCCTGCTCCTCTTACATCACCCGTGTATACTATAATCTTGTGCTCCACTACATTTTCCTCCACAGTTCCTGTAGGATCGGAGGTTAATAGTAAGCCATTACCAGTTTCCTCTTGCTGGTCATGGACAACTTGAGAAATGACAACTTCTATTCTTGTCTCTGGTTTTTCTCTCTGAATTAAAAAGCTCCTAAGCAAATAAACCCAGAAGGAAGAGTTATAAAAAGAAACAAGTATAGCACGTTAGTTAACTAAAAAATGCAATCAGTTTAATTATTGACTCCCAGAATTTACTTAAAGAACTCCCGCAAAAATTTTTATTCTCTGACCTGTTAGAAAGGTGCATGATATAATCTGTAGTGATTGTCATTTTCTTATCAGAGGCTGAAATTGAGAGTTTCCACTCTCTTCTAATTGTAGCTGGGTCATGTGACCAACTCCCTGACCTCCAACTGACCCAGGACAGCAAGCCAGTCACTTCTCTATTCATTCCTATGAGACTGAAAGTGAGGCTCCCATAGGAATGCATAGAAAATTAGACTTCCTGTTCACACATAAGTCTCTGTGTGAGTTGGTGGGTCTAATTCCTAGTCACATGACACAAGAAACTTCAGGATGATATAACTCAACAATTCAGCTACTGGTAAGAAAATGACATTCACTACAAATTACATCATGTACATTTCTAGCAGGACATAGAATACATTTTTTTGCAGGAGTTCTTCTTTAAGATCTTTTTTTGTGATGTGTACAATAATAGTACTACAATGTCGAAATATAAATTTGTTAATTTTGATGGTCAGTCAAAATTATATAAAATCCAAGACTAGAGAAATAAAATGCAAGGCTAATTTTACTAGAAGTGCAAATGAAATATAGTATATAATAATATAGCAATATATCCCATCTATACCAATCTATGGATGTGCTTGTCAACAAAAATGTGATGTTCCCTTGCATCCTTAAAGGGAAGTAATTAGCTGGGTATCAGGCATTGCAACTGCTAAGCAGCCCAACAACTTAAAGGAGTTGTTCCATGAAGAATATTTTCATAGTTAAAGGGATTGTTCAAGAAAACAAATGAAGCCACGCTGTAATAATAATAATGATAAAACATCCTGAACCCTCCATTCCAGTCTAACCTTCCTATCATATTTCCTTGGCTCTTATTAGAAAGACATTATGACTAGAATAGTCATCATTTTGAGGGAGAAGTTTTTAGTTTTATGGCCTGCAAATACTGGGTTTACACACAATGCAAATACATTACCATCTTCATCTCAATCATAATTATTGAAATTTTTTTCTGAATTTCATTTCAAACACCATTTATCTGACCTGACAAGCACCTGTAGATTACCACTGATCTCCCATTATAGGTGACTATCCGGGGCATGTCCAGGCCCATATTCTCTTTGTATAGGACAGTCTAGATGTTCACTGGTACCTATTCTACATGTTGTAGGCTGTCATTTAGGAAGAAGTGGTACGTTATACGCCTGGATGTAAGGTTCATCTATGGTGATATTTTTCTCATATTGTGATTATCCTACTAAAGCCATACTTATATCCAATTGACTATTGAGGTAGAGGAATCATTGATGATCACTCATACCCTCTCTAAGTGACATCATTTTAAGGACATTGCTTCTTGATTGGTCCCCTGAGGAACTGTTACATTCTTGCCACAGGGAAATGCGTCGGGACAGGTTCTGCATCTTTATTTGGTAACATCATGTTGTATAGTACTTCTAAGAGGTATATCTATCAATGTGGACTATTATATATTAACGTTGTGGTCTGATCATTATACTGACTTTGACTGTGATCAGAGAGTGGATTCAGTGACAATCACTATTTTATTTATTTCTTTGATGGTGGTAACTTCTCTTGTCAGAGTTAACCAAGGGGAATGAAGGAGCTTCCTGACATGGGATCGCCTCTGTTGGGGCAGACATTCCATTTTTAGGCAGGGCTAAATAGAAACTAGAGAGAATATACAGAGGTAGTACTCCCTCCTCTCTCCTTTCTATTGGCCAAACCACTCTATTTTTGGTTTGGGGCATGATATTTTTATGATTTGTCGAATATCTAACAAATGTTCAGTTTTAGCGGTGGCGGTTATGTGAAATAAGCTAAATTTGGAAAGTAGTAGTAGTCATCGTATGGCACCATCTTAGGCATCGTGGTTATGAAAAGCAGGGCTGTGGAGTCGGTAAGCCAAAGCCCCGACTCCGACTCCTCAATTTCCCCTGACTCCGACTCCGACTCTCGACTCCGACTCCCTCATACATGGAGCATGTTTAAGTGATAACTTAAAAATTTGCATAAAATCAATAGTACAGATAAGTCATGACAAAAACAGTTTGTAATCTATCAGGCTTCTCTGGGTACAGCTCACTAAGGGCCTGATCAGAGACGTAGCTAGAGGTTCAGCACATGGGGGGGTGAAACATACTTGAGTGGGCCCCCCACTTATTGGCTTCCCAAACGCACGTTTCCAACTTCACAGGCACATATTACTAGTTGTGGTTATAATACTGTATTAGCAAGATGACTATATAAACTGCTAGATCATCTATGCTGTTAAGTACAGTACAATAGACTTTCTACATACCCTACTCTAAATACTCTACCACATAATGCAGTAAAATATAGGATTAATAGGAGTAAAAAAGGGGACTCCTATGTTAAAGGAAATCTGTCCCCAGCTTTTACATCACTAAACTAACAGTCCCTTGCCCCCATCAGACCTCAGATCGGCTTAATGTGCCCCCATCAGACCTCAGATCAGCGTATTGTGCCCCCATCAGACCTCAGATCAGCATAATGTGCCCCCATCAGACCTCAGATCAGCAGAATGTGCCCCCATCAGACCTCAGATCAGCGTATTGTGCCCCCATCAGACCTCAGATCAGCAGAATGTGCCCCCATCAGACCTCAGATCAGCAGAATGTGCCCCCATCAGACCTCAGATCAGCAGAATGTGCCCCCATCAGACCTCAGATCAGCAGAATGTACCCCCATCAGACCTCAGATCAGCAGACTGTGCCCCCATCAGACCTCAGATCAGCAGAATGTACCCCCATCAGACCTCAGATGAACAGAATGTGCCCCATCAGACCTCAGATCAGCAGAATGTTCCCCCATCAGACCTCAGATCGGCTTAATCTGCCCCCATCAGACCTCAGATAGGCTTAATGTGCGCCCATCAGACCTCAGATCAGCGTATTGTGCCCCATCAGACCTCAGATCAGCGTATTGTGCCCCCATCAGACCTCAGATCAGCGTATTGTGCCCCCATCAGACCTCAGATCAGCAGAATGTTCCCCCATCAGACCTCAGATAGGCTTAATCTGCCCCCATCAGACCTCAGATAGGCTTAATCTGCCCCCATCAGACCTCAGATCAGCGTATTGTGCCCCCATTGTAATCGGAGGTAAATTTATGTCTCATTTTAATGTAAGACCATATACTATATAATATAGATATATGGTATATGTGTATATATATATTAATTCATATTAGTAGGCTTGCTTTGTATACTTTCAATATATATTCAATGTCTCTCAGCAGCGTGGGAGACAGATGACCTAAGTGACCCCCCTGGAATGAGAATATTTAGGAAGGTCTGTCTACAGCCATCTGGGAATGATCAGCGGTTGAGTGGCTGGTAACTTCTAATATTCTCCTATTTCTCGAGAAACGATAATTGGTTTAGCATATCAGTTACTCGGGGAGTGTTATACGGTCGACTCTGTTTTCCCAGATGGTATACCTAAATATTCTCCATTACTGGGAAGCCTGTTTAGGTAAGGTAAATCCACTCTTTATAGTTACCAGAAGGAGACGTGGTCACTAGGAGTTATTCACACACTCGTCCCCCCCCCCTCCCTTTCCTACAAGCAAGGAGGGGGAGGATGCTAAGACCCCATAAATATCCCATTCAAACTTGGAGTGTTAGCCTCAGCCTGGGACAACCACATGGGTTGTGTCCAGCAGATTGCTGATTCGTCGTCACCTAGGCTGCATTTGAAGCAGACGGGGCTCACTAGGTTCATCATCATTTCCATATTTACACCAAGCTAAGTATAATAAACTTTACTATTTTATTTTTAATCAATTTGTTTGTGTCTGGGTCATCAGTATACTGTAATTATCATTAAGCAATAACTCATTTGCATACACCCCATCAGACCTCAGATCAGCAGAATGTTCCCCCATCAGACCTCAGATCAGCAGAATGTACCCCCATCAGACCTCAGATCAGCAGAATGTACCCCCATCAGTCCTCAGATCAGCAGAATGTACCCCCATCAGACCTCAGATCATCAGAATGTGCCCCCATCAGACCTCAGATCGGCTTAATGTGCCCCCATCAGACTCTATAATGGAAGCGCTCACTTGTATTCGCCTGATTGTACTAAGTCCATCCCTGCTGGGCCCCCCCCCCCAGAGGTATTGGGCCCAGAGCATCGCCTCCCCTGCCCCCCATCCCCAGTAGCTACGCCTCTGGGCCTGATGTATTAAAACTGTCTAGGTCTAAGACTTTTTTTGTTGCCCATAGCAACCAATCAGAGCTCCCCTTTCATTTCTCCAAAGCACTATATGAAATGAAAGGGGAGCTCTGATTGGTTGCTATGGGCAACAAAGAAACTTCTACACCTAGACAGTTTTCATACATAAGGGCCCTAGGTGTTTTACATCAGCAGCAGATAGAAGCCATGAGAGAAGCTTACCTCTCCAAACATGAGCTCAGAGGAAACATAAAGCATACAGAGAGAACATGCACTGGACATAAAGGGCAGTACACAGTCATCTCAACTAAAAGCCTAAATCCTTAGATCAGGAATAGAACAGACATTTATAGGACATTTCATCATTTTCACAAATTTTTATAAAAATATATTCAGCACTTATTGCACTGAACTAAATGTACTAATTCATTATATATTCCGACTCCACAGCCATGATGAGAAGTGCAACAGTGATGCAGCATTTTGCAAAGATTTTTAAATCTTTAGCAAATGTCACTGTTTAAAAGTGACCACCCTCCAGATTGTTACCCCCTTTTTCTATTTAAAGGCTAAAAGCACTTTTGGGAGCATTTTTTTTATTACTGAAATTTACTTATTTTGGGTGAAAATTTATGTAATCAATTAGTCTTTATTAAACATGTTCAACAGTTTTTCTCTCCAGCTTTCATTTTCTCTGCATCTACAGACTGTTTCTTATGGCATATTCTTATCAGATTGATACGAATTTACCTTAAATGAGTGTTTATGAGGTGGCAGGGAGCTGGAGAGATGGGCTATGGATCGAGCTGACAGAGCAACTGCCTGACCGATTCACTGAGAAGGAAAAGTGACAGTCTGTAGATGCAGTGAAAATAAAAGCTGTAAAAGACTGTTGAAAATTTTTAATAAAGACAAATTTAAGAATTTTTTGAAATTTTTTTTTGCCCAAAATAAGTAAAATGCAATAATTACAAAAATGGCCTCAAATGTGTCCATAGCTTTTAAATATAAATATATTTGTTTTACCCGGACAGTACAATTTACATCACTTTCATTATTGTTAGCAGTGAATCCTCATTAACTTTTACTATAATACCAGTTTCCCACGTAAGTGTTTGAAGATTTAACTTACTCATTCACATTAAATACGTAGAGCTCGTTCTTTGAAGACTCCTTTACATGAATCATTTTGATATGCAGCTTGCAATCTGAATAGATTTGAACACAGATATTTTTCTGTAAGTGGCTTGCCTTGCAGCATGGATAAGACTGCTGTATGAATTTTATTTCCTAAAGAATTACTTGATACTTTATTTTGTATTTCACATGAAAATTAAGTGAAACGTACCGTCGCTGCTGCTCATTGAAATATCAGCCTGATGTACTTCCCCAAGTTCAACCGCGTCTAATATAGCTGTAAATGACTGTGAAGAAACAGCGGTCTGTTTATTGTGAAGGCTTAAATACCAAGAGGAACATGTGCATGTCTGGCTCACATCACAACATTTTAATTAAGTCCACCTATAGATGCAAGTAATTGAATGTAATGCATTTGTCACACATTCGCTCTCACAGTGCCACACTTCTTAAGATGCTTACTTCTTGCACAGATTTTCCTGCATTTTTTCAAAGAACTATTTTGCGATAAAAACTGTGTATGTAAAAAAAAGAAACAATGGTGGTACAGTAACAAGGGGAGGTTCTCTGTAGATTGGCATAGCCTATAGGAATGTAGGGTTTCATTGGCAACATTTGGTTGAGTGCAAGTCAGAGTAAAATTGCAGGATTACCATGACCACCCCACACCCTCATGTTTTCGACCCAATTTGATTGTTTGTGACTCTTGTTAGATGGCTTGCCACCTGGTTTTCCATAGGGAGACATTTTTCAGTCCATGATTCAAATGCGTCCATGTACCCCTATATATAGTTGCTTGGGCTGCCTTGTGATCTTACCATGGATCGTGCTCACAGAGTGCTGTCACACCCCCCCGAAACAACATAAGATACCCCAGAATGCTTTTTTGCCACACGGTCAGCTACTAGAGTAGCCTGCGGTACCTCTGCTTTGGAGTATGAGGGGTCCACTATATCCATTTCTCAGGACTTATCCCTTATGACCTTATGTAAACACAACCTTATGCGGCTCTTGCTAGAGATCCTGAAGTACAGAAAAATTATCTATCGGTGGCTACACCCTTTTGGGCTGTTGATAAACACACCTGGCAGGAAGGTGGTGATTAGAGCCTATGCTGACCTCCAGCGCATTTACGAGGCCTTGGACATTGATGCCTTGGACGTTCCAGATTGGTACCTCACCCAGAATATTTTGTCTCTACCATCATTGCTGATGGTCACCCCCTGGACGGCTGTGTCCTGTTCAAGACCTCATCGAGCGAGACCCACTCCTTTGTTTTAAAGGGAACCTGTCATCAACTTTATGCTACCCATACTAACGGCAGCATAAAGTAGAGACAGGTGAGTTGATTTCAGCGGTCTGTCATTTATAAGTTAAAAGTAAGTGGTTGCCAAGAACCAACATCACAATCATTGCAGACTGGGCCTGAAAAAGAGTCACGGCCACCTGAGAAGAGTCATGGTTATTCATGAATTCCTGCTCTCCCTGCCCACATGCTGATGATGGACAGTCTTCTACCTAGTTTTCTCCCTTTCTCTCTAGGAAATAACTGCCAATCATCAGTAGATTAGCGGGAGAGCAGGAGATTATGAATAACCATGACTCTTCTCAGGTAGATTTGACTCTTTTCAAGGTCTGGGCTGCAATGATTATGATGCTGGTTCTCGGCAACCACTTACATTTAGCTCATGAGTGACACACCGCTGAAATCAGCATTTTTGTCCCTATTTTATGCTGCCCTCAGTGAGGTCACCATAAAGTTGATGACAGGTTCCCTTTAAGTTACATTTTTTTTCTTTCTGAAGCACATGCTTTTTGCTTAGTGAGCTGAAGGCTGAGCAAGTTTTATTGCTTGTTCCTGGTTATGTTCCCACATTTTTTCCTATCATTTCCCTCCCCCTTCGTTTCCCAGAACCCTTTATTCTACCTGCATTGGTATATGTGGTACACTGTGGACCGGTGGATGGGATGCAAAAGAAGTTCAATCTCAGCATTTCTCTTGCTTATATTCTACCTTTATTTTCTAGTGACCATGGCTGAAACAATCATCTGTTCTTACAATGTGAAGGGTCTGAATGCACCAACAAAGAGGAGCCAAATAGTAGGTTTTTACAAAAGAACCAGGTAGAAATAGTGTTTCTACAAGAAATGAACTTTAGACTTTAGAGCTAAACATTTACCATGCCCACTCATCTAAATTACAACCAGTGGTTTCATAGTACCTCCCCATCTTCTAGGCTTTAACACTGCTGTTTTTTGTAAGTTTTGTAATCGTATAAATTAGAAAGTAATTTACATTTACTCCATATATACCAAACAGTCCCCCCACAAATTACACTTTTTCCTGGATAATATCTCATCCAACCATGACAATGTAACAATAAAAAGTTATGTTTTGCTGAAATGTAACGAGCAAAGACAAAAAAATGTAGGCTGGCCATACATAAATTTAATTAAATTTTTAAATTAAATAATTGCTGGGCAAATGGCTAAACATACAGTCCAGAGTCCAGAACAAGGACAGGGATGTGAATCACTGCCAGACACCTCTGACATTGGCTTATCTCATTAAGAACAAAGGGATTAGGCAGTTGATAACGTCATAGTGAAGCCCCACCCTGTGCACTGGCTGGAGGAAAATCTGGCAGAATAAAAGTTCATATTCACACTACCCCTGATGATAAAAGCTACGCATAAGCTATGTTTATACTGCTCTCCCCAGCCCCACCTATTGATTTCAGTGGTTAAGTCTGGTCTAAACTGCTGACAGATTCCCTTTCAAGGGGTTTTCTGAGACTTTTCTACTGATTACCTATCCTCAGGATAGGTCATCAGTACCTGGTTGGTGAGGGTCCAACATCTGGGACCTTCACCGATCAACTGTTTGAGAAGGCCATGGCGATCGGAGTAGTACCACAGCTGTGCTTCGGCCATGTGATGTCACGTTCATCGGTCACATGGCCTAAGCACAGCTCAGCCCCATTGTACTGGATGGGGCTGAGCTGCAATAACAGGCACACCACTATACAATGTACAGCAGGGTGCTTGGTGAGCTGAGAGAAGACTGTGGTGCTACTGTTAGTGCCAGTGCCTTCTAAAAGGGTCTCAAGTGGGACACTCACCTATCAGATACTAATGACCTATCAAGAGGATAGGCCATCAGTAAACAAAACTTGAAAAACCCACTTACGGTCCACAGAACCGGCCATTAAGGGGTTACAAATACATTGGAGGACTTATGCCACAACAAATATAATTGTTTCTTCTTTTATGGAAGGTCAGTGACAGTTCATGAGCAACTTATTTTTGAAGGCTTTATGCATTAGACATTGGCTGTGCCTAAGCATTTGCTTCCATGGGTAAAAAGTTTAGATTTACTAATGAAAGAAATACAGTATAGTCTAAATTACTTGGAGTGGTCTAAAGCCTGGACCACAGTCAGTCATTCCAGAAAGTGCTCTATTAAAGCTGTATTAAAGGAATTATATTTTTCCATTTGCCAAACTAGCTTGCTTATGGGACACACAGAAGACTGTTTATCTGCTAGGTAAATGAAAGGGCATCTAGTCTAAAGGACACAAAGGAGAGGTAACCTCAAAAGCTTTTTCTGCTGGAATTGAAGTAATGGCAGTGTGCTGTACAACTAATCATCTTGCAGAGGGTCAGGGTTGAGTCCTCAGTTTGAAAAGGTTAAAGGGTGCCTGTCAGCAGTTTTGACCATGCTAAACCTCCGACTGCCCTCTGTAGGGGCTGAGGAGGGCAATACAAGCATAACTTTTGTGGAGCTTCTATTATAAGGAGTAATAAAAATATCACAAATTTATTCTGACAAATTCTACTCTCTGAAGTGCCCAAGGAAAGGCATCATTTTGAAGTGCTCTGTATTGAGATGCTTCAGACTCCCCCCTCCACCTGCTCTGAGTGACAACTATTCTGGTCTCCTGATTGGATGCCACCACTGTCACAGAGAGGCAGGGTTGTGAAGCAGCCGAATGCAGAGAGCACTTCACAGTGAAGTTCTACCTTCTGGGCACTTGAAGGATCAGAACCTGGCAGAATAAAAGTTCATATTCTCACTACTCCTGATTAGAAAACAACATGTATGTTTGTACTGCTCTCCCCAGCACCCAGCTAGTGCTATCAGAAGTTTAACTTGGTTAATACTGCTGACAGACTCTCAGGATGCTCCAAGGACCAGTATACCACAGTCTGTTGTATTATAGTTTAACTACTAATGTTTGCAAATCATTTATACATATTTGTACAGTGGGGACAATATGCAATGTCACAACACTGTGTAGGGACAATATTATTTGAGTGGTTCTGGGATGGGCACATGGTGGTGCTGTGTAGTTATGAGTTTGTTCAGGGGTCAATCTAAACAAGCAGAGCTGAAGTGTACAAGATGGGCAATAGGGGTGCACCCAGCCTTTCTGCTGCTTGAGGTGAAAACTGAAATGGTGACCCCCCATGCCAATTTCTTTACCTAACCCCTTTGCCACAATGGCCCTTCTCCTGTCCCCCTCTTGCCCCTTCCTGATGCTGCCTGAGGCGATCGCCTCACCTGGCCTCATTGGTGGTGCATTGGTGGTGGATTTTTTTTACGGATTTTGTTGCAGATTTCAGAGCGGATAGCACCCCCTTTGAAATTAATGGAGTCATCTGCTTTAGAAAATTTATTTATTCATTATTTACTTCATTTATTATTCATTATTTACGCAGCAAAATGTTATTCCGCAGCAGAACGCAGAGCTTGACATTGTCTTCCCCATAGGATAACATGGGGGAAATCAAAATACTGCGTATTTTCTGCTGGATTTGTCCACCAAGTGTGAAGGCTTCCTAGATATTACAATAGTTAGCAAATAAGCATCACTCAAAGGTATTGGTTTCCCCCCCAAAAAAAATCTCGTCTCACGACTGCATTATACCTTGTGAACTGAAAACGAAGTAAAGCATGCTTTGCCTTACCTCATCATCTTCTCCATTGATCACATGCTGCCAGTTTATATATCTATGTCCCGTGTCTCCATGTTTCCCATGTAAACAAACACCAATACTTAATTTATTTTTCTGCTCCGACGTGTCAGAAACAAAAACAGTCACGGAATATGTAACAGCTGTAAAACAAGACATTACAAATATACTGAGAATGACAGGTGAGGGTTTCATTTTTTACCAAGTTAAAATGAAATCAGCAATCGCAAAAATATAAAGATAAAAAGAAACTATAAACACTTTGTTTTTTGACATATTCAGCTCTAATTATAACTATATATAACCTATATATAACTCTCTATTTTTATATGGGTCCAGGAAGCTGAGATATAGGGAACTGTTTGGAGTAAGAAAATAGCAGGAAGCAGAAATACGCAATCCTGCAGAGCAATTTTGTTTGAAGCAGTATTCACATGTGCTGTTTTTTTTTTCTTTTGTATTTTAGCAACGGTTTGACAAACATTGTTTCAAAAAGAACAGAAAAAACAATATATAGGTAAAGAAAATCACAAGTGATACTGTAGATTCTTCCAATGGCATAGTAACCTCACCATAAATTCCCTTTGAACATCATCTTTTGCAGTTTTTACAGCACACAATGTAGCTAGATGCTTGGCGAAAGGCAATAGTAAAATGTAAAATGCACTACAAACAGTGGAATAGGTTCACTAATACTAGAATTTAAAATAAGGTGTAATGTAGCAAATGTGTTGTGCCAGAAAAGTAGAATATTCTTGCCTGTTTTGTTGGTGAAAGTAAGCATTTGCAATACATTTATGTAGTATTTGTACTATTTTTAGAGTGGTTTGCGCCATACCTGCAATTTGCATCTACTAAGGGGCGGACAGATGTTTTGTGGGCGGGGCTACATTTTAGCTAGATTTATCATCGCGACTTTTTGTAAAAAAATAAAAGTTGCACATGTACTTCAGTCCCCTGGTAGTAGGGAAACTTTGTAATAAATATGATTAGACTTTAGTCGAATACATATTCCATAGGAATTTCATTGGCTTGTGACATTTTGTAAATTTGTTTTAAAAAAAAAACATGCACAATCCATGACAGAAACTAAAAAAATAAATAAAAATAAGAGCAAAAAGTTATACATAACTCCCTTTAACAGGCAGTCTAAACATGTGCAAGATATCATAGTTCCCAAATGGAAGGCAGGAAGTATCTGTTAGGGTTAGAAAAGAAATAAGCAGTGCTCCATAGGGTGCACCATAGGGAGTACCATGTATCTTCAGACCCCCATAAATTGGAGGCTCACCTGTATACAGTAGATTGTGCTCCATTAGGCACAACTCTAATGTATGCTCCTCAGGATCGCAAAAGTTATATAGGATGCAGCCACAGTGACACAAGCTTCAAGGACAGGTGCCCAAGTCTTCCAAGGAGATAAGTAGAGTTGAGAATGGTGGACTGCAAGGCGCAAAAGGACCACATCAACTATCATGCTATTAATGGATTTTTTTTGACCACCTTTAGACTGTCTAGGTCAGTGGTTCTTAACCTTTTCATGACAAGTACCCCCTAGTGACCAGAAGTTCCAACTAATTACTCCAAGGAAGCGAGCAGTGACAAATATTAACAAAATAAGGACATTGTAATACCGCTGTCATAGGCTCTGTTCTAAGCATCTGTCAGCAGTTTCTTTAGATTTGACAGAAAGAATGGAGCAGCATGCAGCACTAATCTTCCTGTCAAAATGACAGACACCACATTAGGATCCATGATGGATGACTGTTACTTTTTCAATTACATTTTGCACTACTAAACACACAGGAGAACATCACATACCTCTTACATCCAGTGATGTCTCCTCTGATACAGATGTTCTCTTTCTAATGTCTTCATTAAGTCATGTCTCTGTAGAGTTTGCCAAATAGATCTTAGGTTCCTAGTTTTCCATCATCCTCTGCACCTTCTGAACACCCCACCCGGCCACCACCAATACTCTGCCCACTGTACTCCCCAATACTATACTGCCAAAAGAGTACAAAGTGGCCATAGGCTGAGTATGTCAAGTGCATTTTCCCTCAGGGGGGTATATTTTGTGCTCACTTGTGCAAGGATGGTTACAACTCCAGTGTAGGCGTGTAGGAGTCAGAAGGTTGCAGACAGTGCTATCTGAACACCAGAGGCAGGAGCCAGTCAGCCAGTGGAGTATACGAGGTGCGAGCGCAGAGGCAGAAGGACTACTTTCGTCTCACTTTAGTTCGATAGCTGGGAGGCACAAAACATGACCAGGATGCTGGGTGCTTCCTGCCATTGCACCCCCCAAAAAAAATTGCGCTAAGCTAATACTGTGCTAGTGTGCCGCCACAGTAATAGTGCTCCCAAAATTCCAAACCAATAGTAATAATTCTCTGGAAGTCCCATAATGGAGAGTGTCCCTAGTAGTAATAGTACCCCTATAGTGCCCTCAGTGGTAATAAGGCCCCTATTGTGCCCGAGACGTAAAAATGTTCCCCATAGTCCTCCAGTAGTAGTAAAGCCCATCATAATGCCCCCAGTAGTAATCATGCCCCAATAAGTAATAATGCCTGCCTATAGTGCCCCCAGTAGTAATAATGCCACCAAGGGTTCCCCAGTTTTACTAATGCCACCTATTATATATATAATTTCAACCACAATGCCCTTCAGTAGTTATAAAGCCACCATAATGTCCCCAGTAGTATTAAAGCCCCGAAAGTGTGCCCTAGTAGTAAATATGCCCCTTTATAGTACTTCCACTAGTATTACTGCCCCCTAAAGTGCCTTACAGTTGTAATGATGCCCACCATAGTGCTGCCCATTAGTAATAACGTCCCATAGTATGCACCAGAAGTAATAATGTCCACTATCATGCCGCCGTAGTAATAAAGTGCCAGTAGAAAAAATGCCTTCTTAAAAGCACCCCTAATAGCGCTAATGCCCGCTTATGATGCGTGTCATTAGAAAAAAATGATTCTTATAGTGCCCCCAATAGCACTAAATCCGCCTTATAATGTGTGCCAGTAAAAAAGTGCCCCCCTATAGTGCTCCCAGTAGTACCAATCTCTTCATAATGCTCCCCCAGTTTCAATAATGACCCCCACCACACCAAAATGGCCCAACAGCATGCTGCCAAAGAAGAATAACAAGCATAAATACCTCAATGCCGCTGTCAATGATGCGGAGCAGGACACAGACTTCATCCAGTCTGCGCCCTGAGCTGCTTGCAGCCTGGCTCATCATAATCATTACGCTGCCTGCTCTGGCCTTGGATAGGCTTCAGGATTAGTGTCTGTAGCCTATCAGAGTGAATTGCAGGGAGACATGGGCTCCCGTCCCTCTCTGCAGCATTCAACTGTATTGAAGTCCTCAGGATGGAGATACAGTTGAACATTGAGAGGTCCGAGTGACCAGCAAAGAAACATTGCTGGCTGCTAGGATAGTCCCGTGTAGTGAGGTATGCATACCACAGGTTGAGAACCACTAGTCTGGTCTAAGGGGGTGGTATATAAAAGTGTGACTTTTTGAAATTTTTTTGGAGTGTCTCCCTGGTATGAAATCCTTTTTTTTCTGACAAATTTACAATTTTGTTAAATTTGCAACCTTTGTGTGATTTTTTTCACAAAAGGTCTCAATGATAAATCTGGCAAGAAATGTAGCTCCACCCAAAAAACATCTCCTTAATATTTGTAAACTGATGGGCATTGCACAAACCACCTTAAAAATGGTGCAAAACACTTGGCTTTTCTGGAGCAGCACATTAATACATTACTTGCTAAGTTTACTCCCAATCAGTTGGCTTAAAGGGGTTGTGCAGGCAGTATACAGTGATGACTTATCCTCAGGACAGGTCATCAATATTTGATCTGCGGGACTCCAACACCTGGAACCCCTGCCGATCAGCTCTTTGAAGTGTGGGCGGTGGTCTGTGCGAGCACTGCTTCCTCTTCATTACACTGCCTGTCGTCTTGGAAGTCTCTACGGTGCAGTGTAATTACAAGCGCTTGTTTCTTTTACTTGAATGGAGTGAGTACTTACACTGCACCGCTGCTGCAAGGGAGACGAAGTGCAGTGTAATGAAGAGGAAGAAGTGCTCACATGGACCTCCACCTCCTACTCAAATAGCTGATCGGCGGTGGTGCCAGGTGTCAGACCCCCACAGATCAGATATTGATGATCTATCCTGAGGATAGGTCATTACTCTTGTCTGCACAACCCTTTTAACCCCTTGACGACCGCCATCTGTGTATATACGTCATATCTGCACATGCCCCGTGCAGATAGCACATATATACAAGTGCAGGCGGCCCTTTAATCCCATCGCTGATCAGCGCTGGGATTAAAGCTCCTGCTCCTGCAATCTAGCAGGAGCAGGTCGGGTCCCAGCTCACAGACAGAGCGGGGACCCAGAGGAGAAGGAGGAGGAGTGTTTTATTACCGCTTCTGTCTTCTCTTCAGCCGGAGGACAGCCGTACCTGGGCGCATGGTGGAGCAGGAAGGAAGCGGCAGCGCCACTTCCTATGTTAGTCTCGGGGCCAGGACAGTGCTGCAGGGTCTAAGGAGACCCTGATCAGCTCTGCCTGTGTCTAATGAACCCACAGGGGGCTGTTTTCCCCTGTAACTGGGGTTCCTGTGGATGCCCCAGTTACAGTGGAAACAGTGGTGAAAAAAAAGTGTTTTAAAAAAAAAAGTCAATGTCCTCCAGAGGTCTTTTAATGACCTCTTGGGGGACATATTATTTGTCAAAAATAAATTAATATATAAGTAAAAAACAAAACAAAAAAAAGTGTAAAAAAAAAATAAAATTAAACACTCAGTCGCCAACGGAAACAGTCACCATAGTCGCCCCGTTCAATAAAATCTATACATGTTATATATCAAAACGATCGTCATCAAATAGGGAACCCATTGCAATAATTAATTTGTGTGTCAGTTTTAATATTTAAAAAATAAAAATCTATAATTAAAAATAATTACTTTTTTTAATAAGAATTAGCGGTTTTTGTCCAAATTACACCTAAAAAAATATAAAAAAATCTTTTAAAAAAACCATTCTAATAAAAAGTCCTAAGTGTCAAGTAAAAAAAATTTCAAAAATTATTTTCGTATTCAAACAAAAAAAAAAATTAGGGTCACTAAACCACCATGTGCCCAAATCACAAAAAGTTGCCTGGACATTCAGGCCTTTTATAGGTCCGGTCATCGGTCATGAAAAGGTTAATCTTGGCAGACTACTTTTTCACACATTGTCACATCTTAAACCGTGACCACTAAAGTGTCTTCTAAACAATCTCTAAAATTCAGAAAATAGAGTCCACTAAACAGTGTCTAAAATCTGTAATAAAAAACGTGTAAAGCATGTGTGCCAGCATTTTGTCTCAATCTCAACTTTTACTTTGTAGCATCAGGTTTTTATTATATTATGCACATTTTGGGGGTCAGGTACTATACTGAAATCCTCCAAAATTAGGGGCAAAGTCGCAGATCGCTATCTGCCACTTTGACCAGCTAACGCCAGATTTAAAATTATGGGTGTGGCATGGGCAGGGAACGGGAGGGGCCGACAGGCCCGTCTCATTCACCATTTTCTACACCTGTTTTAGGCGTTGAAAATGGTCTAAATATAAGACAGTTCAGAAGCTGTCTTACATTTAGAAAGGCGCTGGATGTGCTGAAGTTATGGAGAGGCTGGCACCACTTCATAACTTCAGTGGATGCACCTCCAGCACAGGGCCTTTATTAAGACCTGTCTCTAAAACCCCAGTCTTAATAAATGTTCCCCTTTATTTTTAGGTGATATTGTTGCCTACAAAATTTGGGACATTTGTCCCTGTTACTCAACCAAAATAGCAGGAAACACCCACAAGCCTCCCACTTTAGGGCAGCTGCCATTTCAGCTGCTATAAAGCAAGGAAGTACAGGAAGGGATTGAGTGCTTCCAATATGACTACCCCCTGGAAAGGCTTTATAAATGCATAGCTATAAAAAAACACCCACACATTATTTAAGACCACCATAGGAACATGTTACCTAACCACAGAAAGTATCTGATCAGTGTCCTCCACAGATCATGAGAACAGGATGCTGTAGTCTCCGGAGTAAACATTTGTGCTGCCTCTTCATTATGGGACTTCCAAAGATGACCAAGTACAGTCTCACAGACAGAGAATGAATAGATCTGCCAGGGGTCCCAGCATTCTGACCTCCAGTGATCACATACTGATCACCTATACTGCAGACTGTCTGATAATCCAGTAAAGATGAAATCACACTGATGCCATAATAAAATAACTTTAATGTATAATCTAAAGCACTGCATTGCTTTTAACGACCTAAAAGATATTCAGACTTCTTAAATACATTTTGCAAATTATGCCAATTTCATATTCGCACAGTTTAAGTTTTCGCACTACATAACTCGAAAGCCTCCCTAAAAATCAGTCTGGAAACTTGCTGACTGCTGTAATTTAAAAACATTATTGTAGTCACATTAGTATTCTGGCACATAAATCACAGACTCTCTCCCACATCTCATAGTATAGGGAAATATTTGTCTTCTTTTCTAGTGTATTGTTCAGCACGATAGATAGAGCCCAGCTCAGAATGTCACACTGATGATCTCCATCTGTTTTATACCATTGTGGCTCATGTATAACCAAACTGTCTATAAAATAATGACTTTTTGTATAATTCAACCCTTACGACAGCACAAGTTTATTCCTCTGTTCAGAGCAGGTGTCATAAAGTGGGAGCACGGTGGTAATATTACTTTAAATTATAATTTTAGATCTGTTCAGCTGAGTGCTGTGTGTGGTGCACCTAATCACTGAAGTCAATCTTACTGGAGGAAACAAGAACAGAAAGTATGTAGGTATGATTTCAGTTCTAAATATATGTAAGATCCAACATTCTTCTAGCTTCACTGATGCTCTTCTCCAGAACAGTGGTAAAATCTAGACATTACGGGGGTCAGTTACTGTACTGAAATACGCCTATATTACTTCTCCCCGCTCATGCCAGGTCTAAAATTGTGGGTGTTGCATGGGCGGAGAAGGGGACGGGCCTGTTTTAGGCGTAGAAAATGGTATAAATGTAAGACACCTCAGACCGCAAAACACAACATTCCTGTGAATGTAGCCTAATACAGCGCCCCATAACTCTTACATCCAGTATAATACAGCGACCCATACCTCGTACATCCAGTATAATACAGCGCCCCATACCACTTACATCCAGTGACGTCTCCTCTGATGTAGATGTTCTCTTTCCTCATCTTCTCCTTTCAGACCAAACCGTAATTTTTCAGCCATTTCTCATCTCTGCAGTTTGACAGAAAAAAATCTTAGTTTATTACTTTTCCATCATCCTCCCATCTTCTGGACAAATCATCCTACCACCCCCAGTACTGTGCCACTAGTACCACACAGATAGTGCCCTTCAATAATTATTGGCACACAGTGTCCTAAAATTACTGCGCCCAGCAAATAGTGTCCCTGACAGTAATAGTGTAAACATAACGTCCCCCAGAAATAACTGTGCTGATACTGTGCCAGGGTGCCCCCACAGTAATAGTGCTCCCCAAAGTACCAACTAATAATTCTCTGCCAGAGTACACTTGTTAGTAATAGTGCCCCCAACAGTACTAATGTCCCCACTGTGCCCCAGAAGTAATAATGCTTCAATAGTGCCCATACTAGTAATCATGTTCTCCAGAGAACCCCAGCAGTAATAATTCTCCTTATAATGTGACAGTACAAAAATGCCCCTTTATGTGTGCCAGCGCAAAAAAAAAACCTTTTAATGCCCCCAGTTGAGCTAATGTCCCCATAGTGCCACCATAATGTGCCAGTATAAAATACTCCTATCTAGTGCCCTCAGTAAATGCCCCCATAGTGCTCCTCTCCCCTTTCCTCATAGTGCCCCCATAATGTACCAGTATAAAATGTCCCTATACAGAGCCCCCCCATATAAAATACCCCTTCTTTGTGGCCTCAGTAGATGCCCCCATAGTGCCCCCCAATAATGTGCCAGTAAGAAGTGCCCCCAATAATGTGCCAGTAAGAAGTGCCCCCATAGTGCCCCCCAAAAATGTGCCAGTAAGAAGTTCCCCCATAGTGCCCCCCAATAATGTGCCAGTAAGAAGTGCCCCTATAATGTGCCAGAAGTGCCCCCAAAATTTCCCCACAATAATGTGCCAGTAAGAAGTGCTGCCCCCCCATTGATTCCCCCCCCAAAATCATGTGCCAGTAAGAAATGCCCCCAGTGCCCCCATAGAGCTCCAGTCGGTAATTGCACCATATAAAACAAAAAACAAAACACATACTTACCTCCATGCAGCTATCAGCGATGCGATGCAGGCCTCTTCCGGCCTGTGTCCCGCGCTGTACGGCTCAGGCGGCGCGATGACCTCTGATAGGCTACAGGCACTAGGCCTGCAGCCTATCAGATGAATGGGAAAGGGAGACACCTCTCCCCCGCCCCACAGCCATCTGTATCGCTGTCCTGAGGACGGAGATACAGATGATTATGAAGATGAGTGCTTCCACAATGGAAGAGCTCATCTCCCTCTGCTCCGCCGCCGTTGCGCCACAAGTGTGACCAGGGCCGCGCTGCATCTCGCCTAATTGGCGGTGCAGCTCTGCAAGTGGCAAGGGGGGCCCCTCTGGGACCGCTGCGACCCCTATAGCTACGCCACTGATTCAGGATATACAGGAGATTAATCTCCTGCTGATCCTTTCTATCTGCGGCTGGTGGATGTCTGAGTGGGAAAGGTTTAGCATAGGGTTAGGTCTTACTGCAGACAGGGCACAGTGGGGAGGCTCCTGCCCCAGCCAGCTGGCTTACAGTCAGACATAGGACAGTGAGGAGGAGGATGGGGGACATGAATGATCATCTAGGACACAAAAAGATTTCTTTATCTATCTTTTTTAATTGCAAGATAAAACTAAGTAGAATCAAATGAAAGAGGAGATGAATGAAGAGATGAGATATATTATATTCTACCATTTTGTCTGTTTAGTGTTTCTTTAAAGGAAATCTGTCACATGATTTGAGTGGTTTAACCTAAAAGTATGGCTGTGTTCAATACAGTACCTTCTCTCCAGCTGTAGTCTTCATTCTTTCTTTGGACTTGTGCTTTTCTTTTTATTTGCGTTTTTCTGATATGCTAATTTCAGGTGAAGGAGCCCAGAGGGGCGTTACTATCGATAAACTGAGCCCAGTAACGCCCCCCTCCTGTGCCCAGCCCGCCTTCTTACTCAGCCCACAACGCCCACATTAGCATGCTTGGCCGCCGCCCCCCTCGGCAACGGCACGGCAGCTCTTGAAATCACTCCTCCAGCTGCCTGCCTCTCTCCTCAGAAATCTCTTTGCTTTTGAAGTCAGTGCCTTGATAGGTATTACTATCGCGCAGGCAGCGGGCGGTACTGCGCCTGCGCGATAGTAATACCTATCAAGGCACTGGCTTCAAAAGCATCACTGGGCATGCGCCGACCCAGTGACGTGCCAGCTGTGCTAAGGCCTATCAGAGAGGGAGCTGAGGCAGCTGGAGGAGTGGTTTCAAGAGCTGCCGTGCCGTTGCCGAGGGGGGCAGCAGCCAAGCATGCTAATGTGTCCGTTACTCCTGCCCTGAAGAGGAGTGCTTTAGATGAGTAAGAAGGCGGGCTGGGCACAGGAGGGGGGCGTTACTGGGCTCAGTTTATCGATAGTAACGCCCCTCTGGGCTCCTTCACCTGAAATTAGCATATCAGAAAAACGCAAATAAAAAGAAAAGCACAAGTCCAAAGAAAGAATGAAGACTACAGCTGGAGAGAAGGTACTGTATTGAACACAGCCATACTTTTAGGTTAAACCACTCAAATCATGTGACAGATTTCCTTTAAGTGCCAACTTGAATTGGATTCTTGACCTTGCTAGGAAACCTGTGGAATCTTTCATTTACATAGCAGCTGTGTTTGTAAATTGTGACGGGTAAATACTAAGATCAGGCCGACAGGAAAAAAAGAAGTTTAGATGAATAGTAAAAATAACATAAAAAACCCAAAATAATAATATTAAAGTGCAATACTTAGAGTGTCTGGTGCCAAAATAAAAAAAACAACTACTAATGCTAACCAATATGGTAAATATGGGTCCAGTCCACTTCATGAATGTTAATACCATTGGAAACATTTGTGACTTCAGAGTCTCTAAAAACCTTACTTTGTCTTCATTTGCCAATAACGGAGATACTGAGGGCATCTATATCGATAAGGGACAGCAGCAGCTACACAAACGTCATACAGTTCAGGGGCTATAGTTTCCCAACTCCAAATAGGGAGTGGAAATCATGGCACACAACTGATCCTGGCCAAAATCTGAAAGGAGCTAACTCAGAATAAGCTGAAGGTGTGATCAGTTGACAACCTAAGTCCCTCTCCTGGCACCCCTGGCAAACAGTTGACTCTGCAAGGGACAGCAACAGCCAATCAAGAAAATTAGTATTGTGTAATGGGCCTTCAGAAAAATGGCTGTCCATGCAGTACACAGATGACTGGATTTCACGTAGATCGGAGCCCCATCGCCTCTATGATTCTCATATGGCCTAAAAGGGAACATGGACTGGGGTTGTCTTTATGAGAAAACCATTCGGCTTACAATACAAAAATGACAACAGAGTCCAAAACTACAATTCGCCATTTATAATACTTGAGTCCTCTTATGTGGCAGAGGAGCTTTTGACCTATGTCAAGCACCAGGGTCATGATGAAACGGCCACCTCTACACCCCCTATATAGGGGCACCCCCTATAGTTATGCATAAAAGCCAAAAATCTATACATTTCAATATACAATAGAACACAACATTTCATCCTGATAATTCAGAA
Organism: Rhinella marina; assembly: GCA_900303285.1. Classification (NCBI taxonomy): domain Eukaryota; kingdom Metazoa; phylum Chordata; class Amphibia; order Anura; family Bufonidae; genus Rhinella; species Rhinella marina. Next base: position 425,645 of record ONZH01007975.1, on the reverse strand, counting down.
TATATTTTTCTCAAACAATTTATTGCTGGAATTAACACGATTTGTATTATTTTTAATAACTTAACAACTTTATAATGGGACATGCACATCAGACTAATATTGCTAGATGCTTTCGGTGTCAGATACAGGCGCAAACTATTTGTAACAAGCTTTACATAATATTTTCTGTGTTTGTGCTGATCGTGAATGTGGATCACATAAATTGCGACTATAATTTTCATAAAATGCTGGTCATGATCCAGCAGCGGGTCTCATGAGCCAGCGTAATAATATTATAGGAGAGCAACTGATTTCATTACTTTATTGTTAATCTTTTTATTTCCAGAATTCGACTGAAGCTACGCAGTCCCTTGTGGCCTATATCACTGCAGTTAACCTCATTGCTGTTCTGGTGACCCATGATATGGTTATATATATTTATATGCCAGGGGGGCATAGTTGTAGCTGACACACAAAAATAGCAGAGCCCTTTATGTTCTAACACTATTTCCCATAAAAAACCACACAATACAGGCTTGTAATTAAACATGCAATTAACATGTCACCTTATTGTCAGTGCAGGGATCCTTACATGTCCAGTATCACTGCACTGCCCAAACAAGGGTGACATAAACCAAGTCTCATGGAGAAGAGTTAAAGAGGACCTTTCATGGGTCCACACTCTGCTAAATAAGTAGCAGGTTTTGGAGGTCATGGGCTGGGGAGTCGGGAGAACTTACTATTTCTTCAGGGCGCAGCTCCGTTGGCCCGCTGTGCCCCTGTAAAGATCTGGTTCACGCTATGCAAATGCATAGCATCGGAACAGGGAGGAGGAGACGCCAGGGATTCTCAATGGGCGTCTCCTTCTCCCTGGCTGTAGCGCTGTCCAATTACAGCGGAGAGCGTCACAGCCAGGGAGAAACCTTCCCTGAAGAAATAGTAAGTTCCCCCAACTCCCCAGCCCATGCTCTCCAAAACCTGCTACTTATTTAGCAGAGTGTGGACCCATGAAAGGTCCTCTTTAAGCCTCTTTCACATGTCCATGGTGGTCAGTGGTTCATCCATGAAGATGATGAAAGATCCGTGTTTGGTCCTTATGTCCATTTTTTGCCGCTTGTGTGTCATCTGTTTTTCCACATACACTGCCAGGTTGAAAATTACCAATGGTCTGTGAAAACCATTGACTAAACATGTTCTGTCCGTGGCTTTCATGGCCCCCTAGACTTTAAAGGGGTTCTCAAAGTTATATTTATTGATGACTTATCCTCAGGATAGGTCATCAATGTCAGATCGGCGGGGGTCCGAAACCCGGCACCCCCGCTGATCAGCTGTTTGAAGAGGAGGCGCGCGCCGTATCAGCGCTGCCTCCTCTTCATTGTTTACACGCTAGCCGTAACATGGGTAGCGGTGAGCAGGTGTAATTACACCTAACCTCCCCATGCATTTCAATGGGAAGAATCGCTCCCATAGACTTGTATAGGAACAATCCTCTGATACTGATGACCTATCCTGAGGATAGGTCATCAATAAATATAACTTGGAGAACCCCTTTAACGCATTCCTCCTAACTTTTTGGACGTTCAAAGAGGGATACTTATGGTTCATTGCGCGATAGATTGATTTTTCCTGCGTATTTATATGCTTTAATAGTTTTATCTTACAAAATACAAAAATTATCTGAATATAGAAATTTCTGAAATTCAAATTGCATCAAATAATGAAATAATATACAGTACAGACCAAAAGTTTGGACACACCTTCTCATTCAAAGAGTTTTCTGTATTTTCATGACTATGAAAATTGTAGATTCACACTGAAGGCATCAAAACTATGAATTAACACATGTGGAATTATATACTTAACAAAAAAGTGTGAAACAACTGAAAATATGTCTTATATTCTAGCTTCTTCAAAGTAGCCACCTTGTGCTTTGATTATTTCTTTGCACATTCTTGGCATTCTCTTGGTGAGCTTCAAGAGGTAGTCACCTAAAATAGTTTTCACTTCACAGGTGTGCCCTGTCAGGTTTAATAAGTGGGATTTCTTGCCTTATAAATGGGGTTGGGACCATGAGTTGTGTTGGGCAGAAGTCAGGTGGATACACAGCTGATAGTCCTACTGAATAGACTGTTAGAATTTGTATTATGGCAAGAAGTGAGTAAACTTCTAAGTAAAGAAAAACAGCTAAGTAAAGAAAAACGAGTGGCCATCATTACTTTAGGAAATGAAGGTCAGTCAGCCCGAAAAATTGGGAAAACTTTGAAAGTGTCCCCAAGTGCAGTCGAAAAACCATCAAGCGCTACAAAGAAACTGGCTCACATGAGGACCGCCCCAGGAAAGGAAGACCAAGAGTCACCTCTGCTGCAGAGGATACGTTCATCCGAGTCACCAGCCTCAGAAATCGCAGGTTAACAGCAGCTCAGATTAGAGACCAGGTCAATGCCACACAGAGTTCTAGCAGCAGACACATCTCTACAACAACTGTTAAGAGGAGACTGTGTGCAGCAGGCCTTCATGGTAAAATAGCTGCTAGGAAACCACTGCTAAGGACAGGCAACAAGCAGAAGAGACTTGTTTGGGCTAAAGAACACAAGGAATGGACATTAGACCAGTGGAAATCTGTGCTTTGGTCTGATGAGTCCAAATTTGAGATCTTTGGTTCCAACCACAGTGTCTTTGTGTGATGCAGAAAAGGTGAACGGATGGACTCTACATGCCTGGTTCCCACCGTGAAGCATGGAGGAGGAGGTGTGATGGTGTGGGGGTGCTTTGCTGGTGACACTGTTGGGGATTTATTCAAAATTGAAGGCATACTGAACCAGCATGGCTACCACAGCATCTTGCAGCGGCATGCTATTCCATCCGGTTTGTGTTTAGTTGGACCATCATTTATTTATCAACAGGACAATGACCCCAAACACACCTCCAGGCTGTGTAAGGGCTATTTGACCAAGAAGGAGAGTGATGGGGTGCTACGCCAGATGATCTGGCCTCCACAGTCACCAGACCTGAACCTAATCGAGATGGGGTGAGCTGGACCGCAGAGTGAAGGCAAAAGGGCCAACAAGTGCTAAGCATCTCTGGGAACTCCTTCAATACTGTTGGAATACCATTTCAGGTGACTACCTCTTGAAGCTCATCAAGAGAATGCCAAGAGTGTGAAGAGCAGTAATCAAAGCAAAAGGTGACTACTTTGAAGAACCTAGAATATAAGACATATTTTCAGTTGTTTCACACTTTTTTGTTAAGTATATAATTCCACATGTGTTAATTCATAGTTTTGATGCCTTCAGTGTGAATCTACAATTTTCATAGTCATGAAAATACAGAAAACTCTTTGAATGAGGTGTGTCTAAACTTTTGGTCTGTACTGTACAAGAGGGGCTCTAATATACAGATAGGAACCAGAGAAACACTTTCTAAGTCAATATTGCAAATTCAATAATGAAAATCTATCCCTTAGATCAGGGATGCTCAACCTGTGGCCCTCCAGCTGTTGCAAAACTACAACTCTCCGCATGCCCTAATAGCTATAGGCTCCCCTCCCATTTAACCGCTTATGATGATAATTGATAAAATGATGTGATGAGGATGAGTTATAATAAATGAGTAACTGAAATATACTAAAGGTTACAAAAGAGAAGAAAAAATTGATTAATAAAAATATGACACATGATTGGTAATATTGAAGGGTGTAGGATGGTATCATGATAATAGGTAAATAGTAATTAAAATGGGGATAAATTCATAATGATTAAGTGAATATATTAATTCATGATAAATATATAATTAAATAAGGTATAAAATGTGAGAACTGCAAGATTAAGTCCTGACATATTACAATTCAGCTAAAGTTTACAAGCAGGCGCAGTAGAAGAGGAGAAACCCCTGGTGTCTAAGTCGGAAGACATGCGCAATAGAGAGAATCATATGACAGATGTCTAAGTCCAAAGACATGCACAGTAGAGGTGAAGGTACGCGCAATGTATAAGTCCGAAGACCAGCGCATGAGGAGACACGGAAGGGCGATACAAGAGTGACATGGGTGAGTACGTCACCCATGAAAGGAGGAGTAGAAAGAAGATATCAAATAGGAGACACCAGCACAAGAGGTGTGAGGGAGATGAAATTGTCACACCTAATAGAATAGGTGGAAGGAGTGGTGATGTCACTATGGAAGGCTATAAAGAGAACCGTCCTGCACTCCAGGAACTCTCACTGCCCGGTTCCCCTGAGGACGCCAGAGAACTGGCGAAACATGTTGGGGGGCAGTGTTTAGGGAGTTTTTAAAAGCAGTGTGGAGCCTATCCTTGGCCTTAGGTTATAAATACAAGCAATAGATAACGAGAATGTATTAAGGGAAGCTGGACCCAGCGTACGGTTACCAGACTTCATAGCAAAATAGGCAAGCTGCAACAAACTAACAACAGAGAGAAGTAACAAGGAGCATTATTAGGAAGGCAACACTGATACGTTTAACTTTAGTGTCTGGCCAATTGATGTTTGATTTTCTTTTAAAATTATGATTAAAAGTCAAGCTTTAACAGCAAAAGACATATGAAAAAAGAGGCACTAATAGTCATATAACTAACTTAAAAAAATATAATTAAATGCTTTCACATATGTCTAGGTCCCGATATTGTAAAAGAGGCTAAATTAGGGGTTAAGACATTGATGAGGTCACCACACCTACCCAGTGTGATTACTTGGTGATGTCACATGTCAACGCACGCGAGAATGTGCACATTTTCTTCAATCAAGATGGCCTCTCCAGCGTCAAATGTATGAGGGGACTATGCATTTCAGGAAATTTGGATTCACGACAAATCAAATTTTATCCTGAAATTTGTATTGAATTCCACTTTGTTAATTTCGATTCGCTCAACACTAGTTGACACTATGATCTTCCTGAAGTAATTCACTAGCAGACACTTACTGGAAGTCAGCCGTCACACTTTCCAGTTCAGAAGTGTGCTTTGTGGTGATTTGAAGGATGCTGGGACAGAAATATCTACTACAATATTTCTGTCCAAGTGTAAGTAAGTTTTATTCACCGCGATTCACTTGCTGTCAGCCGGAGTTCTCTGATGAATTTTGGAAGTCCTCAGGGAGGTCAGGCCGCTAGTGAATCAGGCTGAAAGAGATTTACACCGTTTCGCTTCTAGCCTGCTACTAAAAAGGTGCCAGCAGGTTTAATACAGATGTGAGGGGAATGAGTTAGAGAGGAACGGCGACGAAATGTGTAACTACTGGTAAGAGGGAGTGAATTTATTGCTAGAGGCAAAGGGCGTGCTGGTAGAAAGGTTATAGGTTACTATAGATAAACTGAGGTATAGATTACAAGGTATATATCCATTCAAATACTGCCAGCATGCTTTTCTGAAGGACTAATGCTAACTATCTGGCCGGCTACATAATCTTTTAAATAGTCAGGAGTATGCAGCTGGGGCTCAGCAGGGTGCACTTAAATTAAACTCCCAGTGCAATGGATTTCCTTAAATTTTTGAAAATGACCTGATAGGCCAGCATCCGTGACAATCTTCAGGGTCACATGACAGCACTGTTAGCATCAGGGTCATGTAACCATGAAGAGCACCACAAAGAATGATTCGGTACTGAGGATCATAGCACAGGGACTGACTGTGGGGTGCTCTACTCCAACTCAGGTCCCAGGCCTCACACAGGTCAAAAGCATCAACTTGGAGCAAGAATGTTTCATTCCAGTCCTGGACAGCTGCATGCACACACACTGCATATTGTGCCCCAGCAGTGCCTATATACCCGGGCTATAAGCCCTACTACTGGTACAATACTCCAGGACAGGGTTAATGCAAAGGGTAAATTGTTGTAATGTTGTGTTGCCAAATGAAGTGTTCTAACTTACTGTATTTGTATACCTAAAAGTACTGTATGGACAAGCAAGGGTTAACACTTTGGCTCATCCCCTTAGGTTGCAGGAGATGGACCTGGGTCTGGACACTGATTAGTGACTAGACAGACTAGTTGTGCTACAGTGAGGACCCATGTGCATGTTTATCCGAGTTAGGCCCGAGCTCAGAGAACCTTCATCTCTGACACAATCTACGGCCAAGTAGGCTTCTTCATCTAAAAGTGCTTGGGAGAGAAAGAGAGGAAGTTAGAAGATCCAAAATCTGCAAGGCCGTGTATTGAAGTCAGTCAGCACGGTATTGTGCAGGTTGATAGCGGAGAGAGACTTTGCTGCTGTGAGGGGGAACATTGCTAATGCACCCTTCCACACTTTGAGATGGTCTGGCCAGCCGTATCTTAAATCTGTATCCCTCAGCCTGAGAATTACAGAAATATTTACAAGGAATATCACTGCATGCCTAAGGTTCTGCAGAGAAACTTTAGAGAGACAGAGAGAAGGATTACTGCAACCCCCATCTCTGTCCGAATGTTGCCACTGGGAAAGAATTGCACTACTTGAAATTGTGCCTTGCTACTGTTGGATGTACTACTACTCATATTCTTCACTTTAGTAAAGAGAGACTTACTTATTGCCACCGAGTGGCTGGATATTGACTCGCCTTCCCCATTGCACCGGTTTATTTACCTTGCACAGTGCCAAAGCACTTAACATCAAAGGCTGACCAATACTCTTGTTGGATGAATTCAACAGATGGTTTCCACATGTTTTCTTTTCTACACGCTTTAAAAAGACTCAGAGTCGAAACGTCGCTTGTTTGGTGAAAAAAACTGAGGAATTATTTGAAAGACAAATAGTGCTGCAGTATCTTCTACACTGTAAATCACTGCAGATCTGCAGTATGAAATCAGCCTAAGACTTGTCAGGCTAGTGCAGATCATCAACCACATCGATGTTCACATCCTCACCTTACATGTGTGCATAAGAAAGATGTGGTAACCTGCTAAGCTGCATTGCTGTTAGCAATGGCGTTAGATATGATATACAATATAATTTGTTAATATGATGCAGTTGTGTCTGTGTGGTACTCAGTTGCATGTAGCCGTATCCTTGTAGAAGTTCTCCTTTGACACTCTGTTATAAAGTATAATATACAATAGCACTATAGTGCAAATACTGTATAAGAATATGATATCTATAAAAAGGAATCAGAGGCAGTATTGGAATTATAGGTGAACACACTGCATATCCACAGTGTATGTCTTCTCAGAAAAGAAACCATTATATTGAATCCTCGAAGACATGTACAGGACATAAACAATAAATAGGAGCTGACCGTGTGAAGTCGGTCAGTAATGTGTCCAAGGGCCAATCTTAATTGGATATCAGGATGGCTGACAAGAAAGAAATAATGGTCTGAAACTGTCCTGGCCATTGTCTGTACAGTCCTGGTATATTGTGACTCTCTGACAGGTGAGTCTATCTGCCTAAGACAAACACTCTTGAGACCCGGTGACTTTCATGTCTTTCATGGACATCAAATCAATATCGTTCATCAAAGCACAGAGCTGCCACTCATTTCAATCACTTGATCTGGGGGTTTATGAAAGTTTCATAGTCTGAGCAATGTCAGTTTTCCATTAAAAGTTTCGGCCATGCATTGATTTGTATTGTGAGCTTAGCTTTTGTTTGCTTATTGTTTTGATGTAATATCTGTAGATACCAATCGAGCACTCGTTTAAAGGATGTTGTTTAATAATCAATTCCACTGTATTACTGGGCACTTTCCTCTTGATGACAACGACTTTAGGTATTTGTGATTCACGGGAGATAAAGGAGACCAAGAAAAGAATCAGTCAGATTTCAACTGGATGATTTAATGAGGTATTTGGTTTTAAGTATTGTGTAATAGTCATGTGCAGTACCCTAGAACAGAGTTCAGTCATGGCCAAAAGTTTTGAGAATGATACAAATATTAATTTTTACAAAGTCTACTGCTTCAGTTTTTATAACGGCAATTTGCATATACTCCAGAATGTTATAAAGAGTGATCAGCTTAACAGCAATTACTTGCAAAGTCAATATTTGCCAAGAAAATGAACTTTATCTCCCAAAACACATTTCAACATCATTGCAGCCCTGCCTTAAAAGGACCAGCTAACATCGTTTCAGTGATTGCTCCATTAACACAGGTGTGGGTGTTGATGAGGACAGGGCTGGAGATCAATCTGTCATGATTAAGTAAGAATGACACCACTGGACACTTTAAAAGGAGGCTGGTGCTTGGCATCATTGTTTCTCTTCTGTTAACCATGGTTATCTCTAAAGAAATACGTGCAGTCATCATTGCACTGCACAAAAATGGCCTTTTTCCTGTTTATAGGGGATAATGTCAAACAACCGGAATACCCCTTTAAAGCGGCAATATCCAAACTGCGGCCCTCCAGCTATTGCAACTACAAGGCAGAGCATGCAAAGAAGTTTAGTTTTGCACCAGATGGAGGTTGGGCGTCCCTGACAAAGTGTATCTAAACTTTTAAATAAAGTGTATTAAAACCTATTGCAGGTACCTTAAAATGACATTTTCTAACACTTTTTTCTCTATGAGAAATAGGCGCTGAATTCAGGTGCCTGTAGCACTTTATAAACCATACTCTCATACACCAATGACATAACAGTGGTGTATGGGAGTAAGGATCTCACTGGGGCTGCAGCGAGTGATGTATAGCACACATCACTGCTCCTGCCTAGGGTGACCAGATCTGGGTTTCTGAAAAGGAGGACACTTTTTTTTTTTCTTTTTTTTTTGGGAGGGGGGGGGACGCCCCCACCCCCCACCCCCCGCCCGAAAAAAAAGGTGTGCTCCATTTCAGAAATAAAATAATAAAGGGAAATTCAGGTCCCCCCATTCCCTGGGGTATAGTGTAATGCCATTACACTATACCCCAGGGAATGGGGACCCGAACTTCCCTTTATTATTTTCCGTTATAATATGGTTATAACAGAAAATAATTGTTAAAATGGCCCTTAGAGGTTAAAAATAATTTCAAAAAACTCACCTTTTCCACTTGTTCGCGGCGCAGCCGGTCCGGTGTCTTCTTTCTTCTTTCACCTTGCAGGACCTGCAAAAGGACCTTTGGTGACGTCACCACGCGGTGAGCGCTCTCACCACGTGGTGACCGCAGTGACGTCACCAAAGGTCCTTTTGCAGGTCCTGCAAGGCCGGGAAAGAAGAAAGAAGACACCGGACCGGCTGCGCCGCGAACAAGTGGAAAAGGTGAGTTTGTTTTTATTATTTTTAACCCTAAAGGCCATTTTAAAAGTTAAAATGACTTTGTTGGACTGCCTCAAACTGTTTGAGTCAAACATAAATTATGTTTGACTCAAACAGTTTGAGGCAGTCCAACAAAATCCCGGACGATTTTCCAATTCCCCCCGGACATTTTTTTAATGTCCAAAAGTAGGACATGTCCGGGGAAAAGAGGATGTCTGGTCACCCTACTCCTGCCTGTCTGCTTTGGCAAAGCCGGGCACAGATGGGCTATGTCAGGCTTTAGCAGAGTGGGCACAGGGTGCCATATATATGAGAGCACTTCTGAGCGAGTGCAGGGCAGGGGCCAGCATACACATTGCTCATCCTGCCTGTGCCCACTGTGCTAAAGCCTGACATAGTCCATCCCCCCACATCTGAACTCATTTTGCTGCTGATACTCAGTGTGCACTAGGCCCCCCCACCTCCACAGTTCATGGTGAGGGAAGACAGCCCTTTGGACAACCACACTGTCCTCTAGCTTGAACAGCAAGCAGAGTTCATGGGAGGAGGGAGGGAGCACACTGTCCTCTATATGAAAAGCCTTATACACAGAACAGTGTACCCTGTACAGTACCCTGCCTATATTGGCGGTACACCACTGAGACAAACATCATTCCTGTTGAAAGAACAATCCCTGAGGGAAAGCTGGAGAAGACATTCATAGAATGTGTAGGATCACAAGGCCGTGCGTGTTAGCAAGGTCTTTGCTCGTTATGGTTATAGACTTTGCAAGTATTGCAAAGTATATAGAAGGAGGTCAAGGAATACTACTATTATCATCATTGCTGCTGTTTGTCTACATAAAGCTATTGGAAAGAGGCTGCACTGGGACTTGCCTTGGAACTCTGTCTTGATATTGTTGGATGTACTACAATTCCCATTCTGCACTTTAGTAAAGAGAGACTTGTTTATTTTCTACAATTGGCCTGGTTACTAACCCCAGCACTATAAACCAGGCATAGCATCTACATCTCCTGCCTTGCACCTGTACAACACTCAAAACGCTGAGGTAGGAGTCCCAAACATCAGGGTGTGCCCTGAAGAAAGGGTGTGCCAACTTATCACTGCCCTTGCCCTAGGGAGCATAGGTGTGAGGATGGCCACTGTGTTATTACAGCCAGAGCCACTACCACTCTCATCCTCCGCTCCCACTCCTCTGGGACGTGTGGCATATGTAGTATATGAAAACTATCCTCAACCGTTCACAGAAATTTTGCTGAAGAAGAGATGCTGTACCAGGCATGGCAGGAATGTGCAGGGATTGATACTGGGCATTCATTGAGTATTAAAGGAAATCTGTTACCAGGATAATTGGTATTGAAGTAAAGCCTTAGCCTAATAGCACTTAGTACCTTATTTCCAGATGTGCCTTTGTTTCAGCAATAGATGCTTTCTATCTTCTGAAAATCCAGTTTATTTGGTATGTAAATGAGCCAGTAAGGTGCCCAGAGGGGCGTCATTCTTGCAGGAAGGAGCACAGGCACGCCTCCTGCTAGTGCCCCGCCCTCATGCTGGGAGCAGGGGAAAGGGGGCGGGGTTATGGATTGAATGTGATGTAGGAGGTGTGCCTGGGCTCCTTCCTGCAAGAGCGACGCCCCTCTGAGCACCTTACTGGCTCATTTGCATACCAAATAAACTGGATTTTCAGAAGATAGAAAGCATCTATTGCTGAAACAAAGGCACATCTGGAAATAAGGTAGTAAGTGCTATTAGGCTATGGCTTTACTTCATTAGTGATTATCCTGGTGACAGATTTCCTTTAATAGGAATGTCTAATGTATTATATTCAGAAGGGAATAAATGAGTTTGTTCTTTTTTTTATCTGCTATAGCAATACATTTTTATTTGTAAAACTTTTCCTGGGAGGGGCTGTATTGAAGATACACACTTCCTCCATGCACGTTCTGTAGATGGTGCAGCAAGGTGTGAGCACTTTATGTTAGCCGAAATGAATATGTATCAAATGAAGGAAAATTGTCATAGATTGTCATAGAAGTCTCCAGAAAGTTACGAGGTACAGCTCTGGACACCACAGGTTGACAGATGAGATGTATGCAGAGCCTTATCTATGTGTATAGTGTTGCTATCTTGCCTCCAGCACTACAATAGTACTGCCATTGTATCCCTTAGGCTACTTTCACACTAGCGTTTTATAATTCCGATATTGAGTTCGGTCATAGGGGCTCAATACCGGAATAAAATGCTTCAGTTTTGTCCCCATTCATTGTCAATGGGGACAAAACTGAATTGAAGAGAACGGAATGCTCCTAGAAGCATTCTGTCCCATCTTCAGACCGGAGAGCAAACCGCAGCATGCTGCGGTTTGCTCTCCGGTCCAGGCATCTGCACCAAGACGGATCCGTCATGACCCCCAATGAAAGTCAATGGGGACGGATCCGTTTGGTGTGACACAAACGGATCCGTCCTCCATTGACTTTCAATGGAGTTCATGACGGATCCGTCACCTGCACACATACATACATACACACATACATACAGACATACACATAAACATACACAGACATTTACACGTACAAATACACATACATACTTACATGCTCCCGGCAGGTCTCTACAGCGCAGGAGGAGCAGGACGGTGCACACATAGGACGATTCTACCCGGCGCCCAGCAGAGGGCGCTGTGGGGAATCGTCCTATGTGCACGCCATCCTGCTCCTCCTGCACTGTGGAGACCTGCCGGGAGCATGTAAGTATGTATGTGTCTGTGTCTGTGTGTATGTACTGTGTGACATGTGTGGAGCCGGAGCGCGGTTCCGGCCCCACACATGTCCCTGCGGCAGCACGGATCCAGCGGCACCCTTCACCTGCCGAATTCGTGCTGCCTCTAGTGTGAAAAAGGCCTAATGCTCTGCTAGCTTTTTCAGCAAGCAATATGAACAATCACAATACATTAGTAAATGTCTCTTATTAACTTTCTCTACATAATAAATGCTATCTGTTGAAGTGACACAACCCCTTTATGAAGTTGGGGGCCTCATAAGTGAAGAAAGAGGCATTTTTATGTAATGTTACAAAGTTTCATTTTGTTTCTGGTACTATAGCTGTTTGTAATTGAAGATACATTAGCTTAACACATATTAACACATATTTTTATGTGTTTTACATAAATGTTATGTACATTACCACAAATGTTATGATAGGAGTGCTTTTCCTGCTTCTTCCTCATTCTTTACATGAGCTATTAGGTAAGAGCCAGCCTAGAATTAAGCACATATTAGTTTACTCATACATACCAGAAAGGGAAGCTCTTAGGGGCCATTCTACGGGGACTTCAATCCATTTGTCTCCACTTAATGAAAGAGGAAGTGTTTTATTTATTGCCTGGCTAAACGTATCCAAGGTTCTTGTATTCTGCATATTTAAGTGGTACAAAGATAACCGGCCCAGATCTTCATGCCAGTTCACAGTGCCCAGCCTCACTTTAAATAGCTCTCCTAGATCATGTGTAAGATTTACCTACAAAAACAAAAAGGTAAATGTTTCTGTAATAGGTACATAATAGGTAATAATAACTATTTCTCTGAATATTTACCTATTAATTTACAAATACTTGATATTGTGTATGATCGGGAGCTATATACACGTGCAGCTTTCTCAAAAAAACATCAACCAGTAAGGAAGTTCTGATACTGAATAGGTTTGGACAGTGAAGCAAAACTGGTACAGGGACCAGCAGCAGGATTGGGTGGAGGATTTTGATTGAGCAGAAGCACTCCCGTACAATGAGCATTTTGCCAGAGCATTGAGAACAGAGAAACTGTTGTTTGAGAAATGTGCCCATGAAAACAAAATATATATCATGTACATTCTGATCCACTTTACAATTTTTTTTTCTCCATAGAAAGAGCCAAACAGGAATATGCATACTGTATATATAGTGCAATTGGAAAGTCTTCAGACCCTTTCACCTTTTTCACATTTTCTTATGTTGTGGCCTTGTACTAGAATTAAAATTTTGCAGAATTTTGCACTCAGTGCTTCACAATAGAAAAAGTGGAAACAGAATGTTCGAAATCTTTGCTAATTTATTGAAAAGGAAAAACTAAAATATTACACTGACTGACTTAAAGGGAGACTGACAGACTGAAGAGGGGAGGGCTGCTTTAGCTGCATATACCTTGGGATTGGTAGCCACTATAAATATGAACTTGTTTGAAAGCTTGCATTCCAACCTTTCAAACAATACCAAAATCATAGCATTATATCCACTATACCAGAAGATATACTGTAGCTGTTAGAAGTCAGGAGTGAAAGTTGTTTTTACTTTCACTTTCAGCTGGGCACTTGGGAGCTGTTTTCCAGCAGAATAAAAGTTATTTTCCTGGACATGGAATAAAGGCACATAGTACACACAGGTATGCCTGGGATGTGTCTGCAATCTTCTGCGGGGCAGTGCTCTTAGTTATATTGGTGAAAATTAGGTGACAGACTCCCTTTAAGTATTCGGATCCTTTATTCATTACTTAGTTGAAGAACCTTTGGCAGCAATTACAGGCTCCAGTCTTCTTGGGGATGATGCCACAAGGTTTGCACATCTGGATTTGGGGATTTTATGATATTCTTCTCTGCAGATGCTCTCAGGTTGGCTGGGGACGGCCATTTTCAGGTCTCTACAGAGATGCTTGATTTAAGTCAGGGCTCGGGCTGAACCATTCACACACATTCACAGAGTTGTCCTCCTGTGTTTTATTGGCTGTGTGCTGTGGTTGTTATTTTGGAAGTAAACCTTCAGACCAGTCTGAGGGCCAGAACACTATGGATGAGATTTTTATTAAGAATATCTCTGTACTTTGCTACTTTTAGCCACTGAAAAATGCCCCCACAGCATGGAGTTGCCACCACCATGCTTCACTGTAGGGATTATGTTGAGCAGGTGATGAGCAGTGGGTGATTTCCTCCAGACATGACACTTAGAAGTAAGACCAAAAAGTTCAATCTTGGTTTCATCAGACCAGAGAATTCTTTTTTGCACAGTCTGAGAGTCATTTAGATGCTTTTTTGCAAACTCCTTGTATATTTTTCTGGACACTCTACCATAAAACCCAGATTGGTGAAGTGCTGCAGTGATGGTTGACCTTCTGGAAGTTTCTCCCATCTGCACACAGGATCTTTGGAGCTCAGCCAGAGTGACCATTGGGTGTTTGGTTACTCCTCCTACCAAGGCCCTTTTCCCCGAGTTTCTTGGGATGGTGAGCTCTATGAAGTGTCCTGTATTGGAGAATCAGGATTAGTTCTGATGGTTAGCCATGTTGTATTAGGCAGACATTTTGTTTTCTCATCTCAGAAAGGAGGTTAATAAAGAGTTACATTGAGTTAATAAAATAGAGATTCTTAAGTAATCGATTAAAAGGGTCATGATGTAATATTGATCTAGGATAAATCTACTTGTCTATTGAAACTGAAGTAGGCCATTAGCATGTGTACGATCATGTGTGATTCATGGTGTTGGATAGGTGATAAATTAAAGGGCCTACTTTTGGTTTTAAATCCCATATGGCTCCTTGGAAAGAAAAATGTAAATTGGTACTAAAATTGGAGTGTATTATGGAAGGTCCAATGAACAAATTATTTCCAAATTAAGTTGTCATGATAAGAAACTTTTATCCAATTAGAAGTTGTTGTAGGTGTGACCTATGTAGATCAGTGGTTACTATAACCACACATAACGATGTAATCTGTGTGAGTAACATTGAAGCTTATGGACTGCAGCACACTGCGGAAAACCTGAATTATAATACTAATTATTCCTTTGTTCTTTGGGGTATAAGAAACTGTGTCTGTGTTTTAACCAAGCACTATCTTTTTACCCCTGATGCTTCACACTTTGATCTTTATGCCATAATCTGCCTAACTTTTATATTTATTTTAATGCTGTCTTGCTGCTCTTGTCTGTGAATAAACAAAAGAATCTTCTCAAAGAAGAAGTTGCTTCAAGAAGTTTTGTGTTTCTGAGGACGATTTCCAACATCCTGGTTGTTCCAAACTTCTTTTTAACAAGTACGGAGGTCTTTGTTCTCTTGGGAACTTTCAGTGCAGCAGATATTTTTTGTACTTTCCAGATCTGTGCCTCCACACAATCCTGTCTCTGAGTTCTACAGACAGTTCTTTCCTCATCATGGCTTGGTTTTTGCTCTGATATGCATTGTCAGCTGTGCGACCGTATATAGATAGGGGTGTGTCTTCCCAAATCATGTCCAATCAACTGAACTTACCACAGCTGGACTCCAATCAAGGTGTAGAAACTCAGAGATGATCAAGAGAAATTGGAGGCCCCCAGCGCTAAGTTTCAAGCGTCATAGCAAAGAGTCTGAATACTTACCATATTTTTCGCTTTATAAGATGCAATTTTTTCCCTCCAAAGTGGAGAGAAAAAGTCAGTGCGTCTTATAAATGAAAGGTGATGAAATGTGCAGGCTGCAGCAGCTCAGAAGCTCTCACTAACAGCTCCGGAGCTGCCATCAAACTGTGGGCAGGCGGCGTTAGAGCAGGCTGGCAGCAGAAGTTAGCTTTCAGTGAAGCCGCCAGCCCGCACATACATAGCGGCACTGGCGGCTTCACTAAATGATGCCGGCAGCCCGCGCCTCCCCTCAGATCAGGATCACATTGCACAGTACTGCCGCCAGCCTGCACATTCTTCACTCACCAAAGCCGGAGCAGCAGGAGGATCCCCTCTACCACTACCATCCCCTACTCTGACTTCTCAGGGGCTCACTGCATGTGTACACAGCAGAGTGAGCCAAAGAACCCAGAGTATGCATGGGGAAATACAGAAAGCACATAAGCTGCATCAGTATAAAGTAAGGAGAAGACCCACTGAAAACCCACTAGTCAACTTCTGTGTAGGGAGAGTGGAGAGGACACATTGCAGAATCTGCAGGGGAGAGAGCTCACTGGTTATCAGGAGAGAATACACAGCAGAATTGAGGGGAGGGAAGGGGGGCAGGATCACACAAATAGCAGCAGTGTTAATGCCTGCACAGGGATAAGGAGATTACACAAGGACTGTATTTAGACGGATAAATCACTGCAAGAATGAAGCTATGCTGATACATGGGAGCCAGGGAAGACAGCAGCATGCTGGACACACAGATACAGCATGAATTAGGTTCGATTCAAATGGTCATTCTTATTTAGGTCTACAATGGACATATGTCATTCAGTGTGGATGTCTGTATGGCATCTGTTTTTTCTTTTTCTTTTTTTTTTTGTGCACCAAAACACTTGAATGAATGAAGCCTTGACAAAAAAACAGAAAACACATGCACACTATGCGAGTTTCTCAGATGTGTGAACTGCACCACTGACATTAATGGGTCCATGTACTGTCTTTGTGCTGTCCATTGCACACATGAATAACAAAAGGAAAATATGGTAAATACTGTTGCATGAATCAGGTGTTACTGAGGTAGATATGCCCACGGGAGCCAAGTCTGAACCGCAGAGCAAGCTATAAAATGGATATCAGCAGTCAGAAAATGAATAAAAGCATGGAAATTGGAGTCCAAAATGTAGTGCAACTTTTTTAACTGAAGGTACCCACTAGGATTAGTATTTGAAATGTGTACCCTTGTCAAAGGTTGCCATTGCTTCTAAGGTAAAATTACAAACAATGCAAACTTCAATCAAGCTAGTTGCATCTTGAAGCTACCTTTAAGAATCGGTGTATGATAATACAAGATATTTCCAAGTCTTTACAAGTTTTTGCTAATGAGTTAGAGGAGCTGCAATACCCTTTAGCACTGGTACCCATGAAATCCAGTAGTCCATAATGGCAGTGGCTACCAATTCTGATAGCTTCTATAAATTAGTAGTAGTATAGTATAGTATTAGTAAGATTGCAAATAGGTATTTTATATCCTTATATTACAATCCAGATTTCAGCTGAAGTACCCAGGCCCTGTGTAATTTAATGATCCCCACATTCAGCTCTATGGTGCTGTAAGTTTGATTCAGTAGAGTCACTCAGGGGGTATGCATGTTGCAACTGGACTATTAAAGAAGAACGCCCGACAAAAATTATATTCCATGTCCTGCTAGAAATGTACATGATATAATCTGTAGTGAATGTCATTTTCTTACCAGTGTCTGAATTTTTGACTTATATCATCCTGAAGTTTCTTATCTGTGTCATGTGACCAGCAATTAACCCACCAACTCACACATGGATTTATGTATGGACAGGAAGTCTAATTCTCTATGTATTCCTATGAGACTGAAAGTGAGGCTCCCATAGGAATGAATAGAGCAGTTACTGGCTTTCTGTCCTGGGTCAGTTGGAGGTCAGGGAGTTGGTCACATGACCCAGCTACAATAAGAAGATAGGTTTTTACTCACAGAAACAGTCACTGATAAGAAAGTGACAATCACTACAGATTATATCATGCACCTTTCTAACTGATCAGAGAATAAAAAATTTTGTGGGAGTTCTTTAAGCACAGGTATAATATAAAGCCATTTTTATAAAGCCAAATACTGCATATCACTGCCACTTAAAGACAATTCAATCAATAATCTGTCTTTTAAAAATCATTTTCTAATAGATTACCTTATAGGTCAGCCGGTCCTTCCACTGATATAAGTTTTGCTCTTCTAGTCTCAGTGGGTTTGACCTGCCTTTGTCTCCATAGAAAACAATAATCCACTGCAGATTATTTTGTAGAATTTCTGAAATTTGGATTTCTTCTCTGGAGCTAAATAGATAAATGTTCCATTCCCCATCTGTGTTAGTGACAAAAAAGACATTGGAGTAATATTAATTTTACAAGTGTGAACCCATTCAGCATATTCCAAACCATACTATTTTCTATAATGAGTAGTTCTCATAGACTCACTATACCCCCCAAAACAATTACACTTGCTGTGAAATGCATTTAGAACATACAGTTTTGCACTGGGATGGAACCTAAACCTGGGCTATACAGAAATACCAGGTACATACATGCAGAATCCCATGTCTGCTGCATCCAAAATGTAAAAATAATGCAGCAAAACTGCATGCTAATATGTACCATTTTTCTATAATTGGGAGAAAATGGCAGGATATCATGTGTAGCTACAACAGCTTCTACAGAAACCCATAATTGCGGAAATGTAGCTTCTGTGTATGGTTTTCACTCCCTTTTGGGTGCGTATGTAAAAGTAAAATGTTTTAAAATCCATGTTCAATATAAAGTAATATTTGGCTGCTACAAATAACTACTGCATTGGTCAGAGCAGTTCTTACCGCTTTTCAGTTTTTACCAGAAAGTGTAAAAACTTGTAGTTTGTGGGGTTAGAACAGATGGATTAATAAGGATTATCAGAACTGTGAGTAGAAGTGTTGTACATCTTTGATTTGTTCCCTTTTTTCTGTTCTGTCATAGGAGCAGAAAAACAGATTTCAAGCTGTGATAGATCCATCACGTGTCGGACACCAACTGCACCTGACAGACCCCATAGACTTATAATGGAGTCCTTAGGATTCCTTGAAGGTGTTCATCATTTATCATTTTATTGTGAAAAAACAGTACTGCATCAAATATGACAGACTGAACACAGAGTCTCCTGCCCAGATGTGAACAGAGGCTTAGAAATAAATATTATTCAATGTTATATTACTTGTTTCTCTTACCTGAGGTCATAGATTGATTCTCATTGAGAAGAGCACCAGAGCTGCTGCCATTCTTAATTTCTGTTTTAATAAAATAACAGAACTCTTGATTAAAGTGAATGTACAAACTTTTTACAAAAAAGTATGCGCCTACTCATTATTTCAGATCTAAACTAAAATTATATAGGGTAAGCTACTAAGCTATCAAGACAGGAACTTAGTGAACAAAAATATTCAATGTAAGTCAGGTTTAGTATAATGAGAAATCTCATCAAATGTCACAATCAGACAGCACAATGAAGTCAGATTCACAGAAATGATTACAACTAAGGCTTCATTCACACATCCGTGTCCTTGATGACATCCATGACAAGATGATCAGCGGTTCATCTGTGAAGATGTCCTTGAAGAATACGTGTTTGGTCTGTGTTTCCGTTTTTTGCCCTCTGTGTGTCATCCATATTCCACGCACACTGCTAGGCTGAAAATTAATTGTCAGAACATCTACCAATGTTCCATGAAAACCAGGGACCAAATATGATAGCATATGTGCTGTGTTTGTGGTCTTCACATACTACAATGTTCATGGAGGATCTATAATCACAGATATAATAGGGCATGCTTGAGGAGTGTCACCATGGACTCATGATCAGTGGAAAAGCACTGATGTGAGTACATACCTTAAAGTCATTTGGTGTGTGTGTTGTTCATGGAGACCACCGACAGAACACATCCATGATTTACTGACATGTGAAAGAAGCCTAACAGTTGACTGTGATAACTGATTATATAAGGTGATTCAAAAAGAATGGTGCAAATGTAAATGCCTGTAACTAAAGTAAAAAAAAAGTCAGTTTTATTTTATACAGTTTTCATGAATCTCTCACTTTAGGTTAGTTTAAACCTGCACACAAAGTGGCAAGTTTAAGATGGTTACATCATAGCAAGAAAAAGGCTTCTTTGAGTGTTGAAATTTTCAAGAATGGGGTCTCTTGCGATAGTACAGTGAAATTTTTAGAATAAATTTGGTAAATATGCTCCGAAAAGAAACTGCATTTTGCACTGGGTGAAGCTATTTGAAACCACTGGCTGCTTATGTCAGGGGAAAAGTCTTGGCTGCCCAAAGACTTTGGACAAGACAGTGAACAGGATTTGAGCTGTGTACACAAATAGTCCTAGAAAGTCAATCAGGCTGACTAGTATGGAACTTCAAGTGCCACAAACCACAGTGTGATGTATCTGAGTTGTAAGCCATACAGACTACAAATTCTTCAGGAGATAAAACTGGATGGCAAACTGAAACGCTGTGACTTTTGCATTGAAAGAGGATGAATTCACTGACAGGATGGAGTTCAGTGATGAGGCTACTTTTCCCCTCCGTGTGAAGGTCAATCACTGCAATGTTAGAATCTGGGGCTCAGAAAATCCACATGCCCTTATCGAGCACATGCGGGACTCACTGAAAATAAAGGTTTTCTGTGCAATGAGCAGACGAAAAGTCTGAGGTCCCTTCTTATTTTGCAGATAATACTGCCAAATGTCTTATGACACAGATAGAGGAAGATCTGCCAAATGTAGTCTATCACCAGGATGGTGCTGCTCCTCATTTCCAGCTGGATATTTAAGGATAACAGACCCTTAGATCAGCCACGCCGGAATAAACAATTCACCAATGTTGCGTTGGCCTCCCCGATCACCAGATCAAACACCCTATGACTTTCTTCTGTGGAGTTACGGTATATCCAGAACACAGTGTATCTGTCTCTCCAGCCACAGAATCTGAATGACCTGAAAAGGACCCATCCATGTCCGAGGGGATGTTGGCACACCTCTGGACAGAAATGGACGACCTCCTAGATATCTGCTATGTCACCAATGGAGCTCCCATTGAACATTTGTATTGTATGAATAAAACTTGGATAATGTTAATAAATTTGTGTTATCTTCTCTCAGTTATGAATACTGAGGCTATAATTTTGCATTATTCTTTTTGAATCATCCTGTATTATATCTCAGGGGCAACTAAGGTTGACCTATCATTTGTCACAGTCAGCATCCTACAGTATTTGAAATCATGCAATTTATTATATATCTATGTGTCTATACATCTGCTTACACTATTTAATTGAATTAACCAGCACAAACTTTTAAAGCTAAAAATGGAAAGGCGGAGATCTACTTTAATAAAAATGGCTGAGCTCTTGGTGTGGCGTCGTCCCATTTTTATAGTTCTTTGTCCATCAGTACATGATACAAGGAACATGCCTTACTAAATACAGGAGATAGAGACAACAAATAAACATAAAAAATACAAGATTGTGTAAAAAAGAAAATATATTTGTAAAAGAATAAAAAGAAAGAAAAATTTTTCCTTTCAGCATTTTTTTTCACATTTCTCTGACCTGTCACTTGAAGAGTCATGGATATCAGATTTGTTTTTTCTTTCTTCCATGGCTGGGCTACAAAGATGTATTTGTTCTTGATGAATGATCCTTCCTCCACCACGGCTTTCTCCAGCTGTAAATTAGTTTGCTTTCCTTTCTCTATGAGCAGCTCGTGTATTACACCAATGTCAACAGTTTTCAATTGAAATCCAACCGTCTGATCAATAAAAGCATGGGAACATAGTGTTTATGAATTGCACTCTGTAGTAGGACACTTAGTAGTCCTCTCTATGATTACCAATCAATCTACTGCTCCTCTCATTTTGCGTATACATGAATGATACAAATTAAATGACGGTAATACAGTACATCTACATTCATGGCAGACGCGTGGTCTAGCACTGTGTAAAATTCTAATTCAGGTATGACGCCACTGGTAAGAATCATCCCAGAATCAGTCACAATTGATTGGCACACAAAGGACAAAAGATTACAACATTTAGGAATGCAGATTTTATCATTATGGTGAAATCAAATAGTGACACACTAGATTCTATGACATGACGCGTCATTCCAACTTGTTCTCCGTCATGGACAGAGATGTATGAAGTTACTCAATTTCTTAAGAGGACATTACTATCAAAAATTAACAGTCTATATGTCAATATTATCTATTTATCTATATACAAAAAATGGATGGATTTCTGGATATAAATTTTTTAAGTCAGTCCATGTACTCTATTTCCTGTCCTGGTTCTTTAACCCCCTCCTTTTTTTTTTTTTACTTTTAGCATGACAGACAGCCTCACTAAATCCTGTATGACACCTGCCAATTTTTTGGCACATGATCGCTATCGAGCGTTCGTATGAATGCTCATTAGCGATGAACTGGCAGTGCAATGCTGCCATTGATTGCCCAATGAACAAGCAAATGCTCATTCATTGGGCAATCCAAATCTTTTGACATTAAAATTATTGTTTGCAGGTGGCAGATTGTGTTGTCTAATCACGATACAGCATGAGGACCAGTGATGGCATAGCGATCACTCCTCCCCATGCTGTGGAGGAGATCACTGCATGTAATAGCAGCTGTCTCCTCCACTAGTGAGCACGGGATTGCTGGGAGGGAACGCTTCCTTCACGACAATGGTCTGCCACATCGGGCTGTGTAATACAGCCTTTACAGTGATCAGAGAGAAAAGGGGAAGAGTGACTCAATTAGAGCATCACACATTACACTCATAACATCAATGGTCTTCTGTGGACATCTTTATCTAGACCTATCAAGAGAAAAATAAAGATGTCATACTGTTATCCTAATTCTACTAATCTACTAAATTACAATGGGTTATCTATCTTTATGGGACTGCTACAGAAGGACAATATTTCGTATTTAAAGTATACCTAAACTTTTCCATAACCTTTATTAAAACCTGTCTTAAATGTGATTAAAGTAATTTTTGTATATTCTTTATTTTTTTTCTAGTTTTCCTCGCAAATTAGGTACTTGAAGTTCAGGTGTCCATATCGCTTTGGAATGCGTACACTCGTAATAGCGGTGTACTGGTGTACAGATTCCATTGGGAATGCAGTGGGCGATGTACAGGCATGAGTTGACAGTGCTCTACCTGTACCAGCTCTGCTTGCTATAAGCTCTGCATAGCACATCATTGCTTCAGTGGAGTGAGCTCAGGCAAGAGCAGAGTTGTGCTATGCAAGTTTCTGCCTGTGCTCGCTCCATTCTGCTAAAACCTTTGCATAGTTACCTATTAAACATTCATTTAATATGAACTCTTATCTGACCATAATTCAATAATTCAGAGCTGAACCCGCCTAGCACTGAGCCCGGTGACGTCACCGGCACTAATCAGCGGGCTTTAGCGCTGCCCTAGCCTGTAAGACAGGAGTATATAAATTTTTTATAGAGATAGTGACATGAAAATGTTTTTAAAAAATCTAATATTCTAAAAAAATATGTTTAACATAAAAATAGGTCATTTTCTGATGACACATTCCCTTTAAAAAATGTTTGTGCCCTACTGGACATAGAGTGAAAGAGGGAGGCTCCTGCTGCAGCCAGTTGTCCTTCAGCCAGATGCAAAATTGAGAGGAAAATGAGAAAATAGCTGACCAATACAGAATATTTCTATTTCGAGAAGACTTTACAGTTTTGATTGCAATGTGAGACAAAATAGGATAAAAAAAAAGGTCTATCTATCTATCTATCTATTTACAGCAAGTTCTGGAAATATACTTGAGTTCAGGACAGGGGTGTAGCTAGAACTGACTGGGCCCCACAGCAAATTTTTGTATGGGGCCCCTCCCCAACTTAATGGATGTACTCATACATGCGCTCACCACATACATGGACACACTCATACACACAGTCACCACATACATGGACGCACTCATACATGCACTCACCACATACATGGACGCACTCATACATGCACTCACCACATACATGGACACACTCATACACACAGTCACCACATACATGGACGCACTTATACACACACTCACCACATACATGGACGCACTCATACATGCACTCACCACATACATGGACGCACTTATACATACCGTCACCACACACATCGACACGCTAATACACACAGTCACCACATACACAAATGCACTCATACACACAGTCACCACAGACATGGACGCGCTCATACACACAGTCACCACATACATGGACGCACTCATACATGCACTCACCACATACATGGACGCACTTATACATACCGTCACCACATACATGGACACGCTAATACACACAGTCACCACATACATAAATGCACTCATACACACAGTCACCACAGACATGGACGCGCTCATACACACAGTCACCACATACATGGATGCACTCATACATGCACTCACCACATACATGGACGCACTCATACATGCACTCACCACATACATGGACGCACTCATACACACAGTCACCACATACATGGACGCACTCATACACACACTCACCACATACATGGACGCACTCATACACACAATCACCACATACATAGATGCACTCATACATACAGTCACCACATAGATGGACATATATACTGTATACACACACACATTACACACACATGAACATACAAGTAGTTATACACCTATTTCTAAACACTTACCTTTTCTGTAGACAGCTGATGTCTGGTCCTCACAGGCAGCCTGGAGAAGTAGGTACCATCACCCCTATGTGCCATCCAGGGACAGCAGTGGAGGGGTTAATCAGTAACCTGGAGGGAGGGGGCAGGCAGGCACTGTAGAACAGTGGGGTGGGGCTTGATCCCATAAAGTTCTGCTATTGATCCCATAAAGTTCTGCTATTGGCTGGCAGCAGTTGTCATAGTAAGCTTCCAGCCAATAGAAAACAGAAAGCAGTACTGGCAAGTGCTGTGCCAGTACTGCGGATCCCAGCCTGAGAACAGCCATAGGAGGAGGAGAACACGGCATGGAGGAAGTGTATTGTGCCTGCAAGGACCTTCGGTGGGCGGAGCTCCAGCGCTGCTGCTGTAAGTGACATCCTCCTCCATAAACTAATAAAAACATTCAGTACTGCTCTGGGGCCCCTTCTGAGCGCGGGCCCCGAAGCAGTCCCTTTCCCTGCTTCCCTGATAGCTACGCCACTGGTTCAGGACATATTCTGTTATTGCAAGATGGATCTGATGAATATTGTGTGTGTTCTGCTCTGCACTGAGGTGTTGATCAGAATGAAGTTTAGATACTTTGTACCACAGGAGATTTTTCCAGGTACTGTATTTCCTTAACATGGTCTTCATCAAGACTTCAGTTATACTTTCGATTATTTGTCTTCACCATAAAAATATGATTTAAGATCACTTGAAGGACTAAAAGCCTCCTAATGATTAGAAGAGAAACAAACACTTTTAGCATTTATAGAAATAATGAGAAGCAATAAACTAGAAAAGCAAAGATCAAGTTTTGCTAATATTTCCCTTTGAGGCTTCAGTTGCTATGGTACCATCATCACTAGGTGTATCTAAATATAGGGCAGAATCAAAGATAACATCACATGGAGCTAAACACATTCATTTTTCTATGAAGAATATGAAAAAGACAAACAAATTTCCATATTTGTTACATCTGTTCATTGAGGACAGATTTACCAATACTGTCTTATTATTCTTAATATTAGATAGATTTACCATTCATGCACAGGGACCTTTATGAATTTGGTTTGTTGTAAATCCCACGCCAGATTTACGATTTCTGTCTGTGCGCCAAAAATATGTCCACGCACCAAAACATTATCTGTGCACTGACATTTTGTCCAAGTTTCAGAAACAGCAGGGAAGCCAGCATGGCATTACTAACACTGTCTAAAAGTAAGACTGTAAACTTAGACTAGACAGTCCTAAAGTGCACCAGATTTATCACAGTGCTGGCTGATAAATCTGTCTAAAACACTTTATAAATGTGGTGCAAATTGTCCATAGTTAATAGGTGTACAAATAAGCATATTTTACTGTGTCACCAAGATATATGTTATACTGGCAGCCCATGACCACCACTGCCTTGCTCCTCAGAGCGAGCACGGGCACAATCAGCCCCTCTGCTTCCTGGCGGTCTGGACCCACCTGTCCTGCTTTGGCTGTCAGCGATGGACCTGACCACCACCGTTCCATGTCCTCTCCTGCTGTAGGCAATTGCCTGTGCTTCTACTCCATGTCTCTTAGATCTTCCTCTAGCGTGCAAATGCACAATCGATTTTAAAGGGCAAGTGCGCTGGTCACTTCTCAGTACTTAAAGAAGTTGGCCACCCTAAGTATCAAAAATCCAAAGTGCCCCAGACAATAACCAACACTATGAAGTATTTCTATCAGGTGACATGTACTGGCTGTATGTCATTTATCTTTTTTTTTTTTTTAATTCCTTTATTTCTTTTGTAATTTTATGCTGTTACATCAGTACATTTTATCAATACATAATACCTATTACATAATCTCTTTGTACAAATTACATACATATAAATACTTATAACCAAATACTCAACACACATTACTTTCCTTTTAATAACCTCCCCACCTCCCCACGTCCTCGGCGATCAAAGCTTTCAAAGCTCTGCGACACATTCCCATTTACTCTAATATTTGCTTTAGGGCCGTTATACAACATTTTAGTCCAGTTAATAAATCTCTCCCCCAGATGGAATCTCCTCATGAACTCCCACAGGAAGCCCCACTCCACCCTGTCGAACGCCTTCATAGCGTCTAATGACAGGATGGAGCGGGATCCCTGATATTCCATCTGAAGATTTGCAAACACCCTATTGATATTATTGAATACTGAGCGTCCGGGTGCGAATCCACTCTGGTCCCGACTGATCAGATCTCCCATCTCTCTGGACAACCGCATGGCCAACACTTTGGATATAATTTTAAAGTCCGCATTCAATAGCAAAATCGGTCTGTATGATTCCACTAATGTTTTATCCTTACCTTTTTTTTTGGGATAAGAATGATCTGGGCTTCTCTCATCGAAGGAGGGAGACCCCCTTTTTCACAGGATTCATTCCATACCCTTAATAATTTTGACAATAGTGATTTTCTAAATACTTTATAAACCTCAAATGGTGAACCATCCCCGCCCGGGGCTGAGCCATCCGAAAAGGAGGCCAACGCCTGCTCCAAATCTACCAAATTAATGGGTCTATTATTCTTCATATTCCCTACTGCACCCAAAACCGAGGAGTCTATTCTATTCAGGAGTTCTATTACTTCAAATGATTGTGGATTTTCCGACTTATACAACTCCGGAAAAAAAAACAGAAACTCATTTTCTATTTCCCTTCGGTTTTGTGTTACATTACCATTTCTATCCTTTATGGCCAATATTTCACTATTATCTTTTTGATTTCTCAACATATTTGCCAAAAATGTATTAGGTTTGCCTCCCTCGGTGAAATATCGATAACCCGAAAAAAAAAACCTGATTTTGGGCCTTCCTCAAATAATACTGTTCCAGTTTTGCTTGTTTTTCCTTCAGTACATTTAGATTAGCCAATGAGGGATCACAACTAAAATGCTTCTCACTAACTCTTACCTCCTCTTTATTTTTTTCCTCTTCTTCCCTAAACGTTTTCTTTTTATAACTAACTTCTTTAAACAATACACCCCTCAAATAGGCCTTCAAAGCGTCCCAAACTATATGGGTATCTGATGTACCAGTCTTATAGTGTGTTTCCCTATGGCCATTAAATCCAGATCTAATATCACAGGTACGTGGTCTGAAATAGACCGGACTTCATATTTCATTTTTTTAACCAATCTTAAAGCCCCCAAATTACCTAAGGCAAAATCTATACGTGACGCTGAACCGCGTGATGGACTGTAGCATGAAAATTTTTCCTCTTCAGGATTCAAAAGGCGCCATATATCATACCACCCAACCTCCATTGCAAACCTTGCAATTGGAGTTATCATACCCGACATACACCCCTTACCCACTCTGTCACAGCCACAGTCCATCACGCAGTTGAAGTCGCCCATTACATACATTGGTAAGGTTTCATGACCCACAGTGAACTGTACCAATATATTCAGAACCTCTACAGAGAATGGAGGGGGGAGGTAGACAAAGGCAAGTATCAATTCGGTGTCCAACCATCTCGCATGTATAAATACAAATCTACCCCTACTATCCACCTTTTGTCTCAGTATGTTAAAGGGTAGACTCCTGTGGACAAAGATAGATACACCAGCAGAGTAAGATGTAAAGACTGCATGAACTTCAATCTTTGCCCAGTTTTTCCTAATCTTATACAAAGTCTCCTGGGTACTATGGGTCTCCATAAGACATACTACTGCAGGAAGATAGTTTTTAATCTGGCTGAACACCGTAAGCTTTTTCTCTCTCTCCCCTAACCCTCTGACATTCCAAAAAAAAATCTTAGACATGCCTTAAATATGAAAAAAACAAAAAAAAAACAAAAACAAAACCCTCTTCCATCGCCGAGGACCCCTCCCCCTTTCCTCCTTAACATCTCCTATTATGGAGATTATTTCCTATTGGCTAATCACCGAAGGCATCCTTCCTCCCCCACCCTTCGTCCAGTAATCAACAGTATCTAATGGGTGCTCCTACATCATATAATTACTACAGTCTCCTCTAAGACATTAACTATTCAATGTCCTTCTCTCTCTAACCATCTAATGGTGTCTTCAGTTGAATTAAAGAAAAGCGTATTATTATGATAAATTACCCTCAGCCTAGCTATAAATAATAATGAAAAGTCTTTTTTAACCTCTCTAAATGTTGATCTTTGTTTCTGTGTCTCCCTAGAGAAGTCAGGGTACATTGCAATTTTTACCCCATTATGTTCAAAGTCATCTCTTTCCCTAGATATCTTTAATATAAGATCTCTATCTATTGAAGAGAGGAGTTTGAACAAAATAGTTCGGGGAGGGGTGCCTGGGATCGGTTTCTTGCTTGGGACTCGATGAGCCCTCTCTATCACAAAAAACGGAGATAGGTTTTTTTCCCCTACGTTTGTTTTGATCCATGTTGTGAGAAATGCTATCAGGTTCCCATCACCTGCATCTTCAGACATACCAATTAACCTTATGTTATTTCGCCTGGACCTGTCTTCTAGGTCTTGTATTTTATTTTTTACCCAGCCATTATCCGATCTTAATTCATCCACTTTTTTCCCATGTTTAGCTACTTCCACCTCCAAGGGCAATATCTTAGTTTCTATACTGGTAACCTTTTGTCTGATTTTGTTAAGGTCTTCCCTAATCTGGGTTATATCTACTGAAACATTCCCCATCTGTGTATTAAGAGACTCCAGACCTGTATTAGACCTCTGAACCTCTAACAAAATCTGATCCAGAACTGCAGAGTTTGTCTAAGAGAGACGTCTGATTGGGAGTTGTTCATGTTCTAGGACCTCAAAACGTGACACCAGGCTCTGCCTGGATATCCCCCCACTCTGCCTATCCTTAGAGTTTTTAATTTTGGAGGCGCCTCCTGGGGATTTAAAATATTTATCCATTTTATTAGAAGCTGTATTATCCTTAGGAGATGAGACTGGAACTATATTTTTTTTGGCTGGCATATTTTCCCCTCCCTTGTCTTACTTTCAAATAACAATCTCATCTTTATCTCCTTGACCGCAAGTTAGTATTTCAGCCACAGAGATAATAAAATGGCCCAGATAAACTTCAAAGACCATATGTGGTTCCAATCCCACTCGGTTTCCCGTAAGCCTTTTAGACCTGCATATTATAGTAGGTAGATGATAATCATAAATAATTATGCCTCCAGAGCTCAACCTTCCCACTATCCCATCCAATATACAGTATATAACATACAGGGGGTCACACATCACTATATATAACATATAGGGGTCACACATCACTGTATACAGTGTACAGGGGTTCACAGATCTCTATATGCAGTGTTGGGGGGGGGGGGTCACACATCAGTATATACAGTGTATGGTGGTGGGGGGGTCAACTATTACTGAAACAGTATACAGGGGGTCAGATATCACTATATTCAGTGGTGGGGGTCTGTGGGGGTCTCCACTGTATGGAGGGGCATCATATATCACTATATACAGACCAGTGACTGCTGCTGATATCACTGACCTCAGCCATACTGACAGCTCAGAAGGGGTTAAATCTCCTGACATGTTGGTATGGCTGGAATAAACATGTCTGTGATAAGATCACATTGCAGAGTGGTCATAGACAGGACAGACACTAGGATTGCTCACACTTTGTTGTCCACAGCACCTTCCTTTGTCTGCTACATCACTGCAGTCAGTGAGCTCCATCACAGCTTCTCCTCAGTCTCCTTTCCTCCTGCAAAGTTTCTTTATTTCAGCTGTTAACAAGTGTCCCTGCTAAGCCCCTCACAGCCCTGCACAGCCAGGAGTGCAGTCACAAAGAAGGAAAGCACCTCTGACACAAGCAGGGTGCCTTTAGGACCCAGACAGCAGCACACTCCTTCAGCCATGGACTAGGGCACATGCAGGAATGGACGAGACAGGCAGCTGTGAGAGCAGGACAGAGGGTGCGTGGCTTCCAATAGCAGGAAACCCAGGCAGATCTGCTTAAGAAGATATATTAGTAAGTTTAATGTCTCCCTACTTTCTTTACAGTTTTAATAAGTGCTAACAAAGTGGCCAACCCCTTTAAGGCTCCTTCCCCTAGGAAACAGTGTCTGAGCTTTAGGTTGCCTAGCTTGGTAGTCTCCTGTGAAGGAGTGCTGTTTTGTTTGGCTGTGTACCGACCTCTGCCCATTTTACTGACCCTTTGCTGCTTGCCCTAAACTCGGACTAGTTTCACGGATTCACACATGCTCTGTCTGCCCTGACTTCTGCCTGTTTTCTGACTATGCATATTGCCAGATCCCTACATGCTTCACACCAGTGTCCCTGACCCCCGTGAGTGAACTGCAAATAACACCAGGACTATTCCAAGATGTAGCAGCCTGTTGGCTCCCCTACTATGAAGTACAGATTCTTGTATAAGGGTTAAAGGGTAAATACCAGGGGACTGCCAGGAAAATGACTGTAGTTCTAGCTCAAGTCAAACCAGTTGCTGCCTGTGACAATATATTTTGGTTTGCAGAGGTTGCCAAATGGCCTTTTACCAAAAACCTGTTGCAAACTTTCCTCATTTTAATAATCAGTGTACCAAACCTGTGACTTCTCATAGCTTAAATAGGCTTAAAAATGTCTGGTAAATGAAATACTGGCAATGGATAGGCTAATGTAAAATAAAAGGTCCATGCCAAATCATCTGCAAGTGAGAATGTGGTGGCTGTAGGAGTTCAAGTAGCAGCACTGTTGCCACAGGCAGTCCACTGGACAGATTTTAATTGGGGAGAAAGACACTTTGGACTGAACTTCTTATTCATCATCCTAGTCACAGCAGGATGATGTTGATGTTACCTCTGAGTCTGAAACCGTGCCTTTGAGCCAGGGTTCAGCAAAATCCGTCTGCTCCTCAGAGAACCCTTTCATTTGCATCATCTCTGTCTTCTTTGCTCTCACTTATTTGAGAGCCTTCTTTTTTCCTAAGAACTGAAAACACCCACTATGGAAGATACTCAAGATAGTGTTACTCTTGATGTGTTCCATGAGAACAGTAAGCATTTGGATTGCCATGATGACAGGGGTCAGGTGGAAGTAGGGGACCTGATGACTCAAATGCATAATTGTATTGGTAGTAATAGTAGTAGTTCTTGTAGCCATAGCGGTGGCAGTGGAGTCACTGCTAGCAATAGTGACAGTGGGACTTGGGGTGTATACAGGGAAGGAAATGATGAGGGAGCAAAGAGGTCATAGCATATTACAGTCTGAGAAAAGTGGTGGTGAGGATTATGACTATGATGATGATTGTGTGTTGGACAGGAACTGGGAATCAGATCAGGGTAATGAGGAGGTGACATCAAGGGAGGTGAAAACAACAATAATAAGGAGCAGAGCCAACATAGAGCCAAAATATCTAAAAATGGGAAGGGCCAGATCTGCTTCTGTTATGGTCAGCTCGGTAATAGGTGATGCTGCTAATACTGTTATGCAAGTTCAAAACATGCCAGACCTAGGCTCTGTGTGGGTATGTCCAATATGACAATTTTTCTTCACCTTGCCTCCAGACAAAACCATTGCCATGTGCAAGATCTGCAGGATAAATATAGGCAGTGGGCATACAAACAAAAACATAGGCATCAAGGCTCTACAGCGACACATGTGGCAACATCACCAGGTCCAGTGGAAAAATCGAACTGTCCAGCAATTGGAAGAAGACTATCCTTCTCCCAGTCTTCTTTCTAGCAGACAGGCTTCATCTACAAGCAGTACGGTGTCACTGTCATCCTCATCATCAGTTACTACTTGTCCTACTCAGATTACTCGAACACCTTCATTATCAGTCATCCATAGCGGAATGTATGTACAGGAAACAACTATACACGCCCAGTAATTCATTTGTGTGCAAGCTGAATTACCACCTAAATGAGTTGCTGGCAGTGCAGTTGCTGCCGTATCACTTAACAGATTCTATTGCCTTTAGGGAACCAATACTGAATTGATGGCAGCTCAGCCTTGATGGAAAATACCTAGCCATGATTATTTCTCCAAAATAGCCAACCTTACCTTGTACTCTCACGTGTAGAATGTGGGCTGCTCCTTGGAATGTTTACTGTGCGGCAAAGGGCATAACACCATAAGCACATAAAGCAGTGGTTACGGACAAGGGCAGCACTTCAACTGATCAGAACCTTAATGTTTTACATGGCAGCAGTGATGCTGCACCACAGTAATGAGTCCTATAGACACCTCAATTTTTATGCCAGTATGGTTCCCCCAATATGTGCTTATCCACTTCCTCCACACAGTCATCAATGGACATCCAGACCCCAACAGAAACAGAGTGTTGCTTCCAGTCTCCCTCACTCCTTTCATATGTGTAAACTGAAGTGTTATGTTATTTTAGACTTGATAAGCCTGGGTGAGAAAAGCCACTCAGAAAAGCTAATCTGCACCAAGCAGCAAATTTCCCACTGGATGTCTCCCCAACAACTACAACTAGGCAAGGTGGTCAGCAACAATGGCAGGAACATTGTAGCTCTGCTGCATTAGGGAGAAATAATATATGCTCCCTGCATGGCGCATGTGATAATTTAGCAAAGCAATGCTTTTTTTTATAATAGTATGGTAGCTTGCAGAAGGTGTTGGCCATGTCCAATAGACTGTGCATGTGTTAGCCATTGTTATGTGACTAATAAGGACTTGCAGCAACAGAATGGTCTGCCTTTCACCACCTGATCTGTGACATTCTAACTTGCTGAAATTCTACCTTGCAAATGCTTCTCATGTAACTGTATAAGCAACATAAAGCAGTCAATGATTACATCATGCATACGACCACGGAAGCAGGGAGCATGTGTTATTTTGAGCTCAGGCAGTGGCAGCTTATCAGAGATGTATGTCACATAGTCAGGCCCTTCGAAGAGGCCACAAGATTTGTGAGTAGGGGCAACAGACAGGGCATTCAGTATGGCAGAGGGTGTCGTCATGCTGAAGCCGACAAAATTGTCTCCCACAAGTAGAAAACTTTATATATAAATGAAAACGAAAGAGTCATGGATCCATGAGGATTTTCACATAACTCTATCTGATGTCAATGAATAGAGCTGCCATTGATGATTGGTGGCTATTTATTGCTGGCCTGATGAAGCCACTGCCTCTGTCTACATGGCTGTCATGTTCCATACTATCTTGCTGCTGCCAACTCTAACACCACTGCTACCTCCACACAGCTGCACATATACTGCCTTGTCCATCATGCCCATAATGTACTGTTTCTGCCATGGCTACTACTGCCACTATTGCGACCCCTACACAACCAAATAGTTCCTGCCTTTTCCATTGAGTTCCATACTGTACGGCTTCTGCTTCTGAAAAAGAGAGAATTTTTGGACATCTTGTTGAGAACAAGCTACTGATTTTTCCTATACTACCATGTGTGTCTAAACATGGGCAGGCATCTGACCCGGTTAAAGCATAGTTTTTGAACTGCTTGTTCAGAACAAGCCACTGTGTTTTCCAATACTACAAGAAATTTACATAATAAAGATATAGCTGCCAGGCAAGTTTTGGACCATCATGCTCACTTTTTATGTTAGAAGTCAATATAGTCTAGTTATATTAATGTATTGTAAGACTTCTGGTTCTTCAAAGGAAGTCTGTCACCAGGATATTTACTGTTAAACCAGGCACAATGCCTTATTGGGCTAGTAATGTAATGATACCTTTCACTAGTTATCTGTTGCTACTCTGTACACTCTTGCTCCTCCTATACCTCCTGCCAGCCTTCATTATCTTTCTTGAGTGATGAGACCAGGTTCTTGCACAGTCATCTCACCTGGACCTGTCATTCAATAAAGTGAAAAAAAAGGGCTGACAGAGGGAGCAAATGGAGATATACACTACATAGTATTATAGCTAAACCAGCAACCCATCTACAGATCGCTGTTTTGGAGAGATTGCACTTTTTAGTGCAGAACAGAGAAAACTGTGCAAATATTTATCTCAATGCATCTATAGAAACTGGGGATAATTTTGATATACTTAATACCAATATAATAATAGTAATAAGCATATACATCAAACTGGCCATTTTGTTTTTTCATAGATATAAGAAATAAAAATTACATTTGGAGAGGGGCTTAGACACTGGGAGCAAATATATAAAGAGAATTTGTAGCATGGTATAGGGTCATCTTTAGCTTATAACAAGCTAGTAACACAGATAGTCTGATGAAAAATGTGGGAGAGGAGAGGATATCCTGACAGGTTGGCTGTTATTACAAGCAAGATGAGATTGCCAAGTTGGCAGAGTCAAGGAAAATTGCTTAAGCATCATGATGTGAGTTACATTTGTAGTATTTAGTGAGAGCAAAATTACTAATTAACATCACTCCACCATTCTACAGCGTGGCTGATTACAAAACATCAGCACTTTCTATTCCCGATGTCCTTGGCTGAAGATTTTGCAGCTGCTTATTTGTATTTCAGTGTTTGGAGAACAAAATATTAAATTCTGCTAAAATAAATGTAAGCTAAATAAAACATTCTATAACTTCTGACCTTAGGCACTAGAGCTGTCCATAGTCTCTTCTCAGGATTACTGTCATTGGGGACTGCCTTCAGTAAGCAAAATATATTATGTAACTACCAGGTTTACAGACAAAAGGGTTGACACAACCGTGATCAATGCAGGAAATATGGTCTGTGTGTTGGCCACATCTCTTAGGCAACTGTGGCTCCCCTAACCCCAACAGACTGTATCATCAAGTCAGTACAATACAATAGATCCACAATCACATACGAACTGACTATAAATCACTATCATACAGTCAGTTTGAGTAAGGGAAGCTACGGTCGGGCTGGGAGGTGCACTGTGTTTCCCGGCCGACATTCACATTCCCAGTCATGTGAATCAGTCCTTATAGGGCACAAGCTTACCGGATCCATTTAAATTCAAACATAAGAAACAGTTGGCCCCTTTCACATGAGCGAATTTTCCACGCAGGTGCAATGCGTGAAGTGAACACATAGCGCCCGCACTGAATCCTGACCTATTCATTTCAATGGGTCTGTGCACATGAGCTTTGCTTTTCACATATCATTTCTGCTTTGCGTGAGAATCACAGCATGTTCTATATTTTGCATTTTTTTCATGCAGCTCTGGCCCCATAGAAGTGAATGGGGCTTCAGTGAAAAATGCATTACCGGGTGCAATGAGTTTTTCACTGATGGTTGCTAGGAGATGCTGTTTGTAAATCTTCCGTTTTTTATCCTGCGTGTGAAAAACGCATCAAAACTGATTGCACTCGTGTGGAAAGAACTGAAAAATTGAAAGCAATTGCAGACAAAACTGACTGAACTTGCTTGCAAAATAGTGCAAGTATCACTGAACGCACCCTGAACGAATCCTGACACAATCCATATTGTTCGTGTGAAAGAGGTCGTAGTGATGATTATGGATGATGGAAATTTGAATGCAAACTCATTCCAAGTTTTACTGTAGAGCCCCATGGCCACCCTCTTAGTGTGCTTTATTCTTTGAGACATTTACTTTTTTGCATTGGTACATCCTGTGTTCATTATACTTCCATGTAACATCATTGTTATTGTGCTATAATATCATGGGGACATTATCCCTGTACTGTGACAACACTGAGATCTATACCTTTATACTGTGACTTTAATGTGTCCACTGGTGTAAAGATCGCACTCATAACACTTTGCACAATATGAGTAACTAGCACATGTGCAGTACCATGATCAGTGTTTCTCAATGGAATCCATCAATAGATGAGCCTAGTCATGTGCACCTCCATCAGTGGCCATGCTTGGGGCAGGACTGTTATGTATATAGAAGAGCCGGCTGTCATCACAAAAGGTCAGTGCTGGACAGAAAGGACAGCAAGATGGTCAATCTTGTTACAACCTATTAGAAAGTTGATTATAGTGCTATCTCAAGCACATTTCTGAAAGTTAGCATAATGTGGACAACTCCTTTAATATATGGTTTGCTTTAAATATTTACTGATTTTTTAAGTAGTATGTATAGTGCCCTGGAGTAAGGGTACTTTGGTGCCTGGACGTTTGTAGACATTTGCCACTAATGCTACTATGCAAAGGCATCAACTCACTACTTTAGTGTACTTTGAAGGGTTAACTTGCACTATGATGTATGCCGCTGTTTACATATATACTCTTAAATTGTTGAACTGCATTTTATATGTTCATTTGCACTGTTATTGCACTTTATTTGCACTGAATTGTGGAAAGGGGTAATGCATTGACAGCTAATACAGAGACTTTGGGATGCTCCAGCCTGTGCTGAGAAGCTAGAAATTTTCCCCAGTTACCATGAGGGACTATGAAGAAGTGAGTTTTAGAGGGGAAAAAACAGACATTGAACTATTGACTGTCTGGTTCAGCTCAATCAGAAAATTGTTTACGTCTGGAAACTGCTTAGTCATTCCCATTGACTTATATTGAGACACAATACAACTCTATGGCATATGTGAACTGCAACATTCTTCCTGTGTTTCTCCCACTTCTCCCCTCCCCCTAGAAGTTCCTGCATCATTTGGAAACTGTTTAAAAATAGAGCAGTTAGAGCCCCTAAAAGTCTGCAGACAGGGACCAGTGTTTATTAGGAGAGACTCTGCCAGTCTTCTGAGAGAGAGGGGGACAGCTAACTCAGGCCTTTCCTTAGCACAGAACCTTCTGCTACTAGAAAGGAGAGTGAAGAAGCCAGCTCAGTACTTTGACCTGTATTGCTTTCCACTTAAATTCTTTCAGTAAAAAAGACCCTGTAGATCCCGACTCCCTGGACTTATTTCCCATTGGGCTGCACCATGCCTTAACACCTCATCCAGAGAGCAGCAACATGTGGTGACTAGTGTTGAGTGAGCGCTCGGGACCACGTGGCGTTCAGCCGAACACCGCTTGTGCTCGAGCGCCATGCTCGAATCGCCTCCCCGCACGTTAATTAGCCAATTAGCGTGCGGCGAGGTACTGGCATTCACTGTAATGCCAGTAGCCATGTTGGCTACTGGCATTACACTGATTGGCTGGCCGGGAATGCGTCATCGGGTGCTATATAGCAGGTGACATGTGACCTGGCTCAGACCGAGTTAGGAAGAGCTGCTGCAAGGAGGGACAGATAGTGTAGGGATAGAAATTGGCTAAGCAGGGCTAGTTTTTTGTTGAAAAGACCCAAAAGCCCTTTTAAGAGCTATTATATCTGGCTGAAATATAATATTTTTTGGAGGGGTTCGAAAATTGCGCAAGGTTGCCTGACCTAAGCACCACCTGAGCAGCGTGTGCATTATAACGTGTCTGTATCCTATATACCTGACATCCGTTGCTATTTTTTCTGCCGTTAATCAAGGTGACATTACCTGTGTTGCGTCTGCATTATAACGTTACTGTATCCTATATACCTGACATCCGTTCCGATTTGTTCTCCTGCTAATCCAGGCGACATTACCTGTGTAGCGTCTGCATTATAACGTTACTATATCCTATAAACCTGACATCCGTTGCTATTTTTTCTGTCGTTAATCAAGGCGACATTACCTGTGTTGCGTCTGCATTATAACATTACTGTATCCTATATACCAGACATCCATTGCTATTTTTTCTGCCGTTAATCAAGGTGACATTACTTGTGTTGCGTCTGCATTATAACGTTACTGTATCCTATATACCTGACATCCGTTGCTATTTTTTCTGCTGTTAATCAAGGCGACATAACCTGTGTTGCGTCTGTATTATAACGTTACTGTATCCTATAAACCTGACATCTGTTGCTATTTTTTCTGCTCATACACGTAAAAAAAATCTGTGCTACTGTACTTGTGACAAACTTGCATATATACCATTTAATATGCGCAAGGCAAGCAGTAAGGGATGGGGAAGTGGACGTGCTGCTGATGGTGCACGTAGAGGCCAAGGCTCTGGGCGCGGTGAAGCTATGCTTGCTGGCAGAGCCCAAGAAACAAAGTCATCCAAAACTCCTAGCTTTAGGTCACAGTTTGCAGGGCGGTGCAAGACATCACTCTTGACGCCACACCAGTGCGAACAGGTAGACGGTTGGATTGCAGCAGATAATGCTTCCAGTCGGTTAAGCACCACCCTCTCTTCCACAAAGTCCAGTCTCAGTAGCCAAGAGTCTGGTCAACCGCATCCTCACCCTGATCTTTTTTTTTTTTTTTAAATCAAGTAGCATTTATTGGTTAAAAGGAACAACACATGTTTCAGTACAGTGCATCAGGGACATTCACAGCATATGTATACATACAAATGATTATATTGACTGCCAATGGCTCGATAGCCAGGGCAAAGAGCATACATACAAATGATTATTGAAATAAACCGTACATCATAGTAAAGTACCGTATAGTAACGAATTTTGCAATTTTTCACCCTTAACAACCCACCCCAACCCAGTGACCAGAAACCCAAAGCTGCCCAGTCCCCCCCCCACCAACACCTCTCCCCCCACCCACATACCCACCACGAGGAGTTGACCCCTCCACAGACCATCAGAACTGAGGAAAACCACATCCGGACTGTCCATGAACAATAGCCTAAAGGCATAAGGACTGACGAGAATAGGCCAAACAGAGCCATACCCACCCCATCACAACAGTACATTCAAGGCACACTGAGAATCCGTTATGGCGCTAAGCCACCCAATTGTCCCCTCATACATTCCCGCCTCAATGAGCTTGACGCCAATCCAGGGGCATCAAACCATCCATTCCAAATCGCCAAGAACTTGGTAGTACACTGCCTTTTCATGTAGATGCCGTTCTCATGTCTCAATATTATATTCATTCTACTAATGTATTCTTTTTTAGTGGGCGAACTTGCCTCAATCCAGTATTTTGCTATCAGGACTCGTGCTTGAAATAAGAGTCTTTAGATACAAATCTGAAGCATATTAGTAATGTCTAGAGAGTCCAGCATACCCAGTATACAGATACGCGGGTCGAGTGCCAACCGAATCTGAGTCACCTGAGCTATTAGTGAAACAACATCCAACCAGAACCCAGAAAGCCTAGGACACTCCCATAGCATATGCAGCAAGGAGGCCCCGTCTCCCCCACATCTGGGACAGCAGGAGTCTGCCCTGAAACCTATCCTATGAAGAAACTCTGGGGGTCCTGTACACCCTATGTATCAAATATATTTGTGAGATTCTCTGGGCTTCACTAAGAGTTACAATAGGCGTCAAAGCCAGGATCCCCACCCATTGTTCCTTTGAGATTGCACCAACCTCTCGTTCCCACTTATCTTTAATGGGCAAGTAACCCTGGGGCTGAGTCTTATTTAACAAGTGCCTATAAAGCACAGAAATCAAGCCTTTGGAGCCCCCCTGTTTGAGTAATTGCTGACATAAATATGGGAAATCCGCTATTTGTGTGGACCCTGAGAACTGCGCCTGGAAGGCATGTCTGAATTGTAAGAATTGGTAGAACCAACTGTGAGGGATGTGGAACTCTGTCTGCAGTTGGTCAAAGGACTTAAACACCCCTTTAGAATGAACCTGGTATAAAAAGTGTATTCCTTTTCGCTCCCAAGGAGTAAATCCCTCCAACCGGAATATTTCCGGTAAGTCCGGGTTTTGCCATAGGGGCGTGTTCTCATAAATTCCTGAAATCTCATTTATTTCCTTGTACTTGGACCAAGTCTTAGCAATTAAGGACAACGTAGGGAAGATCTTAAACTGTTGTTGGAGTCCCCCCAATTCAGCAAACACTATGGGTACCCTACGTTTAAGAATACATGACACTATTTGCCCCGAGTGATTCAACCCAGTGCACTGGCCCCACCCCTTCAGATGTTGAAGTTGTGTGGCCAGAAAATACAGCCAGGGGTTCGGGATAGCAAGCCCACCATCCTCCTTGCCTCTCTGCAATGTTTCTAGTCTAATTCTGGGCTGTTTTTTCTTCCAAATTGGGGACCTAAATATTCCCTGTACCTTATTAAATATTCGCCGTGGCAGCCAAACAGGCGAGTTGTGTAAAATATATAACAATTGGGGTAGCAAGATCATTTTAAGGAGATTACTCCTGCCAATAACTGACAGAGGCAGCTTGCACCAGGTGTTCACTTTGTCAGTGAATCTCTGTAGTAGTGGAAGGACATTATTCTTCACATATTCTGCCACCACAGGTGTGACCACAATGCCCAAATATTTGAAGCTCTGTTGCACCTGAAGTGGGAGGCATGAAGCATCCAACTCTGCCGATACAGGGTCCAAAGGTAGAATTACCGATTTGTCCCAATTAATATGCAGTCCCGCATACCCCCCAAACTCAGTAATAATACGCATAATAGGTGCTATAGACCTTGCCAGGTCCCCAGTGTACAAGAGCATATCATCAGCATATAGGGAAACTCTTTCCTCTTTTTGTGCTAAGGGAAATCCTACCCAATTTGGAGAAGAACGCAGGAGACACGCTAGGGGTTCGATTGGCACGGCAAATAGTAAAGGCGACAGAGGGCACCCCTGCCTAGTGCCTCTATGTAAAGAGAATGGGTTAGATAGTAATCCATTAGCCCTAATCCTAGCCGCAGGCATAAAATACAAAAGCTGGACCCATTTCAGGAAGCCAGACCAAAATCCCATAGCACGCATGACCTCCCACAGGTAGTCCCACTCCACACTGTCAAAGGCCTTGGCTGCATCTAGTGAAATTATGGCCTTACACCCCCCGTATCCAATGGTCTCTGCATGTTCAGGAAGAGTCTCCGGAGATTAAGGGAAGTGCTCTTACCGGGCATAAAGCCAGATTGATCATCATGGATTATGGAAGAAATTACTTTGTTCAATCGATTGGCCAGCACTTTGGCCAAGATTTTGATGTCAGCAGACAATAAGGAAATGGGTCTATAAGAGCCCACAAGGCAAGGGTCTTTCCCCGGCTTCGGGAGAACTACTATTACTGCCTCCCTCATAGATTGAGGGAGCCTA
Organism: Rhinella marina; assembly: GCA_900303285.1. Taxonomy (NCBI): domain Eukaryota; kingdom Metazoa; phylum Chordata; class Amphibia; order Anura; family Bufonidae; genus Rhinella; species Rhinella marina. Next base: position 384,421 of record ONZH01007975.1, on the reverse strand, counting down.
CCCAGCTCCTTGGACTCTTGGAACGTTTTCAGTAACTGAGGGAGCAGTATATCCTGATATCTTTTATAGAATTCGATCGGGAGACAGTGTAGAGGAATACAATGTAGTATAGTACTCTGTGAATTCTTTCAAAATCTCAGAGTCCTCCGTAGAAAACGTTCCCCCATTGGTTTTAATGCTCATCACCCTAGCCGGCCCATCCTGAGCCCTAACAACCCTCGCCAACATTCTACCAGCACTCTCCCCTGTTTCAAAGTATTTTTGTTTGAGGAAAAACCACTTATTATCAGCAGTATGGAGTAAATGGTTTGTAAGCTGTGTCTGCGCCTCCCTCCATATCTGTTTCGCCTGCGGAGTTGGCCCCCCAACATACCCTGCTTCAGAAACCCTCACCTTCTGGTATAGTGTTTCCGTATAACTTTTAGATTGTGTTTTATGCCTTTTAATTGTTTGGATATACAGACCCCTGGTGAAGGCCTTCATCGTGTCCCACACTATACCCGTAGATGCAGTACCCTCATTCCTATCAAAATAGTCAGAGAGCTGCTCATTGATGGGTTCCTTGCCATCTAATATCTGTATCCAAAAAGGGTTCAACTTCCACAGAAAGGAGCCACCACCTCGGACACCACCAGGGGGCTGAAACACCAAATGTATGGGAGAATGGTCCGACAAAGTATGGGGGAGATACTCCACCGTTGCCACACAGGAGGAGGCATCTAGAGATCCAATCGGTAAGTCTATTCTAGACAACAAGCCATGAGATGTAGAAAAGCAGGAGTACTGACGCTCCGTAGGATAACGAAGACGCCAGAGATCATGCAAATACAGTTCCCTCAGCAGCTTGGCCAATGTGGTGTCAGAGGACATAGGGGCTGGTTGACCACCATGGAACTTATCCAATTCAGGGTTCAGATATTTGTTAAAGTCCCCCAGCATTAGTATTGGAATAGGAGGATTCTGGTGTATAATAGATATCAACTTCTTAAGGATGACACACGAATACGGGGGCGGAACATACAGAGCCACCAGATACAGAGGAGTCCTAAAGAGGGAGCAATGAATACACACAGATCTGCCCTCTGGATCCACTTCCACTGAAAAGCATTCAAAGGGAACGGCCTTATGTATCAAAACACTAACCCCCCTAGCATACGAGGAGAATGTGGAGTGGTAAGAATGAGACAGCCAAGGTTTATGTAGTAAATTGACAGTCTGCTTTGTAAGGTGAGTTTCTAACAAGCATAAAATGCCAGGTTGATATTTCTGCATAGCTGTAAAAACGGCCTGCCGCTTGGTGGCATCTTTCAGGCCTCTGACATTCCAGACAGTAATATGCGTCCTATCCGCCATTGTGGAACATAAAATATAGAAGAAAAGGATACCCATCATCCCAATCATCCCGCCACATCCATACAGGCCAGACATATCTAAGGGTCGACTCCCCGTGGCACCCCCCCTTGCATCCCATAGACCTAACATCAACAACCCCCCTCCGCCCTAACCCGACCCACCACCTCCCACCCCCCAACCCCATAACCTGAGAGCCAAATAAGAGGCCACACAAAATCCTGCAACCGGCAGGTGCAAGACGACAACACAGCCACATTGTGACAATTGCTAACACAAGAATTCCCATAGGGAGCAGCAAAGTGTCGTAGTCACTCAGATAAATAGGCCAAAGAGATCCTCCGCAACATAATGAGGACCCAAGCGGCCTAACAGTGCAAATAACTGTAAAACAAACATTCAATTAGAAGAGGGGAAATGTGCAATTGAAACCCACTAACACAGAAATTAGCGTAGACCAGTCAAAGGAGAAACCAATCTAACCTGTCACAGTGGATATCCGACATCCAGAGGAACCCCCAGTATAGTCCTACACCGACAGTCTAATCCTCCCTCCCCTCTCCCTTCTCAGGGGGGGGCACTAAGTACAGCAGTCCCTGTCACTGACAATAGATGATATCCGCCCTGATAAAGGACAGGAAACACATTATAAAAGCCAGCATAACAGATAAGGCAGCCCCACTATACCATGCCCGTACATCGTAATTATGAATGAAACATCATGGTAGCACTCAGTTGAGTTATAAATAACGAAGGAAGAAAGAAATCCAAAAAGGAGGACAGGAAAGACAGAAAAGAGAGATAGCGGCAATAAGGAAAAACAAAAATAGTTAAGGTTACTCATCGGCAAAGTCCAGGATGGCTCAGGCCAGGATATACACGGCAGGAAGGAGAACACTGGACACAGTCTCGAAACCCCTATCCAGCGCCAGCATGATTAAGCAGCAAATCTTCGTTCTGCTCCATCCAGGTTGCTGCCTCATCAGGGGATTCAAAGATCTGTACCCTTCCTCCAGCTTGTATACGCAGCCGGGACGGGTAAAGCATGGAGTACTGCACATTACGCTGACGTAAACGTCTTTTAATATCCAAAAACCGCGCTCTGCGCCGTTGTACTTCTGCCGAAAAGTCAGGATAAATGGACACTTTCCTCCCGTCAATCAGCAAATCCGGATGGTCCCTAGCAGCTCTCAGGATCATATCCCGGTCTTGGAAGTGCAGGATGCGGATTAGGATAGGGCGCGGAGGCGCTCCGGGCGGCAGAGCACTCTGTGTGCACGTTCGATAGCAAAGAGAGGAGATAGGGTCTGCTGTGTGAACTTGGCCCTGAGCCAGTCTTCAAAAAAACGCACCGCGTTGCTACCCTCCGCCTTCTCAGGCACCCCCACTAACCGGAGGTTATTGCGCCTCGACCTATTCTCCAGGCACCCTGATCCTCCTTCCTCCCACCATGCACAGTCTGGGGAAATAAGTGATCCCACACTCAGATATTCCGAGGAGCTTTTTTCATCGCCGTTCCTGATTTGGGCCTCTCGCCAAGCCCGCTTGAAGAGGGACAGGAGCAAACTCATGAGCATCCACAGTCTAAAGAAGATGACGGTGGGGAACGTCAATTAGTGTCTGGCGAGGTGCATGATGATGATGAGACACAGTTGCCAATAAGTCAAAGGCAATTAGTGCCTCAAGAGGTTGATGATAAGGATGAGACGCAGTTAAGTAAGGTTCTTGTTAGGTCACCATGTCAGGAGGAGGACCAGAGTGAGGAAGAGGAGCATCCACTCATGAGCATCCACAGTCTAAAGAAGATGACGGTGGGGAACGTCAATTAGTATCTGGCGAGGTGCATGATGATGATGTCCCAGCGCAACGTTCAAATGTCCAAGCGCAAATACCCTGCCACCCACAGGCCATAGCACTAAACGCGCAACTTTCCAAATTGCTGGCCCTGGAAATGTTGCTGTTTAGGCTGGTGGACACTGAGGCTTTTCGCAGTCTGATTGCGGCTGTCCCTCGTTATGCAGTCCCCAGCCGCCACTATTTTTCCCGGTGTGCCGTCCCCGTCTTACACGAGCATGTGTCCCGAAACATAACCCGTGCCCTGACCAACGCAGTTACTGTGAAGGTCTACTTAACAACTGACACATGGACAAGCGCTTCTGGCCAGGGACGGTACATTTCCCTGACGGCACACTGGGTGAACGTTGTGGAGGCTGGGAGCGAGTCGTACCCTGGGATGGCACAGGTGCTACCGACGCCAAGGATTGCGGGCCCTACTTCCATCCAGATTTCCGCCACCACCTACAGTAGTGGTTGCAACCCCTCCTTCTCTTCCTCCACCTCCTCCTCCACTTCCACTGCAGAATTCGAATCTTGCAGCATCAGTCAGACTGCAGTCAGTAGCTGGAAGCAGTGTAGCACAGCAGTCGGTAAGCGGCAACAGGCCGTGCTGAAGCTTATTTGCTTAGGTGACAAACAGCACACCGCCGCAGAGCTGTGGCAGGGCATAAGGGACCAGGCTGAGCTGTGGCTCTCGCCACTCAACCTGTAGCCAGGCATGGTTGTGTCTGATAACGGCCGCGAATTGGAGGAGGATGAGGAGCAGGAGCAGGAGACGGTTGCTACAGAGGGTAGTGCCCATAGCACATTTACACCATCTCTTCGGCGTGGATGGGCCGAGGAGGAAGAGGACGAGGAGATTGAGAGTCATCCTCCTGGTGAGGATAGCGAAGCCTTGTCTGTTGGGACTCTGGCACACATGACTGACTTCATGCTATGCTGCCTTTCCCGTGACCCTCGCGTTATATGCATTTTAGCCAACACCGATTACTGGTTGTTTACCCTTCTTGACACCCGCTACAAAGAGAACTTCTCATCTCTCATTCCCGTGGTGGAGAGGACAAGCAAAATGGTGCAATACCAGAAGGCCCTTGTTGAAAAATTGCTCCAAAAACTTCCAGTTGACAACACTGGCGGCAGAGTACGTATGTCCCATGGCCACCCAAGGAGGGGTGACGAGGGGAACACACAGATGTTCCAACAAAGGTAGGGCGACACTCTCCAAGGCCTGGGACAATTTCATGACACCCCGCCAGCACCCTCACCCTGATGAGCGGCCTAGTGTCACAAGGAGGGAAAAGTTTTGGAAGGTGGTAAAGGAGTACCTTGCTGACCGCGTCAACGTCCTCAGTGATCCGTCTGTGCTGTACAATTATTGGGTGTCTAAGCTGGACATGTTGCACAAACTAACGCTCTATGCCTTGGAGGTGCTGGCCTGCCCTGCCACCAGCGTTTTGTCGGAGCAGGTATTTAGTGCCGCTGGGGGCATAATTACTGATAAGCGCATCCGCCTGTCAACTGAAAATGCTGACAGGTTGACGCTTATCAAAATGAACAAGGCCTGGATTGCCCCTGACTTTTCTACCCCACCAGAGGAAAGCGGCTTAACATGAAGGAACCTTAAATGTGGCTTTTAAGGTGTATTAAATACACTGTATTCCCATGTACGCCTTCCTCTTCTCGTCCTCTTCCTCCTCATCCTCCATAATGAAACTGCTTATTAGGCTGCCCTCGACGTTCACCAGCAGGCCCTAAACCATAATGTTTTAGACGGTCAGCTCACCAGCAGGCCCTGAACCATAATGTTTTGGACAGTCAGCTCACCAGCAGGCCCTCAACCATAATGTTTTAGACGGTCTGCTCACCAGCAGGTCCTCAACCATAATGTTTTAAATGGTCAGATCAGCAGCAGGCACTCACCCCTAATGTTTTAGAGGGTCAGCTCAGAAGCAGACCCTCACCCCTAATGTTTTAGATGGTCACCAGCAGGCCAGCAATCATAATTTTTCAAGAGTGTGTATGATGCCCTCCTTTATGTGTAATAAAGGGTGTATTGGATTGCCTGTTCCTTGTAATTTTTGGCAGCCCTTTCACTTTGTGCATAGACTTTATGAGTGTTAGAGTCCCACGAAATGAACAATTGTACCACAATGTGAATGAGGCCCTCCTTTATGTGATATACTGGTTGTATCAGAGTGCCTCTTCCTTGTAATTTTTGAAAGCACTTGCGCTTTACGTACAAGTAAATATGTTTCCTAACAATATTTCCTCTAAAATCATACTCGGACAACATCGTTAATAGCAGCGACTTTGGAGTCCAAGATGCATCCAGACATCCTCCCCATGCTGTTCCCAAACCATTTCAGTGGTGTTTTCACCATTTTCTCAACTTACCCTATGAACCAGACACCCTTCCCTCTTCAGAGCAAGGGGTGCCTGGTTTAGTGCTCGGGTTCTCCCATTGACTTCCATTATGCTCGGGTGCTCGGCCGAGCACTCGAGCACCACCTAGTGTTCGACCAGAGCACCCGAGCATCACGGTGCTCGATCAACACTAGTGGTGACACATCAACGGTGTTCGAGGGATCCAGTGTAGTGCTGGGGCCACCTCAAACCTGGTCACTTCACAGGTCACACTTGAAATATCAGTCTTGGTAATTGTCAGAGTTTAAAAGCGTTTTCTAGAATATTTGTGTTAATGATGAATCATTGGGGGGGGGGGGAGGTGGGAAAGCTCACTACTGCTGAGTCCCATTCTAGTAAATAGGACAAGCTCCAGTAGCAGCCACAGCAGTATAGACAGCACTGTGCCTCGGTAAGTAAAGAAGGGGATGAGGATCTTTGTTAAGCTGAAGCTGATCAGTCATAATTATTACCTATTAGGCTGCTTTTAATTAGCACTAATAATTTTCCTTATAGGAGCAGTACAACAAACAATAACGACATCGACTGGATCATAACTGAAACTAACAGTGCCAGACATACCCCGCTGACTATTATAGGGTCCGTAAGGTTTTTGTTAGGGAGTCATTTAGCGGGCAACACAGTTTTGCATGCAGAACTTTTATGTCCATTGTTTTTAATGGAATCCGCTACTGAGGCCCAGAATGCAAATATCAATGTATCACTCTATTTTTTAATTAAAACACAATACCTTAGAAGACAAGGCTTTCCGCTTGCATGTAACCCTTCTCCTTCCAGTGTTGCCCATGGTTCCCGACAAGGTGATAAATAAATCTGTGTCTGTATTTGGCTTTGGAGCTTGACTAATACTGATAAAAATGTAATAGGTTTTTACTGTGGAAATAAAAAAATATTAGTTTTCATAATTACTGATATTCTGTTTTCATGACAAGAAATATACCTGTTTCATGAGTTCATGTCAGAAATATACTGTAGGTCATTTAGCATGTAGGAAAATTAACATAGTTGACTTTATATATTCTTGATTCCCACTGAAATATTAAAACGTAAATTTACAGGAGTTTTTGTCTTCTATGGAGCGGCAGAACTACTGCTGTAGTGGCTGTAACAGGGAGGGTTGATTAAAAGCTCCCAGAGCTGTACATATACATTCGATGACCGTATCCATCTTTGCGGCCCGCAAATTGCAGATCCACAAAACAGAGACACTCGCTGTGCGTGTTCTGCATTTTGGCAGCTCTACGATAGAAGTGCCTATTCTTGTCTGCAATTGCGGACAAGAATAAGGCATGTTCTATCTTTTTTTTTTCGGGCTGCGGAATGGAAGAATAGATGCGAACAGCATGCGGAGTGCTGTCTGCATCTTTTGTGGCCCCATTGAAATGAATGCCAAAAAAAATAAAAGATCCAGCCTCCATAAAAAGCGTTCAAATTTATTCTTCAAAAATCAATGATATCGAATTATGACACAATGCAAACAATGGACATGAGTAAGGATCATATTCTAATATCCAAAACACGTAGATATTAACGCTACATTGTCTGCACTGTATCATACTTGGATCTTATGGATTGTTGAATAATAAAGAACACTTTTTAGGGAAGCTCTCTTTTTAAGATTTTGTTATATGCCTGATTAGGGCGAGACCCGTTGTCTCCAAAAGCAGGACACAGGTGAGCGAAGCGTTTCTCTTCATCTGGACATTGAAATGAATTTGGACACAAATATACAGTCGTGTGAATGGGCCCTAATTGTACGGTAATGTAATATGTAATAGATTGAACTGGTAATGGTATAACTTTTATTGTGTATTCTAGATATATATTGGTTGTAATATTAATAGCAACCTGTTAGAAAAGGTCCAGAAGGTTTCAAAACTGGTAGTTCAGCTACTAAATTATTTTCTTTACTACCAAAGGTCTGAAGAAATGGAAATTCTAGAATGTCTGCACTTTGTACATGCTGCAGCTGCACCTGCACAATAAATAGAGAGACAGAAATACAGTCAAAATAGTGAACAATAATAACATATTCAACACCAGAACTTGGAGTTTGTACTCTTGATTCAGTAATGTGAAATTTTTACTATCTTTCAGATGCCATCATCATTACCCATTTGTTTAAATGAATGGCAGTCAAAACCCATGACAACCATCTGAAAAGTAACTACCTCCCAAGAGACTGGAACTCTTGTTTTTGTCTGCTTTGGAAATAAGTACAGGTGCATCTCAAATCAATAACTTAGAATATTATCAAAAAGTTAATTTATTCCAGTAATTTCATTCAAAAAGTGAAACTCATATATTATAATTAATGTTAATGTGGACAATTAATGTTGATGTGGACCAAATAAGTGATCATCCTTTGTCACGTGCACATCTACAGCCATTCACTGGCCCAAGCAGTGACATGTCCCCAAGTAGTACATAACACAAAGGCTCAGCAGTCACATGTCACTTGAGGACATGTTACCCCTGAGACCAGTGTGCGTGGACAGAACATCACATCTTTAATGCCCTGGGGAGCAGGGAGGGGAGCCATTACGCTGAAACGGAGAGGCGGTGAATAGGCAAATGCCTTTTTTCTTTATGTTAACCACTTTCTTAGCCCTAACTAAAACTGTTTTTGAGGTTAAGCAACCCTTTTAATTTACTGTATCAATGCCCTCTCTTGATGATCTTTTATCTCCCCATCCTGTTGTAAATGGTGGATGCCTTTTTTGATTCCTTTCTTTTTCCTTCCCGTTTAGTTGTTTCTTTTATCCCTATTTGTAGAGTAGAATCCTGACTTGTCTTGACTACCTTCCTCAGATCCAATACCTTGCAAAAAGGTTTATTGTTATTGTGTTAATTGGACTAATATTACATCCTTATTTACTGCATTGTGCACTTGATAGTTTTGTATACATAGGTCAAGAGTTTGTCCGGGCTTTTAATATGCAATATCTGATCGGAGAGGGTCTGACACCCGGCACCCCCTCCGATCATCTGTATGAGGATACGGTGTATGCAGTGCACACATGCTGTCTCCCTTCTCTCTTCCTGGCAAAGACCATAGACAGCAGCAGTGAACAGGAAGAGAGAAGGGAGGCAGCATGTGTACACTGCACATGCCGTCTCCTCAAACAGCTGATTGGTGGGGGAATGCATGTCGGACCCCGCCTGATCTGATATTGATGACCTATCCTGAGGATAGCTCATCAATAGAAAAAGCCCAGACAACCCCTTTAACAACCCTAACTCAGCCCTTTTAGGAGGCTAGGAGATGTACTTAGGTCTGCCCCTAGTTTAGTCAGTTTTGCGTCTAGCTGAGAAAGAGAGAGGAGCTACATGTGCTCACTCCTCAGAAAACTAGGCCTCCCTCGTTGCTTTGCCACTGGCTGGCCCTGGCAATCAAGCAGTGAGATAAGGGCTGGCCACAGAAAGGAGCGAAGCTTGGGTGCAACATAAGCGATGGTGACACCCTCATTGCACCAAAGGCCCAATTTGAATATTTAGGAAAATTATCTGGATAATTTGGATATACAGAAGTAAAACAGCGTAGTAGTCAGGTAAACCACAGCTATCCTAATAGTTTGATAGGGAGGTCGCTGGTTACAGATTCCCTTTAATGTAAATCACGACCATAAAACTGAAGTAGCAAACATTGTGATAACCAAAATTTGTGTCAGTCTTAAAACCTTTGCCAAGACAGTAATTTTGTTTATGTGCAAAAACATAATAAAGAAGACTTGGGAAAAAAGTGTGGTGTTACAACTATATGTATTGACCTTATATTCTATGCCCCCCTATGTCTATGGAGGTAGTGATGCAGCCTTCTGCCTAATAACTAGTGGTATGTGCGACCGTATCCATACAGGGTTTATTTTGATAGACAGTGATACATGTATTGTGTCATTTACCAGCATATATAGAAGTAAATCTCACTTCATAATGTTCCTAGAGATTCCCATCCCGACGGGTTTATTCCGTCGACCTCTGTGAATTCTTTTATTGGAGAACACATAAACATTTGTGAGCTCTTAGCAGCTGCACTTATTGCTCTTATTATATATAACATCACAAAAGGAACATGCCAGGGGTGGCAGTATAAACACTATCAATTCTGCTCTTATTTCTTTCAATTTGACTTCATTACTAACAGTTTGCCCATTACTGGATGTGTGATCTCTGCTGGAAAATACCTTCCCTACGGTGATAAGCTTTAGTAATGTAAGCCACACTGTCTAGAAAAAAACAGTTCTACCTTCAGAGTGAGATTTTTTTGTTTTAAGTACACCCTGGAGGTTTGTAAAATGTTTGTTAAAAAGCGTTTCATCATGGTGAAGGTATAATAGAATAATAGTGTATTATACCGCAATTAGGGAACGCTACCCTAAGTGTGTGGCCGCAGTCATGCAACTAGGGGAGATGCAGCACATGGCATCCGCCAAGCCGAGTGGGAGAAGACTTTTGAATTTTCCTTTATTTTCTTCTCAAGTATCTCTTACTCATTCGGTGTCCTAAAGAATTAAGCATCCAATAACGGCAAGAAACTCATGGCAAATGTGTATTAAATTGGTTGCAGTAATCTAGTACTGATTGTGTTTGCCCTGAAACAACTCTTATTTAAAGAGCTTTCAGAAACCCAGTTTCCTTTTGATCAATGATGTCTAGAGGGGGCTTACTAGAGCTTGAAATTCTTTACAAGCAATAGACATAAATTCCTTTATGGCCAACATATGGTCAATGGAGTATAAATGCAGATCCATTCCACAAGTTTATGCTCATACAAAGTTATTTTGAAAGTGCTTGAAAGTGTTTTCAAGGATTTCTATGATTTAATTTCATTGAGTATACAGTTGCATACCTCATGTACATCTTCCTCATGCCTCATCCATTTTTACAGTGTTAACAAATCATCCTGTACATAGCACTTCCTGTTCCTGTATCCAACCAAACCCATAATGCATTTCTCCTTTCTGACCCAAAGGTCCAGCACAACCCCTAACAATGTCCAGCTAGTTTGTAGCTCTTCCCACCCAGCTAGTTACATAGACACTCTCCTATCACTGCTCCACCCATAGATATAACATCTTCAGGAAGTAAGAAAGAGCTGAATGGACATGGTCATGTGACCACAGCCAAGAACGGGAGACAGGAGCAATAAAGGTAAAAAAAGTACAAGCTACGATCATAAATGATTATTTTAAAGGATGTTGATGCAAACACTTTTAAGAGTGCACTGTTGTCTTGTAGCTTTGGGGTAATGGAATCAAATTTCAAAATCTGTCCAAGAACAACTTTTGTATATTTTCACAGTGTTTGCATGAATTCTCTACTTTTCTCCCACTTTTCAAAAATATACTGACTGATTAATTGGTTCCCTATTAAATTGACCCTACTGTGTGTTCACACTATATCCTAATCATATGAATTCCTATTTTTAAAGAACCGTTATATCATGACAGTGGCACTTTAACTTAGAACACCTGAAATTATAATACAACATCATTAAAAAGTACAACCCCCTCCCATCTCTGAATGTTCATATTTAAAGCTGCAAACACAAAGACTTGTGATACTGTAAATATCTTTTATATACCCTTTCCCAAAGAACTGTTCTTTATAATGCCTGTATTGTAGGCATCCATTCCTGCTTCTCAGCCCACTTTTGGAGGTCTATAGTGCTGAAGGTAACATTAAACTGCTTAAAATTTACAATGATGAATGAGGTTGACCTTCTCTGACTCATTAGAAACAGAGTTCCTCACTTTTACCTGTTAGTGCAAAATGTCAGCACATCAGTAACATCACCGTAATAACTCCATAGTCTAATGCAGGCAGTAAAATTTTATTTAGGTCCACCATTAGGGTTACTTACCATTTTGCAAAACCAGCTATTATCTTTTTCATCGTCTTCCATCTCAAGCCGTACTTTTTGGATAAATCCAAGACTACCATTGAGCTCTACTGTTTGTATGGCTTTTCCATTTTTTAGTGCTCCTTTGCCAAAAGCAACTGGTTCATAACTTCCCTGGTCACAACAAATTGTTAAATACACAGTAGAATTGGTTCCAGCATTGGGAATATCATCTGTCATCACAATGATATTAATTATCCCTGTATAAACATTAAGCATAAGAGTCAGGTTTTATTCATTAAAAACACAAGTTGTAATGTTAGTTTGTAATACAATTCTATACAATAGGAGCTTATTACAACAATAAACTATTGTATAAATTTCAAAATGTATTGAGATCTATTATAAATGAAAAAGGGGTGACCTCACCAGGGAGGGGGCTATAAGGGCAAAAGAGTACATAATGTCATGTGCTACGGGATTACCATATATTCAATGGTTCACAGATTAACACAGAGGCATGGCAACTAGTAAAGTAAAATAAAGTAAAATAAAAAGAAAAGGCAACTAGTAAATACAGCACACTATATCTAATGTAACTAAGTAACTATGTAAGTATCATAAGGTATATGGCAATCTATTGAAGTATAAACCAACAGGTACAAAGAGCAAAAGTATGGTAGCAGTCATAAAATCAGTCACCCGAATTTTTCCACCACCCTGAGGATAGCGCCAGCCATGATATGCTTTATGGCACTGCCTTTGTTCAAGGGTCGTGTCATCTCTGTAGGTCACTACTTAAACAGGTTCCCAGAAATGACATACAAGATAAAATAAGGTATAAAACCAGTCAGCTATGCTTTATTGGCATCATGCAGCTCTGGTCTCCTTTACTTTCAGAATCTTGTCTACATAGCTTGATTACATTTGCATTGCAGTGGGAAGGAGACGGTAACAAGCTACTGCTCTTCTATGGGGACAAAAATGTCCTCTGCAGTGCCACAAAGGCAGTAATATAGTTTCACTGGATCAATTTATCACCATTTAAGTTCGCTGATAATCATAACTCTGAATACCCTGACAACACTGATTGTTCATAGGACCACAGAACTGGACTTCACCTATAGTTGTCGCCTTTCCTAAGTACTATAGGTGTCTCTTGGTTCTCCGCTATTGCCAGGATTTAAAGTAAGACTGAACTGCACAACAACCGGGCAGTAGAAAGAAACATATAAGAAACATAATGTACTCAAATAAACTTGCTGACAAGAATGATGATTATGGCCATGAATGTTGGAGATGGAAGTCTGACCATAGAGTAGACAGAAGATGGTAATTAGTGTTGAGTGAATCAAAGCATCTGAAGTGGATTTCAATCCAAAGTTTTGGAAAAATTAGATTCACAATGAATTCAAATTTCCTCACGTTTCGTGGTTACAAATAGTTTTTTTTTTCTAAAATGGCAGCAATACGTGTTACAAAGTGTAAGTAAGAAGCCTGGGAACATGAGATTACCCATAATGACTTGCAGACAGACAATCCATAGCTTGCCAGCCCCTGTGATGTCACAACCCTTTACAAAACCTAATTTTGTGCAGTCTTCGCCATTTCACTGTGAGCTGAGCATAGGGAGAGATGTGAAAAGAGCTAGGGACAGTGTTCAAGGAAGCTTTTAATTGTAACATATTGGGTAGGTGGTTTGCAGGGACAGTGTAGGGAGAGTTTTCATACACTGTAGAGCATAGAGAGAGCATAGAGGGAGACTGCAGGGACTATAATCTGAAGCTGAAAGGATCCATGAGACAGTGCAGTTTGCATAAATCCCTGTGTAGGGCACAAAGCTATCGAATTGAACAGCGTTCACCTTGTTTAATAGAACAATTCTATTAGGCCTTGATTCTAAAACTGGGGTGAATAACCTGTCTTGGTCTACTGTTATTGGCATGTCCACACTGACATTGAATAACCTATTTTACATATATGGTCCAATAGACAGTTACCAGGGCCCTCTAAAGGAACTGGTAGTGGCAAAAATGTTGGTAGCAGCAGCTGCATCAAGAGCTGCCATTCTCATGCTGGGGTTGTGTTTTGATGACCAATCCTGCTGTTCTCAATATACCATACTCACAGGTGTGGGAATTTTTCATCAAGTTGCTGGGGGATGTCAGCGTGGCAGTATGTAGGATCTGTGAGCAAAAGGTGAAATGTGGCCAGGGTGCCAATGTTGGCATCATGGCCCTGCATCAACACATAGAGCGTCACCATAAAGTGGTACAGCCTGATGCAATACCCAGTGGCCCGCACCCCTTCTCCAGCAGTCAAGGCTCCACCACTTTAGCAGAAAGGGGCTGTGTTTCCTTCCTATCGTCTACAGGTCCCAGGGCTCCTCTCCCTCCTCTTTGTCGTGCGTTTCACCAGCAATTGATCACCGAGTCAATTGCAAAGAAACAACAGTATGTGTGCATTCATCCAACGGCACAAAGTTTGAACGTTCTCCTGGCCAAGTTACTGGTACTACAGTCTCTCCCCTTCCATGTGGTTGACTCTGCACATTTCAGACAACTGATGGCTTGTGCTGAGCCAAGGTGTAGAGTCCCAAGCTGTCACTATTTCTCTAAAAAAGCTGTATCAGCCCTGGATACGTGCATACAGCCAAAGCCGGGCCAGTCCTTGAGCCTGTTGGTGTCTGATACAGTACACTGTGGAGCTGTAACTATATCCTTTACGGCCCACTGGGTAAATGTGGTTCCTGCCCAGGCACACCAGCAACTTGGCCAGATGATGGCAATGCTGCTTACGCGTTTTCATGCTGTGATTGCGGCGCCAATGTCCTTCTCTGCCTTCTCATCCTCCACCTTGTCCTCAGCAGACACAGTTCTAAGTGGTCCTCCAGCATACCACCTATGCATATCACAACAGTGTCACGCTGTTCTGCACCTGGCCAGCCTGGGTGAACGGAGTCACAGTGTGGAGGTACTGCTACACGTCCTTCATCAGGAAATTATATACTGACTGTCTCCTCGCCAACTGAAGATTGGAACTATGGACACCAACAATGGGAAGAACATTCTGTCGGCGCTGTGTCAAGGAGGGCTTACTCAAGCGCTCTGCATGGTGCATGTCTTTAATCTGCTTGTAATCCGGTTCTTCCATCCGACTGCAAGACATCTTAAAAAAATGGCCAGGAAACTGTGCATGCACTTGAGCCACTCTTACCATGCAAAACATGCCCTCCTTGAGCTGCAAAGGCAGAATGGTGTTCTCCAAAACCACCTAATATATGATGTTTCAACACATTGGAACTCCACTTTCCACATGTTGAATTGACTATATGAGCAGAAAAAGTCCATGAACGATTTCTTGATGACGCAGGAGTATTCCCCTGTGTAACGTTGATGTTAGCCAGTGGCAGCTCATGCGTGACACCTGCCATTTTCTCAGACCCTTTGAGGAGGCCACTTTATTTCTCAGTTGCCAGGACTACTGGATGAATGATGTAATTCCACTTCTTCTTTACGCCCTGGAGCAGATGCTGATAAATCTAAGTGGCCAGGGGACAGGAGATGTGGTGCCTACATCTCATGGCCACCTGAGCCCTGTGGGGGTTGAACTGGACAAGGAGGAGGAAGAGGATGAGGACATTAATGCCCAGGAATTGTATACAAAAATAAGTGGTTTATGTGCCAAAGCGACAGGAGAGGAACAGGAGGAGCATGAGGAGCTGGAGGGTGATGAAAAAGACCAGGCACATCAGCCTGACAGACCATGGCAATATACAGTTGAGATGGAGGCAGGATGTCCCTCAGAGTCCCTTGCACAAATGGCCAGATGCATGCTGAGTTGCTTGCATAGTGACAGCCGCATTATCACCAATCTGGAAATGGGCTCTCCACGACGTTAGACCCTCAATACCTGCCCAAAATGGGGGCCTTTTTTTTACACCTGCTGAGAGGAATGATAAACTCAACTACTATCAAGACATCCTATGTAGTTGGTTGGTCTCTGCCTATGTGCGCCATCGCTCATGAAGGTCTGACCCCTTTGCACTCATGCTCCACTGCCATGAATGCTAGAGGAGCCTGATGCATCAAATTGGATCATTCTGGCAGTAATGCTTTACTGCAGTGTGCTGCCACAGCAGAACATTGTGAAATGTGGCCTGCGACTTCTGGCCACGTGCTTCAGCCATTATTCTGTTGCCTGGTGCCACATACCTGCTGCCTCTGATGCTATCTTCTACTACTGTCACAGCTGCCCTCCCCAGTCATGCTCAGTGACTGGGCCACTATGTTGACTCCTCATGCTGTTGCTATCCTCAACACTCTGTTCTGGGGTCACTAGTGTCCATGTTTGGCCTTGTTGACACCCTCTTTGGAGCATCCATAAGGCCTTGATCCCATGGTCAGTATTTTGCATCAGGATTTTATCATGATTTGGAAGCCAAAAGCAGGAGTGGGTCAAAAAAACAGAAAACGTGCAAATATTTCCATCACATGTCATCTCTGTATTTCAAGCACTCCTGTTTTTGCCTTACCAATTCTGATCAATTACTGATCAAATACTAACCGTGTGAAGGTGGATGCTCAAAAGACAGGATCAGTTTTTTTGGGTTGTTCTTCTGACCGATCAGAAGAAGGGAGAAATAAACAGTGACATCAACACAAACTTATGCCAACGCCCTTCCCACTCTGTGATTGGGCCACTACTTGTATCAGTGGCTAACAAAATAGGTTACCTATCAATGTGGAAGCAGCAGATAGTGTAAAAAATTAGACAGCTTTCCCGCTATAGTAGAATCAGCTAACAGAACAGGTTATCTATCAATCAATGTGGACACCCCACAAACAGTGAATTGAGACAGCTTTTTCCCAATATATGAGAATGTTAGCCAATCCTATACTCAGACAAGGTATCATGAAAAGATCTGTACCTGTTCTGTGCTTTTGACCTGTAACTGACAAAATAAGTGAAGTGTGAACTGAGCCTAATAGTGACACACAGTCAATCTACAGCTAACAGAAGTGATTTAAACGCATGTGTTTGCACTGCCACTTTAAAAGAGCCTTTTTTTCTCCACTGCCTCTATGTCCTTCTTTTGTTCCACTAGAGAGTCATTGGGACACAGCTCCTGAAGGGGCGCACAGTTTTTTTTATTTTCCTTTACTAAAGGCTGCTGTATGCTAGGGATTAGCTAGGACTGTTGGTGGCCTGCACGATGATGCGCATGTACATATACTGTATGAGACCTCCCTGTCATACTAACGCACAGTAACTGTTTTACTACCAGAAAGAACTAGCTATGCATGTTGCTGCAATGCGCAGTGATGGACACTGAGATACATTCTCCTTGCAGGCTGGGATATAGCTAATTTAACATGCATTGTGATGAAGTAATTTGGAATGAAGCAAATTTTTGGGAGAAATTCGGTGAAGCATCTGAATTGAATTTTTTAAAAATTCGCTGATCTCTAATGGTAAGGGCTTACAGTTTGTGAGTAGGTGAATGATAGTTAACAGAAATAAAGATACACTAAACTGACCCTGATCTGAAATGCTATCTAGCAAGACAGCCAATACAAATCAAAACGCAATTCAGCTAACAGGCGATAATAGAATCACAGGGAAATAATAAACACTTCAGTGCTGTCAGCATTGAAAAGACTTTGGATGGCAGATTCCAGGATACATTGACACAACATAATAGAATACTACGTAGAACAAGATACTACGAATCTTGAAACAAATGCAGAGAACAAATGCTATCCCTGGAAACTAGTGAAGCAAAAGGCCTGGATTGAATAACGATGATCAAAAACTCATACATACCACAAAATGGTACCAATAAAAACTACAGTTCGACACGCAAAAAACAAGACCTCATACAGCTCTGTGGACGAAAATATAATAAAGTTATGCCTGTCAAAAAATCCCAATGCAGAGAAAAGTTTGATTTTTGCAAAGGTTTTTTATCTTTTTAAAAGTAGTAAAACAAAAAACTTATACACATTTGGTATTGCTGAATTCGTATTGAGCCACAGAATAAGGACATTATGTCATTTTGTGAATGCTCTGATGTCAAAACTGAGGATAGGTCACCAGTAGTAAAATGTCAGAAAACCGTTTTAATATAGTATGGTTTTGTACTGTATTTTGCAGAAATAGAAGTGGACATACATAGTGAATATACAGTCACATTTCTTTTGTATCACATGATTTTGAGATTTACATATTTATATTGCTAGCAAATTTTAAAATGGGGGTAAACTGAATTAGATCACGTTGATGGCACAAAGTATGTGGAAACTTCAGAGCTACAATTGGGATAATTTTAGAGCTGTATTTCCACAGCTGTGGCGGTTTGTCATCACAAAACGGATAGGGAACTATTAGCAGCAAATTTATTCACGTATATAAAAAGTTTGTGCATTTGCGGTGCATTATTGAATGTGTTTTATGGAGCATTATTGCAAACGGTTTGTATATTTCACTCTGACGCAAGTCCATTGGGCCCTGTAACAAGTCACTAAATACTCCAGTTTTAAGATATTTATGTCACAAATTGCATTCCCATGTTAGTTTCTCCTTTTTTACGCTGTTCACTGAACCAAGACTAATACATAATGTGTGTTAACTAAATGATAATTCTATTCTACTCCTAGGTATTCATACTTGACCGACTAAAAGTTGTTGTTTTTTTTTGCATTTAGGCCAAGTTTAACTTGCAATTTTCAGGTAGTTTTGACTTTTTTTTTTTAACTCTGGCAAAGGCTGAGCCTAAATAGGATATGTTCCCATGTACTATATATAGACCAACAACATAATTTACAGTAGAATTGTTGCAAACAATGTTTGAAATATCAAAATGACACAATGTAGCAAAACCATAAGCCTTTTTAAACAAATTATTTTCCTTTATGCAGCCTGCGCAATCTGTCAAATATTTTTCCATTGAATTCAATGGGTAGAACCTCAGCATTGAAAACGTAGAAAACTGTGACTTTAGTAATGCCTATGATTTTTACACACAGATTTCTGTCATGCCACCTAAGGCTGGTTTTGGCACATATTTAGTAGGCTTATTTTATGGGAATTTCAAAAATGGCAGGAGAAACTGTATAATGGCAGGAAAAACTGTTACATTTTTAAAAACTCCATAACATTTTTACAGCTGCAGCTGTTTTTAATGTGTTGTATGGCGCAAAAAAGATTATGGGGGCCATTTATGAACAGATATACATCAGTTTTGTGACGTATATCTGGCGCAGATTCTGTCACATGCCATGTTGTGGCAGAATCTAAGATATCTTCCTCGCTCATGCCAGGTCTAAAAAAGGGGGGCATCGTGTGGGAGGAAAGGGGGCAGGTCGGCAGGTCTGTCTCATTCATAATTTTCTACTCCTGGTTTAGGAGTAGAAAATGGTCTAAATGTAAGACAGCAAGGAAACTAGCTTACATTTAGAATTGTCGATGTGCCGGCGCCTCTACATAACTTTGGCGATCCACCACCAGCGCAGGGGTTAGTAAGACCGACATCTAAAACGCCAGTCTTAATAAATGTGCCCCTATATTTCTACACCCAGAATTTGGCTTAAAAAAGCTGTTTGCAAATGCTGCCTCAAAGTGCAAGGTGTGACTGTAGCTTTAGGCCACATTTACACAGTGCAGTTATGGATGCATACTATTTAGCTTAAACAAGAGATAAAGTGACCATGACCCGGCTGCAGCTCCACTGCAAAATGGCAGATACTTATAACAGCTTCTTGTTTTGTGTATTAAGAAGAAGGAGTCTGCACCACAAACAGCTGAGTTTTAAAGGGAATGTATCATCAGAAAATGACCTATTGTTTAAATCACATTTTTATCTCTTCTCTTAATATTATAAAAATGAGTTTCTGTCTGTCTGTCAGATAGATGGACAGACAGGCAGACAGACAGACAGACGGTCTGTTCTCTATGACCAAACTACTGGACCGATTTTCACCAAATTCGGCACACAGGTACATCAGGTGTCCGGGAAGGTTTTAGACAAGGTCTCAGCTCTCTAAGACATACCGTTCTCGAGATATTCCCAAAATATGACCTGCATTTGCCAATATTAGCCTGGGAGCTTTGCCTTCAAACCTCAACTGCCATTCTCCGCACAGACACACACAGGGAGGGCAGGTTTCCATAACAACATAGCCAGGTAATTATCAGCCAGCTGAGGAGCTCAGGTAACAACACAGCCATTTCTATTCACTGCTTTAAAGGGGCAGAGCTCTGTGGATGACACTGTTAATGGGGTATTCAAGTTACCATAAATATAACTTTTAGTGTTTTAGACTAATTTTAGACTAAGACCGTTCAGTAGTAATAGAAGATGTTTTCTTCCACTGCTACCCATTGCGTGTCCTCATAAATTACCATGGCATCGACCTGTAATTCAGGCCACCCTCAAAAGAAGGACTTAAAACCCCAGCACCAGGTCTCGCTAAGTCACACCCCCGACTCGGTCAGGCCATGCCCCCTCCCACTCTGCAGCCAAAGAGGATTGAAAAATTGAAGGTAAAAATCAACTTCTGTCAGCTGCAGGGGTGGGAGGGAGGATGACTTTCTCTCTGCAACGACACACACAAACATTAAATGAAATAGATTAAAAATACCCGTGCAAAGCGATGTTTTCTTCCACTGCTACCCACTGTGTTTCCTCATAAATTACCATGGCATTAACCTGTAATTCAGGCCACCCTGAAAAGAAGGACTTAAAAGCACCTCCCCTCCTTCCAAGGTCCTGCTAATCCACGCCTCCGACCCGGTCAGGTCATGCCCCCTCCCACTCTACAACCAATGGGGATTGAAAAAATGAAGGTAAAAATCAACTTCTGTCAGCTGCATTGACTTTCTGTCTGCAACGACACACAGAAACATTAAATGAAATAGATTAAATATACCCAGGTCCTTCTGCTAGTGTTTAATATATTTTTAAAGAACTTTTGGTGATGTTATTTGTCATTTCCCATGTCAATATATATATATATATATATATATATATTTAAAAAAAACCTGTAAAATCCTGCAGTTTTCGCACTGGCCACTAATCCCAATTATAGGCGCGCATTCTTGGTCTGTGCAGATCACTTTACTGCAGTTATCTGCTTATCTGTCATTCTAATCCTGTCCGTAATGGTATCACTTCTGTGTAGAGATAAGCCAGGATCCACTATTTACAAAAGGTGATTGTCAAAACTTATCTCATAGAAGTCAAGGAGGTCCCCTCCTGACCAATGTGTCGATGGCCCATGGCTGTAAAGCATACGTCTAAATGCCATTAAGAACAGCTCAGGCAAGATGGCTGCCTCCATAATCATGTTCAGGAAACAGATTAGACAAAACAGATTAGAATACAAGGGTACATGTTGCGATCTGGTTTTAACTGGCAGATAACATTTTTGGTGACACATTACCTTTAAGAAAAATGCTCTACAAAGGTGCCCAGCTTGAGTATAGTGTTTTTTTTATTCATTTAGCTCCATGGCAGTTACTGCTAGATATATTTGCACACTTTTCTTATGTCAGGCCTTTGTAATATAATTTTTACAGGTAACTCCCGTCTATACATCATGAAGTGATGCGCTGACGGTGTAAGGTAAAGTGGCTGCTGTCAGAAGAGCAGAACACACTGTAGATTAAATTAGAGGTCTGATTGTGTTAATCTAAATGATAACATTTACCTTCAGTGGCTGTAAGTAGTTTTTCATTAGTTCTGCTGAATTTCCCAAGGAGCTTTAACTCACAGTCAGTTTGTTTGTCATTTATTGCAGTGTCTAACCAGCGTCGGCATGGAAACAGGTATTTAATATCCGCCTTATCTGACTTCTGGATGGTAATTTGATCTAGATACCATCCAGCTCCATAACCAACAGCATCATGCTCGATATGTACTCTAGAGAGCATGCCGAGGTCCACAGCCTTTACTTTGAAAAAGTTTATCTACAATAAATGAAGAACACAAACTTGGAATAAAGGTTATATGTTTATAGAATGAAACAAAGAAACTTTGTTAAAGTAAAAAAAAAATGTTTATAATTTTCAAACAGATATCCGACCTGATTTCTTATATCCTAAACACAGTGCCTGACTATGATCTATTCTTGTGCCATGTGAGAGTTAGGCTACTTTCACACCAGCGGTTTTGCTGGATCTGGTTGTATTATCTCTAAAATAGCCAAGACGGATCCGTCATGAGCACCATTGTAAGTTAATTGGGGGGGCAGATCCGTTTTCTATTGTGCCAGAGAAAACAGATCCGTCTGACACTGGACCCATAATGTGGTGCAGCCAGCCAATCAGCAGTCATCCCCTGTGAGGTCACAGCCCCATAAAAAGCCTAATCCTGCCTGATCTCCATCATTTTACTGTGAATGGAGCATAGGGAGAGATGTGGCAAGTTCTAGGGACAGTGTTTTCGCAATCTTTTAATGGTAGAATAGGGACAGTGTAGGGAGATCATAGGGAGAGTTTTCAGATCCGTCTGGCTCCGCACCACATTGCAGACAAAAAACGCAAAAATAACGCAGCGTTATTCTGTCAGCAATGGGGATGCAACCAAACAGAACGGAAAGCATTCAGGTGCACTCCCTTTCGTTCAGTTCAGTTTTGTCCCCATTGACAATGAATGGGGACAAAAACGGAAGCATGACCCCCCCCCCACGCTATTGAGATGCTTTGACGGATCTCAATAGCGGAAAGGGAAAGCGCAAGTGTGAAAGTAGCCTTAAAGGGACTGTCTGGGATGTTGATTTTATGTTGATGACCTATCCCCAGACCATCAAAATAAAAATAAAAAAATAAATATACATTTTTTTCAAAATCCTGGAAACCCTTTTAAAGGTTTTAATCTCCATATTATACCACACGTCTGTTTGCTTCCTAAAAAGCATTTTATTTTTGCAAAACAACATTTACTCCCCAAGTCATGTTTTTAGTATCATGTCTGCATTCCAGACAAGTATAGGACAGGTTCTATGATATGTGTCCTGGCCATGGACAGCACATGGATGACTTGTCCAGTTTTTTGCAGTCCCATGGAAATGAATCGGTCCATGTGCGATCTGCAAAAAATGTGGATCAGACACAGCCAAAAATATGGTGAGACCACACAGCAGAGAGACACAAAATAAGAGCATGTCTTGTGGGACCAGCCTGTCCATATATAACATGATTGGCCATTCATTTTAAGAAAACTATTGACATGCCATAAATGTCCAGATGGGACAACCCTTTTAGATGATTATTAGGGTTGAACGAATAGAAGTATCTGAAGTGGACCTCCATCCGAATTTCAGGGAAAGCCGTATTTCCTTGTGCTTCATGGTAACTAATCAATTTTCCCTGAAATGGTGGTAAAAAAAATCATATTCATATTATCCATTTGAGCACCATCTTGATTGAAGATCCAGCGCAAAATCTTGTGCACGGTGATGTATGACGTCACCACTCCGGCCAGTGTTATGACGTTATCATGCACTGCATGAGATTTCAGATAAGGTGAGAATTTTTTTATTCTCGGATGCCGTGATTAGCGATGAACACAACATCTGAGTGGTTCAATGATAGGGGGCGGGGCTATTGCCAGTCCCTGTCATTGCGCCCGCTACTTACAAAGAACTTCGTGAAGTAATTCATCACAAAGCAATTTTCTTTGTGAAATTCGGTGAAGTAGCCAAATCAAATTTTTTGAAGCTTCTCTCATCACTAATGATTCAGCTAGAATAAGGTTGGAGAACTCTGTTCTAAAGTCATTCACTGATACCAAACACAACAAGTCCCTGCGTTTCATTTGGTTTTGTCCATATATATCAAACATACAGACCTTTCCCTTGCCAAATACATTAGGTAATAGTGTGTTTATTAGTCTTCTTTTGCTTGAATCTCCATTTTCTCCATATATTGTGATAAAAACATCCGCAGTTGTACTAGATGCAGGGAAATCTCCAGTCCTGATATAAACTGAATATGTCACTTCTAGATATAAAGAGATAAAAATTAACACAGAGCAAAAGAATATAAACTTAGGGATATAGAAATATCATTAGTTTTTATTGTATATAAAAACATTTCAAAAGCAATTATAAAACACACCAAGGTTTGTATACCAAGTGTTAGTTTTGACCTTTATACTGTATAGGATAATAAAACCTAAAAGGGTCTAAAATGATGCATACATTTTTGGTATTCAATAATGTTGAGCGAACTGAAGTGATACTAATTGACTTTTCCAAATTTCAGGAAAAATTTGATTTGCCACAAATTCTAATTTCCTCTCAGTTCGTAGTAACAAATCCTTTTTTTCCTAAAATGGCGGCTACACTGGTTATAAAGTGAACGTAAGAAGCCTGGGAATGCATTATGACCCATAATACGGTGCAGATAGTCATCCCCTGTGACATCACAGCCCTATAAAAAGCCTAATCCTGCCTGGTCGCCACCATTTTACTGTGAACAGAGCATAGGGAGAGACGTTGCAAGTGATGGGGACAATGTTTTAGCAATCTTTTAATTGCAGCATATTTGATAGGGACAGTGCAGGGACAGTGTAGGGAGATCATAGGGAGAGTCTTCACACACTTTAGGCACAGCATAGGAACACTACAGGGACAGTGCAGGGTCAGTGCGGGCTCTGTGTAATCACCGTGTGCCATTCATTCTTAATTTGATCTGTTATACAAAGACTGACTGTGCATCAGACTCAAGAGACGGTCTAATATGTTGGTACGTGTACCTAATTAATCTGCAGCGCCATTAATAATTAATCTGTTCAATGATAGATAGACGTACGGTGCCTCAGTCTCATTGCCAACAGGCGGTGTAATATATAGACACATTTATATAGTTCATCTGCTTGGCCATTTATACTTAATCTGTTCTTTTATACATAGACTGGATGTGCATAAGACTTAGTCTCAACTGTCGATCTAATATATACAGTACATATACAGTGCATCACAGGCATGTCCCCGTCTTGCCACTATTTATCGGGACATCACCAGGAGAGTGTTTTACTTTATCTGCAGTTCAAAATGGACAGAGTAATGTGGACTGTTATGTACAAGTAGCCACTCAAGGGTAGGAAAGGTGTGACTGGTTTCTGTGTGCCCATGTTGTATGTAACCAACAAAAATGTCAAGTAGCTCTGTGGTCAGGTCCATGTCTCACTACTTCCTTTTATCCCTATGGCAGGGACAATGGTGAGACAAGTAGTTGAGGTCATGTCCTTTAAACTGGTATACTTTCTGTCTTTATGGGGATGTCTGGCTTGTAAGGGAATACCAACTGGAGGGACTATAGTTTAACTTGTTGAGCCTGAGACAATCCACAAGCTCGTCAGAGCTAAAGACATTAATGGAGTCTATTCCAGGGTTCCTTGCTGCCACTGTAGCACTGTATAATCTGTATAGACTAATGTGTCTTCTGGCAGTAGTTGGGCAGAAGTAGTTGTCTTGGATTGCTGTCTAAGGAGATTCCCTCTGAGATTCTTCATACATGCAAGCAAACTGTTTAAAACTCAGTGCTGCCTAAGGTGCCCTGTAATGTGTTTTAAAATGCATATGGTTTATCTGCCATTATCCCCTTTCATTACCTAGATTGCAGTGGTGTTTTTTTTACTTTGTAGATCGCCCCGTTTTTTTAGATATGGTCCCTGCTCCACTTCAGCACCATATATGCTAATCAGCATCTAAGGTCCAAGGGGACAAAAAACAGCTATCTTCTCTGTGGGTGGTGTCTACCGTATTGCTCTCTCACTCTCCAATGATAACGAACAGCCTCAAAACAATGTTGAAGCAAAGCCTGGTCACTCTAGTCTGGTCTCCTGAGCCTGTTGGAAGTCCTACAACATGAACCCAAAACCTCTGTGCACAACAATAATCTATTATGAAAATCTGCTGACACCTTATGAAGTATTTCAAGAACACTGTATGGCTAACCACAAATTGTTTCTTCTTGACATGGGAGAGCATGACTGCTTGGACTGCTACAGGCTGATTTATAACCTGCCAAGAGACTACTCAATCTTGGATAATTTGAACATTGATGAAGAACAGGACAAACACCTGTCTCCTTCCCTCTCCCATTTATCTTCCTGTTTCAATAAATGGCTTGATGGCGGCTATTTCCTTTTGCACTCCCTTCTTCCCACTTCCCAACGATCATCGCTGTAATTCTTCAAAGGGAACCTGTCAGTAAATTATAAGCATCATGAAATTAAGGCTACCTGGTTACAAACAGATATGTTTTACAAGAGTCATCTGAGTGTCTCCCTGCCAGCTTGTCACACTCGACCCAGTTTGATTGACATGTCCATTCCTATACACAAAAATCAATCCAGTCAAGGCAGGTAAGAAGAAGCCATCAGGGCACCTCCCTGATGACTCTTCACCCAGTTCCTGGCTCATTTTTAAACTATGTTTCTTAGAAAGGCTGCAGTGTTTGAGAGTAAAAGAGATGGTAAGCATTTCATGATACAAGTGGCTCAGACAGCATGAATCTCTTGACAGTTTCCCTTTAATGCTTACATTTTGTATTTCAGTAAGAATGTTAGCATAGCATGTGATGGGATTTATACTATAAGGAAACCATTCTGTACGTTGTGGTGTCATATTATGTATGATTTATGCAATTTTTAAGTGATGCTTTAAAACCTGCATTAACTCGCTGTATATTGTTTTATTTGTATGATGACTGATTGTTGATAAAGGGTTTTCAATTAAAAAATTTTTTGTCTTATCTTAAATGAGTTGTCCAGTTTGCTCAAAACAACTTCGTCCATCTGGCGGAGAAACGTTCTCATTCGTGGGACCAATTGTTATTGTTGGGGAATATTCGCCAAGTGGACAATTTTATAGGGGAAAATACACTGAATCAATATTACTGAAAACCAAACACTGTATGTATAATACAGTATGTAGCCCTAGTGATGTTGTAAAGAAATAAGGCCATTGACGTTATAAGAGTGAGCCCACACAGGGTGCTTAATCCATGTGTAAACTCTAATGCAATATACATGCCCAGGTCCAATGCATTTCATCACACAACTAGAGGTTTATCAAGAACCCAGTAGTAAAATAATATGGTAAAACAAGTATGGTGAATGACAGAATGGATCCTGTTAGTAGGAGATGTCTAAATAACCATCTGTTTCACCAGGATGAGAACAGTTGTTTGCAGCTGCACTACAATATAACAGATGGAGATCATAGGTGAAGGGGGACATGACCCTCTAAAACAAGGCTCATGCAAAGGGGAGAACTCTTTTACTTTTAAAACCTTACCATCCATTGGTGGTTGATTGGGAAGGACGGCTGCTACTTCAGCCACATTTTCAGAGCAGTCTTCACCAGGTAGGTACACTTTATCTGGATAAAAACCTAATTCTTGTTTGGTATCCACATCTCTCATACGAATCTTAATAGAAAAATATATTGCAGAGATTTAAAAAAAAAAGAGACACAAATGTGATTGTCCAATGGAGTATTTAATTTTGTTTAGTCAAAATTCTAGCCCTGTCACTAATTCAAATAATGTTTCACAGATCACTGCTCAGCCGGCGCAAGGAACCATCACGAGACGAAGATGAATTAGGAATCTTCTTTTATTTCATAACATGCAAAACACAGCATTTCAGGTATTTAGAGGTCCCCTTCTTCAGGTTGCAAAAAAGCATGCATGCAAAAGAAGATTCCTAATTCCTCTTCATGTTGAGATGGTTCCTTGCGCCAAGCAATCTGTGAAACATTGCTCTTCCTTTTGAGAAGTTGGGCACCTCTTCTGAAGGCATCTATATTGCATCTGTAGACCTCACAACTAGGTTTCTCTTCTGATAAGCCTTCAATAGAGTTGTGCCTATCTCTAGAACAACCGTACAAGGTGAGCCTCTAATTGGGGGATTTTCATCTTTGATGTACTGCCTGAGACGTACTTACCAGATGTTGCGCCTCTTGGAAAGACTAATTCAAATAGGGTAACATAGGAAATCTGACAGAGCCACGTTGATGTATTAAAAAATCACTTTGCAGCTACTACTCCATAAGAAATGCTAATACTTATTTTCTCTTATTGGTGTCTGTGGTTAGCCTGCATGGTAGTCTAGGGTAGTGTACATCATGGAATTCTTCGGCTACGTTCACAAGGCAGATTTTAACACCATAAAAATCCGTCACTGAATCCATGGCAGAAATTTGAGACTGACCCTTGAGTTTCGGCCACAGACTTGCATTTTGTGAGCAGTGGATCCACCCACAGCTTTAGCTCCATTCAATGGAGAAAATCCAAGGGGCAGACACTTGCTGTGTACCCTACATTGTAAACAATGACACCACTGGTAGAAAAAGACTATAAGACATCTGAGACACATACACTGTCAAATGAGCCCCAGTAAAGGGGAGCATTTTGCTTTAGAAAATAGAATATTAGACATTACTAATTAGGTCAGAGCTAAAGGAGTAGGTTACAGTTGACCAATGTGTATGCAAGATAATAAGGCACTTACTGTTTAAATTCTGTACCGCTTTCTATATTTCATTAGATTTACCCCCTTGTTTGTCAAGTCTTTTGTGCTGTCCACACAGAGGTCTTGTCCATAAAATGGCTGCTGATGGAGGGTCATGTGGCCAGGCAAATCACCTCCATGTCACATGACCATCCCTCAGAGGCCATCTTATGGACAGGACCTCCATGTGGGCAGAACAGAAGATTTGTCCAACAAGGATCCATGGCTTATGAAATATTGCAAATGGAACAGAATATCAACAAAACTATATTAGTAAGCGCCATATATAATTATCTTCCCTACACATTGGTCACAAGTCACCAGAAAGTGGACAGCCCCTTTAAGGAACAAATACAATAGAAATTTAAGAGGCAAGGAAGTCTCATTTAAAGGGAAACACAGTTTTTCATCTGCACAAAAGACGTGCAATGTCACATACAGTACAAACCAAAAGTTTGGACACACCTTCTCATTCAAAGAGTTTTCTGTATTTTCATGACTATGAAAATTGTAGATTCACACTGAAGGCATCAAAACTATGAATTAACACATGTGGAATTATATACTTAACAAACAAGTGTGAAACAACTGAAAATATGTCTTATATTCTAGGTTCTTCAAAGTAGCCACCTTTTGCTTTGATTACTGCTTTGCACACTCTTGGCATTCTCTTGAATTCTCTTGGTTTTCACTTCACAGGTGTGCCCTGTCAGGTTTAATAAGTGGGATTTCTTGCCTTATAAATGGGGTTGGGACCATGAGTTGTGTTGGGCAGAAGTCAGGTGGACACACAGCTGATAGTCCTACTGAATAGACTGTTAGAATTTGTATTATGGCAAGAAAAAAGCAGCTAAGTAAAGAAAAACGAGTGGCCATCATTACTTTAAAGAGGACCTTTCACCACTCCTGACATGCCTGTTTTAATAGCTTCATGCATTCTCCATGTAATAACAATTCTGGAACATCTATTCTTATGTCTGTATGTTGTGCCATTCCTTTATTATTTGCACTAGAAGTTATGGATGAATTGCTATTTGTCTTCAGTAAGGGAACAGAGGGGGGGTGACCAGTTGGGGGTGTGTCCCTGCACAGTCTGAACATGGCAGCACTGATTGGCTAGAGTGAGTCTGTGCAGATACACAACCCCTACTTGTTACCTCCCCTCTGTTCCCTTACTGAAGACAAATAGCAATTCATTCATAACTTTTAGTGCAAATAATACAGGAATGGTACAACATACAGACATAGGAATACGTGTTCCAGAATTGTTAGTACATGGGGAATGCATGGAGCTATTAAAACAGGCATGTCAGGAGTGGTGAAAGGTCCTTTTTAAGAAACGAAGGTCAGTCAGTCCGAAAAATTGGGAAAATTTGAAAGTGTCCCCAAGTGCAGTCGCAAAAACCATCAAGCGCTACAAAGAAACTGGCTCACATGAGGACCGCCCCAGGAAAGGAAGACCAAGAGTCACCTCTGCTGCGGAGGATAAGTTCATCCGAGTCACCAGCCTCAGAAATCGCAGGTTAACAGCAGCTCAGATTAGAGACCAGGTCAATGCCACACAGAGTTCTAGCAGCAGACACATCTCTACAACAACTATTAAGAGGAGACTGTGTGCAGCAGGCCTTCATGGTAAAATAGCTGCTAGGAAACCACTGCTAAGGACAGGCAACAAGCAGAAGAGACTTGTTTGGGCTAAAGAACACAAGGAATGGACATTAGACCAGGGGAAATCTGTGCTTTGGTCTGATGAGTCCAAATTTGAGATCTTTGGTTCCAACCACCGTGTCTTTGTGCGACACAGAAAAGGTGAACGGATGGACTCTACATGCCCGGTTCCCACCGTGAACCATGGAGGAGGTGTGATGGTGTGGGGGTGCTTTGCTGGTGACACTGTTGGGGATTTATTCAAAATTGAAGGCATACTGAACCAGCATGGCTACCACAGCATCTTGCAGCGGCATGCTATTCCATCCGGTTTGTGTTTAGTTGGACCATCATTTATTTATCAACAGGACAATGACCCCAAACACACCTCCAGGCTGTGTAAGGGCTATTTGACCAAGAAGGAGAGTGATGGGGTGCTACGCCAGATGACCTGGCCTCCACAGTCACCAGACTTGAACCCAATCGAGATGGTTTGGGGTGAGCTGGACCGCAGAGTGAAGGCAAAAGGGCCAACAAGTGCTAAGCATCTCTGGGAACTCCTTCAAGACTGTTGGAATACCATTTCAGGTGACTACCTCTTGAAGCTCATCAAGAGAATGCCAAGAGTGTGCAAAGCAGTAATCAAAGCAAAAGGTGGCTACTTTGAAGAACCTAGAATATAAGACATATTTTCAGTTGTTTCACACTTTTTTGTTAAGTATATAATTCCACATGTGTTAATTCACAGTTTTGATGCCTTCAGTGTGAATCTACAATTTTCATAGTCATGAAAATACAGAAAACTCTTTGAATGGGAAGGTGTGTTCAAATGCTATGTCTTCCTGGGGTATTTAGTACAGTGTAGCTTAGATATAATTAGACCATACATAACAAGGGTAGAATTCTCTTCCAAAAAGAATATCATGGTTTGCATAGTATTTTCTGCATTTGCATGTAAATATAAGAACATGTTCATTGTTAAGGAGAAAGTGTGTCCATTTCATGGACATGAATAAAGGCTCTATTCTCTGCACTGTGGAAATTCATATGAATACTGCATGATAGGAAGACATAAAAGAACATCTTGTGCATAGTTAAAGCTCATTTGTTATGTATTAACCAGGCTGGAAATTATTCTGAGGGCATTTGTTCACTGCAATGTATATGGCTTTAAAGATTCTAGAAAATTACTGGTGAGAGCCAGTGCAGAATTTCTATCAAGCAATCACAATCAATTAACATGACATGTACCTTCTGTAAGTGGAGTCTCCTCCCAGAGCTCAGACCCGTGGACAGGAACGAAGCCTTTATTATATTCCCAATATTTCCAACATTCAGCTGTCAGAAGTGATCATAGATAAAATTACTTCTAAATCAGCATATTTAGGAATAAACATAGGCTCAAATACTAATGCAAATAATGGCAATTTTTTCCAAGCCTCTGGAAAAATTTGTCCAGGGCCATGTAATATTTCCAAACATTATGACACAATACTTACAGCATGTCTGTAAGAAAAATTAGTATACTGTATAGGGGTCATTTTATACACAGAATTAGCATATGGATGTATTTCATGTCATGTTTGATCAGAATTTCAGGAAAAATTTGATTCGCCACAAAGCAGAATTGCCTCATGCTTTGTGGTTATGAATCAGTTTTTCCTAAAATGGTGGCTAAAAGTAAAAAACATTATACTCAACTCATCCACTTAATCACGGAGAGGCCATCCCCTCTTGTCTTGATTGAAGAAAACCCTCCAAAGGACTTGCGGTGAGTGTGACAACATCAGCACTCTGGCCACGCATGGTGACATCATCACGCTTGCCGCAGGTCCTTTGGTGGATTTTCTTCAGTGAAGAAGCGGGAGCGGATGGCCTCTCCGCGATCGAGTGGATGAGATGACTATAATTTTTTTTAACCCAGGATGTGAGTCTCAGATGCCGAAATCAGCGTTGAACATGGGGGGCACAACCGCTGTTCCCCATCATTGTGCCGGCTCCATACAATGGAAGGTGATTCGTAGTAGTAGTTCGTAACTAATTCGTAACTAATCAAATTTCTTGACAAAGTTCAGCGAAGCTGCTGAATTGAATTTTTCAAAACTTTGCTCATCTCTATATGTGATCATATCAGGGATAAATACAACTGCACACCAACTTCTATAAGTAACTGGAAAGGTGCCACCAAAAACTTAACATAAGCGGAAATTTAGATAAGCTTACATCTGCTTGAGTTCTGTTATCAGCCTCCAACAGGGTTAGTCTGGCCACCTGTGTACAAGAGGATCCTCTGGTGGTTCTAGACTCTGGCATATTAATGGTCTAGCAAAAGACAACCCCATATGGAGGTGACTTTGTAGACAGTCACTTGTCTATTTCTAATATGCTGCTTCACAAACAGGGGCGGATTGGCCATAGACCTTACAGGGAAATTTCCCGGTGGGCCGATGCCCACGGGGCCGTCTGAGCCCTCCTCACAGCCGGGCAGTGGAAGTTTTTGAGGATGTATTTTGTGCTGCTGGCCACAGTATTTTGTGATGGACAGTGGTATTTGACTCTGTTGGGGTGGTATAATGTGCCACAATATGGTATTGCTGGCCCTGCCTTCCATCAATTTGGACCCGACCACAAAATAGGGCCACTTATTATTTTTTCCAGGGCCACTTTAAGTTCCCGGTCCGCCCCTGTTCACAAACAACCATTACAACCTATTGCTGATATGTCTTGCATGTGCAATAATAACTAGGGTTGCACCAGGTTTTGAACTTTCAATACCCAATCAATAGTTTTGCACTCAGATTGATACGATACTGGGATTTGCTGTTTTCCGATACTAGGCTGCACTATTGCACAGCCTAGTATCTTTTAGAAATCATGGCACACCGCCCTCGGCTAAGGTGGCTAATAGTTATTAAATAAAAAAAAAAAAAACATTAAAAGTTTAAATCAAACCCTTGATTTAAAAAACCCTTGATGAAAGTGGACGAGTACATGTTCTGCATGCAGTAGTTGGATGATGGACCCGTTCTTGTTCTAAGTTTTGCTATAACCTTCTTCTTGAATAGGTGTAGGTGCAGTGCGCCATATTTATTATGTGTTTTAGACACTTTTTACACCTCACTAGTCAGTTTCGAAATAGATTTATTTAAAGGGAACCTGTCAATATGAAATACAGGGCAACATCCAGGCAGCATGTTATATATCAGGATTAGCTGAGCAGATTGATATATAGTTTTCTGGGGAAAGATGTAAAACGTGTCATATATACATTTAAACCTCTGCTCTTTCTGAGCTCAGTTGTACATGGGGCCATCTGCATATACAGAGAATGCTATTAATCACTGATAATAGCCGAAAGGGCCGTCTTGAGCGCAGCAAGAAAGTTTATAAATGTATAAAACTACAAGTTTTACTTAATCTTTTCCTACAAAACTATATATCAATCTGCTCCGCTCCTCCTGCATTATAACATGCCACCTGCAGATTTCACTGCATTTTATGGTAATAGGTTCCTTTTAAGGGGACATGGCTAAAAGGAGTCATAATATGCATTAGATTGACTAATAACATGTACTATTATTTCAGAGCAAAATATTAGTGGAAAGATAGGTGGGCAAGGAAAAGAGCCTAACATGTCTAGCAATATGAAACAAATTATACTGTGTGCGCCACTGTGGTACATTTGGTACAGTTTCTGCCAGTCTGGTGTAGTTTTATGCTGTATAATTATAGGACAGTAACAGTAAATCTCCTCCTTACCTACCGAAAGCTGTAATTGTATGTCGAGGACTTTGTACTACTAGAGAGTTTAAAATGGGTTTAATGACCCATACAGAAATCACAAAAATTGAACCTAGACACCAGTCCAAACACAATTATATAGACATCATGAGTGCCGTACAGAACACGGGCATTTCCAATTTTCAGTATATACATAACTTCCACCTCTGGTGGGCCAGTTCAAACTTGAACACAGTAATATTCTAGATATTTAGTGGCATATCATTAGTTTGTCGGACATGCCTGTGAAATATATTCTTGGTTCTACTCGACCATTTTTGGCTCAGGTTTTTAATATAGAAATGTTTGGTATTACACTTTTCCACTTCCATCCTAACAGCATTATATCACCAAGGAAACAAACTAAGCAACAACCAATATCTCATTGTCATCCTCCTGGATAAGAGCTTATATACATACCCTTTTTCCCAGAGAGCATTGCCAAGTCTATAAATCTCCCTGCTCCAAATGCTACTCTAGACAAGGGTTATTCTAGACCTACATCATGAGCCTCCCAACCAACCAACCAATAAATCAACCAACTCCTGCTTTGCACTGAAAAGGAGCAAGAACCCCCAAAGCAGCTGTCTGTGAATAGATGCCTTTTTGTTATGGAAAAATTCTGATTTTGGTTTATGTCTCAATTTATGTTGCCTGGTAAGGGTCATTAATTACTTATAAAGTAGCCAAAAAAGTGGTTCTAGAACAACAGCTTTTGTCTTACTGGTCTTTCATAGTCTTGCTCTCAAGCAATATATTGGAATGAACTGCAGTCACATCTGAATTTTCAAGTTTTAAATATCTTTTTATTGGTCTGTGTTTATATAGTCCTGATCCTTATAGTCCCAGAATATTTGAAACTTAAGGAAAGGGCAAGTCAACAAGAGGACACATGGTCCAGTCATTTAGAGTAGTGTTCCTTAAAGGAGTATTCTCACCTTGTACAATGGGGGCATATCGCTAGGATATGCCCCCATTGTCTTATAGTTGTGGGTCCCACCTATATTGAGATTGGAAGGGGGAGCACTGCGCCTGAAGGACCCCAGGTTTCCCGGGGTCCGGCCACCACCAGGAGCAACTCCGCCGCTACGCTCATAGAAATGAATGGAAGCGCACCGCGCAAGCGCAACCACCGCTCCCATTCATTTCTATGCAGCCGACGGAAATAGCCAAGCCAGTGCTCAGCTATTTTCGGCGGCCCCATAGAAATAAATGGAGGGCGGCTGCGCAGTGCGCCCTCCTGTACTTTGGGGGCTCCGTTCTCGACTATAAGACAATGGGGGCATATCCTAGCGATATGCCCCCATTGTACAAGATGAGAATACCCCTTTAACTCCAGTCCTCAGGTCCTACCTACTGGTCATGTTTTCAGGGTTTCCTTAGTATTGAGCAGGTGATATAATTAGTTTGAATCCATCAAGACCTACCACAGGTATTCATTTTGTGGAATATTCTCAAAACATGACTGGCAGGTGGGCCCTGAGAGGTGAAGTTAAGGATCACTGATTTAGAGTATTCCAGACTTCAGCTGAGAAGGTGGAGCTGGAGTTCTTCCAAATGAAATCTGTGAAAATTCTGCCGGATTCTAGCTTGAAAGACACCAGGATGTTCTACATCATATACCACATCATAGTATATTACATAACATTATGTTAGTTCTTACCAGAAAAGGGTCCCAGTTAAGGTTTGTCACATTTTGCGGTGAAGATTTCCCATTTTTGCCAAACACAACAACGGACAGAGCCATGCCCTCTTCTAAGGTCGGTGTAGCCAGTACTTGTAGTTGCCATTTTCCATTAGTTGGTGTATTAAATGGATTTATCTTACTCAGTTCCACAGTGGTTTCTAAAGAGTAATGAATGCAGGGTTTTGACATGATTTTCATAGGCACGCACAGATTTGTTTAGTTTATGAATAATATATTAACACAGGAGTCAGATCTGCGATACAGCAAGTGACGCACGCTTGTACCTTGTTATTAGATATTACAGCAGGTTATATTAGCAGTGCTCAATAGTCTATGTGTAAAAGGAATGATTTGAGGACTGTATAGGCTTCAGGATATTAGTTTTAACCAAGTACTGAAGATAAATATTCCACTTTGATGGAATATATTAAAGGAATGCAAACTTCTCTTTGGCAGCGCTGTACGCGTATATACATGTACTGTATCACAGAAGATGAGTGAATAGGAAATAAGGCAGTGACCAGTCGGTTACCTCCTGTACTCTGGTGGCATAATCTTAATTGTGCCATTCATTAAAACAGAAATGGAGGTAAGAATAAGGTAACAATTAGCTAAATTATGTTTTTCCAGGACAATACATTGATAATGCATCAAAGAGCTTGATTGTCCCGTGATATTGTACACTGAGAAGAGCAAGACATGTAGAATTTACTTTCCCAGTGAATTTCCTGTTAGAGCTCTACTACCAATCATGGGCGTAGCTAAACGTTCATGGGCCCTGGTGCAAGAGTTCAGTTTGGGCCCCTTTTCCCTCAGCACTTTGTGGTTAGGGGCAGGGGTGCACATAGCCTTTGTGCTGCCTGAGGCAAAAATTGAAACGACACTCCCCTTCCCCTTCTCGCCAAATTCATGACCTAACCCCTTCCCTCCAGCCAAAGGTGTAACTTAACCAGCGTGCACTTTCTATAATAATGATGTCTTCTTATGCAACACAAGGGTCTTTGGGCTCCCTCAGGCTTCTGGGCCCGGTAGGGACTACTACCTCTGCACCCCCTATAGCTACGCCCCTGCTACCAATAGATGCTGAAATATACTGTAGCACTATATTTTATAATTCAGCCTCTATTGTCTTTTATGTGACATACATGGCTCAAAAATGCCCATCTCAAATGCTGGACAACACAAAGCAATGGCTAGTTGCTCTGCCACTACTCCATCATGCTAGTGATCTATGGCTGCATCGATTGACTACTGGTCGTGTTAAAGGTATTCTGAAGACCTAATCTTAAAGGGGTATTCTGGTAATTTCAAGTTATCCCCTATCCACGGGATAGGGGATAACAAGTAGATTGATATGGGTCCCACTGCTCAGACCCCACTGATCAGGAGAACGGGAACCCCATTCTCCACAGAGCCCGCAAAATGAACTGAGCCACAGGCTGTACTCAGCTATTTCTGCCGGTCCCATAGAGACGTATATGGCAGCAGTGTGAATGCCTGACCTGCCACTCTGTTCATTTGGGAAGGGGGCCCTGTGGGGTAGGACTGCCAGCAGTAGGAACACCAGTGATCAAAATAGTTATATACTATCCTATAGATTGGGGATAACTTGAAAGTATCAGAATATCCCTTTAGACACTGTGATACCTTTAGTCCTCCTTCAGAATTTGTAGAATTTATATTTTTGAGCATTTTTCCCTCATACTGCAATATACCAACCACTTTCAGTTAAAACTGCTATAGTCCTACAGGTTCAGGTGCTATTATCATCCTGAGATCCAATTATGTAATATCATTAACACCTGTCTGTGTCCCATTACGCTGATATATTGGTAGAGCCCTGACATATGTATATGAGAGGGACCACCATAGCAAAAGATCACAATGACTCCCCCTTATGGTGCCATGTTTTGCCACTCAGGATAAAAGATCCTGATGTTTTTTTCTCCCTGTACTCCTTGATCCTTAGGCCACCCTCCAGCTCTCTGGTTGTTAAGGTTCTTACTATCCAGCAGACGTGACCAAGGGTCCCATTGGAGGCGCATGGTCTACATTGATACTATGTGGACCCTTGTTGAAGGTCAATAGTGGGAAATTTGAAGCTCATCACAGTCTTGTTAGAGGGATTATTTCCACCAATTGTTAACCTTACATTTAATGATACTCAAGAATTTTTTGTAATGTTTTTAAATTGGACATTCCCTTGATATGTTGCAATGAAAACCCTTTCAGCAATTATTCAGATTTATGCTAAGTACCAGTGCAACATCCAATTCGCAGTTTTATGACTGTCCATAGGAGCCGTCACAGACGACACTCTCTAGTGTGTAACTCTTTGAGCATCTAGTAACACATTAGTATTTTTGGCTGCAGTATTATCAGTCAAATGTATTCACTAAAAATGCCGTAAATATGGCTCCACAGATATTGATGAAATCACTAGTATAGATGTGAGACTGGAAATTTCGAAACGGCAAATGGCTGACAATGAATTGTGCACAGCAGGTGATCTGCTCATCTAAGTTCTACAAAGAAAATCAATATGAGACTGAAAATGCAGCAATGAATTCAAAGGGGTGTATAGGAGTGATTTTCTACTGCTCCAGAAATTATGATCATACACAGTATAATTATCATTACTTATCTTTTGCAGGATCTATGTTTATTTATCCACTTACAAGACCTCATTTTATGTATTCAAATAGTGGAAATGCAGCCATACCTATATTAGTCACTGCTGCGAGGAGCCTGCCGCCCAACCATCCCTTCCTGCACTCTTTCATGATTAATAACTGTCTAATACTGTGTAGACCCTCCTTGTGCTATTAAAACATCTCTGACCCATCAAGGCATGGACTTCACAAGGCTAAAAGTGTCCTGTAGTATCTGGCAAGGACATTTTAGCAGCAGATCTTGTTGTGTTGTGGGCACATGCTCTTCCACCACATTATTGACAGTCTTCCTAGACAAAGTCATGCAAACTTGGGGAACAAGAGATTGGGGTCCCTCATTCTAGTGATTGATAAGGATCTTAAGAGTCTGATCCTGAGCCTGGACCAGAATACTCATTTTGGTTGTTTAAATATATGAACTGGCTTGGCACTTATGTTAATTAGTTGGTTTCTTGGAATATATCTTGAAAAAAGGGGAAGGGGGGTGGAAATAGGCAGGTCATGAACACCACACTGCCCACAAACCTGAACCTACAGCCATCTGAAGGACCTTTGTGGATCTATGGGACCATAACTTTGGGGATGAGGTAGGTGTCCTACCTCTGAGCAAAAGCAATATTTCCAGGTTTTTCCAGAGGTCACTTTATTAATTAAGGCTGCAAATGATCATTAATAATATATCCCTCAGGGAAAAGGCAATCCCTAGAACGGTTCCTATCAGACTACCAAATATCTTGATTGCTGTCAATATTCAGTCACTATGGTAAAAACGTCCTATAATAAATGTCCTAAGAAAAGTAAAGCATCATGGCTGAATTATATTGTATCATATGATACCATAGACAGGATGCTTATCATCATCGAGGCATATATCACAACGCTCTCATATCACGTCAAGATCTGGCCATGCACGGCCACCTTTTATTCTCATAATTTGAGCCCTATCTATCGCATTACCTGTCATCATAATTACAGATTCAGTAAATTCTTGCTCAGAAAGGCTTGTGATCCAGTCATTGTAATGAAATGTGTGAACGGAACAAGTGTAATCTTCTTTGACAACGATTTTTTTCAGGAACCATGAATCTGAACAAAACAGTACAAAAAATGCCAAATAGAAATTAGTAATCGCTTGAATTTAAAGGGGGTTTCCAAGATTCTGATATCAGATGGCTTATACTCAGGTCATCAATATCAGAGCAGAGGGGGACCAACTCCTGGCACCCCGCCGGTCAGCCGTTTGAAGCTCACATGACCTAGGCCAAGTGAATGGGGCTGAGCTGCTATACCAAACTAAGCTGTTATCCAGTGGACATAGCTGTGCTTGGTAAGCTGCTAGGAGGCCAGGGAGCTCACCAGAATGCAGAACCCTCCTCAAACAGCTTTTCGGCAGGAGTCTTGGGTATCGGACCCCCGCTGATTTAATAGTGATGACCTATCCTTGGGTTACAGGTTGGACTTGATGGACTTGTGTCTTTTTCCAACCTTAACAACTATGTAACTATGTAATATCAGAATCTTGGAGAACCCCTTAGTATTACAATGTACAATAGGAATGACATATCTATATACTAAATGTACTGTGATTTTTACTATACTGTTTGTTATAGGACCTGTATACAAAAAAATGCAAAGAATTTTCGAATTACGTTTTTCAAGATGCTAGAAAAATCATAGTAACTATGAACTCTCTGCTGGAAAGGAATTTTCCATTTTTATGGAAATAAAGCTTATTCAATATACATTGAGACATTATGCAAGTTTTTCATATGTCTGCTGGCTGCTTTCCAATTCGTCACCATTTTCAAGAGCTCTACATTTCTTTTTACATTTAGAGGTCAAAATCGGAAAAGTGATGGTCACACAGCTGCACGGCACCAGAAAAATAAAAGATTTCATGAATGATCAAACTCTCTGTAGGAGTCAAGTCTGAAGTTCCTGGTGACACGTCCGTCAGTGCTCCCTTAAGCCCCCAGAAGCATACAGGGTCAGAGCCATGAGATCTTGTTAGTTAGTCTTGAGTCTTGGGCAAAAAGGGTGCCTTTTAGAGCAAATACATAGCAGTTATTGTTGTATGATAGATAGATAGATAGATAGATAGATAGATAGATAGATAGATTAGATAGAGTGTTGATAGATCCAATTTAAAGGGGATGTACAGTGCAAAGGTATTGATGACCTACTCTCAGGATTACCTATCAGACTCCTGGCACCCTCACCCATGAGCTGTTTGAAGACATAGCGGCACTTGTACAGTTGCTGCTTCTACTTCAAAATCAGCTGTGTGCTATAACTTTGCAGCGGTGGCACAGTGTAATTACAGCTGCTCGTTGTATTCACGTGAATGTGACGAGTGGTTGTAATTAGACTGTGCCGTTTCTACAAGAGAGAGAACTTGCAAGTAATTTTGAAGCGGAAGCAGTACTGGCAAAAAAACACCTTTAACTATCTTATCTGTGGGGGTTGCTTGGAGTCATAACCCCACCAATCTGATATTGATGAACTATGCTGAGTATAGGTTATCAATATCTTTGCACTGCACAATCCCCTTAAAGGGCTTTTCCAGAATTTATTTTTTACATGTTCTCCTTCCCCCATTGGGTCCTGTGAAAAGAGCTATACTTTCCTAATCCCTGCTGCACTCACCAGGCTCCGTTACTCCTGGGCTGTCTTCACCAGACTTTTGGTCCTCACATGTAAACTTCCTACACAACCAGGGTCACATGCACAGATGCAGGCAATGACTGACCTTAGCAGTGACATGTACTCAAGTGGCTTGTAGTGACATCCTGCTTGGGGACACATCACACCTCTTTGTGAGTGGTCCGTGCACCAGAAAATGAGTTGGCATAGATTTCATGTGTAATGTGCACCAGTTTTTAAGAGCACATATTGGTAAATGTGTTGTCCAGCTCGCACGGCACCCTCCCATCTCTATGCCGCCCCATTTTTTAACAAAAAGTGAAAAGGGTTTCACAAAGGAGAAAAGTGCCACATTTTGTTGCAAACCAGCATGTGCTCCAGAATTTGTAACTTTTCTATGCCAGAAAACTGTCAGGGAAGCTTAAAACATTCCCTCCAAAGTGTATAAGAAAGTTGCTGAAGTTTTCATTATGCAAGGAATGCACTTAATTAACATAAATGGGGAAAAGCTCTTTTAACGTGAATCTGGGAACAGCTTCAGTGGGGTCGGGGTGAAACAATGAGGACGTACCGCATCTTGGGACAGATTCACTTTCGTTTATTGAATGTGAGAAGATGAGATGGCAGACACCACCACTGAAAACTCCATGTAGTATAAGGTAGCACTGTCATATAGAAGAAGGGTATTGTAGGTTAGGGATTGTAGTAATGTCCACCCAAGGTTGCCATATTATGTCATATTGGTCTGTATAGCGTCATTCTACAAAGCCTCCATTTCTTCATATATCTAATACTTTACTGCCACAACAGAAAGAGTGGCTCCATTTTTGAGTTTTGTCTCCAATTGAGAAGTTTATTAACAATCTTGGAAACTTCTCATAAGCCATTACCACTAGGTATATCCACCAGACAGCTTGACAGCCCCAAAAGCAATGGAATGTGGGTGCAAAATCTACAACTTTTTGTAGGACGGAAACAATGCTTTTCGTGAAAGTGAAAAGGAAATGAAAAAGGTGTTTAGATCTCCATATTGTTCTTCATAAGAGGTGTGAACTGGAATTTAAAGTGTGAAGGGATGACAGATTTTCTTAATAATGAATCAAGGGACAAACAGGAGATGACTGCAGAGGCTGACACAAGAGGACACTGCAGTTCTACAGGTGCCCAGTAGGGGACCAACTATGATACCTTAAAAACAACTTACTGTCTTTTAGATTGCATGTGCCAGACTAAGCTAATGAATTATGACTCATAATTACTGTACTGGTGAATTTTGGGGGCTCTATGATGACCTATTGTAGAATAAAGACTCGTGCACTGAGCTTCCTGCTGGTTGCGTTCACTCTTAGTTGATTGTATAACTATAAAATATCTATAAAATTACATTTTAATATAGGCTACACAGTTTATTCAATTTTGTGCAAGTTCAATTCAGCCATTTATACAAATCCCAGATTGCCAGGTACCTGCAGCCATCTCTATGCTGTCACAGTGTCTGCCCCAGTGCGTTTACAGTATTACTATAGTACTATTACTATAGAATTTTATTGTACATCATGCTGCTACAGAGTCCACCAGCAGATAAGTCCATTGCACACACTATATGTACATGCTGTAAAATGAAATCAAATGGGGACCTTATTTGCCTTTTAATCATATTCTTCATCATATTTCTTATTCGTATTCACACTTGATAATCATCTTACTATTCAACAGATTGAGGGCATGAACTATTAAAAAGAGGTTAAGCCTGTTATAATAGAGGACTGTGGCGTGGTATAATCAGGGATAGCTAGGTCTTGACTTTCTACAAAAAGCAGGTAGAATTCTAACCATTACACGCAATATAGCAAAGCTGCAAGCTAGCCTCGTGCGTATGACGCATTCACGAGTAAATAGTACGCTAAGGATTCGTACGCACTTTTGTACGCTAATGCTTACGTATTGCGTACTTTTAACTACGCTGACTGTACGTTCGTAAT
The DNA here is from genome assembly GCA_900303285.1 of Rhinella marina. Classification (NCBI taxonomy): domain Eukaryota; kingdom Metazoa; phylum Chordata; class Amphibia; order Anura; family Bufonidae; genus Rhinella; species Rhinella marina. The sequence continues at coordinate 342,033 of ONZH01007975.1, read as the reverse complement.
TTGCGCAGGAATGTTAGCAAAACAACAATAGTTTTTTTAATGTAGATTCGACCGAATAAATTCGTATTAAGAAGGAATCTTGTCAGAAATTCGTCGAACATTCGCCAAAGCGAATTTTGGATGATTCGCTCATCTGTAGTTCACATTACGTTTTTCCCATCCATTTAACATATACAAAAAACGTATACGTTAAACGGATGCATCAGACTGATGCCATACAGTGGCATCTGTTCACCATAGAGTTCTATTGTAAAAAATACAAGAATGTGGTCTTCTGCGTTTTTGTACCTTTTTTTGTAACGTATGCGTCAAACGGGGGCATAAAACATGATTTTAACCCATCCTAACTCACAAAAAATAAGGTGGTCATTTATGATGCTGAAATATGCCTATATAAGGCTACTTTCACACTTGCGTTGTAAGGATCCGTTTGTGAGATCCGTCACAGGCTCTCATAAACGGTCCAAAACTGATCAGTTTTGTCCTAATGCATTCTGAATGGAAAAGGATCCGTTCTGAATGCATCAGTTTTGCTTCAGTTCAGTCTCCATTACGTTTTGGAGGTGGACACTAAAATGCTGCCTGCTGCGTTTTGGTGTCCGCATGAAGAAACTGATCTAAACTGATCCGTCATGACTCTGACAATGTAAGTCAATGGGGACGGATTCGTTTTCTCAGACACAATAGAAAAAGGATCCATCCTCTATTGACTTTCAATGGAGTTCATGACGGATCAGTTTGGATCAGTTTTGCTATTTAAAAGATAATGCAACCAGATCCGTTCAGAACGGATGCAGCTGGTTGTATTATCATGACGGAAGCGTTTTTGCGGATCCATGACGGATCCAGCAAAAACGTTGGTGTGAAGGTAGCCTTAGACATATTTCAGGCATAGATTGTGGTGCAACAGCTAGTTGTGCCGCAATCTGCGACTTTTCCCCGCTCACTCCAAGTCTAATAAGAAAAGGTCTAAATGTAAGACAGCTCAGAAGCTGTCTTACATTTAGAATTGGCGGAGGATCCACCGTAGTTATGTAAAGGCCATCACCTCTTCATAACTTCAGCGGAACCACTGCTAGCTTAGGGGTTTATTAAGACCGGCATCTAAAATGCCGTTCTTAATAAATGTGCCCCTTAGGCCCCATTCACACGACCGTATTTTTGCACGTCCGCATTACTGCGGACCCGCAAATATACGGGGGCCGCCCGGCGTGTGCTCCGCAGCGCTCGGAACACACGCCGTGCGGCCCCATTGAAAATGCCTATACTTGTCCGTACACACAGACAAGTATAGGACATGCTTCAAAAGAGCCGCGGCATGGAGCTAGCTCCGTGCCGCGGCTCCCGGCCCCATAGTGGTGAATGGGGCCGCATCTATTCCTGCATTTTTGCGGATAGATACGGCCCCATTCATACGGTCGTGTGAATGGGGCCTTACTCTTTTTTTCTCAAGAAGCTACACCATTCTTATCCATGAGCTTTATCAACTCTGCCTTATTATTAGGCTAGCCCTAGCGCGATGTCAATAGCCTGCCAGATACATAGCGCTAGAGCGAAAAAGACCTGCGATATCAGGCTAGAGATAAGAGTGGCTCCGTTTGCTTCTATAATAAAGACTTTTCTTTTAATTCATATTGTCTTTATACTTTATCCCTTTAAAGAGGATCTGTCTCCTCTCCGGACCTGTATTACCCATGTAATAACAATTCTGGAGCATCTATTCTCATAACTCTGCATTGTACCATTCCTCTGTTATTCACCTTGAATAATTATGAATAAATTGACAAAGGGGTGTGTCCCTACACAGTCAGCACTGATTGGACAGTGTCAGAGTATGCAGGGATACCCATCCAACTAGTAACCCAGTCATCAATTTATTCTTACATTTCTATGAGGAATAACTAAGGAGCAGTGCAACACAGAACTATAAGAAAAAATGCACCAGAATAGTTATTATGTGGGGAAATAGACATGTCAGGCGTGGTGAGCGAGGGCATCTCAGACATTGATGACATATTGCCAGGATATGCCATCAATGTCAGATAGGTGCAGGTCCCACCACTAGTAAAGGAGAGTAGGAGACCATAACGCAAATGTACTGCCACCTCTCCATTCACCACAATAGGACTGCCGGAAATAGCCGAGCCTATGGGAACTCCCATAGCAATGGCCATGGGCCATGGCTCTTCCCTAGTAGAACTGAGTTAAAAAAAAAACAGCCAAAAGGAAAATAAAGCATAACTTAAAAGTAGCGCATTAAATCTAATTTCTAATTTTAGACCTATAAATGGACATCCACTTCAATCCATGTGACATGGAATACATCACTGTCAGAGTTGCCAACTAGAATTTTTCCTTTTTTTCTGGACAACTTATCCCAAAATCACAGACAGCCAACATTTTTTAACAGATAAATTGGAAAACCATAATGATTAATAAAGATTATAATTAATATATGTCTACAGCTTCATATACTGATAAGAACTCATTACCAGCATTTACTGTGAGCTGCGAAATGATAATTACCACCAAAATAATCTAGTCAAGTATCACCAGCCTCGTAAAAATCACGGACACATCTATTTTTTTTCCCGAACTCAGGAAAAAAGTAAACTATTTTTACAAACTGTCCATAATTTTCTGGACAGTTGGTAATCCTGATCACTGTACTAATCGCCTATTGTATAATGCTTTACTTTATTTTTGGAAAGGAAGGGAGACCTCTAAATAGTGGATGCTTTGTGACGTGACACTTACCTGATTCCAAGTTGTTGAAGCCAAGCGTTATTTTCTGGAGTTGTCCAAGATATACGACTTTAATTGTAAAAACATCCACCTAAGACAGAAATATACAGTCATGGGCACCGTAAAAATGAGATCTGTGAAAAGTAAATTGACCAACGTATTTGCAGTTACTCAACAGGATAAATCCGGGCCTGTTTCACATTTGCGTTGTTGTTGATCCAACAGAGGATCTCAAAAACAGAAAAAAAAAACGTTTCCGTTTAGTAATGAATGGAAAGAGATCCGTTCAGGATGTCTTCCGTTCCGTCTGCTTTCCGGTTTGTGACCAGACACAAAATCGTGTCCAGTCAGCGAAACGGACCAAACTGGATCCGTCACTAAAAACAATCTAAGTCAATGGTGACGGATCCGTTTTTTTAGGATCCTAAAAAAACAAAATGGATCTGTCATCCATTGACTTTCAAGGTATTTAGTGATGGATCTGTTTTTTTCTGTCTTGATTTCACACAACTACATCCTAACGGAACAGATACCTCCAGATGTGCAAAATTAAAACAGATCCGTTTAATTCCGGTTTTGAGATCCTCTGCCGGATCTCAATGCTGGAGTTAACAACGCAAGTGTGAAACAGGCCTAAACTATGAAACGATGTGACAGTATATGAAAAATGAGTGAAAAACAATGTGATATAGTAAAAGCTAATGTGGAGATTGGATAAAAGTCGCCTTCCTTCATGTTTGGTAAGGAACCTAGCTGTAATGATTTGCCCTTTAATAGGAGCTTGGCTTGGCTGGTGGTAAATGCTTTACTATTCCTTTAAAACATTTATACGGTATGCTGCCAGCGGATTTGCAAATTACTGATAAAGTCCTATAACCGTTCCTCAGGTTTATGGGCATCAGCGGTTATTCATTCCTAATTAACAGATCTTTCAGACAGAGGGATAAACTGTCCCCATGAGACTACGCTGCTTTTATTTTTTCATAAGAGCCTGTGTTTTGTGAATGCTGTCAAATTAGCTCTGTTTACCGAAAGCGGATGCTGTAGGCTTCATGGCGAGCCGTTTGCAGCAATGTGCGAAGCCCACATAAAATAATATTGTTTAGGTTTACAAAATGGAAATGTTAACCCTTTTAAATATCTGTAGCCTGTCGATCGGCAATCTTTAAAGGGTGTAGACCCATCCGGGACATTGATGGCATATCGCTAGGTTATGCCATGTCAGATAGGTGTGGGTCCCACCTCTAGAACCTGCTCCTGTCTACAGAACGGCGCCCCCCGAAGTGAAGGAGTGTGCACCACACATCGCTATGGGAGTTCCAAGTGGTGAACTGAGAAAATGTTGAGCATACACAGACACCGCTCCATTTACCTTAGTGGAACTGCAGGAAATGCTCAGCTGTTTTCAGAACTCCCAAAGCAATGTCTGCGCATGTGCGGCTGCTCTCTGTTCCCTTTGGGGGTCCCATTCTGGAGATAGGAGTGGGCCTTGGGAACTGCACCTATCTGTCACTGATGGCATACCCTACCGATAGGCTATTAATGTTGCAGTGGGGAAATGCTCCTTTAAGGGTCCTCACACATAAATTGTTTCTGGCTTATTTATTACCAGTTATAAAATGACAGATAAAGCTTACGCATTAACGGTGTCTTTGCACACTAGCGTTTTATTGGTGTCGTTTTTTCCCCCTATAAATAAAGTGATGCAAAAACACCTCAAAAACACCAAGAGCTCCAGGATGCTGTGATTATGAAAACAAGTCAGAACGACAATGCCCCCTTATAAATATAAAAAAAAAACGGTGTCTCCCACATTTCATATTTCCCATCATAGACCTTCATCTAACATCTAGAGCTGGTCTTTTTACTGCAAAAAATGCCACTAAAAACACAAAAGTTCAGATGGCAGCAAAAACCTACATGTGAAAGCTGCCTAAGGCAAGTTTTACACTAGCGCTAAACAGTTTCGGCTGGCCTTTCTGGTAGAGGAACAGCCTGCTGGATTTCATCGTATCTGGCATAGCCAGATACTACCTTTCCCTGCTGGACCCCATTGACTTTAATGGGACCCGGTGGGGATTTTGCCCGTTTCTAGCATGTGGCTGGACAAAAACTGCTGCTTGCAACAGTATTTTTCTGTCTGAATCTTGGCACTAATGCCAGAAACTGTCTGGATCCCCACCGGATCCCATTATAGTCAATGGGGCCTAGCAGTGCTGTAGCAGTTTGCAGCTGTGCCAGATGCAATGAACTCCAGTAGGTTGTTCCTCTACCAGAACAGCCCGCTGGAACTGTTTAGCATTAGTGTGAAACTAGCCTAACAAGTATTTTAGAAAATGTCATTGAGACCTTGCAGGTTTATCAGTCTTATCTCTGAGCATCTATGTACGATATTAAAAAGTTTTTTTTGTTTTACATTTTTAATGTACATTATGTCCCTATGTATATTTTCTTTAGGTTGGTTTTCTTTATAGGAAAGCCCCTTTAATTATAATAATAGTTATATAAGGGGTCAAACCAATACAATCTGGGGGAACCCAGTTTCTTGAAACCCTGCTCCAGGCTCTGCAGGTGTATGTATTTATCTCCATGCAGCAATGATACAATGTTGACTTCCAATAATTAACCCTTCCAATAATTAAACAAAAATTTTCAAAAAGGCTCTGTTCACATTTGTGCTTGAGGCTTTGTTTGTGGATTCTGTCAGATTTGACAAGAAGAATGACAGTTGCATAAAGCTCTGATTTCCTCATCTGTTGGGAAAAGGCAACGCAATGTCGTCTGTTGGTGCTGTTAGTGGTATGTTATATGACGGATCTGGCAGAGTGTTGTACCTTCCATTTAACATCAGTTTAAAGGGGTTTTCTGGGAGTTTTACACTGATGACCTATACTCTGGATAGGCCTTCAGCATCTGATTGGTGGGGATCCGACACCCAGGACCCCCACGATCATCTGTTTGAGTAGGCACTGGCACTCCCAGTAGAACTGCAGCTTTTTCCAGATTTCCCTAGGACAAGTAATGACATGTTCATCAGTCACATGGCCTAGGCGCAGTTCAGCTCCATTGAAAGCTGTGATACCAAGCACGGTCATTATACAATGTATGGCACTGCTAGCGCTGCTGCTTTCTCAATCAGCTGATCAGCAGGGGTCCCAGGTTTTGGATCACCACCAATCAGATACTGCTGGAAAAACCTGCATTATCTTAGATATTCTGTCTAAACTGACTTATTTGTTACAGGTTTTTCTCCTCTCATCTTCCACAGGAATAAAGCTTTGGTTGATCAGCATATCTGGGAGGTTGTAACCATACATTTCCTCATCATTGATTTTATGTATAAACTTGCCTGATCCGCCAGGCAAAGAAGAAGGTCCTCTTAAACAGTGACTCTCCATTCTGGATTATACAGGGGAGTCCTGTTCCAACACTTCTGGGGTCCATGCTGGTCTCTACTTCTTGGTCCTCCTCGACAGACATGAAATGACTGCTCATTTAATCACTGGCTGAGGTGTGGACAGTGACTGGCTGAACAGTCATTTCCTGTGTGTCAAGAGGGATCAGGAAGTAGAGACAAGTGCAGGGGCATAACTGTCATAGTGGCAGACCATGTGATTGCTATGGAGCCCAGGGCAAGAGAGGGCCCAGTTGGGATCATCCCCTCTTCTACTGGGGGTGAAAACTTGGTCAGGACTCATATGCCTCATTCACACATCAATGTTTGTTCAATGATTTCCATCAGTGATTTTGGGCCAAAATCAGGTGCGGCTCTAAACACAAAACAGGTGTAGAACTTTCCATTATACCTTGTTTTTCTGGTTTTGGATCACAATCACTGATGGAAATCACTGACCAAAACACTGACGTGTGAATGAGGCTCAAAGAAACAACTTTTAACAAATGAGGCAGTAGAAAAAATGGCCCAAGAATCATTAGGTGGAAACCCTTCTGTCCTGTGTGGGGGGCCTGGTTTGATCCTTGCTATGGGGACCCTACTCCTCTAAGTACTTCACTGGACCAATGGGACCCTGGCAAGTGCCTGAACAGGAGGGGTGCAGGATCAGTGAGGTATCACTTCTTTTGTTTTATTTATGCCATTCAGACCCTTAAAAAAAAAATTAAAAGGTTTGGCTGAAGTTGTCCTTTAATAAACCATTGACCATCAGTGTCCCAATATGTGGTGCTTATTTTTAGACTCTTTTTATTTCATATAACAGCTAAAAACTAGGGTTCTCTTCCCTGTTTGGCTTATGAATTTTAGAATATCACATCATACACACTGGACTTTACGCAAAATACCATGTTCAAACCTTCCAGCAGAATGCCTGCAGACCTTATACAGGTTTTATGTGAAGGTTGAAGTACAACCTAGCAGTTCATATCCATGTGTGTCCATGTTATTACTAGTAATCAGCCCCTAAGGAGTCACAAGCACCGCTGCTTTGCCTGTGGCTCGCAAATAGTAGCCCTGTGCGTATTTCTTGTCCTGAGTCTTATGTAAACCTCTGAGATTCGTATGAGAAGAATCTACTTCTTTACTATGTATCGGCTTATAATAAGCAATACCATTTTTGTCATTTTCACAGGATGCAAGCCTTCACTAAATGGACTTACTATATATCCCAAGTTATATTCCTTGATGTGGAAGTGACTTGGGACATAGATATATGCTATTAGATTCAAGAGTAGTATAGCTTTATTTCAGGAGGATAGCACACATGATACACACTACATGATAAGAACACTTGAAAATCTTATTGTACAATTAAAATGATGGTAACAATATGGACATGAGTGCTGTTTCTTCTTAGTATTGTATTGTGCATGTCATATGGTATGTGTGTTTTTTGTACCTAGTGTGTTATTAATGGTCCAACAAGCCCTATTAAAGACGTGAGATCTGTAATTTGTATTTCATACTTGGAGGCAGACTTGACGTGTCTTGGGCCCCAAGCAAAGTTACTCAAGCTCTGCACCCTTGGTCCGCTAAACCCCACTCTCAGCTTAGCAGTGTAGCCTGGGCTACTGCTCTACAGATGGGAAGAAAGCCATTCCTCCATTAGCAGGTGGTATGCCCCCCACTTGGTTTGTGAATGTCCACCACTGGTCATAATCACTCCTTCAACCCAACTGGACATCCGCAAAGCAGTCCTGGAATACATTAAAGGGGTTCTCCCATGAATAATGTAAAAAATGAAAATCAGAAATCATATAGGACATGAGAGCCTCTTTCTTTCCTAACAAAGCTAGAACCAGCCCTGTACCTCACATGGATCCAGAGATCTCCACATTCATTGCACTGCTAGATTAATATCAAGCTGACAGCTCAGGGGGAGTGTCTTTTCTGATGCAGCTAAGGGGGCGTGTCTCAGCTCTACCTATCAAAGCAGGAGGCGTGTCCATGCTCTCCCTATCACAGCTCAAGAGGCAGTTGAAAGATGAAACTGAGCATGTGCGGCCTGCTCAGTGAGTAGGTCAAAGAAATAAGAAATTAAGTGACACTATACAGATACATGTTATTGAATAACTCAGTAGCTATACAAAATTTTTAATGACATGCAATTACAAAAGTATTCAGATCCAGGTGCTGGTTTGAAAACTGTAGAATATTTTTCGTGGGACAACCCCTTTAAGAGAACTCAATCCAGAATCTTCTCAATGTGTGGTGCCCTTGGTAGTCCTCTCAATGTATTCCAGGGTTGGTTTGCGGGAGTAAAATGGGAGAATGTGGGTTAGGATGGTCATCCAAATTAGTGATCTGAGGTCAGCGGCAGCAGTACCGTACTTTTTATGTATTACTGTGCCAAACAGTGCTTGCCAGAGGTGAGAGATTCCCTTTGGCGGACCTGCCATCAGACTATACCGTCTTATGTAAGGCCAGCATGGCATATGGACAGGTCTGCTCTTCTTTTAGCTGAAATGCAACTTTGAAAAATGTGATCACTCCTATTAGACAAATGGCTCAATTGTTGCACCAGAGCGAACCTAGCCTCATATCATGCTGCTCTTACAAAGGGCAGTATAGTCTGAAGACAGATCCTCTTTAAATATCGTATCGCCTTTTCATGTACTTTCCTAATGGTGCATAAACACTCATAGCTAAATTCTTCTCAGTTTGATAAGATTTTACTTTAGGCTACCTTCATATAAGTGTTTTGGCATTCTGGTTTTGAGATCTGGCAGAGAATCTCAAAACCGGGCCAAAACAGTTCAGTTTAGGGCCAATGTATTGTGAATGGGGCATGCTTCGTTTAGGATGCATCAGGATGTCTTCCGTTCTGGTAGCATTCCATCGAAAAGGAACAAACCGGATCCATCAATAAAAACAATGCGCGAATCGGGTTTTTTTGCGTTCTAAAGAAAAACAGATCCGTCACCCATTGACTTACATTGTTTTTAGTGATGGATCTGATTTGTTCCATTTCCTGGTCTGGTTTTGAGATTCTCTGCCAGATTTCAAAACTGGAAACCAAAGCGCAGATGTGAAAGTAGCCTTTAACAAAAGTCTATGAGCTGGCAGGGAGCTAGAGATAAGAGCTACACATGGCAACATCAGGGTGGCTCTCTGATGGATTTACTGTGAAGCAGAATGCAAGAGACTGCAGATGCACTAAAAGAAAAAAAAAAAGTTTAGCCCAAAATGAGTAGCATGCAATGATAAAAAAAAATGCCTCTCAATGTGTCCATAGTCTTTAAAGCACAGACAGTGTTCACATTCTGAAGTGTAACCTGTGTAATCTGTGATTCCTGAGGGTCCATCTCATGAGCTACTGAGAAATAATGTAATACATAGATAGAACATGTCCACCAAAACAAGGGTCAGTTATCAGCAATTTCTCTCTGCTCTGGATCATTGTGAGGTATCAAGCGTGGAGGACACCCCTCTACACCCCAATTACCTGTCCTTTGGTAAAAGAAATGATATCAACGTCTGGCACATTTAGAACTCGATTTCCTGTATCTCCATGTTCTCCTTCTATGCAGATGTACATTCGGCCGCTGCTCCTTCCAACCATTTGATCTCCAGTATGTATAGAAATTGTGTATTCCACCACTGAAAATAATAATCATGCATATTTTCATTAAACACAATTTCACACTGAATGGACGTGTAATAGAAAAATGAAAAAGGCAATATTCACCCGGGAGGGGATCTTTATGTGGATACAGTGCAGGGATTTCAATACATCTATCCTCATTAGGCCTCATCCAGCATTGAAAACTGAGCCACATCTCCTGATTCGTCACTGTGTGTTTCATGTGTACTGAGGATAAATACCATGACGTGAACACCTGTATATGTGACCAGGAAACCTGAACCTTAAAGATGGTCCCCACCTGTAGTTCATCCTGAGATTACAACATGAAAGCAAATGGTTAAGATAAAACCAGAACAAAGAGTAATTAAGGTACTGACTTTCCCATCATTTCCGTCATCTCACAATATAAGCACATTGGTTATAAATCACGGTAACTTGAAATTCTAAACTGCTGGACACAATATTGGTTGTATTATTACAATAAACCATCAGTTTTTGAAACTAATTTACCAACTGTACACCTAACATTGCCATTTTTAAAATTCATTTTATTTTACATAATTACATATCATAATAATACAATTAAAACCAAAACAAGGTTCCCCATAACTCAAGATATTTTTTCTTAGGATCAGTTATTGGTATGGAATTATTCAGGGGCGGACTGGGAACTTAAAGTAGCCCTCGAAAAAATACTAAAAGTGGCCCCGTTTTGTAGTTGGGTCCAAATTGATGGAAGGCATGGCCAGCAATACCATACTGTGGCACATTATACCACCCCAACAGAGCCAAATACCACAGTCTATCACAAAATACTGCCAGCAGCACAAAATAAATCCCGAAAAACTTCCACTGGACGGCCGCAAGGAGGGCTCAAATGGCCCCCTGGGCATCGGCTCACCGGGAAATTTCCCTGTAAGGTCTATGGCCAATCCACCCCTGGAATTATTCATGCCCTCATATTTATACAGCTGCCTAGATAGTCCGGGCAATGCTTGATAAGATGGTCCATTCAATGACGTCCACTTCCTGGCAATTAAAATCTCACAAGAAAAAAAAAACTATTATTCTAATTATCACAGTATTACCAGGGATTGTAGAGAAGTCGCTAAATAAGCAGCAAAAGGCATCTAGTTCCAATTCGTGTCCTACTGCAACCTTCAAAGTAGATAAGAATTGTCTCCACAACTGCCTACTAATTGGACACAGCCAATACATATGAAAAAAAAATCAGCTCCCAACGCATCACATTAAGGACTACATTTACATTTTTAGAGGGAACAATAAAGTAAAGCCCTGCATGGTTGCCTATGCTAAAAAAAATGTATGGTTCAGGTGATTCAGTGTTTATGCTAAATGCCAAAATAGCCTACTTTTCCATATGTTGCTCATATTTTTGAAACATTTGGTATGTAGAAAGCCTAACATATAGGGTTAGCTTTTATCCCTAAAAATGGTAACTCTACAGTTCACAGTACAAATTTCTCTATGTTAGTCAACATACGTGTGAGGAACCTACCTAGCCACAATCCAGCGCATATCTGTTCTACAAGAGTTGTCATGCTGACCACTAAATCCTCGGCTGGTTCGCCTATCAGTGAGTCTGGATGCTGAGCCATCAGTATCCTGGCTTGGCAATTACAGAACAAGGATTTAAACTTGGCACTTGCTGCTTGCCTGTGATTTGTATTTGTCCAGGCTCTTGTTACTTTATTTGTGCATAGTGCTACTTTTAACTCCTGACTAGCACCCATGGTGAACCAATGCTGGACTTCAAACAGAGCGAAAGTTGTGGCACTCACCAATCTGGAAATAAACCTCCTTAATGTGGCATGGTCACATGATTGTCATATTGTCTATTGAGTACCACTGTTAAGGTAGTAGCAGGGTTACAGGAGCTTAAAGAGGACCTTTCATGGGTCTAGACATTCTGAAATAAGTAGCAAGCTATATAGGGCATAGTCCAGGGATTTAATATTGCTTTTTAGTTTGTCTGGATGCTGCTCCATTCACCCGCTGTGCCCCCTGTTCACTTCTCCCACCTGGTATGCTAATGAATAGCATCGGTACAGGGAGGAGTAGACGGCGCTGTTTCTCAATGGGCTTCTCCTTCTCCCTGGCTGCAGCGCGGTCTTATCAGAGTGGAGAGCGTCACACCTGCTACTTATTTCATAATGTCTGGATCCATGAAAGGTCCTCTTTAAGAGGATTGTAGTGAGTGTGTCTGTAAGCCTAGCAGTGCTAACTTTCTACTACATGGGTGTTTGCATTGGACCGACTTCAGCTTGAGGTGTTTTGGAGAGCTGGTTGGTAGACCCAGATCCTGATAGAGAGGGACAAACAAATACTGTGTAGTCAGTGGCCAGACAGCCGAGGATTTATGTTTATGCTTTATTTGGATTGCTGTAAAAGTGACAAATAAGCTGGTTGTGGCCAGTTTTCACTCACATCTGCAGTGTTGGAGTGGCTTCTTGAGATGTGCCAACTGTTTAAGGCCTTGTTCACACGTCAGTTATTTGATCAGTTATCTCCATCAGTTACTGTGAGCCAAAACCAGCAGTGGAGGCTACACAGAAATAAGGTATAAGGGAAAGATCTGCACCTGTTCTGTGTTTTTGACCCAACCTGGTTTTGGCTCACAAGAACTGATGGAAATAACTGATCAAATAACTGATGTGTAAACAAGGCCTAAGTTGAGAAGATGGCAATCCTGGAGAGCTAAGTAACCCCGAGTTGTCACAATATATATACAGTACAGACCAAAAGTTTGGACACACCTTCTCATTCAAAGAGTTTTCTGTATTTTCATGAATATGAAAATTGTAGATTCACACTGAAGGCATCAAAACTATGAATTAACACATGTGGAATTATATACTTGAAAATATGTCTTATATTCTAGGTTCTTCAAAGTAGCCACCTTTTGCTTTGATTACTGCTTTGCACACTCTTGGCATTCTGTTGATGAGCTTCAAGAGGTAGTCACCTGAAATGGTATTCCAACAGTCTTGAAGGAGTTCCCAGAGATGCTTAGCACTTGTTGGCCCTTTTGCCTTCACTCTGCGGTCCAGCTCACCCCAAACCATCTCGATTGGGTTCAGGTCTGGTGACTGTGGAGGCCAGGTCATCTGGCGTAGCACCCCATCACTCTCCTTCTTGGTCAAATAGCCCTTACACAGCCTGGAGGTGTGTTTGGGATCATTGTCCTGTTGATAAATAAATGATGGTCCAACTAAACGCAAACCGGATGGAATAGCATGCCGCTGCAAGATGCTGTGGTAGCCATGCTGGTTCAGTATGCCTTCAGTTTTGAATAAATCCCCAACAGTGTCACCAGCAAAGCACCCCCACACCATCACACCTCCTCCTCCATGCTTCACGGTGGGAACCGGGCATGTAGAGTCCATTCGTTCACCTTTTCTGCGTGGCACAAAGACATGGTGGTTGGAACCAAAGATCTCAAATTTGGACTCATCAGACCAAAGCACAGATTTCCACTGGTCTAATTTCCATTCCTTGTGTTCTTTAGCCCAAACAAGTCTCTTCTGCGTGTTGCCTGTCCTTAGCAGTGGTTTCCTAGCAGCTATTTTACCATGAAGGCCTGCTGCACACAGTCTCCTCTTAACAGTTGTTGTAGAGATGTGTCTGCTGCTAGAACTCTGTGTGGCATTGACCTGGTCTCTAATCTGAGCTGCTGTTAACCTGCAATTTCTGAGGCTGGTGACTCGGATGAACTTATCCTCCGCAGCAGAGGTGACTCTTGGTCTTCCTTTCCTGAGGCGGTCCTCATGTCAGCCAGTTTCTTTGTAGCGCTTGATGGTTTTTGCCACTGCACTTGGGGACACTTTCAAAGTTTTCCCCATTTTTCGGACTAACTGACCTTCATTTCTTAAAGTAATGATGGCCACTCGTTTTTCTTTACTTAGCTGCTTTTTTCTTGCCATAATACAAATTCTAGCAGTCTATTCATTAGGACTATCAGCTGTGTATCCACCTGACTTCTGCCCAACACAACTCATGGTCCCAACCCCATTTATAAGGCAAGAAATCCCACTTATTAAACCTGACAGGGCACACCTGTGAAGTGAAAACCATTTCAGGTGACTACCTCTTGAAGCTCATCAAGAGAATGCCAAGAGTGTGCAAAGCAGTAATCAAAGCGAAAGGTGGCTACTTTGAAGAACCTAGAATATAAGACATATTTTCAGTTGTTTCACACTTTTTTGTTAAGTATATAATTCCACATGTGTTAATTCATAGTTTTGATGCCTTCAGTGTGAATCTACAATTTTCATAGTCATGAAAATACAGAAAACTCTTTGAATGAGAAGGTGTGTCCAAACTTTCGGTCTGTACTGTATATGTATACATACAGCTGTTTTGCAGTTTTTGCAGCATTCTGCTTCTACAGAGTGTGTTTGCCACTATTACTTCACTGAAGTAGATTCCCAGAAAACCAAAAAAGGATAAAAAAATTTTGCAGTTTAAAAAAAACTCGCACTATAACATGCAACTCGTACAGAGCAGTTTTAAAGCACCCATAAAATTATCTTATAGTACCAAATGCCTATGATATCAGACAACTCTAATCTTTTACAAATCACAATAATGTAATAGGCTATTAGTTATTAATAGTGTTGAGCGAACACGTTCGGCCGAATACAGTATTCGGCCAAACATGGCGGCGCTCGGGTTCACGCCATGCTCGAGTCCCCACCCCGCACGCTAACTAGCCAATTAGCGTGCAGGAAGGTACTGGTATTCACTGTAATGCCAGTAGACATCTTTGCTACTGGCATTACACTGATTGGATGGCCGGGAACGCGTCATCGGGTGCTATAAAGCACCCAGTGACATGTGACCGGATCATACCAAGTCAGGGAGATCTGCTGCAAGGAGGGACAGATAGTGTAGGGAGAGAAGAAAGCTAGGCAGGGATAGTATTTCTTCTGAAAAGACCCAAAAGCCCTTTTAAGGGCTATTATATCTTGCTGCAATATATATATATATATATATATATATATATATATATATATATATATATATATATATTTTTTTTTTTAAGGGGTTAAAGATTGCGCAAGGTGGTCTGACATTAACGCCACCTGCGCAGCTGGTGCATGGTGTATTACTCTCTGTATACTATATACCTGACATCTTTTGCTAATTTTTCTGCTTTTAATTACGTCCGCAGTACCTCTTTTGCATCTGCTGTCTAACATTTGCGCAAGGAGGGACATATAGTGTAGGGATAGGATTTGGCTAGGCAGGGCTAGTAGTTCTGTTCAAAAGACACAAAAGTCTATTGTTATATCTGGCTGCATTTTTTTTGTATTAAAATATATATATCGGAGGCACTCACTGGATGAACTGGACAAAAAAGTAGAGGGTGCTCTGTCCCGGTTACCCAAAAACCCGTGCAAATCAAGAGAAAATAACTTAACAAAATGGATAGGCACTCACCCTTTCTGGAATGTATAAAGGATTTAATTTAAAACACCAATAATTGAAATGAAAAATTAAAAACATAAATCGCATAAAACATACAGCATGCAAAAAACAAAATACATAAAATATATATATATCTCTCACTAGTATGGTCTCGTAGAGAACCTGCCTAAATTGTTCTTTATTGGTATATCTTGTTAGTATATTATATCAACGCATCCATATTCCGCGTTTGGGGTGAGACTGTAATCCTTATGGATCAATGCATAATCAGGGCACTTCTCTCTTTAATTTGATGTGATGATATAGATGAATATATGTGTAGAAATTAATGTGCAGTCTTTTCACTTATTGTATTTATGTCTTGGAGGAATTGCCGTTCGGGGGTAATATTAGCCGTAATTTTCAAAACAAAGTTGTTAGTTAGGATGGTTAGGTATTACGGGTAGTGCACTTACCCATACCCATACTGCTTAGTCCATTCCACCAACGCCTCGCTCTCACTCGTGGCTGGTGTAAGGTAATCAGCGTCTTACCAGTCACGGCACGCTCCTGGTGTCCGGTCTTTTACCTTCCCCTCCACTCACAGGTACTTGGTTCCGGGCACTTGGCGTTCCTCCTTTATTTAGACTTTCAAAAGACAAATAGATTTCATCCAATTGAGCTGTCTTGTTAAAAAGGTATATTTTCTTACAGCCGGCTGGGTTTAGCTTAGTCGGTTGGATTTCAGCTGATAATGCTTCCAGTCGGTTAAGCACCACCCTCTCTTCCACAAAGTTCAGTCTCAGTAGCCAAGAGTCTGGCCAACAAAATCCTCACCCTGATCCTCCTTCCTCCCACCAGAGTCTGGGCAAAGAAGTGATCCCACATTCGGATATTCCGAGGAGCTTTTTTCATCGCCGTTTCTCGCCAAGGCCGCTTGAAGTGGGACATGAGGAGATATTGTGCCCTGATTCCCAAACTCATGAGCATCCACAGTCTGAAGAAGATGACGGTGGGGAACGGCAAGTAGCGTCTGACGAGGTGCATGATGATGATGAGACACAGTTGCCAATAAGTCAAGGGCAATTAGTGTCTCAAGAGGTTGTGGATGAGGATGAGACGCAGTTAAGTCAGGTTCTTGTTAGGTCACAATGTCAGGAGCAGGACCAGAGTGAGGAAGTGGAAGAGGAGGTAGTGGACGATGAAATCGCTGACCCAACCTGGGAAGGTGGCAAGCCGAGCGAGGACAGCAGTACAGAGGAGGAGAGATCTGCCGCACTGCAACAGGCTGGAAGAGGCAGTGGGTTGGCAAAAAGGAGAAGGCAGGCCATGCCAACCAGTCCCGCAACTGTTCCCCGGAGCAGCCCCTTGCGGCAATCTCCCTTGCCAAGGGTTAGGTGTTCCTCTTTTTTGGGGAAAGTGCTGACGATAAACGTATTGTAATTTGCAACCTGTGCCATACCAAGATGAGGAGGGGCGTAAACACCAGCAACCTGACCACCACCAGCATGATCCGCCACATGGCAGCAAAGCATCTTAACAGGTGGGCCGAACACCTGGGTCCACAATCTGTGTCTGCAGGTCACACCGTTGCCTCCTCTTCCCGTCTGTTACGTGCTGTCCAAGACGCAGGCCCAGATCCCTCCCGCCCTGTGACTGGACCTTCGCAAGAACCATCAGCAAGATCGTCCACTTCAGTGTCCCAGCGCAGCGTTCAAATGTCCGTACCCCAAGCATTTGATCGCAAGCGCAAATACCCTGCCACCCACCCACGGGACATAGCACTAAACGCGCAACTTTCCAAATTGCTGGCCCTGGAAATGTTGCCGTTTAGGCTGGTGGACACCGAGGCTTTTAGCAGCCTGATGGCAGCGGCTGTCCCTCATTACGCAGTCCCCAGCCGCCACTATTTTTCCCGGTGTGCCTTCCCCGCCTTACACCAGCATGTGTCCCGAAACATAAGCCATGCCCTGACCAACGCAGTTACTGGGAAGGTCCACTTAACAACTGACACATGGACAAGCGCTTCTGGCCAGGGACGCTACATTTCCCTGAAGGCACACTGGGTGAAGGTTGTGGAGGCTGGGAGCGAGTCGTACCACCCTATCTTCCACAAAGTCCAGTCTTAGGAGCCAAGAGTCTGGTCAAGCGCATCCTCACCCTGATCCTCCTTCCTCCCACCATGCACAGTCTGGGGAAATAAGTGATCCCACACTCGGATTTTCCGAGGAGCTTTTTTCATCGCCGTTCCTTGATTTGGGCCTCTCGCCAAGCCCGCTTGAAGAGGGACAGGAGCAAACTCATGAGCATCCACAGTCTAAAGAAGATGAAGGTGGGGAATGGCAATTAGTGTCTGGCGAGGTGCATGATGATGATGAGACACAGTTGTCAAATCAGTCAAGGGCAATTAGCTCCTCAAGAGGTTGATGATAAGGATGAGATGCAGTTAAGTCAGGTTCTTGTTAGGTCACCATGTCAGGAGGAGGACCAGAGTGAGGAAGTGGAAGAGGAGGTGGTGGACGATGAAATCGCTGACCCAACCTGGGAAGGTGGCAAGCTGAGCGAGGACAGCAGTACAGAGGGGGAGGGATCCGCAGCACCGCAACAGGCTGGAAGAGGCAGTGGGGTGGCAAAAGGGAGAAGGCAGGCCACGCCAACCAGTCCCGCAACTGTTCCCCGGAGCAGCCCCTTGCGGCAATCTCCCTTGCCAAGGGGTAGGTGTTCTGCGGTCTGGCACTTTTTTTGAGGAAAGTGCTGATGATAAAAGAATTGCAATTTGCAACCTGTGCTGTACCAAGATGAGCAGGGGCGTAAACACCAGCAACCTGACCACCACCAGCATGATCCGCCACATGGCAGCAAAGCACCCTAATAGGTGGGCCGAACGCCTGGGTCCACGATCGGTGTCTGCAGGTAACACCACTGCCTCCTCTTCCCCTCTGTTACGTGCTGTCCAAGACGCAGGCCCAGAAGCCTCCTGCCCTGCACCTGGACCTTCATAAGAACCATCAGCACGCACGTCCACTTCAGTGTCCCAGCCGAGCATTCAAATGTCCTTACCCCAGGCATTTGAACGCAAGCGCAAATACCCTGCCACCCACCCACAGGCCATAGCACTAAACGTGCAACTTTCCAAATTGCTGGCCCTGGAAATGTTGCCTTTTAGGCTGGTGGACACTGAGGCTTTTCGCAGCCTGATGGCGGCGGCTGTCCCTCGTTATACATTCCCCAGCCACCACTATTTTTCCCGGTGTGCCTTCCCCGCCTTACACCAGCATGTGTCCCGAAACGCAGTTACTGGGAAGGTCCACTTAACAACTGGCACATGGACAAGCGCTTCTGGCCAGGGATGCTACATTTCCCCGACGGCACACTGGGTGAACGTTATGGAGTCTGGGAGCGAGTCGTAGCCTGGGATAGCACAGGTGCTACCGACGCCAAGGATTGCGGGCCCTACTTCCATCCAGATTTCCGCCACCAGCTACAGTAGCGGCTGCAACCCCTCCTTCTCTTCCTTCACCTCCTCCTCCACTTCCACTGCAGAATTCGAATCTTGCAGCACCAGTCAGATTTCAGTCAGTAGCTGGAAGCAGTGTAGTACAGCAGTCGGGAAGCGGCAACAGGCCGTGCTGAAGCTTATTTGCTTAGGTGACAAACAGCACACCGCCGCAGAGCTATGGCAGGGCATAAGGGACCAGACTGAACTGTGGCTCTCGCCACTCAACCTACAGCCAGGCATGGTTGTGTCTGATAATGGCCGCAACTTGGTGGCGGCTTTGGAGCTCGGCAACCTCACACACATACCATGCCTGGCCCATGTCTTCAACTTAGTGGTTCAGCAGTTTCTCAAAACCTACCCCAATTTGCCTCAGCTACTGGTGAAGGTGTGCCGCCTGTGTGCCCATTTCTGAAAGTCACCTACAGCTTCAGCCGGCCTGGCAACGCAGCCGCTTGCCAGCTCACCGACTGCTGTGCAACCTGAGCACGCGCTGGAACTCCACCTTCCACATGTTGGGCAGGCTTTGTGAGCAGCAGAGGGCAGTAGTGGAATACCAGCTACAACACGGTCGGTGCCTTTCCAGTCAGCTTCCGCTCTTCACAAGCGACGAGTGGGCAATGATGTCTGACCGCTGTGAGGTTTCACGCAACTTTGATGAATGTACACAGATGGTGAGCGGCAATAATGCAATTATCAGCGTAACCATCCCACTTCTGTGTGCTGAAAAGCTCACTGCTCAAAATAAAGGCGGACGCTCTGCATGTGGAAAAGTCTATGTCTCCGTGTTGTATCACAAGGAGGGAAAAGTTTTGGAAGATGGTGAAGGAGTACCTAGCTGACTGTGTCAACGTCCTCAGCAATCCCTCTGTGCCTTAACCATAAGTTTTTCGACGGTCAGCGTTGCAGCAGAATGTCACACATCATTTCTTCTTCGGTCTTTCGGTCAGCGTAGCAGCAGAATGTTACATCATTTCTTCTTTGGTCAGCTCGGCAGCAGCGTGTCACCCATAATTTTTTTTGACGGTCTGCTCGGCAGCAGCATGCCACCCATAAGTTTTTAACGGTCTGCTCGGCAGCAGAGTGTCACCCATAACTTTTTGGATGGTCTGCTCGGCAGCAGCATGTCACCCATAATTTTTTTGACTGCTCGGCAGCAGCATGTCACCCATAATTTTTTTGACGGTCTGCTCGGCAACAGTGTGTCACCTATAATTTTTTTGACGGTCAGCTCGGCAGCAGAGTGTCACCCATAATTTTTTTGACAGTCTGCTCGGCAGCAGCGTGTCACCCATAATTTTTGGGACGGTCAGCACAGCAGCAGCATGTCACCCAGAATTTTTTCAACGGTCAGCACGGCAGCAGCGTGTCACCCATAATTTTTTTGATGGTCAGCTCGGCAGCAGCAGTACATCACCCCTATTGTTTTTGAGTGTCAGCAGCAGGCCATCAATCATAATTCTGATGCCCTCCTTTATGTGTAAGGCCTGTTCCTTGTAATTTGTGTCAGCCCTTTCCCTTTGTGCATAGGCTTTATGGAGTGTAGGAGTCCCACGTCATGAACAATTGTACAACAATGTGAATGAGGCCCTCCTTTATGTGATATACCGGTTGTATTGGAGTGCCTCTTCCTTGTAATTTTTGGCAGCACTTGCACTTTACGTACAAGTAAATATATTTTTCCTAACAATATTTCCTCTAAAATCAATGCTATCTTCTTATTGTCATTCTGTAAAAGTGGCGTAATAGTCGGACATCATCGTTAATAGCAGCGACTGTCCAAGATGCATCCAGACATCCTCCCCATGCTGTTCCCTAACCATTTCAGTGTTGTTTCCACCATTTTCTCACGTTTCCCTATGAACCAGACACCCTCCCCTCTGCAGAGCAGGGGGTGCCCGGTCTTCTCCCATTGACTTCCATTATACTTGGGTTCTCGGCCGAGCACTCGAGCACCACCTAGTGTTCGGCCAGAGCACGCGAGCATCACGGTGCTCGATCATCACTAGTTATTAATTATTGATAACTATTTGTTGCCACAACCTAGATCAATATGTACATTTACAAGTTATTCACATACACAAGATGATTAAATGTAATACGAAAGACGTCTGCTTTATATTGTGATATAACAGAATGCAAATTGTGAAGCATAACTACCTTGACCTGCAGTGCGTCACCGCTAATTGTTGTTTCCACTTGTACTTTACCCTCATTACCATAAAATGAAAGAGAAAAACTGTTCAGATTCTCAGCATTCTCGAATCCAGAGCCGGTAATATCAATTATCCATACGCCACCAAGCTGAGGGATAGGTATGGGGCTTGTTGATAATCTCTTGCCTGATATATAAGAAAGCAAAAAAATACAAGAATAAGAAAGAAAATGAGTAAGGAAATCATGGAATATTTATTTGACATATTACAGGTTAAGACGTCTTGCACTAATAGTAACCATGGCAACAGTTCTTGAAAACTGTCCTAGACAAATCAATTCTTTTTAGTTCAGCATTATGAGGTACACAGTGAAAACTTTGTATATCAAGGAAAGGAATATTTGTACTTTCATGGAAAATTATTCCCGTCGAGTAGTTCAGCAGAAGCAAATAGGGAGAGTAGAACTGCTGGCAGATAAAATGTTCACAAGCTGAAATCTCCATAAGTCTCTGTTTTATGCAGGGAAACACATTTACACTGCAGCTCTATATCTAGGGTCTGCATATGGCCTGTACCTAAAAGTAGTATTCCCTGTAGGAAAACTCATGACCTATACATAGGATAACTGATAAGTGTCTGATGAAGAGGAATCGACCGTTGGGACCCTCATCAATCATGGTAATGGGGATCCTGTGTCTGCTGTTTGACTGGAGCAGTAGCCTGCATTTCCGATCATCATTCAGCTAAAATGTGTGACCCAGGATCTTTGTACTCATGATCAGTGGTGGTCCCAGTAGTCAGAACCCCACCGATCAGACACTTTATCCTGTTCTATGGATAGATCATACACACGTGGGCAAAATTGTTGGTACCCTTCTGTTAAAGAAAGAAAAACCCACAATGGTCACTGAAATAACTTCAAACTGACAAAAGTATTAATAAATAAAAAATTACTGAAAATCATCTAATGAAAATCAGGCATTGCTTTTAAATTGTGGTTCAACAGAATGAAATTGGCCTGCATGCCGTTGTTCTCTTCTGGCCGATTCTCAACATATTTGACAGAATGTAGCTGGATCTCCACTGGTCCCCATTATAGTGAATAGATCTGGATCCTTACAAACCTTCGGCAATGCTGGAATGCGCATAGATCCAGCAGGCTGTTCCGGCAACTAGCCTTAGCCATTTTTGGGTGTTTTTAGATTTTTTGGGGTCATTATCCTTTTGGAGGGCCCATGATCTGCAACTGAACCAAGCACTGGGCAGCACATTTCGCTCCAGAATGCCTTGATAGTATGGACTATTCTGAAGTGGTCTTCTATGAGACTATTGAACATATGTGTAACGAGCTGAAACATGCAGTCTAGAGAAGGCACCCTTCAAACCTGAGACAGTTGGAGCAGTTTGCTCATGAGGAGTGGGCCAAAATACCTGTGGACAGGTGCAGAAACCTCATTGAGAGTTACAGAAATTGCTTGATTGCAGTGATTGTCTTAAAAGGTTGTGTAACGAGATATTAAATTATGGATATCGTCATATTTGTCCAGGCCAGTTTCATTGGTTTATTTTTATAAATTATTCTGTTGAGCCACAATTCAAAAGCAAAGTCTGATTTTCATTATTTGATGTTTAGTAACTGTTTACTTATTTTTACTTTTGTAACTTTCAAGTTATTTCATTGACCATTGTGGGTTTTACTTTCTTTAATGGAAGGGTACCAAGAAATTTGTCCATGTATGTGAACTTGTATTATCCAATAAATGCTTTAAGGCCTGTTTAAAAGGCTAAGCGTTCACTTGTTGCTCAGTTTTCCTTTCCATTTGGAAGAAAAACTGATTTGCACATCTCTTTCAATGTGTTGACTGGCCTATTCCCTTTCTTTCTCTAAATCATGTACAATTAATTTGGACCCAAATCAACTTTTATATTTATTTATTAATTCAATGAATTGGACACACAATGAATTTTAAGAAATCTGCTCTTCTCTAATGCATATTTGCTTTCTTTATAGTTTTCTCATTTTTTAGGACCGTGTAAACAGTTGAATCTCATACATTACCTGTCATAGCATTAGTACTCATGTGACCACTTTGTCTATGACTGTCCTGCTTATGGCTGTCCAGCTACAGTATATACAAGCATATGGTGGTAGGATGCTAAGACTGTCCCTAGGTACTTCAACAAAACATGCCATAAGGCTGGATAGACTTTGCTACTAGGGACTCAGGTTGTGAGTGTGGAGTTGCGGGCACACTAGTGGTGGACCTTCCAGAATAACCAGGGAGTTACAAAGTGACATCAACAAGCATGGTCAAACCCAGGAAAGACAGACATGATCAATGCAGTAAATGAGGGGTTAATCCAGAGACAGGCCAGGGTCAGTACACCAGGAGGTCAATAGGATAGCACATAGTATAGAGGTCTGATACAAGCAAAATCGCAATGCAATTAGTAATCAACAGCCTTACATCCCCATCTTGCTCTGGGATTGGAGTCAGAAACCTAATTGGTTAGGCTTCCAGTTGCATTAACAGTTTGGCACAGCAACTTTCCCAGCATAGCCCTGCATAGTAATTTAGTTGGAAGAACTCTGATAGTATTTAAGTATGAAGTAGTCACTTCAGCACCTCACATGACTGCAAGGGTTATACCCAGAAGAGATAGGATTTACGGCATCTTATATCATTCACATGCATCCATGTTCTGTTTGGGAATAACACAATTAAAATACACATGCTAACTACAAAAAACATAGAGTTAAAGCATATGTACCTGCTGTGTACAGTTTGCAGACTGTCTGACATAAAGCCAGGTGGCTATCCAACCAGTTCCAAAATGGAAAGACCCATTCAGTAAGAGAGTCTTGAGATTCTTTAATTGTGACCATCTTCAGATGCATCCCTGCCCCATACCCTTCTCTGTCATGTCCAAGCACAACTTTCCTCAGCTGACCCAGAGACACAGCTTTCAGTTCAAAAGTGTCAACCTGTAAGAGAAGTCAAAACCACCATAACAACGATACATACTGTAAATGGTGTATTCAATTCATTAAATA
The DNA here is from genome assembly GCA_900303285.1 of Rhinella marina. Taxonomy (NCBI): domain Eukaryota; kingdom Metazoa; phylum Chordata; class Amphibia; order Anura; family Bufonidae; genus Rhinella; species Rhinella marina. The sequence continues at coordinate 318,111 of ONZH01007975.1, read as the reverse complement.
TTAAGCAGTTTATAGTTTTTCTTCTGAGTGATGAATACAAGTCTATACTCAGATTCTTTGATGCAGTTTTTAAAGCCAAAACCCGAAATGGATTTGAAAAAGAGGAGAAGAAGTATCTGCCCTTAATATTTTCTCACTTTTTATGACTCCTGATTTTGGCTTTAAAAACTGAACTAAAAATCTGACCATGTGGCAGCAAGCTTGTAGAGGGCAGAAAGAGAGGTTTAGATGGTTAATGGAAATATGTGCATTTGGCATGGGTCCAGCAATTACATGGCATGGAAAGCTGCATGACCCTTGATGCAACCTAAGGTGCCCCGAACACATCAATGTGGTCTGGTGTTTCTTTGCCACTTAAGAAAACATCATAAAAGCTGCATGTGGTGTTTTGTATGTTACATGTAGCCCTTGCTACAACATACTACGTTTAAAATAAAAGTCCAATGCTAAAAACACCAATTAAAAACACCACTATCAAAAAAATACACGAGTGATCATTAAATTAGGCAATAAAATTTACTACACTTTGGTAGAGATGAGCAAATTTACCAAAATTTGTTTCTGGTCCAATTTGGTGGAATCGGCTGAAAAGTCATGTATGACACGCTGAGGCCTCCTAAGACTGTATCCAATCTCTTTCAAACTCTTTAACCCTGTGAGGACATGGCGATTTTCCATTTTTGTGTTTACGTTTTTTTACTCCCAGCCTTCTCAGAGCCATAACTGTTTTTATTTTTCCATTCACATAGCCATATGAGGGCTTGTTTTTTGAAGGACAAATTGTACTTTTTAAGCACACCATGTACTGTTTCATACAATGTAGTGGAAAGCTGGAAAAAATTGCAAGTGGGGAGGAATCGAAAAATAAAATGCAATTCTGCCACGGTTCCCTATGCGGTAAAACTGACCCATGCCCTTCATTCTCTCACCAATTTGTATAGTTTTTTGTTGTGTGTTAATACTTCAAGCTTTGGAAAAAAAAATTGTTTATTTTCATTGCAAAATCCTGACCCCCGTAAGTTTTTTACTTTTATGTGTACATTGCTGTGTGAGGGCTAATTTTTTTGTGGGGTGATCTCTATATTTTAGTGATATCATTTTGGAGTGTGCATGACTTTTTGATCACTATTTATTAAATGCTTTGGGGAGGTGAAGCGACAACAAAATGGCAAAACGGCCACTATTTTTATTTTTTACTCTTTTTAAAAGTTCCCTTAGGGAACTTGAAAATGTGATCATCAGATTGCTTCTGTCATAGACTCCAATGCATTAGCATTGAAGTCTATGAGAAACTCGTTATGTTCCTATGGAGCCCTGCCACAGGTGGGGCTTTCACAGGAACATAGCTCTGGCAACCTTGGATTCTTCAGAGGGACAAGCCTGCCACAGGGAATGAATGACTCCCCTGATTGCTGATAGAGTTAGCAGTTCCAGATTTTCAACATGTGGTCACATTTAGGAGTCAGACCCCTGATAATCTGATATTGAGGACATATCATGAGGATAGGCCAACAGTATTAAAATCACAGAGAACCCCTTTAAATGTAGATTTAAAATGTTACAGGATGTTGAAAAGGGAAACTACCCATTAATACCCACCTTCAAAATTCACTGGAGCAGTTTGACGCATTAGATGAAATTATCTGTAACTTTACTGCCATCAGATATTAAATATAATATGCAACTGACCTAACATTAATGAACTATGATCTAGACTGAATCATTCCAGAAACTATTTATCGACTATTATATTCTGTGTTTCCTTGTCCATTTATAAATTATGACTAATAGTGAAAGTGAGAAATACCTGCAATAAATTTTCAGTGGTCGTGTTAAGTAAAACTTTTAATTACTATTAGTGTATTATTACTATTACTGTTAGAAAAAAGAAAGCTTATTTCAAAGGGGATATGAAAAGTGCTTATGATGGATTTTAACTTGTTTTAATTGTAATAATCTTGTTATTAGGAGAGATTTTCTTTTATAAAACTCATTTTAAAATATCTTGTAGGTATTCCCATCTGGGACATTTTTGTAATATCAATAAGATATGCCATAAATGTCTAATAGGGTCGTGTCTCCCCTCTGGGACTTACTACTTTCTCAAGAATAGGACCCACCGTGAATGGACATGTAAGCTTTCCCCATTCAGTGGAAGTCCCATAGCAGTGAATGGACAGGTCACCCTACATGTGCAGCATGCTCTCCATTCATGGTGGGGCCCTTTTCTTGAGATAACAGCAGGTCCCAGAGGTTGGGCCTGCACCTACTCTATTCTTATGCCATAAATGGTCACATGGAACAACCCCTTTAATAAAGTGGTATTTCAACATTCTGATTCTTTTGTTCGCGGGGACATAGGCCACCACCTGAGGTGTAGCTTACTCTCTTTTCTCCACTGACAACACATGCACGATCGAGTTGAATTAAATAGTTTGCTTAATAAGTGTGAGGCCAACAAGTATCTCATGTGTATAGTCAGTCAAAGACATCAAGAGAGAGCCACATGCATACATGACCACCTGTATACTTATCAGCTACATAGAACCTCCAAATGGCAACTGGGGAGGTTGGATGTTGGAGGCAAAGTTTTCATAATCCCCCTTTGACTGAACATAAAGTTGCCAAAATAAACAAATGATTCTGCAGTATGCCAGCCCAGCTATAGATGCCACAGTTGATCACAGAACAACATGCCAACCACAGTCTCCCCCTTAACCACGAACACCTCCCATTCACTTGAATGGGAACTGAGTTGCAGTACATTGGCATGGGTCAAACCCTCACAAATCGTTAAATAGGTCATCAATGTCTCCAGATTGGAAAACCCTTTTAATCTTTGATCTTCAAATATTGAAGCAAATGTTATCGGTCCTGCATTAGCTTGGAATTGGATTAAATGTGAATGTAATGGATCTAGGCATGACAGTCACAATTCACAACACTCTAGATCCAAGATCTAGAGATCTTTGAGTTAAAAACTGAAGCGACACACCGTGTTCATATTGCCAGAGTTGTGTTTTTTCAAGAGATTGGTTGGCGTTCCAGCTCACACATCTCCAGCAACCGCTATGACATGGAGAGGTTTCTATGAACATTTTGTTATTACATGCTGATAAATATAATAATGAAGTCGCTCAGTACTTTGTTCTATACATACAACTAAAAAAAACATTGTGTATTGAATCCTGAGTTTACCTTGTTTCGTGTAAATTTGTCTCCGGGGATGGATGATTTATGCAGTTTTCTTGCACCTGAGTCTCCTCTCTCTCCATAGAGAGTTATATATACATTAGCCAATGTCTCTGCTCCCCAGTGATCACCAGTGTGCACAGACACAATGTACTGATTAACTGAAAGGAAATTATTAAGGGAGTCAGAATAAAGCATTCACATGACTGAATCAGCTACTATTATAGTGATGGTAAAGTATACAGTTCCTCCTCACCAGAAGATGATTTTGTCAACACATGATCCCATAAAGATTTATCAAGATGAAAAAGCGGAAAAATGCTAATCTATCTATCTCATATCTATCTATTATATATCTACAATGGTTTGAAAATGTATTCAAACCCCTTGAACTTTTTTCATGTTACACCCACAAATGATATTTGTATTTTATTGGGATTATATGTGATAGACCAACACAAAGTAACAAGTATGTGTGCCGTGAAAATAAAATGATACATAGTTTTCAATTTTTTAAATAAATAAAAATCAAGAAAGTGTGGGCTGCATTCGGCCCCCCCTCCTCCCACGTAACAATACTTTGTAGGACCACCTTTCGCTGCAATCAGGGCTGCAAGTCTTTTGAGGTATGTCTTGACCAGCTTTGCACATCTAGTGGTGGAAATTGTTGCCCATTCTTCATTCCAAAATAGCTCTAGCTCAGTCAGATTGGATGGAATGCGTCTATGAACAGCAAGTTTTGCCAGAGATTCTCAGTGGGATTTAGGTCTGTACCTTGACTAGGTCATTCCAACAGATGACTATGCTTTGATCTAAACCATTCCATTGTAGCTCTGGCTGTAGGCTTATGGACATTGTCCTGCTGGAAGGTGAACCTCCACCCCAGTCTCAAGTCTTTTGCAGCCTATAACAGGTTTTCCTCCAGTATTGCCCTGTACTTTAACATAAAAGTCAGTTTTGTGGAGTACAAGATTAATAGCTTTCCTGTGGACAGATTCTCCCACCTGTGCTGTGGATCTCTGCAGATCCTCCAGAGTGACCATGGGCCTATTGGCTGTTTCTCTAATTAGTTCTCTCCTTGCTTGGGCTTTTTTTTTCACAATCAGAACAGTTTTAAGGGAAAGCTTGTACATCATAGTGAAGTCTGAGCATTAAAAGAGTGTACAACTAGGGAAAGTTGTGCATCTGTCTGGAGCACTGTGGTGGTTTCATGTTCAGAGAATGTTTGACTACATGACTTTTTCATACACACACTCATTCCTGATCAAAAATGTCCAGTGATCAAACAATTTATGAGTGAGCGCTTGGCTATCATTGATCACATCTGTGATGTGGACATTGTCGGCGCACATCCATTCATGTAAACTGGAGCATGCTACCGAAAATAATGGAGACTTTGGGAAATGATGAACTGAAGGTACAAATCCCCACTACAACTGCAGTATGTACTGGAATGTCAGAGGCCTGAAAGATGCCACCAAGCGGCAGGCCGTTTTTACAGCTATGCAGAAATACCAACCTGGCATTTTATGCTTGTTGGAAACTCACCTTACAAAGCAGAATGTCAATTTACTACATAAACCTTGGCTGTCTCATTCTTACCACTCCACATTCTCCTCGTATGCTAGGGGGGTTAGTATTTTGATACATAAGGCCGTTCCCTTTGAATGCTTTTCAGTGGAAGTGGATCCGGAGGGCAGATTTGTGTGTATTCATTGCTCTCTCTTTAGGACTCCTCTGTATCTGGTGGCTCTGTATGTTCCGCCCCCGTATTCGTGTGTCATCCTTAAGAAGCTGATATCTATTATACACCAGAATCCTCCAATTCTAATACTAATGTTGGGGGACTTTAACAAATATCTGAATCCTGAACTGGATAAGTTCCATGGTGGTCGAACAACCCCTGTGTCCTCTGACACCATATTGGCCAAGCTGCTGAGGGAACTGGATTTGCATGATCTCTGGCGTCTCCGTTATCCTACGGAGCGTCAGTACTCCTGCTTTTCTACATCTCATGGCTCGTTGTCTAGAATAGACTTACCTATTGGATCTTTAGATGCCTCCTCCTGTGTGTCGACGGTGGAGTATCTCCCCCGTACCTTGTCGGACCATTCTCCCATACATTTGGTGTTTCAGCCCCCTGGTGGTGGCTCCTTTCTGTGGAAGTTGAACCCTTTTTGGATACAGCTATTAGATGGCAAGGAACCCATTAATGAGCAGCTCTCTGACTATTTTGATAGGAATGAGGGTACTGCATCTACGGGTATAGTGTGGGACGCGATGAAGGCCTTCACCAGGGGTCTGTATATCCAGAAAATTAAAAAGCATAAAACACAGTCTAAAAGCTATACGGAAACACTATACCAGAAGGTGAGGGTTTCTGAAGCAGGGTATGTTGAGGGGCCAACTCCGCAGGCGGAACAGATATGGAGGGAGACGCAGACACAGCTTACAAATCATTTACTCCATACTGCTGATAATAAGTGGTTTTTCCTCAAACAAAAATACTTTGAAACAGGGGAGAGTGCTGGTAGATTGTTGGCGAGGGTTGTTAGGGCTCAGGATGGGCCGGCTAGGGTGATGAGCATTAAAACCGATGGGGGAACGTTTTCTACAGAGGACTCCGAGATTTTAAAAGAATTCACAGAGTACTATACTACATTGTATTCCTCTACACTGTCTAAGAGGCCCTCTGAGATCCGGGACTACTTGAACAATGTTCCATTGGCTAAGTTGTCTCCGGAGTCGGCATCCTATTTGGATGAACCCCTGGAACTGGAGGAGTTGAAATTAGCCTTAGGATCATTCCCCAATGAAAAGACTCCGGGTTCTGTCTCCCGATCGAATTCTATAAAAGATATCAGGATATACTGCTCCCTCAGTTACTGAAAACGTTCCAAGAGTCCAAAGAGCTGGGTAGGCTTCTTCAATCTATGAGGGAGGCAGTAATAGTAGTTCTCCCGAAGCCGGGGAAAGACCCTTGCCTTGTGGGCTCTTATAGACCCATTTCCTTATTGTCTGCTGACATCAAAATCTTGGCCAAAGTGCTGGCTAATCGATTGAACAAAGTAATTTCTTCCATAATCCATGATGATCAATCTGGCTTTATGCCCGGTAAGAGCACTTCCCTTAATCTCCGGAGACTCTTCCTGAACATGCAGAGACCACTGGATACGGGGGGGTGTAAGGCCATAATCTCACTAGATGCAGCCAAGGCCTTTGACAGTGTGGAGTGGGACTACCTGTGGGAGGTCATGCGTGCTATGGGATTTGGGTCTGGCTTCCTGGAATGGGTCCAGCTTTTGTATTTTATGCCTGCGGCTAGGATTAGGGCTAATGGATTACTATGTAACCCATTCTCTTTACATAGAGGCACTAGGCAGGGGTGTCCTCTATCGCCCTTACTATTCGCCGTGGCAATCGAACCCCTGCCGTGTCTCCTGCGTTCTTCTCCAAACTGGGTAGGATTTCCCTTAGCACAAAAAGAGGAAAGAGTCTCTCTATATGCTGATGATATGCTCTTGTACACTGGGGACCTGGCAAGGTCTACAGCACCTATTATGCATATTATTACTGAGTTTGGGGGGTATGCGGGACTGCATATCAACTGGGACAAATCGGTAATTCTACCTTTGGACCCTGTATCGGCGGAGTTGGCTGCTTCATGCCTCCCACTTCAGGTGCAACAGAGCTTCAAATATTTGGGCATTGTGGTCACACCTGTGGTGGCAGAATATGTGAAGAATAATGTCCTTCCGCTACTACAGAGATTCACTGACAAAGTGAACACCTGGTGCAAGCTACCTCTGTCAGTTATTGGCAGGAGTAATCTCCTTAAAATGATCTTGCTACCCAATTGTTATATATTTTACACAACTCGCCTGTTTGGTTGCCACGGCGAATATTCTACAAGGTACAGGGAATATTTAGGTCCCTAATTTGGAAGAAAAAACAGCCCAGAATTAGACTAGAAACATTGCAGAGAGGCAAGGAGGATGGTGGGCTTGCTAAACCTGAACCCCTGGCTGTATTTTCTGGCTGCACAACTTCAACATCTGAAGGGGTGGGGCCAGTGCACTGGGTTGAATCACTCGGCGCAAATAGTGTCGTGTATTCTTAAACGTAGGGTACCCATAGTGTTTGCTGAACTGGGGGGACTCCAACAACAGTTTAAGACCTTCCCTACATTGTCCTTAATCGCTAAGACTTGGTCCAAGTACAAGGAAATAAATGAGATTTCAGGAATTTATGAGAACACGCCCCTATGGCAAAACCCGGACTTACCGGAAATCTTGCGGTTGGAGGGATTTACTCCTTGGGAGCGAAAAGGAATACACTTTTTACACCAGGTTCACTCTAAAGGGGTGTTTAAGTCCTTTGACCATCTGCAGATGGAGTTCCACATCCCTCACATTTTGATTCAAATAAACAGACCCTATTGGTCAGTTACTGACTCAAAAGGCAGATCCAAACGAATTTTATCTACTGGGCCTTTGGGGCCTACTATGCTAGTAACAGAGCATGGGCCCACCAGAGGATCCTCTGGTACTCTGGTGGGCGAGTCCAACACTGAAAGCCCCAATAAATTTGTTATATGATTCATTGGCGCTCGTAATGGGCAGATGAATTAATTGTAACAAGTGCCAATTGACAAGATGCCAGATGACGTGGCGCTCATTTATTACATTTATATTTGCAATAATTAGGGGTTTCATAAGGACAATAATTCACAATTGTTTATTAATTCCCTCTGTATTTTATGTGTTTATACATGTATTTAATTTACATTTTGAGTATAATTCAGGTAATATTCAAACATTTAATGGAGTCTTATATTTACCAGGTATAAGTTCTTGTTGATTACTCAAGACTGGAAATTCTTTTATTACTTCCTTCTCTTCAGCATCCACAAAGAGCCAGCAGTTACTATCAAACTGCACCTCCTGCCTGGTTTCTTGCTCTACCATATCAATACTTGTCAAATGCCATCCTGGCACATCGGGTACGTGTTCACAGACAATGCGTATTTTATATATCTCTCCAATATCTTTGATTTTTACCTGTTTAATTTGCATAAAATGAGTTGAAATTGAGTAAAGACAATTCAGGTTAAAACTGTAGAAATGCGGATCTATCATAATTCGCAGAACACTACTAGTAATGCTTTATACACTATCAGTCAAGAATAGTCTTTAGGATGGGGTACACTACAAAATACGTATATATTATATATTTTGTTTCTCTTTTGGTCCATTGGTTCCCCTGCCTGACTTTAGCTGCACGTGGGTAACAGAGTCACAGTGGGTGTCTGTTTACCTCACCCTTGGCTTGAAAAACATATAGAATGTTGACCCAAATTAGTCTAGACCAGTGTTGGTGAACCTATGGCATGGGTGCCATAAGCGGCACTCAGAGCCCTCTCTGTGGGCACCCACGCCCTGGAAAAAGTCTAAGGTGTACCAATATCCCTTAGACTTTTCCTGCCATTCATCAACGCAGGGCGCACTATGAACGGCACACGCAGCACACTGAATGTAGGCAGGTTATTTTAGCTAAATGATAAAGTACATGGAAGATATACTATACTGGACTGTAGTATTAAGGTTAAATTGCCATGTTGGCACTTTGCGATAAATAAGTGGGTTTTGGGTTGCAGTTTGGGTAATTGGCCTCTAAATGGTTTGCCACAACTGGTCGAGGCCCATCCAACCCTGCCATAAGCCTACAACAGTCTTGGACAGGGAAATAAAACATGGTTCTGGAATTTAACCAGCCAAGATACAGTGCATCGTTGTGCTGGGAGGGTTGCTATACAGACCAGTCAAGCGACAACTGGTCAACCTATCAATGAGGCTTCCAGCCGAGTCAACTAGGTTCCTGCCTCAGTGTCCAAGCCCAGAGCTACTCAAAGGATTTAAGTCTGCTACTCAGTGATTGCAATTACCTGTTATTTTGTTATTCTGGTTCCTGCGCTATGTGCTACTCATTATTTCTGCATCTGAACTCATGGTATTCTGACTATGGCTGGTTTCTGGATTAACCCCTTGTCTGCTGCTTTGGCACTGTCTGTTTCTCCTGGTTCTGGCCTTGCTTGTCTACTACTCTTTGCACCCCGGTCATTCTGTTTCTAGCAAGCTCTACTTCTTGACTCTGCGGATGTAACTCCATCTTGCCTTGTGGTAGGTCCTAGGGGTAGCCTTAGCTTCCTACCAAACGGAGCGGTGAAGAAAGACTAGTAGCAGTTTCTGAATTTGCTGGGTGTGGTTCTGGACGGTGACCATAGTTTTTCTGACAACACACCTCTGAGCCGTGTTGCTCCAGAGCAGGGGTGAACTTGAAGTACACGAGGTGGCTGTCCATACATATGGCTCTTTTCATTGTAGTTAATGGGATCTACAAATCAGTGTTCTCCCATAAACTTACACTGGAGAGAGCCATTAACATGTATGGTACCCCAATCTCCATAAAGCCACAAAGGGGAGCAGGGTGCACCTGCTCACCTATCAGACTTTTATGCCATGAATAGTCTTTATACCATAATTGTCTTTAATGGAAGGTTTATTTGGTCCTTGGGAGTGCAATCTGACCAGAAAAGGTTCTTCACCTCTTCTTTATCAGCCCAGTACTGAGCTGGATGCAAATACTTTATAATGGAAATTGAGCTCAGGAATAGTCTGCTGTGAAAAAAAAGCTGCTTAATGATTCGATAAAAACATATGATACCTGCAGCTAATTTATAGATTCTATCATATAAAACTGTTCCTTTCAGCCAGACACATTTGAAACTTTATTAGACTATTACCGCTCTTATTACTATAATGTAACCGATATAATGGGCTCAGCTTTCTCCTGCAAGATACCAAACACACTAAGGAAACATTCAGTTAAACAATCTGTTGTATGGAACATGCCCACGTCAAGCAAAAGGATTAATATAATGCAACTGGAGAACATTCGGAAACCAAATGCAAGCAATATGCGGTAACTTATACTACAGCAAATCAATGTGCATACGATCAATAGACACCATAATACTATTAAAAGGCCAGTAACATATTAAGTGAAGGTACGGTACTTTGTACAGGGACTACTGAATATTCATGCATTTCGCGCCATCTGATTTTTCTTTTTGGTGTGTGCCAATTTACTGCTTTATGTTTTCAGAACACTCATATAGATACTGACAAGTATACAGTATAGTATAGTTCCGTTATATACTGATATACTTAAAGGGGTTCTCCAAGTTAAATTTATTGATGACCTATCCTCAGGATAGGTCATCAATATCAGATCGGCGGGGGTTCGACACCCGGCACCCCTGCTAATCAGCTGTTTGAAGAGGAGGCGCGCGCCGTGCCAGCGCAGCCTCCTCCTCACTGTTTACATACTAGCCGTAACAGGGGTAGTGGTGAGTGGGTGTAATTACACCTAACTGCCCCATTCATTTCAATGGGAAGAATTGCTCCCATAGACTTGTATGGGAGCGATCCTTCCCATTGAAATGAATGAGGCGTTTAGGTGTAATTACACCTACTCACCACTACCCCTGTTACGGCTAGGATGTAAACAGTGAAGAGGAGGCAGCGCTGGCATGGCTTACGCCTCCTCTTAAAACAGCTGATTGGTGGAGATGCCGGGTGTCGGACCCCCGCCGATCTGATATTGATGACCTATCCTGAGGATAGGTCATCAATAAATTTAACTTGGAGAACCCCTTTAACAGGACTGGTTCCATAAATATCTGGGCACTTGAGTGATAGAGTCAAAGTATACCCTCTTATGCCTCAACCACCCAATATACTGTACACAAATAATGTAACCAACAGAACTAAGGGTATGTTCACATGTAGTGTTTCTTCTATAGTTTTCACACTTACGTTATGACAATTCAGGAATATATTTATACCCTTACAGGGGTTGTCCAGAATTGTACAAGTGATTGTCTATCCAGAGGATTTTGCAAGTGATGGCTTATCATCAGTATAGGCCATCAATGCTTGATGGGCGGAGGGTTCAACACCTCACACCCTCGCCAATCAGCTCCTGCTCCATAAGATGATGTCCGAACTGCACAAGCTCCATGGATGGAGCTGGTTACTGCAGCGCTCAGTAAGGGGGCCAAGGGCCAAGGTGCAAGAGTTCAGCTTCGCCCCCCTTCCCTTTGTAGCCATGGGCAGGGAAGCACATAGCCTTTGTACTACCTGAGGCAAAAATTGAAATGGAACCCCCCCTCCCATGCCAAATTCTTGCCCTAACCCCTTCCCTCCAGCCAGAGGTGTAACTTGACCAGCATGCACTTTCTATTATACCAGTGTCTTCTTATGCAGCACAAGGGTCTTTGGGCCCCCTGAGGCTCCTGAGCCCGGTAGTGACTGCTACCTCTGCACCCCCTATAGCTACACCCCTGGCAGCACTGCTTCTATTCACTGCAATAACCAGCTAGTTCACTACATAATGGATGGAGATGTGTAGTTCAAATGCTGGCTTCTGGTGTCGGATCTACTGCAGAACAGCAGATCTACTGCCAATCAGATATCAATGGCCTATCCTGAGGACCACGGACAACCCCTTTAAAGAGAGAGAGAATCCCTTTTATCATTTATAAAGGAAATCTGTTATCCTGACTTTGGACTGTTATCTACAGTATCTACAGTAATACACAAGCAGTACTGATACACAAGTAGTACTGAAACTTAGGAGTTAGTTTTTATTTTCTTACAGTCCCTTGTTCCCCCACTGTCAGCTCTTAGAGCTGCTTTGAAATACATTGCCCGGACTGTTGTGAATGCGCACATGAGCCCTCTCCATTATGTTATAACAGAGCAGCTTTCTTTGACTGCTGCCAGCAGAGAATGTGGGGGTCGAGGGCGCAGTAAGAAAATAAAAAATAGTGACGTATTACTGTGGATACTACTCCAAACTCAGGGTGACGGATTTCCTTTAGCTGGTTTCATTCCAACTACTTTTTCAATTTTAAAAGAAAGAAAATAAATACATACAATGCAACAGCACTCTGCAGACCAAATAAAGTACAAAAATGTCATAGTAATATAAAATATTATGATGCTAATGCTACACTCATTTAGTAAATTTGAGATTCTTAGCAAATATATTTTATACAAAATTATTTGCGCCCGTCTGCCAAACGTCAAGGCGATCTCTGTAAGTTGTGAATATATTTGCCAAGAATCTCAAATTTACTAAATGAGTGTAGCATTAGCATCAAAATATTTTATATTACTATGGCATTTTTGTACTTTATTTGGTTTGCAGAGTGCTGTTGCATTGTATTTATTTTATTTTCTTTGTGTATCTAGCCATAGCAACGTGCACCTGCACACTGGGATGTGCTGACTGACCCCCCCTTTTTTCTTTGTAGTTTGTACTGGAGGTGTGGCTACTCCGTTTAGTCATGCACTCCTGACCAGTCTGTCTGCCCCATAGGCTGATTTTAATCAGTCTAAGTATAAAGCCGTAGTCTGCTCTTAGTATAGAGGTATAGAGTGGGCTCGGCATGCATGTTGGTACCTGCTTCCCTGGATTTAGTGGAGGCCTTTGAAGCACCAGAAATGGCAAAAGGCAGAATGGACCCAGCATGTATGTGGAACCAACACCCCCTGAATTTTATGGAGGCCATTATGGCACATAGCAGGTAGGAAATAGTGTTAGGTTCCCGTCTTACAGACATCGCCTGGACATTTGGCAGACGGGCCCAAATAATTTTGTACAAAATATATTTGCCAAGAATCTCAAATTTACTAAATGAGTGTAGCATTAGCATTAGAGATGAGTGAATCTATTCACCGCTTCGTAGATTCCTATCGAATCTTGGACATGTTCAGCTGTGAAGCGAATCCGAATTTCTTTGGATTCGCTTCGTATTATTTGTAAATCTTCGCAAAATTTAACACGCTAATGATACGTACGAAACGTAAGAAACGTACGCATTTTGCGTGAGGTGGTACAATGACGATACGCCCACGCAAGAGCAGGAAAGTGAAGATATGCCCCCTCAGAACTGGAAAAAAACAGCCGGCCCACCGGGATCTAACTGTTTTGTATGTATAGGTAGTGAAGACTCCCTCAGTACTCCACCCTCCTCTGATGTCTGAACCAGTTTAGACCAGCGCTGACCTCAGAGCAAGAGGCAAGCATCTTGGCTAAAAAACAGCTGCGTCCAAATTAGAACGAGATGTATTTTGGGGACGACTTACCTGAACCACCACCCGCTCAAGACTACAGGGTGTCACAACTCTGCCAGAGAAACCCAGCTTCAGTGCCTGTGTCTTCCTTACCACCAGCTGAGGTTGCTGTTGCTGTGACTCGTGAGACGGCTGGAGCGTCTGCTGTGGCTCGTGCGGCAGGGACGGCTAGAGCGTCCACTTCGCCGCCAAGGAGGAGATTCACCCCTTCCATACACCAGAACCCAATTGTTCCACCATCTGTGATGGCCCATGCACAGACCCTCTGGGACTATAAAAGCGCAGTGGAGGACTGGGTCATCCAGGTACTCGACCACCCTAGGTCGGGAGATCCTTCATTGGAACGCTGAAAGGGAACTGTGCTTTGGTTTCCGTTGGGAGAGGTTTCCTGCAGGATGACGAGGATGGAAAGGAATATTTTGTAGGCCGCTGGTCGGTGAAACGGCCGTACCTGCCACAACATCGTCATAGCCTGTACGTGGGAGATCAGGTGGAGTACACCCCATGGCGTCCCTGAAAGGCCCATTTGCGACCGGGGTTACCCTCCTTTCAAAGTCTCTGGTGCCTACAACGGAACCAGAAGTGTGGCCGGATGAACCACCAGGTCCAGGACGCTTGCTCTGCCTGCAGGAGTTCCCAGATGGCGTCCTCCGGTTCAGGGAAAAGCCACAGCCTCAGCTGGAGCCTCTGATTCCTGGACTGCCAGCACCACCCCCACCACACTCCTTACAGCTGGGTCAGCTGACCACGTTATCGTTCTCCTTCCAATCCACGGTGGTCCACCAATACCAGCTGCCATGGAAGATGAAGCCAGCAGCAGCCAGGGAAGCTGGGGCTTCTTTCCTGGATGCAAACTTTCCGGAACTGCTGCAGCCGGAAGTTCTTACCCTTGCTGTCCCGGCAGGAGGATCCGGAAAAGCGAAAATGGCTGCAGCGCTCGCCAGCGTCACCACCACCTGGACCCGGTCAAGTCCAACTTCAGGAAGAAGAGGGCACTGGAGTTCCACCACCGCAGCAAGCATGGCCTACAAGAGGCAGGAGCGTCCTCTGATGAACTTCAGCAGCAGCTTGAGCGAGGAGGACTTCAGGTCCCTCATATGAGGAACCCAACTACTGGCAATGTCAAGGACACTGCAGGAGGACCTATGGGAGCCACACCATGGACTGCACCTGACGGGTGAGACGCTAGTTGGCAGTTGTGTTTGTTTAGTTTGTGTTGCCCCCGTTTGACTCTCCCCCAGATGGGCATGGCTGTCAGGACTCCCCCCATTCTGCAGAAAATTCCCTGTTGCGCGAAGTGCGCCTATTTTCCTTTTTACCCCTTTCTCAGGTTATTTGGGAGCCCCCCTTTCCAAAAGGGTTCTCTATTATCCATGTGGATTACACATTACCTGTTTGGATTACAATTTTACCTCACGTGGATTACAATTGAATTTTGGAATATGTGTTCCAGACAGACAGTGTTTTATCATGCCAACTAGGAGCCATAAGAAGAGACTCAAACGTATATCTGAGCCTTTTATGCTTGCAAATGTGAAATTGATTGCACTAAAATGTTTGCATACTTATGTCTTTGCTGTATTTTAGCTACATTGTTTTAATGGTTCAGCACTTTAGCCCATTGTGTGTATTCTTTTTCTGGTACTGCAATGTGTCCTATTATGCACTTATTCTACGGTGTTTTTAGTAAATTATTTATTTATTGTTAGCTAGCAGCAGTGAGCACCTTATTTTTTTAGTTCATATGGACTGCCTCTAAAGATTGTATGCTGCGGCCTAGCCTCGTGCGCATGACGCATTCGCGCGTCAATAGTACGCTAAGGATTCGTACGCACTTTTGTACGCTAATGCTTACGTATTGCGTACTTTTAACTACGCTGACAGTACGTAGTAATTTGGGCAGGAATGTTCGCAAAAAAAAAGTGTTTTTTTTTTTACGTAGATTCGACGAATACGTTAGTTTAAATACGAATCTTGTCAGAAATTTGGAGACTATTCGGCCAAGCAAATTTTGAATGACTCGCTCAACTCTAATTAGCATCAAAATATTTTATATTACTATGGCATTTTTGTTCTTTATTTGGTTTTCAGAGTGCTGTTGCATTGTATTTATTTTCTTTTCTTTGTGTATCTAGCCATAGCAACATCCACTTGCACATTGGGATGTCCTGACTGTCCACCCCTTTATTTTACTTTTTCAATTTTATGTCATCATGGGCGCGACCAAATGCGCGTTTCGGCGAACCTTCGTCTGGGGGAAGGTATGCCGGAAACACATGTTGGGGTCGCGCCAACCATTGACCACAATTGCAAATGGGTGAGTTTGAATATTTGTATTAGTTTTGTATACTCTGGTCTAGACACATTTAATACTATTTATTTCTGGTACTATTTGTAGCTATGTTGTTTACAGGGTATTATCCCAGTGGATGTAGTCCAGAACATACATTATAATATACCTTATTTTTCGCTTTATAAGACGCACACGAAGATAAGAGGCACCCCAGATTTTAGAGTAGGAAAATGAGAAAAAAATATTTTTCATCAGACCTCATTATCAGACCCCCATCAGACCTCAGATCAGCCCAGTGTGCCCCCATCAGACCTCAGAACAGCCCAGTGTGCCCCCATCAGACCTCAGATCAGCCCACCCATCCCCATAACAATAAAATAAAAACCTCTCTTACCTGTCCTGCGCCACGGCTCCGCTCCGGGTCCGGCGCTCCTCTGGCTTCTAAGGCCGGGGCTGCACTGTCACCTGACTGACCGCAGGTAAAACATACAAGTGAGCGCTTCCATAATGGAAGCGCTCACTTGTATTCGCTTTATAAGACGCACCGCAATTTTCCCCCTACTTTTGGGGGGAAAAAAGTGCGTCTTATAAAGCGAAAAATACGGTACACACCTGACCTTGTATCATGTGATTTTTAATAAAATCTTTTTTTATTTATTATATTTTATGGGTATTGTTTTGGGCTTGTTTCTTATTTGTAGGTTATTTGCAGTTTTTGAGCTGCTAATTTGGTTACCATAATAGATGTGGGAAGTGCTCAAGTACAGTGTACTGTATACCTGTGATTTAGGTGTTATGTGTGCTTGGCCTGTTTTTTTTTGTCTCTTCAAGCAAGATGACGAAGGACGGCCCACCGCAAGCAGATGGTTCAGGTAAGTATTATTTATTTAATTTTATACTCTGTTCTTAATATCAGATTCCGCGGTCATACATGACCGCGGCATCTGATGGGTACAATGACGGAGAGCAGCACAATCACCATTCCCTTTCATTGCACCCACTACTTACAAAGAAATCCACTTCGTGACAAAGTCATTCGTCACAAAACAGATTTTTTTTGTAAAATTTGACGAAGCAGCCGAATCAAACTTTTAAATACTTTACTCATCTCTAGTTATATTGATTCCAAGAAGTCTGACTAAACTGGCTGTCATGGGCAACTACTCCATTTTTCCTTCGAACCCGTTTTGATACATTACCCTCCATATTTTTTTTTTCAAAGTACAAAAAGACTCATCAGCATAAAGTGACATTTGCTTTGAGATCCATCTCTGTAAGTCAGTATAGTCATCCATGTATACCTTAGGTCCACTGAAGTATCACAATGGTATGGCTCTCTGATCTTTACGTACTTACCAAAAACTCATCTTTAGAGCCAGGAAAGAAATACCGTCTGTCAGAATTTTGCGGTAGGAAAATGTCATTCGTTTTCCCATCGGATCCGTAAATAGTGACATTAACTTTCATCTCATCGCTCAGTAAGGAATCATTTGCTGTGGTTATTCGTATATTCCAAAGTTTTCCTGCAACCAAGAGAATTGGCTGTGATACATTAAAATAATACATAATAGTAACACCAGTAATGCTGATTTTACAAAGGGTTCTCTGGGATTACCAAAATATGGGCGTGTCCTCTAACAAACAGAGCCACATCTGTCCACAGGTTATATCTGGTACTGCAGCTCCATCGAAGTGAATTGGCCTGAGTCTCAATGCCACATACAACTTGTAGAAAGGTTTTGTGCTTCTGGCAGAAAGAAGCCATGCTTTTCTTATCTTGGACAGCCCCTTTAACTCTGTTCCTGGTCTGACACATTTTGGTCTTTGAAAATCTTGCAAAATAATGTATACAGGGTGAGCCATTTATATGGATACACCTAAATAAAACGGGAATGGTTGGTGATATTAACTTCCTGTTTGTGGAACATTAGTATATGGGAGGGGGAAAGCTTTTCAAGATGGGTGGTGACCATGGCGGCCATTTTGAAGTCGGCCATTTTGGATCCAACTTTAGTTTTTTCAATGGGAAGAGGGTCATGTGACACATCAAACTTATTGAGAATTTCACAGGAAAAACAATGGTGTGCTTGGTTTTAACTAGAGATGAGCGAGTAGTGAAATATTCGAAAGTTCGAAATTCGATTCGAATAGACCGCGATATTCGACTATTCGACCGAATATCGAATCCCATTAAAGTCTATGGGAAAAAAATGCTTGCCACTTGGAAATCTCAATTCGACCACTTGGAGGTCACCAAGTCCACCCTGAAACCTCAGAAAAGGATGCCAACACTGCTGGAATGCAACTGGGACAGCAGGGGAAGCATGTCTGGGTGCATATAACGGGCCCAAGTCGCACTATTACGCCACTATCACAGCCTCTCAACAATACACTCCAAAGACAATATAACCTCTCTGTAAAGTGAGACCATACAAGGAAACCTTCTTTCCTCTACATTACCATGGACCCCAAGCCAAACTAGACAAAAAAGAAGATAAAATTCTGCACCCCTTAAAATCACGTTGCCTATGACAACCACAGATGGCATAGGCAAGGGGGAAAGCAATCAAGCCATCACTATTTTTCCCTCTGTGCCATCCCTGCCTTGCCCAGGCACATGTCCCAAAACATCATCCACGCCCGAGTAACACGGTTACTGCAAAAGGCCATTTGACCACCAACACTTTGGTTTGAGGCCGGGGATGCTACATCTCCCTGACAGCACACTGGGTGAATGTTGTGGAGGCGGGGACGGGCAAACCTGCTACCCCCACCCAAGTTTTGGGCCTTGGTTCTGTCTGGATTTCCGCAACCCTTACAGACAGCTCGGCAAACCCCTCCTTCTCCTTCTAGATTTGTTAAATCTGTCCACCACCCAGTCAAGTCCACAAAGTCCAGTCTCGTCGATAGCCTGCAGAAACTGCAGGGACCTCACTCTGACCCTCCTTCCTCCCACCCTGCCCAATGTTATCAACCCAGTGTTCCCACCCATGCAAGAATCGCAGGAGCTATCTGAGGATTTTGTTTGTTCTGATGCCCAAACACTGGAGCAAGCTCCATCTCTAGCTGATGGTGGTGTGGAACGGGCACTAAAGTGTAAAATTATTAGGGACGATGATGAGACACAGTTGCCAGCAAGGGAGGCTGTTGGAGCAAAGTGAGGCAGTGTAAGAGGAGGTGGTTAAGTATGACGAAGTCAGTGACCCGACCTGGCCCAGTGTCATGTCTAGCAGGTAAAGCAGTGGGGATGTTGAGGGATGCGTAGGACCGCAAAAGGCAGGAAGAGGCCGTGGGCTGGCCAGAGGCTCATGGAGAAGGCAGGCTAGAGCCCGCAGGGCCGCATCTCTTCCCTATAACAGGCCCCCACACAAAGCTCTCCCATCGAGGGCTCTTAGGTCCTTGTTGTGAAAATATTTTAATGAGTGCGCAAAGTTAGCTTGAGGTGAGCCCTCGAAAAAATTATATGGAGGCCCAAGAGGTGAGCCCTCGAAAAAATTAAGTGGAGGCCAAAGAGGTGAGACCTCTTAAAAATTGTATTAAGGCCCAAGAGGTGAGCCATAATAAAAATTGTTTGTAGGCCCAAGAGGTGAGACCTCTTAAAAATTGTTTGTAGGCCCAAGAGGTGAGCCATGATAAAAATTGCTTGTAGGCCCAAGAGGTGAGCCATGATAAAAATTGCTTGTAGGCCCAAGAGGTGAGCCATGATAAAAATTGCTTGTAGGCCCAAGAGGTGAGCCATGATAAAAATTGCTTGTAGGCCCAAGAGGTGAGCCATGATAAAAATTGCTTGTAGGCCCAAGAGGTGAGCTATGATAAAAATTGCTTGTAGGCCCAAGAGGTGAGCCATGATAAAAATTGCTTGTAGGCCCAAGAGGTGAGCCATGATAAAAATTGCTTGTAGGCCCAAGAGGTGAGCCATAAATATTTTTTTTTTTTTTTTACGGAGCAATTCTACGGCGGTTAAGGAGGAGGAGGAGGAGGTGGAGGAGGAAATGGCACTTCATACAGATGGCACTTCACTTTTGGCTGCTTTCCACTGTTGGAGAAGCAAAGTCCGGGTCAATCCACTTGCTGTTCATTTTGATTAGCGTCAGCCTGTCGGCACTGTCGGTTGACAGGCGGCTGCGCTTATCGGTTATAATGCCCCCGGCTGCGCTGAACACCCTTTCTGATAGCACGCTGGCGGCAGGGCAGGCAAGCACCTCCAAGGCGTACAGGGACAGTTCCAGCCACGTGTCCAACTTGGAGACCCAGTAAGTGTAGGACGCCGAGGGATCGGGGAGGACAGGGTTACGGTCTGCCAGGTACTCCCGCAACATCCGCCGATACTTGTCCCTCCTGCTGATAGCGGGCCCCGCAGTGATGGAAGTTGCACGAGGGGGTGCCATGAACGTGTCCCACACCTTGGAGAGTGTTCCCCTGGTGGCTGTGGGCCTGATCGATGTTGTGGGACTCTGGGAGACCCTCTCCTCTCTGCCGCCAGCGATGGTGGGTGGGAAAATCTCCATCATGTTCTGCACGAGTTCCCTCTGGTATTCCAGCAATCGATTCGTCCTCTCCTCTACCGGAATAAAAGAGGAGACGTTATCTTTATACCGGGGGTCCAGGAGTGCAAAGACCCAGTACAGTTTGTTCTCCACTATCCGGACAACACGTGTGTCCCGGGAAAAGCAGCCCAGCATGAAGTCAGCCATGTGTGCCAGACTCTGAATAGGCATGACGTCACTGCCCCCACCAGAAGGATCACTTGCCATTTCCTCCTCTTCCGCCTCCTCTCCGCCCCATCCGCGCTGAACCAATGGGACGCACACAGCCTGACTGCTACCCTCTCCGCCAGCATCCTCCTCCTCTTCCACAGCCACCTCCACGTCGTCCTCCTCCTCCTCATCCTCCTCCTCCTCCTGCAACTGCCACCGAGAAGCAGACAAAAGTGTGGTCTGACTGTGTAGCTCCGTTGCGTCTCCTCCTACCCCCATCTCCTCTGCGTGCAATGCGTTCTCCCTTATTGCGATGAGCGATTCTTTAAGGACGCATAGGAGCGGGATGGTTACGCTCACTATAGCGTCCTCGCTGCTGACCTTCTTGGTGGACTCCTCAAAGATACGCAGTACATCGCATACGTCTGCCATCCATGGCCACTCGTGGTTGGCAAACTGAGGGAGCTGAGTTGGAGGCACGCGTGGATTCATAATCTGGTACTCCATCAATGCTCTCTGCTGCTCACACACCCTGGCCAACATGGAATAGGTGGAATTCCAGCGAGTCGGCAGGTCGCACAACAGCCGATGTTCAGGCAAATGGAGGCGTTGCTGGAGTTTTTTTAAGCTAGCAGCAGCTACAGTTGACTTCCGAAAGTGAGCGCACAAGCGCCGCACTTTCACCCGTAGCTCTGCCAGGTTGGGGTAAGTCTTTAGAAATTTTTGGACTACCAGATTAAAAACGTGGGCCAGGCATGGTACGTGATTGAGTTCGGCAAGCTCCAGAGCCGCCACCAGGTTACGGCCATTATCGCACACGACCATGCCTGGTCCTAGCTGCAGCGGCGACAGCCACATCTCCGTCTGCTGCAATATGGCGTCCCTCACCTCTGGGGCGCTGTGCTTCCTGTCGCCCAAGCTGATGAGCTTAAGCACCGCCTGCTGACGTCTCCCCGCGCCAGTGCTGCAACGCTTCCAGCTAGCGGCTGAGGGCGATGTTAAGGCAGAGGAGGAGGAGGAGGAGGAAGAGGAGGGGGGTTTATCAGAACCCGTGCTGGCAATCTTGGGCGGGGGTGGTAGGTAGGCCGTCCCTGTTTGCGACCCCGTCCCCGCTTCCACAACATTCACCCAGTGTGCCGTCAAAGAGATGTATCGTCCCTGGCCGCAAGCGCTTGTCCACGAGTCGGTGGTCAAGTGGACCTTTGCGCTGACTGTGTACCTCAGGGCCCGCCTGATGTTACGCGACACGTGCTGGTGCAGGGCGGGGACGGCACTCCAGGAAAAGTAGTGGCGGCTGGGGACGGAATAGCGAGGTGCGGCAGCCGCCATCAGGTCGCGGAAGGCCTGCGTCTCCACAAGCCTAAACGGCAACATCTCCAGGGCCAACAGTTTGGAGATGTGGCAGTTTAAGGCTTGGGCTTGGGGGTGACTCGAGGCGTACTTCCGCCTGCGGTCGAACGCCTGCGAGATGGACAGTTGATGGGACGAGGAGTGTGAAGGTGCAGGCGAAGATGCGGGGGAAGGGGAGGCTGAAGGAGAAGGCCCCAAAGTAGCCGAGGCAGATGTGGAGGTGTCCTGGCTGGAGGTCTGGACCGCAGTGGCAGCACACAACAAAGGGGAAGAGGCAGTGGCAGGAAGATCTTGCGCAGGTTGTATTGCGTTTGCTCTCTCCCACTCAGCCCAGTGCTTGACTTCCAAGTGACGCCGCATGCCTGAGGTGGTCAGATTGCTCTTCTCAGAGCCCCTACTCAGTTTTGAGTGGCAGAGTGTGCAAACCGCGCTCAGTTTGTCATCCGCACAAACATTAAAAAATCTCCACACCACAGAAGTACGAGGCCTCGATGGGGGAGCTTCGCGCGACTGCCTGCTGCCGGGAACAGCTTCGGCTCTGCTGGCTGTGGCCTCACTTCTCTGTCTGGACTGTCCTCTGCCTGTGGACATCCCTCTGCCTGTGGACATCCCTCTGCCTGTGGACATCCCTCTGCCTCTTGCTGCCTTTTTCGGTGCTGCGCAGACCACCACCTCTCCACTGCTTTCCCCGCTGGACATCACCCCTGGCCAAGTGGGGTCGGTCATTTCGTCATCCACCACCTCCTCTTCCACTTCCTCACTCTGCTCCTCCTCCTGCCCACTGGACATTCCAACAGCCTCCCTTGATGGCAACTGCGTCTCATCATCATCATCGCTCATGATAACAGATGCTGGTTCAGGGTCCACATCAGCAGGAGATGGCGAATACTCAAGTGGTTGGGCATCACTACAAACAAATTCCTCTGGTAGCTCCAGGGATTCTTCCGGCACATCTGAAAAAGGACCCGAAAAGAGCTCCTGGGAGGGGTCAAGGGTGGTTTGACTCTGTTGGCCAGGTGTGGAGGAAGGAGGGTCAGAGTGAGACTGTGTGGATGACTGGCTGGTGGACAACTGTGTGGAAGCGCTATCGGCTATGCATTGCACCACCTGTTCACACTGCTTAGGCCTCAACAGCGGTGTAACCCACCCCCTGCTTAACTGTCCCATAAAGGCAGGGATTCTGGATGAGCAGAATCCTGGCTGCCCCTCACCAGCACGCATTGTATCCCCACTGGCTTCAACAAGGCCCCCAACAGCATTTCCGCGCCCCCGTCCACGTCCGATTTCGCTAGCCCTCCGCATTTTTTTTTTTTGGTTACAATATTTGGCGTACACAGCCATATACTAACAGGTCAGACGGTGTGTATTAACACCACGTATATAAAAGAGTTTTGCAGGCACGCAGAACGCACAGTACAGGTGCCAAATAAAAGGCCTTTTTTTTTTTATATTTCTAGGTACACAGCCGTGTACTAACAGGTCAGACGGTGTGTATTAACACCACGTATATAAAAGAGTTTTGCAGGCACGCAGAACGCACAGTACAGGTGCCAAATAAAAGGCCTTTTTTTTTATATTTCTAGGTACACAGCCGTGTACTAACAGGTCAGACGGTGTGTATTAACACCACGTATATAAAAGATTTTTGCAAGCACGCAGAACGCACAATACAGGTGCCAAATAAAATGCCTTTTTTTTTATATTTCTAGGTACACAGCCGTGTACTAACAGGTCAGACGGTGTGTATTAACACCACGTATATAAAAGATTTTTGCAAGCACGCAGAACGCACAGTACAGGTGCCAAATAAAAGGCCTTTTTTTTTTAATATTTCTAGGTACACAGCCGTGTACTAACAGGTCAGACGGTGTGTATTAACACCACGTATATAAAAGAGTTTTGCAGGCACGCAGAACGCACAGTACAGGTGCCAAATAAAATGCCTTTTTTTTTTATATTTCTAGGTACACAGCCGTGTACTAACAGGTCAGACGGTGTGTATTAACACCACGTATATAAAAGAGTTTTGCAGGCACGCAGAACGCACAGTACAGGTGCCAAATAAAAGGCCTTTTTTTTTTATATTTCTAGGTACACAGCTGTGTACTAACAGGTCAGACGGTGTGTATTAACACCACGTATATAAAAGATTTTTGCAAGCACGCAGAACGCACAATACAGGTGCCAAATAAAATGCCTTTTTTTTTTATATTTCTAGGTACACAGCCGTGTACTAACAGGTCAGACGGTGTGTATTAACACCACGTATATAAAAGATTTTTGCAAGCATGCAGAACGCACAGTACAGGTGCCAAATAAAAGGCCTTTTTTTTTAAATATTTCTAGGTACACAGCCGTGTACTAACAGGTCAGACGGTGTGTATTAACACCACGTATATAAAAGAGTTTTGCAGGCACGCAGAACGCACAGTACAGGTGCCAAATAAAAGGCCTTTTTTTTATATATTTCTAGGTACACAGCCGTGTACTAACAGGTCAGACGGTGTGTATTAACACCACGTATATAAAAGATTTTTGCAAGCACGCAGAACGCACAGTACAGGTGCCAAATAAAAGGCCTTTTTTTTATATTTCTAGGTACACAGCCGTGTACTAACAGGTCAGACGGTGTGTATTAACACCACGTATATAAAAGATTTTTGCAGGCACGCAGAACGCACAGTACAGGTGCCAAATAAAATGCCTTTTTTTAAATATTTCTAGGTACACAGCCGTGTACTAACAGGTCAGACGGTGTGTATTAACACCACGTATATAAAAGATTTTTGCAAGCACGCAGAACGCACAGTACAGGTGCCAAATAAAATGCCTTTTTTTTATATTTCTAGGTACACAGCCGTGTACTAACAGGTCAGACGGTGGGTATTTACACCTGGTATACAAAAAGGGTATTGCAGGCACACAGAACCCAGAACACTAGAGCCAAAGAAACTGTATTTAAAAAAAAAAAAATGTACACAGCCGTATACTGCCAGAAGATCAGATGGTGCATATACACACTAGGTATATAACAGGGTTTTGCAGCCAAAAAGAACGCAGAACAGTAGTGCCAAATATAGTTTGGTATGTAGCAGAGCACCTAATACACCACTAATGCCTCTCTCTGTCCCTACTCCAGCAGCTATCCCTGAATACAGCAGCCGTTCTCTGCAGAGTGTATATGGTAGTAAAGCTATCACTGTACTGCACTATAGTAGCCCTGATAAGGGCTTTTAATCACGCTCCTGCCTGTCCAACAGCTAAAACCTATCTCTCCCTTCTCCAGCCTCTGTCCCTGACTAAGTTCACGCAGCATATGCGAACGAGCAGGAAGAGCTGAGTTTTTATGATTCGAGGTCACGTGGTTTTTCCAGCCAATCCATGTAGACGCCGTTTTCGCGCTGCCAGCGTGCTCCGCGGGCCTGTCATACCCCCCTGCATGGTGATTGGTGGAAAAAGAGCGCCAGGGAAGGTGGGAGGGGAAACAAATTCTAAGTGCGCCATCGCCGTTATACTCGATCGAAATCGAGTATGCCGAATAGCGTAGTATTCGATCGAATACCGGCTCGATCGAACACTACTCGCTCATCTATAGTTTTAACGTAACGTTATTCTTTCATGAGTTGTTTACAAGTTTATGACCACTTATAAAATATGTTCAAAGTGCTGCCCATTGTGTTGGATTGTCAATGCAACCCTCTTCTCCCACTCTTCACACACTGATAGCAACAACGCAGAAGAAATGCTAGCACTGGCTTCCAGTATCCGTAGTTTCAGGTGCTGCACATCTCGTATCTTCACAGCATAGACAATTGCCTTCAGATGACCCCAAAGATAAAAGTCTAAGGGGGTCAGATCGGGAGACCTTGGGGGCCATTCAACTGGCCCACGAGAACCAATCCACTTTCCAGGAAACTGTTCATCTAGGAATGCTCGGACCTGACACCCATAATGTGGTGGTGCACCATCTTGCTGGAAAAACTCAGGGAACGTGCCAGCTTCAGTGCATAAAGAGGGAAACACATCATCATGTAGCAATTCTACATATCCAGTGGCCTTGAGGTTTCCATTGATGAAGAATGGCCCCACTATATTTGTACCCCATATACCACACCATACCATCAATTTTTGTGTTCCAACGGTCTTGGAGGGATCTATCCAATGTGGGTTAGTGTCAGACCAATAGCGGTGGTTTTGTTTGCTAACTTCACCATTCACATAAAAGTTTATCTTTGGGGTCATCTGAAGGCAATTGTCTATGCTGTGAAGATACGAGATGTGCAGCACCTGAAACTATGGATACTGGAAGTCTGTGCTAGCATTTCTTCTGCGGTGTTGCTATCAGTGTGTGAAGAGTGGGAGAAGAGGGTTGCATCGACAATCCAACACAATGGGTAGCAATTTGAACACATTTTATAAGTGGTCTTAAACTTGTAAATAACTAATGAAAGAATAAAGTTACGTTAAAACCAATCACACCATTGTTTTTCTTGTGAAATTCTCAATAAGTTTGATGTGTCACATGACCCTCTTCCCCTCTTGAAAAAACTAAAGTTGGATCCAAAATGGCCGACTTCAAAATGGCCGCCATGGTCACTACCCATCTTGAAAAATTTCCCCCCTCCCATATACTAATGTGCCACAAACAGAAAGTTAATATCACCAACCATTCCCATTTTATTTAGGTTTATCCATATAAATGGCCCACCCTGTATATTGTCACTAATAATGTGAATGGACCACAAGATAAACTCAGTTTCAATTTAAAGGGCACGTTAACTATTTTGCCTGTTTTTTTAATCAGACTAATCCTAATTCAGAGGTAGAAGTAACACTCGTTCAAGTATCAATTTTATGCTTTACAAAAAGTCTCATGCGTATGAGACTTTCTTTGGCCTGGAGCTCTGTATCAGCGCAGCCTGTGTAGTCTGTTTATTTCCTGCTGCCGGTACCATTAATCCTGGCATGGGAGGCTGCACTGATAGAGCACTCTGGATCACCGTGGGAGCCCAGCACTGACTGGCTGGGTTCCTCCTGTAATGGCCAGGATTGGAGATAACTCCAATGCCAGCCGCTTAAAGGGGTATTCTCATCTTAGACAATGGGGGCATATCGCTAGGATATGCCCCCATTGTCTTATAGGTGCGGGTGCCGCACCTATATCCAGAATGGAGCCCCCGAACTGAATGAGGGCGCATGCGCATGCGCAGCCGCCCTCCATTCATTTCTATGGGGCCGCCGAAAATAGCCGAGCGCTGGCTCGGCTACTTCTGTCGGCTCCATAGAAATGAATGGGAGTGGTGGCCGCGCTTGCGCGCTGCACTCCCATTCATTTCTATTAGCACAGCGGGGAGCTGCGCCTGGTGGTGGCCGGAAACCCGGGGTCCTCCAGGCGCAGCGCTCCCCGCTCCGTTCTGATATAGGTGCGGCACCCGCACCTATAAGACAATGGGGGCATATCCTAGCGATATGCCCCCATTGTCTAAGATGAGAATACCCCTTTAACTCCCTAGTCGCCACAGTCTACAGCATCTAGGCAGTCAGGGGTCTACAACCATGCCCCCAAATGCAATTACGGGGTGCTGATGTGTTGCCATGGCAGCTACAACCCTCATACAGCTACATCAGAGCAAAAATTCTGGCACTTGGAATAAGGTAACATAAACAGATGTGTTAATACTGTGCAAAAGTGGTGAAAAACACATATAACTATATATATTTGATATCACCATAATCATGTTGACCCATAGAATAACAGTAACATGCTAGTTATGCCTCACAGTGAATGTCATAAATCTAAGGTGTAATAAACAATGGCAGAACTGCTTTGTTTCTGATTACCACTCCAAAAAGTCCACTAAAAATACAATTTGACCCTCAAAAAACAAGACCTCATACAAACCTCAACTGAAAAATAAAAAAAAAGTTATGGTGAGAAAAAAAAGCATCTTACATTGTACCCCTCTTTGGCTGAAAATATTCCTCAAAAACATTCCTCAAGAACCATTTTTACCCTGCCCTGTATCCTCAGGACGGTGATACAGTATATGGTCTGACTAAGAATGATAATACACTTATTTACATAGTGCCACCACGTTCAGCAATGCTTTAGAATTCAGCTTGTTCAATGCATAGAGTAGCTTCAAAAAATGATATCCTTAAAACCATCCACCTATTTTTATTAAAAAACAAAAACACATAGAATATTCACTTATGGGCTGTTACGTGATTTAAAAAAAAAAACAGTTTGTCGGAAGTGTCTCTTTAAGGTCTGAGGGTGGAGGTGAGGTCCTCCAGGAGAGCTTGAGCCACCTCTGCTCAGATGTATTAATGACGTTCATTGATAAACAGATTCAGGTTACATTAAAAACAGAAAAGAAAGCGGCTGTTACCCTGAAAAGCAATGTATATAGGAAAAAATAAATAAAAAAAATGTATATATATATATATATATATATATATATATATATATATATATTTTTTTTTTTTTTTTTATATGCATAAGTGGATAACCTGGACATCCACAAGTCTACACTTGCACAGGTATTGTGCCTATAGCATACATACTAAAGATGAGCAGATTCCCATTACCTCTAGCTCTTACATCTAAATCCTATACCTGGTACAAGCACATCAGCCTATGCAGCACAGTCACTTTCACTGCTATTGACAAATGTGTATGTCAGATGATTATATAGCACTTACTAATATATCCTTTGTTGAAATTCTGTGCCTCTTTTTATATTTTCCATGTTTTCCAAGTCTTTTGTGCTGTCCACACAGAGGTCCTGTCCATAAGATGGCCGCTATCACTCACCCTCCTCCATTCTAACACACTGAACTCCCAACAGTGCAGGTGCATTGTATTTGAATGGAGGAGACATCACATGGAGGTGATTTGCCTGGTCACATGACCCTGCATCAGTGGCCATCTTATGAACAGGATCTCTGTGTGGACTACACAAAAGACCTAGCAAACAAAAGTAGTGTACCTTATGAATTACAGAAAACTGTGCAGAATATCAACAAAGACTATATTAGAAAGTGTCATATAATCATCTCACAAACACATTGGCATTGGACAACAGTAACCGGAAAGAGGCCAACCCCTTTAAGGATTTTTTCCACAATTAGTCCTGAAATGTAGACGATGGGCAATGAGGTCCGCTTTTCCCTCCAGTATAACTCCTATACGTAACAGAGACATCTAATGGCTAACAATAATAAAGCCAAGGTAGTCATAGTAAGCCATTACAATACTGCCCTGTATGGACAATATGGCGGATATAAACAGCTAAAATTCTTGTTTCTCACTGGACAAATCATGAATGAAAAATAGCACAGAAAGTATGTCACAACTGACTTTCTGCAATTACTAAAACAGAAAATTGTTATGTTCAGAACAACTCAATTATCCCAAACAAAACAGCGGTATTATATTTTTCTGGTCTCGCAGCAGGAGTATTTGCCTGTTCGCTTGATTTTAAGTCTTACTTTTACTCATGTCTATAATGCAATGTTAAGTAGGGACCATTGTGTACAGGTCTATGGAACCTATCATTTTATCTAGACAGGATTCAAAGCTGTAAATAAATAATAATTGGAAAGTAAATGTATTTATTTAAAAATAATAATTGAGTAGAAATTGTGAGGATCATGTTAACCTCACTGTACCGCGCTGTGCTTGTCTACATTTCCATCAGTCCTATTATCAGTGAATGGGGCAGTGGTCAGGTCTAGAGATGAGCGAGCACTAAAATGCTCGGGTGCTCGTTATTCGAGACAAACTTTTCCTGATGCTCGGGTGCTCATTTCGAGTAACGAACCCCATTGAAGTCAATGGGAGACTCGAGCATTTTTTGCAGGGGACCAAGGCTCTGCCTAGGGAAGGCTGGGTGAAAACCTGGAAACATCAGAAAATGATGGAAACACCATGGAAATGGACAGGAAACAGCAGGGGCAGCAAGCATGGATGCCTCTGAGGCTGCCTAATCCCACCATTACCCCAAATTCTCAGGCAACAGCCTGGTGGTTACCCTCATGGCAATTGTGCTCACCCAGACCAAGAAAGGCGAGGCACATGCCCATCACATGTTAGGGAAGCACCCAACTAGGTGCAACGAAGGTCCATCACCCATGCCCATGCTGGCACTGCTTTCCTATCCCCAGCCACACGATGCAGGCATAAGCCTGACACAGCATGGCGGTGACACCAACAAGTGACCAAGTTAGATGAGGTAGCAGGTAAGCCACCCAAAAATTTAGCCTGATGCAGCATGGCGGTGACAACAGAGTAACCGAGTTAGACTGAGGTAGCAGGAGGTGAAGCACGGATGGTAATTCGAAGGAGGAGGGGTTGGAGGAAGAGGCATAGTAAGTCTGAGAAACCGTAACCGAGGTAGGCCCCGCAATCCTCCAAGTGGGCAGTATATGAGCGGCCCCAGAGCTACACGACGGTAGCAGGTAGAGCACATAAAAAATTTAGCGTGGCCCTGTATGTGGACGTTGAGGGCCTGGAGGCTGTCTCCTTGAGAAATGCTCAGGGTGGCCGAACACCGGGCTCAACGGCGGACCCTTTTCGGGTTATTGATTGTCGAAATGTTGGCTTACATCAAGTTTAGAATCTGTTCTTATCAGTTGGTGGTAAAGTGGTGAGCATAGCTGCTTCCCAAGCAGTTGACCCGGGTTCGATTCCCATCTATCGCATTATGTGGCCCTGCGGAAAAATTGTTTGGAGAGAGGGCCTGTAGGTGGCCCTCCGGAAAAATTGTTTGGAGAGAGGGCCTGTAGGGGGCCCTCCGGAAAAATTGTTTAGAGAGAGGGCCTGTAGGTGGACCTCCGGAAAAATTGTTTAGAGGGCCTGTAGGTGGACCTCCGGAAAAATTGTTTAGAGGGCCTGTAGGTGGACCTCCGGAAAAATTGTTTAGAGAGAGGGCCTGTAGGTGGACCCGGAAAATTGTTACAGAGAGGGCCTGTAGGTGGACCTCCGGAAAAATTGTTTAGAGAGAGGGCCTGTAGGTGGACCTCCGGAAAAATTGTTTAGAGAAAGGGCCTGTAGGTGGACCTCCGGAAAAATTGTTTAGAGAAAGGGCCTGTAGGTGGACCTCCGGAAAAATTGTTTAGAGAGAGGGCCTGTAGGTGGACCTCCGGAAAAATTGTTTAGAGAGAGGGCCTGTAGGTGGACCTCCGGAAAAATTGTTTGGAGAAAGGGCCTGTAGGGGGCCCTCCGGGAAAATTGTTTGGAGAGAGGGCCTGTAGGTGGACTGCCGGAAAAATTGTTTAGAGAGAGGGCCTGTAGGTGGCCCTCCGGAAAAATTGTGGTAAAAGAGTGCCAGTTGGACCTCTAAAAAATTGCGTTTTTTGGATCAGCGTTAGGCAAAGACGACAAGGAGGAGGAGGAGTAGGAGGAGTAGAGAAGAGGAATCGGATACATAAGTAATGTTAATCTTTAGCTGCTTTCCCCCGGAGGAGATTTTAATTCCGGTAAAATCCAGGCTTTGTTCATTTTAATAAGCGTCAGCCTGTCAGCGCTGTCAGTTGACAGGCGTGTACGCTTATCGGTGATGACGCCACCAGCTGAACTGAATACCCGCTCTGACAACACGCTAGCGGCAGGGCAGGCCAGCACCTCCAAGGCGTACAGCGCCAGTTCAGGCCAAGTGTCCAGCTTTGAAACCCAGTAGTTGTATGGAGCAGAGTGATCGGTCCGGATGTTGGCATGGTCAGCTAGGTACTCTCTCACCATCTTTCTGTAAAGCTCACCCCTACTCTGCCTAGACTGGGTACAGGTGACAGTGTCTTGCTGGGGTGACATAAAACTGGCAAAGGCCTTGGAGAGCGTTCCCCTGCCAGTGCTGAACAAGCTGCCTGCTCGCCTCCTCTCCTCCGCTACTTGGCCCACAGAACCATGCCCTCTGCCGCTAGCGGCGTCAGATGGAAAGGATTGTTTCAGCTTGTGCACCAGGGCCTGTTGATATTGATTCACTCTCATACTCCTTTCCTCTACAGGGATGAGAGTGGAAAGGTTCTGCTTGTACCGTGGGTCCAGGAGAGTGAACACCCAGTAATCGGTGTTTCAAAAAATGCTTCTAACAAGAGGGTCACGGGATAGGCAGCCTAACATGAAGTCTGCCATGTGCGCCAGAGTCCCAACACGCAAGAATTCCCTCTCCTCACTGGCCTGACTCTCCATTTCCTCCTCCTCCTCCTCCAAGTCCTCCTCTTCAGCCCATACACGCTCAAGAGTTAAGAAGGACTGAGCACTGGTACCCTCTTCTGTTTCGCCGATATTCTCCTCCTCTTCCTCCTCATCCCCCTCATCCGATATGCGCTGAGAAACAGACCGGAGGGTGCTCCGGCTATCAAGTGACGTATCTTCCTCCACCGTCTCTTGTGACAAGCGCAAAGCATCCGACTTCATGCTGAGCAGTGAGTTTTTCAACAGGCAAAGCAGCGGGATGGTGAGGCTGATAATGGCGGCATCGCCGCTGACCATGTGTGTTGACTCCTCAAAGTTGCTCAACACCTGGCAGATATCAGACATCCACGTCCACTCCTCATTGTAGACTTGAGGAATCTGAGTGACCTGACTACCAGTTCTGGTGGAAGTTGACATCTGGCAGTCTACAATCGCTCTGCGCTGCTGGTAAACTCTGGATAACATGTTTAATGTCGAATTTCATCTTGTGGGCACGTCGCACAACAGTCGGTGAGCGGGCAGTTGTAGGCGGCGCTGCGCTGCCCTGAGAGTGGCAGCATCTGTGGTCGACTTGCAGAAATGCGCACAGATGCGGCGCACCTTGGTGAGCAAATCAGACAGATTGGGGTATGTCTTGAGGAACCGCTGAACTATGAGATTGAACACGTGGGCCAGGCATGGCACATGTGTCAGTCTGCCGAGTTGCAGAGCCGCCACCAGGTTACGCCCGTTGTCACACACAACCATGTCTGGCTTGAGGTTCAGCGGTGCCAGCCACAGATCGGTCTGCGCCGTGATGCCCTGTAACAGCTCTTGGGCGGTGTGCCTTTTGTCACCTAAGCTCAGCGGTTTGAGCACCGCCTGCTGGCACTTACCCACGGCACTGCTGCTGCGCCTAGAGCTACCGACTGAAGGCGCTGTGCCCACGGATGGTAATTCGGAGGAGGAGGTGGAGGAGGAGGCATAGTACGTCTGAGAGACCGTGACCGAGGTAGGCCCCGCAATCCTCGGTGTGGGCAGTACATGAGTGGCCCCAGAGTCAGACTCGGTCCCAGCCTCCACCAAGTTAACCCAATGTGCCGTCAGTGATATATAGTGTCCCTGCCCAGCAGCACTTGTCCACGTGTCCGTGGTTAGGTGGACTTTCTCAGAAACAGCGCTGGTCAGGGCACGGATGATGTTCTGTGACACGTGCTGGTGTAGGGATGGGACGGCACATCGGGAAAAATATTGGCGGCTGGGGACCGAATACCGAGGGGCAGCCACCGCCATGAGATTGCGAAAGGCCTCGGTCTCTACCAGCCTATAGGGCAGCATCTCCAGGCTCAGCAATTTGGAGATGTGGACGTTGAGGGCTTGGGTATGTGGGTGGGTGGAACTGTATTTCCTCTTGCGCTCCAGCGTCTGCTGTAAAGACAGCTGAACGCTGCGCTGGGACACATTGGTGGACGCTGTGGAGGATCGTGGAGGTGAAGGTGTGGTTTTCCGGCGGGAGGCGCTTGTGCCGGGGTCCTGGGCAGGGGGTTGACTAGCAGAGGCAGCGAGTGACACAGGGGAAGGAGCAGTGGTGTGACCCACAGGAGGTGAACGGCCTTGGTTCCATCGAGTGGGGTGTTTAGCACTCATATGCCTGTGCATGCTGGTGGTGGTTAGGCTAGTAGTGGTGGCACTCCTGCTTATCCTGGTGTGGCACAGGTTGCACACCACAGTCCGTCGGTCATCCTCACTTTCTTTAAAGAACCTCCAGACTTGCGAACATCTAGGCCTCGCCACGGGAGCTTCACTACGTGAAACAGTTGCTGCTGATGCACCAGCTCTGGCCCTGCTTCTCCCTCTGGCCACACCACTGCCTCTTCCAACCTGTTCTGGTGCAGCACTCGCCTCCGCCTCAGAAGCACTGTCTTCACTCGGCTTATCAACACAGCTTGGGTCAGTCACCTCGTCATCCTCCGATTCCTCCGATTCCTCAGTCTGCTCCCCCCTCGGACTTCCTGCCCTGACAACAACTTCACCACTATCTGACACCTCTTTACACACTTCTTCCACTAAGCCAACAATGTCATCATCATCACCCACAGACTGCGACAGTTGGAAAACTTGGGCATTGGGAACGAGGTCAGCAGCAACCTGAGAAGTGGTTTGTGACTCTGGGAAGGGTCCAGAAAACAGTTCCTCAGAGTATGCCGGATCGCATTCCAAATTTTCCTGGGAGGGGGCAGACTGGGGGGAAGGAGGTTGAGGTGGAGGAGCCAGAGGAGTGCTCCCTTGGGTAACGTGGGTGGACTGCGTGGAAGACTGACTGGTGGACAAATTACTTGAAACATTGTCCGCAATCCACGACATCACCTGTTCGCACTGTTGTGGTTTCAACAGTCCTCTACCACGTGTCCCTGTAAGTTGAGACATGAAGCTAGGGAGTGTAGCTCTGCGGCGTTCCCCTGCTCCCTCATCAGCAGGTACTGTCTCACCTTGCCCAGGACCACGGCCTCTGCCCCCTGCAGTAATTGAATGCCCACACCCACATCCTCGTCCTCGACCCTTAGCCGTGGGGTTCAACATTTTCTGTATATAAGTGTATTATATGTACAAAAAAAAATGGGCCTGCTGTACTGAAACCCACAAACTTGTTGAATCTGAACAAGTTAATATATAGGTGGATAAGTTAGAGCAAAATTACGTATGTTATTACGTACCGTGCAGTATGGAGCAATTACACGGAAACTATTAGATTAGGCAGACTTGGTCTGCTTAATTGCAACCCAGACAAATGTCGCACAGAGATTTTTGTAATGTAGCTGTATCAGTGATAGCATAAGACCTTTTTTAATTATGTGACGTACAGAATGTGTCACCTGGACAGAAAATACGGATTGTGCTTTGTATATAGGTGGATAAGTTAGAGCTAAATTACGTATGTTATTACGTACCGTGCAGTATGGAGCAATTACACTGAAACTATTAGATTAGGCAGACTTGGTCTGCTTAATTGCAACCCAGACAAATGTCGCACAGAGATTTTTGTAATGTAGCTGTATCAGTGAGAGCAAAAGACCTTTTTTAATTAAGTGACATACAGACTGTGTCACCTGGACAGAAAATGCGGATTGTGCTTTGTATATAGGTGGATAAGTTAGAGCAAAATTATGTATGTTATTACGTACCGTGCAGTATGGCGCAATTACACTGAAACTATTAGATTAGGCAGACTTGGTCTGCTTAATTGCAACCCAGACAAATGTCGCACAGAGATTTTTCTAATGTAGCTGTCTCAGTGAGAGCAAAAGACCTTTTTTAATTACGTGACGTACAGAATGTGTCACCTGGACAGAAAATACGGATTGTGGTTTGTGGTGAGTGGACAGCTGAACTGTGACACACAGAATGGTTCCACACTGCTGTATGAAATGGATTTGTATCACTGAGATAAAACAACAAAAAAACTATTTTTTTAAAAAATTTTTTTATATATATATATTTTTAAACGTGACGTGCAGAAAATATCAGAGAGCAAACTCAGCCCCTGCTGACTGTGGCTATTTTGACTGCAACCAAGAAAAATGTCGCACTCAGATTTTTCTAATGTAGCTGTATCAGTGAGAGCAAAAGACCTTTTTTAATTACGTGACGTACAGTATAGGTCACCTGGACAGAAAATACGGATTGTGGTTTGTGGTGAGTGGACAGCTGAACTGTGACACACAGAATGGTTCCACACTACTGTATGAAATGGATTTGTATCACTGAGATAAAACTATAAAAAAAAATTGTTATATATGGCGATAGCTGCACTACTAGTGCCAGCCAGCCCAGAGACAAAAAAAAAGTGTCTTGTAGCCCTTAGAAGGGCTGTTGGGTTCTTTTGAGATCACTCCTGCCTAACAGAGAACTAAATGCAGGCCCTAACACTCTCCCTGAAATGCAGCAGATCTGTCCCTAACGACATCCAGACAGCATCTGAGCCGAGCACCGCGGGCAGACACTAGTATATTCCAGGGTCACCTGATCAGGCCAGCCAACCCCTGCTATCGACATGTAAGGGCCCCACGTGATGCTAGGTGTACCGCAGAGTCTCCTGGCTTGTGATTGGCTGAGTTTATAGGCACCAAAAATTCAAAATGCGGGAGATGCCATTTCCTCGAGCATGGCGAGATACTCGTCCGAGCAGCGAGCACTTACGAGTACCGTAATGCTTGAACGGGCACCAAGCTCGGACGAGCATACTCGCTCATCTCTAGTCACGTCTGCACCGCACCACTCAGTTCACACCGGAGACGGGATACTTGTTCTCGTGATCAGTCGGGCAGTTGGACCCCCAGTGGTTATACATTTCTGATGTGTCCTGGTGGTAGGTGATAACTGTTGTATGTGAGATACCCCTTTAGGATCAAATAGTACACAAGACTTTAAGAGGGTCATTTATTATACTGAAATATGCCTAAATTAGTTGTATTTCAGGCGCAAATAACAGCACAATGATTAGTTTTGTTCCTACTGCATCTGCAGCCTCGCTCACGTCAGATGTACAATTGTGGGAAAGGATGTATCCATATGTCATCGTTTTTTTGCAGATCCGCAAAAAACGGAAGGATGAATAACATCTGTACCTTTTCTTTCTTTTTCTCCCCTCCTGGAACGGAATCCGCAAATACGGATGACATGCGGATGCCTTTCCGCATGTCTTCGGCATTTTTTGCGGATCCATAGACTTTCATTGTGCTACGGATTTTTCGGGAGAAAAGTAGGACAGGAAGATTTCTTTATGCGGACAGTCGGAACGGACACACGGATGCGGACACCACACGGTGTACTGTCCGCATTTTTTCGGGACCCATTGAAATGAATGGATCCGCATCCTATCCGCATAATTGTCCGCAATTGCGGAAACGGATGCGGAAAGGATGCGGATACATTATACGGACGTGTGAATGAGGCCTTAGGTGTAGAAAATGGTCTAAATGTAAGGCCTCATTCACACGTCAGTGTTTTGGTCAGTGATTTCCGTCAGTGATTCTGAGCCAAAACCAGGATTGGAACCTCCACAGAGATAAGGTATAAGGGAAAAATCTGCACCTGTTCTGTGTTTAGAGCCGCACCTGGTCTTGGCTCACAATCACTGATGGAAATCACTGACTGAACACTGACATGTGAACGAGGCATAAGACAGCTAGGAAGCTGGCTTACATTTAGAACTGGCGCTGGATGCGCCGAAGTTATGTAGAGACCTGCGCTCATCTCTGCTTACAACCATCAGGGTGGTCTTGCATCATTGCATTTTTTTAACTGTTGCTTTGCTGTCACTCTTTTAGAAGGTGATAACAATTTTTTTTGCATTGTCCATGTGGGTGGGGACTGCCTCCTTTTTAGGCTACTTTCAAACATATGTCAAAGAAATCCAGAGGGCTGTTTTGGTAGGGAAAATCCTGCTGGAATTCTCTGGATCCAGCATAGCCAGATTGTGCTGCTTGACTGATGGACCCCATTGACTATAATGGGATGTGGCGGAGATCCTGAAGCTTCTTGGCATATCAGCCAGGATTCGTCCAGACAAAAGTTGCTACATACAACGGGTTTTGGCCATCCGGGGGGTTATCAGATCCCTGTCACATCCCATTACAGTCAATGGGCTCCGTTGTGCATGCAGCACTATCTGGCTAACAGCCTGCTGGATTTTTTGATGCATATGTGAAACTAGCCCATTCACACGACCGTATGTTTCTTTCCGCATCTCTCCGCATTTTTGCGGATCGATGCGGAAAGGTACGGACCCCATTCATTTCCCCATAGGAGAAAAAAATGCGGAATGCACACCGTGTGCATTCCACAGCCGTATCTCACAGCGGTTTGGCCGCAAAAAAAAATGAAACATGTCCTATACTTTGCCGCAAAAACACGTCCGTAGCCCCATTCAAGTCAATGGGTCCGCAAAAATGCGGAACGCTACGGAAGACTTTCCGTATGTCTTCCGTATTTTTGCGGATCCATGTCCGTATATATGCATATATTCATATTTGGCTCTAAGGTGACAGTTTTAAAACACTTTTTTTTCTATTTTTTCAATTCACAGTCAAAATCTTTATGCAAAATAATTTCAAAGACTTTTGATGCTTCCGTATGCTTCCGTATCCATATTTTTGCGGAAGTACCTCCATACCGTATTTCTACAGAGCTAGGAACACATATGGTCGTGTGAATGGGGCCTTAGTCGTGCTCTCCTCACACCCACCCAAGGCTGTTTTTAATTAGCTGGTTCCTACCTAACATGCCCCAAGAACGATAGGTAATTCTCTGGTTGTATAAGTTTACTGTTTAGTGTAGTTAGCCATCTGAGTGAAGCTGCCTTGTCATGGCGGGTGGGCCCACATATATAGGTGCTAAGAACATCAGATTTATAACTATACTACATATATCAAAAATGCAATTTAAAATAATAAAATATGTCATATTGGTATATATCTCAGTGCCCGCAGGGTGCTGTTGCATCTTTCCATTTGTTTGAACAAGAAGGATCCATTGCACTGGAAGAAGATAAATCAAGAAAACCTTAAATTTCAAAGTTTATGCATGTCCAAGAGGGAATACATCTGAGCACAGAGCTGCTATAAAATACCGAAATACTAATAAATTAGCCATTGGCAATATTACAGACAGACTGTACAGAAATGCTTGTTTTTCAGATTAAATCAACACATGCATCTGCTTTTGGGGAAAAAAATGGCCTTGTTTTGACTTCTTTCTATTGAAATGTTGAGCAACCATACGTACACTTGATTCCAAGGATTATGTTCTTGGAACATTGTAATAGGTTGTACAGTAGTGAAATGAAATGTAGCATAATGATTTA
Source organism: Rhinella marina (assembly GCA_900303285.1). Classification (NCBI taxonomy): domain Eukaryota; kingdom Metazoa; phylum Chordata; class Amphibia; order Anura; family Bufonidae; genus Rhinella; species Rhinella marina. The sequence continues at coordinate 279,338 of ONZH01007975.1, read as the reverse complement.
CTAAGACATTTCCAAGTAGGAATTCAGGTATTTCTGCTCATAAAAATATACTCAGAAAATAAATCAGCAAATATCAATTATATGGATGATATAAATCAAGCAATGTGCTGTGCTCATTTTTTAGGTATGAAAAGCCATTATAAAAAGGGCCATTGTGCACAATTATTGTTCCTATTCACCCGTGCTCAGATTCTGCATTTGATGGGGGTGTATTGTATGGTATGCATATAATGGTAGGGTAAATCAAAAGTTATATCAGAATATTGGACAAAATAAACTGCATATTGTAACTGCACACCGCAATTATCCATCTACATTTGTGAACCACACTATATACAGTCCAAAATGGGCAAAACTGAACACACTGGTAAAATAGGAAACATCCAAAAACAGTAAAGTTTATTTGAAAAGGGTTAAAACAAAAATTACTGCTCAATGGCACTATGTAGCACTATCAATCCAATGGGTAGGGATGTGTAGTATGTGTCACTAATAATCCAGTGTTGAATTCTGCATGTGTAAGGGGTTATGTAGCGGGGTGGTCCTCTCCTGGGTCAACGGGCACACGTTAACAGGCACAGGTTCCAGGTAACATCAGTTTTTCATTAACTGACCAGATTTTTTGTCAGCAGGTGGTACATAAAATAAAAATACACAACACAAAATCCTATGCCCTTCTGGCTCTAACTATACAATCAGGAACTCCTGACTAACCGGGTGCCAGCCTAACACTGGGCACCACACATAACCATACTGATTGTACCACTTACTATGCTCTCAGAGACTCCAAGAAGTCCTGTTCCCAGGCAGAGTGAGAGAGAGCGTGTGTCTGATTGACTGATTACCTGACAGCCCAAATCCTGGACTGTCCGGATGGAGTGGGGGCCCACCCTTCTCTCCCTACTCCAGCAACACAGGCCCTAAAAATGGATTTTATACAAACCTGAATTGCAGAGATGTCTGCATAGACCTCAGCTGAACATTTCCCTGGTTACTTTTTAAATCACAGAAGTGAAGAACCTTGGGCACACATAGACCCTACTTCTCCAGACATGGTATGTGTCACTTTTATGTGGGTTGTGTTCGGTGGTATTAAGTGGGCTTGTGCAGCAGTGTTAGGTGGCTACCTGTGGGGGATTTGTTGGCAGTAGGAGTAATAGGAGGATCAGTCCTACAGGACTTTGGGTGTAGTCCTGCAAAAAGTGGTACATCTATGGCTATTATTATACCCTTCTCATGGGCCACTATACATCGCTATATCTTTTCTTGCTGTATACAGTAAAATAGGCAACTATACTATTTTATAGAGAGGAAACCAGTAAAAATATCATACCATGAAGAATATATTTTTAACATGGGTCTTTTTAGGCAATATATGCCCCTGTACACCTATGCAGAGGGTACGTAGGAGCAGCGCTCCAGATGGCGACCAAAATGGTCGCCAATGCGCCTTAAAATTTGCAGATGGCGACATGACTTTTTAGTCTTGTCGCCATTTGCGACTGGGCCGCTGCGCTACTGCTGAATATTGCGGTGTGGCACGGGAGCCAATTTCTTGCCCCTATGACACTGTCATAGGCTCAAGGCCTAGAAGGCAGTAAAATCCCAGCGCAGGCAGGCGTGATTACGTCATTGTGCCCACCTGTGCTGGGACGCAGAGCACGGATGTGTGCGTGTCTGCATTGCACCAGCCCTGGCGTACCATCAGCAAGTGAGCGCCGGCGAAAGGAAAAGGGTGAGTAAACGCCAATGGGAGCTCTTCACTCTGGCTCGTTTGTGTGAAGATGAGAGCAGCATGGCGATTGGTGCACAGACCGCTGCTATTGGTTGGGAGAGGAGAAGGGCAATGTAAATAAACGTGAAGCAGCTTCCGGTAGAGAAGGTGTATGTGCGGGGGTCGCTAGCTGTCAGCTCATGGGTGAGAGGTACGGGGGTCAGCTGTGTGTACTGCATGCAGTAAAGTACGTGTGGTGCCAGTGTGTCATGGCCGGCGAGCCTTATCATGTTGTGGCTGGGATTCTTTATGTGGTCAGTGTAATCATATTAGATCATTATTCTGCAGATGCCAGTACCACAGAGGATGGCACCTACTACAGACTATAGAGAGACAACACCATGGGAGAGCTACCTACAGGGTGATGTCTGCTTAATACCACCATACTGTGCCATAGTGCTCTCTCTATACTCCATATAAATGCCGCCAAACTGTGCCATAGTACTCTCTCTATACACCATATAAATACCATCATACTGCACCATAGTACTGCCTTTATACTCCATATAAATACTGCCATAATGTGCCAAAGTAGCGCCTCTATACACCATATAAATACCACCATACTGTCCCATAGTATACTCCCTCAATACACAGTATAAATATCACCATACTGTGCTAAAGTACTACCTCTATACATCATGTAGCTACCACCGTACTGTGCCAAAGTACTGCCTACACCATATAAATACCACCTTACTGTCAGCACCTTAAAATTTGTAGATGGCGACATGACTTTTTAGTCTTGTTACCATTTGCAACTGGGCCGCTGCTGAATATTGTGGTGTGGCACGGGAGCCCATTACTTCTTGCCCCGCCGCCAATCACTGACACGTCCAAGGCTCAAGGCCTAGAAGGCAGTAAAATCCCAATGCAGGCGGGCGTGATTATGTAATTGCGCCCGCCTATGTTGGGACGCAAAGCATGGATGTGTGCGTGTCTGCGACGCACCAGCCCCGCCGTACCAGCAGTGAGTGAGCGCCGGCGAAAGGAAACGGGCGAGTAAAAGATTTTTTTAATTTTTTTTTTATTTAAGTGCCAACTTTAGGGACATTACTGGCCAGAAAGTTGGCGTTGGGGGCATTACTGGCCAGATGGGTGGCACTGGGGGCATTACTGGCCGTAAGGAGGGCACTAATGGGACATTATTGGCCAGAAAAGTGGCACTGGGGGCATTACTGGGAAGAAGGGGGCACTGGCAGACATTACTGGCCGGAAGGAGGGCACTTGTGGGACATTACTAGCCGGAATGTAGGAACTGGAGGGCAATGTGGGGGAAAATTACAATTGTGGGGTATGTTACTACAGTCGGGGCAATTAGGGGGGAAGTTACTACTGTGGGGGCAGTATGGAACGGAAATTACTATTGTGGGGCCAGTATGGGGGGAAATTACTATTGGGGAGGCACTGTAGGGGCATTTCTATTACTGGAACATTATTTTTGGAAACACTACACAGGAATTATTACCTGGAGCGCAATCTAGGTTTTTATTGTTATTACTAGGGGCACTCTAGGGGGCATTTATAATTGCCGTATACACTATAGGGGCATTTTTTCTACTGGGGTCACTATTTCATAGTTGTATAGTACCTTGGGTATTGGGGAGCACCACAGGCAAAGTATTGGGAGTGGCAGCAGGATGACATTGTCGTGACACCAGGATCGGGAGGTTGATGGAAAAATTGAGAAATCTAAAGTGTCTGTGTTACAAACTCTGTAGAGATGAGATGCGGCTGAAAGAATCTGTCATGGCGGTCTGGGTCAAATGGGGGAGAAGAGGAAAGAGAAGGCGTACATGACAGGAGATTTACTGGATGTAAGAGGTATATGGTGCTGTATTCTCCTATATGTAGTGCATGGCTTACTACTATATGCATTTTAAATTTGGCGACTAGAAATTTAATTTGGCTCCTAAATTTCTCAGTTTAGGAGCCAATGGCTCGTGGTTATTTTTTTCAGTCTGGGGCACTGAGGAGGCATCTGTCATAGGTACTTTTGGGAAATCCTCTTGTATACTTCAGAGACTGATCTGCGTGTAGTCAAGAATTTTCAGGCAATGTTCGGATCAGATAGGGATTAAAAGTAAGACTACAATCTTGTAGTTAAGAAAAGTGGCATGATAGGTGAAATTAGAAATTTCCAACTTAAAGGGCATCTGTCAGCAGATTTGTACCTATGACACTGACTGACCTGTTACATGTGTGCTTGGCAGCTGAAGACATCTGTGTTGGCTCCATGTTCATATGTGTCCACATTACTGAGAAAAATGATGTTTTAATACATGCAAATGAGCCTCTAGAAGCAACAGGGGCATTGCTGTTAGGCCTCTTCACATGAAAAATGCGGACCCATTCAGCACCATGTGCTGTCCGCATCCGTTGCTCCATTCCATAGGCCACAAAAAAAAAAAAATAGAGCATGTCCTATTCTTGTCCGTATTACGCACAAGAATAGTACTGTTCTATTAGGGGCAAGCTGTTCCGTTACGCAAAATACGGAATGCACACGGATGCAAAACACAATGTTCGTGTGAAAGAGGCCTTACTCTAATAAGCTTTGCTCAATGTGCAACTGCTGCACCCTCTCCACTTTGATTGACAGGGCCAAGTGTGATCACGTTTTCTCTGCCTGGTCCTGTCAAACTGCAGAGCGTGTCACAGTTGCAGAGATAAGAGCTTCTAGGTGTAATGGAAACGCCCCTGTTACTCCTGCAGGCTAATTTGCATGTATTAAAATTTCATGAGGGCACATATGAACATGAGACCAACACAGATGTCTTCAGATGCCAAGCGCACATGTCAGCCAGTGTCATAGGTACAAATCTGCTGACAGATGCCCTTTAATAAATAGAAATACATTTATTGTACCAGTAATAATACATTATATACAATTAACTGTGTTTAAAAAAAAACTTTACAACAGACATGTATATTCAACTGCATCCAAACCAAGACAAAGCAAAAAAAAACAAAAAATAAAAACATGCCAGTAGTGAAAAGCGAAGGAAAATAGCAAGTGCCTAATTAATTAAATTACATTGGATTAACTAATTAAGTAATAATGTTAATTTACAAGTTTTGGCAGCAATATGCATTCAAAGCATATATATAAGCTAATTCAGTCTCTTCAGCTAATGAAATGAAAACATTACAGCCATTAAGTATAATCACCTGAACAATGAATTACATTGAATGGAAGTGATGTAGGCCTTATTGTAAACCTGGAGGCTATTCATTAGAGGTCACCTAAAGGATCTTTAAAAAAAAAACTTTATGTGATATCTGCCCTCAACATGCATTTTTTTATTTTTTATTTTTTTTTAAATCTAGAACAAGAGGAGTCTATGATTAGAACATGGTTTGTAAAAAATATTTTCGCTTTCAGATTTGACATTTCCCATCTTATAGGCTCATTGAAAACAGTTTGAGGTCAGTTTACCATCAAATCTATATGCAAGTATATTCTTTCTGTAGCCAAATGATTGAACAGCCGATGGCCACTGAATGGGTGTGGTCACCTTAACACTGTCATAATCTGTTATTACTTAATCAGCTTCTTCTCTCAGAAACAGAAAAGAAATTGTAGCATCAGCTGGCTAACCACACCAGGGAGCCCTCTGCAAACCCAAAGTGTCACAAAGTTGGTGTGGACCCACTGTGTCACTTGGGGATGCTTCAAAGGGCATCTGTCAGCAGATTTGTACCTATGAAACTGTTGCATGTGCACTTGACAGCTTAAGGCATCTGTGTTGGTCCCATGTTTATACTGTATGTGCCAACATAGCTGAGAAAAATGATGTTTAAATAAACGCAATTGAGCCTCTAGGAGCAACCAGGGCATTGTTGTTACACCTAGAAGCCCTGCTCTCTCTGCAACTGCCCAGTCCTCCGCACTTGTGGCCCTGTCAATCAAAGTGGAGATAGCACGGCAGTTGCAGAGAGAGCAGAGCCTCTAGGTGTAACACCAACGCCCTAGTTGCTTCTAGAGTCTCATTTGCATATATTCAAACATAATTTTTCTCAGTAATGTGGACACATATAAACATGGGATGAACACAAATGTCTTCAGCTGCCAAGTGCACATGTAACAGGTCAGCCAGATTCATAGGTACAAATCTGCTAACAGATGCCCTTTAGTGTATCATCAGTCCTAACCCTTTAACCCTTGTACAGGACTCCATTGTAGGGGAACCATCAAGCTGCCACCTTGAAGTAGTCTCTGTTCACTGACTGCAGACCCAGGTAGGTCAGGAGACACTGATGTGTAGCACCAAGGGACAGGCTAGTGCTTAGACAGTGGAAAGACAGAGGTCAGGGAAGTCAGAGCTTGATCAATCTGATACACAGGCAATAAGCCAGGGCAGACAGCTTATGGTCAATATGGAAGCCCAGAAGAAGTCAGGTCAGGCAGCGGAAGTCAAATACAGTAAACAAGCAGAGGTCTAACACAGAAAATCAGTACGGATTAATAGTGTAACTTCACAAGTACTATACAGTTAGAGAACCGATTGCTGAGGCATCCTCCCTTAAATACCCAGAAAAAGTCAGTATAAGGCCTGGTTAACACGTTTAGTGTTTTGGTCAGTTTTCAGTCATTGATCATAAGGCAAAACCTAAGTGAATCCTGCAGGAAGATAAGGTGTAATGGAAATATTTGTTTTTTTTCTGTTTTTTAGCACCTGGTTTTGGATCACAATCACTGATGGAAATCACTAAACAAACACTGAGCAAATGTAACAGGGCATGGGTGTGGACCCACTTTGCCAACTGGCTTGGCTTAGAGCTAGGGAATTGCACTGGCATTCCCCCTTTAACCTCTGTAAAGGGATGTGGACTTTGCTGCAGAGAACCAACCAGGCTGCAAAATCCTGGAATAGTCTTGGTGTAGTTGGCAGCTGACCCACAGGGGTGAGAGACAATGCTGTGAGGCACCAAAGGATCAGGCTATGCTTGTACTCAGAAACAGGCCGAGGTCTGGGTAAGGAGAGTTCTTGTGTATACGTAAAACAGGTCTGAGGTTGGGGCCGGCAGCTGAGGGTCAACATGGTCAGGGCAGGCAGCGTAGGATCAGAAAAAGTTAACAGGTAAGGTTCAGTACATGGGCAGTCAGACAGGAATAAGCACATACATGAGCATGATAACTTGGGCAAGCACCTTTACAGTACCAGGCATAACATTCTGAGGGCTCCCTACAACTGACTGGCTTTTTAGCAACTTATACTGAATCTTTTCCCACAAAAATATGCATCAGTCTGCTCCTGCTCTATAACATGTGGCCTGTAGATTGAACTATAGTTTCACAGTGACAGGTTCCCATTAAGACACATTTGAGACGATAAAAAAGTGGTTGTCATAGCTTTTATAGGGAATGTGTCATCAGATAATGACCTATTGTTTAAATCAAGTTTTTAGGTTGCAATTTTTATTAGAATTTTTGGTGATTTTGGTGTCACTATCTGTATCTAAAAATATCCTGTTCTGTGGTGATTACTTCTCAGTTGTCATCTCATAATCATTACAGCAGTGTTACAATGTAAGGTAGCTACTATATATTGATAACACAGGATTCACAATTTACAATAGGTGATGGTGTCAGTTTATATACTCCCCATCCCTGCACAGTGACCTCTGCACAGGTTGCACAGTCAGCGAGTCATCTCCAGGTTACAGTTTCCTATGGCCCATGTGGCAGCTGCAATATATATTACTAAATGCTATTAGCAGCCGCTCAGGTAAGATGGCTGACTCCATAGTGATGTACAGAAAACAGAATAAAAAAAATTCTACAAACAGGAAATAAAAAATCTGAAAAAAGAATATACCATATGTTCCTATCTGGTTTTAATTAGTAAAAAAAGGTCCCTTTGGTGAATTCCCTATAAGTGGAGCATAAGCTTCATAACTAAATACTGTATTTCAAGCACATCCCACAATTGTGTTTATGTCCCTGTGATCAGCTTTGATGTGTTAGTTTTATTCTTTACTTCTATATGACTTTGTATATGCCAATTTAGGCCTCGTCCACATTTCCGTGTCAGTGACCCATCCGTGAAAAAAAGCGTACGTGTTTCATCCGTGAAGCTGTCCGTGAAGGATCCGTGGTGCGTCCGTGTGTCCGTTTTTACCATCCGTGTGGCATCCGTATTTCACTGACGTTGCTCAGCTGAAAAATGATTTCCAAAGAATCTCCTATTAGTCATCAGTGAAAAACGGACGCACCACGGACACAACACGGATGTGTGTCAGTGATTTTCACGGACCCATAGACTTCAATGGGCGTGCTTGGTCCGCATCACGGATCAAAGTAGTGCATGTCCCCGTGATTTTTCTACTAACCCACGGTCAGTAGAAAAATGCTGAAATGTGAACAAATACATTTAAATCAATGGGTACGTGTGCTGTCCGTGAAAAATGCGGACAGCACACGTCAGTGAAAAACGGAAATGTGGACGAGGCCTTACACTGTTGGGTTATCTCATCTGGGCTCTGAATTTCTTACCTTCAACGTCTTGTTCCGGATTTTCCCTTTCTGCAAATAAAATGGATGAAGTTAATCATCAATTCTCCAAACGAATAATAAGATGATAATGAGCAGAGAATTCATAGCACTTTACATTATCATTAGAGAGCTGAATCATCAAACCACTTTCTCTTTGGAGCTTTCAATGAAACATCAATTTGTCCCCTTGTAGTTGAGCAATTTCTATGAAACACTAATCAGGAGATTTGTATTTTTCTCACATTCAATTTCAGATTTGTGTCATGTTGCTTTCACTAATGTGTTTAACTGTTCAGTCCGTCCATACACTTATGTGGAAGTTTCCAGCAATTACTGGACTAGCTTCTTTTAACGCAAAAATGACTTCTTACTGCCCAAACCTGACCATTTTTGAGAATATTCCAAAAGCTATTGACCCACTAACACCAAATTAGAGATATACATGGGGATTTAAAAGAGTGGCACCCAGGCCCTGGTGCAGTACCCCAGACTTGGTGGTACTGCCATTGTATATAATTTATTATGCATTATTTTTGTTTGCTTAGTCATATCTACCAGTAGAATATGGCAAAGGTAGGCAAGGAACCGGGCTAACTACCCTGTTACTCCCCTCTTGGTAGGAGTGGGCTGTGAAACCAGAGAAAGGAGAGAAAACACACTGCTGAGGTCTTGTTCCTAAGAAGGATTCTCCAGAAAGAACAATCAAAAATTCGGATAAGACACCCATCAGCAAGATTACGTCTAAGCCAGTGCAATACTAGTGTTAAACTGCAGCCAGCCAAGAGGGTCCATGGTCTCCTGCCCCCATTATTAGTTCCATTATACAGTGTAATTCCTTTCTGATGCTTGTCCACTACTTGGACCTCATCTCTCAGGTCCTTATTAGTCTGATAGCATGCCTTGTCAATCACAGGGCTTCAATACTGCAACAAGCAACAGACACATTTTTACTCCTACTAACTGACCTATTATATATGTAGAGTTGAGCGAATTGATTCTAAAATTTGGAAATTGAACCTGGATTTTGCAAAACAATTCTGATTCTAATATGAATTTTGTGTGATTTCAATTTGGAAGAATCAGGAAAGAGAGATAGACTTTTCCATGTAATTGTAAATCCATATTAAATTTATTCAGGCCCGAATCAGATTTGCTGGAATTGGCCCCAAATTGAATTTTAAGAAATTCGCTCATAAGTAGAGATGAGCGAGCATACTCGTCCGAGCTTGGTACTCGTTCGAGTATTAGGGTACTCGTAAGTACTCGCAGCTCGGACGAGTATCTCGCCATACTCGAGGAAATGGCAACTTCCGCATCGTGCTTTTTTGGCGCCTAAAAAGTTGTTTTAGCTCAGTGATACAAATCCATTTTACTCAGCTTTGTGTAACCTTTCTGTGTGTCACAGTTCAGCACATTCGCTCCCATCCGTATATACTGTCCAGGTGACACTTTCACAAGCTTTCACAAGCTTTCTGTACGTCACACAATACAACCAAGTCATTTGCTACCAATATCATCTACCGCTTGATCCAGAAAATTCTCTGTGCGACATTTGTCTGGGTCGCAGACTAAATAGCCACCGTTAACAGGGTGTCAGTCAGTCCTACCATAGTTCCTGCACGTCACGTTCCCAAAAAAACAAAATAGAAAAAAAATAAAATAATTTTTTCAGTTGTTTTAGTTCAGTGATTCAAATCCATTTTACTTAGCTGCGTGTAACCTTTCTGTGTGTCACAGTTCAGCACACTCGCTCCAATCCGTATAATCTGTCCAGGTGACACTTTCTGTACGTCACTTAATTCTACCGGACTTAATTTTTTATTTTTTTTTTTGTCATACACCTATATACAAAAAATGTTGAACCCCAGGGCTAAGGGTCGAGGGCGAGGGCGTGGGCGTGGGCATTCAATTACTGCAGGGGGCAGACGCCGTGGTCCTGGGCAGGGTGAGACAGTACCCGCTGATGAGGGAGCAGGGGAATTCCGCAGAGCTACACTCCCTAGCTTCATGTCTCAACTTACAGGGACACGTGGTAGAGGACTGTTGAAACCACAACAGTGCGAACAGCTGATCTCGTGGATTGCGGACAATGCTTCAAGTAATTTGTCCACCAGTCAGTCTTCCACGCAGTCCACCCACGTTACCCAAGGGAGCACTCCTCTAGCTCCTCCACCTCAACCTCCTTCCCCCCAGTCTGCCCCCTCCCAGGAAAATTTGGAATGCGATCCGGCATACTCTCAGGAACTGTTTTCTGGACCCTTCCCACAGAGTCACAAACCACTTCTCAGGTTGCTGCTGACCTCGTTCCCGATGCCCAAGTTTTCCAACTGTCGCAGTCTGTGGGTGATGATGATGATGATGACAATGTTGAGTTAGTGGAAGAAGTTTGTAAAGAGGTGTCGGACGATGAGGAGACACGGTTGTCAGACAGTGGTGAAGTTGTTGTTAGGGGAGGAATTCCGAGGGGGGAGCAGACTGAGGAATCGGAGGATGACGAGGTGACTGACCCAAGCTGGGTTGATATGCCGAGTGAAGACAGTGCTTCTGAGGCGGAGGCGAGTGCTGCACCAGAACAGGTTGTAAGACACAGTGATGTGGCCAGAGGGAGAAGCAGGGCCAGAGCTGGTGCATCAGCAGCAACTGTTTCACGTAGGGAAGCTCCCGTGGTGAGGCCTAGATGTTCGCAAGTCTGGAGGTTCTTTAAAGAAAGTGAGGATGACCGACGGACTGTGGTGTGCAACCTGTGCCACACCAGGATCAGCAGGGGTGCCACCACTACTAGCCTAACCACCACCAGCATGCGCAGGCATATGAGTGCTAAACACCCCACTCAATGGAACCAAGGCCGTTCACCACCCCCTGCGGGTCACACCACTGCTCCTTCACCTGTGTCACTCGCTGCCTCTGCTAGTCAACCCCCTGCCCAGGACCCCGGCACGAGCGCCTCCCGCCGGAAAACCACACCTTCGCCTCCACGATCCTCCACAGTGTCCACCAATGTGTCCCAGCGCAGCGTTCAGCTGTCTTTACAGCAGACGCTGGAGCGCAAGAGGAAATACAGTTCCACCCACCCACATGCCCAAGCCCTCAACGTCCACATCTCCAAATTGCTTAGCCTGGAGATGCTGCCCTATAGGCTGGTAGAGACCGAGGCCTTTCGAAATCTCATGGCGGTGGCTGCCCCTCGGTATTCGGTCCCCAGCCGTCACTATTTTTCCCGATGTGCCGTCCCATCCCTACACCAGCACGTGTCACAGAACATCATCCGTGCCCTGACCAACGCTGTTTCTGAGAAGGTCCACCTAACCACGGACACGTGGACAAGTGCTGCCGGGCAGGGACACTATATCTCACTGACGGCACATTGGGTTAACTTGGTGGAGGCTGGGACCGAGAATGACCCTGGGGCCTCTCATGTACTGCCCACACCGAGGATTGCGGGGCCTACCTCGGTCACGGTCTCTCAAACGTACTATTCCTCCTCCGACCCCTCCTCCTCCACCGAATTACCATCCGTGGGCACGGCGCCTTCAGTCGGTAGCTCTAGGCGCAGCAGCAGTGCCGTGGGTAAGCGCCAGCAAGCGGTGCTCAAACTGCTGAGCTTAGGTGACAAAAGGCACACCGCCCAAGAGCTGTTACAGGGCATCACGGCGCAGACCGATGTGTGGCTGGCACCACTGAACCTCAAGCCAGGCATGGTTGTGTGTGACAACGGGTGTAACCTGGTGGCGGCTCTGCAACTCGGCAGACTGACACATGTGCCATGCCTGGCCCACGTGTTCAATCGTATAGTTCAGCGGTTCCTCAAGACATACCCCAATCTGTCTGATTTGCTCACCAAGGTGCGCCGCATCTGTGCGCATTTCCGCAAGTCTAGCACAGATGCTGCCACTCTCAGGGCAGCGCAGCGCCGCCTACAACTGCCCGCTCACCGACTGTTGTGCGACGTGCCCACGAGATGGAATTCCACATTAAACATGTTATCCAGAGTTTACCAGCAGCGCAGAGTGATTGTAGACTGCCAGATGTCATCTTCCACCAGAACTGGTAGTCAGGTCTCTCAGATTCCTCAAGTCTACAATGAGGAGTGGACGTGGATGTCTGATATCTGCCAGGTGTTGAGCAACTTTGAGGAGTCAACACTGATGGTCAGCGGCGATGCCGCCATTATCAGCCTCACCATCCCGCTGCTTTGCCTGTTGAAAAAATCACTGCTCAGCATCAAGTCGGATGCTTTGCGCTTGTCACAAGAGACGGTGGAGGAAGATACGTCACTTGATAGCCAGAGCACCCTCCGGTCTGTTTCTCAGCGCGTATCGGAGGAGGGGGATGAGGATGAGGAGGAAGAGGAGGAGAATGTTGGCGAGACAGTAGAGGGTACCAGTGCTCAGTCCTTAACTCTTGAGCGTGTATGGGCTGAAGAGGAGGACTTGGAGGAGGAGGAGGAGGAGGAGGAGGAGGAAATGGAGAGTCAGGCCAGTGAGGAGAGGGAATTCTTGCGTGTTGGGACTCTGGCGCACATGGCAGACTTCATGTTAGGCTGCCTATCCCGTGACCCTCGCGTTAGAAGAATTTTTTCAAACACCGATTACTGGGTGTTCACTCTCCTGGACCCACGGTACAAGCAGAACCTTTCCACTCTCATCCCTGCAGAGGAAAGGAGTATGAGAGTGAATAGGTATCAACAGGCCCTGGTGCACAAGCTGAAACAATTCTTCCCATCTGACGCCGCTAGCGGCAGAGGGCATGGTTCTGTGGGCCAAGTAGCGGGGGAGAGGAGGCGAGCAGGCAGCTTGTCCAGCACTGGCAGGGGAACGCTCTCCAAGGCCTTTGCCAGTTTTATGTCACCCCAGCAAGACACTGTCACCTGTCCCCAGTCTAGGCAGAGTAGGGGGGAGCTGTACAGAAAGATGGTGAGGGAGTACCTAGCTGACCATACCAACGTCCGGACCGATCACTCTGCTCCATACAACTACTGGGTTTCAAAGCTGGACACGTGGCCTGAACTGGCGCTGTACGCCTTGGAGGTGCTGGCCTGCCCTGCCGCTAGCGTTCTGTCAGAGCGGGTATTCAGTGCAGCTGGTGGCGTCATCACCGATAAGCGTACACGCCTGTCAACTGACAGCGCTGACAGGCTGACGCTTATTAAAATGAATAAAGCCTGGATTTCACCGGAATTCAAATCTCCTCCGGGGGAAAGCAGCTAAAGATTTAAATAACTTATGTATCCGATTCCTCCTCTCTACTCCTCCTCCTACTCCTCCTCCTCCTCCATATCGTCTTTGCCTAATGCTGACCCAAAAAACGCCATTTTTTAGAGGTCCTACTGGCACTCTTTTAGCACAATTTTTCAGGAGGGCCCCCTACAGGCCCTCTCTTCAAACAATTTTTCAGGAGGGCCCCCCTACAGGCCCTCTATTCAAACAATTTTTCCAGAGGTCCACCTACAGGCCCTCTCTTCAAACAATTTTTCAGGAGGGCCCCCCTACAGGCCCTCTATTCCAACAATTTTTCCAGAGGTCCACCTACAGGCCCTCTATTCAAACAATTTTTCCAGAGGTCCACCTACAGGCCCTCTATTCCAACAATTTTTCCAGAGGTCCACCTACAGGCCCTCTATTCCAACAATTTTTCCAGAGGTCCACCTACAGGCCCTCTATTCAAACAATTTTTCCAGAGGTCCACCTACAGGCCCTCTATTCAAACAATTTTTCCAGAGGTCCACCTACAGGCCCTCTATTCCAACAATTTTTCCAGAGGTCCACCTACAGGCCCTCTCTTCAAACAATTTTTCGGGAGGGTCCCCTACAGGCCCTCTATTCAAACAATTTTTCCGGAGGTCCACCTACAGGCCCTCTCTCCAATTCCAGTTCAAAGTTTTATTTGCGCATACTGCATGCATTTTTATTTTTGGAATAGGTGTGAAAAATATTACTTGCGAATTTATATTGCCAAACATTGGATACGGTAGCAAGTAGAAGGCCAAACACATGCTGCTCACAGGGTTCCGCAAATTCCTGGTCCACCCGCAAATTCCTTGTCCACAATGTCATGGAGGACGAGGTTCTGTGGATGAGCAACAAGTCCTTCTGTACTGAAACAAAGTCTCCATCTAAGAAGCTACAGACCATTGTGGAGAGAGCGGCACAGCTCGCCATCAAAGTGAGGAACCCCAACGCCAGACTGCGCAGAGAAGATAACGAATAAATATCTCTGTGGTTATTTTTGCTAAATAAAAGTTAAATAAACCCCCCAAAAAATTCATCTGTTAATGTGCCTGATCCACCCAAGTTGAATCTGTCCCATCATGAGAAAGTCCCCCCAAGGAGTCCCCTCTGTAACTTGCTTCCCATACAACTACCTCACCCCCCCGACACCTGTGTCTCGCCATTGTCCACCACCTCCTCAGACAACACTGGTAAATCCACACTGTCAGCACACGGAAACAGCAAAAGGTCTTGCGAATTGGGGCAGAGAATGTTCTGGGCTAGCACATCAGAGAAGGGGTGACTATGGGGTTCCAGGGAGTACGTGACCACATGCAATCTCCATCTAAAAAGTCATGCCACACTTGATCAATCTCATAATTTACGACTGTACCGGTTGATGCTAAATTTTTAAGTTGGGGTCCTGCGTCGTCATTCTAAATACATCCGGCTGTTGTCACCAACACACACGCTAGCCCAGGGGGCACTCCTCTGGCTCTTCCACCGAAACCTCCTTGCCCCACCCTGCCCCCCACCTACAGGCCCACTCTCCAAACAATTGACGTCTTTTTTCCTATCTTTCTCTCTCTCCAAACTATTTTTCCGGATAGCTGCCATATACGGTATTAAACTGAGAAGAATACAGAGAACACATGCTACACTTGATCTAGTTCATAATTTACGACTGTACTGCTTGATGCAACAGTTTTCAAAAATCCATTCTGGCTGTTGTCACCACCACACACGCTAGCCCAGGGGGCACTCCTCTGGCTCTTCCACCGAAACCTCCTTGCCCCACCCTGCCCCCCCACCTACAGGCCCACTCTACAAACAATTTAGCCGGATAGGGGACGTATCAGAAGTTTCACTCATGTTAGTTTTTGTTCTTCTTTTATCTGCCTCCTGACCTGTGATAGGCAGAGCATGGACACGTCCCCTTAGCTGCAGTGGGAAAGACACTCCCCTGGCCAGAGCAAGCTCTTTTTCCCTTTTCCGTGTTCGAAATATCCATTAAATATAGGGTCCCAAGATAGGGGACGTATACGGTATTAAACTGAGAAGAATCGATACTGCACCGGCTGATGCTAGAGCATTTCCAAATGCATTCCGGCTGTTGTCACAACCACACACGCTAGCCCAGGGGGCACTCCTCTGGCTCTTCCACCGAAACCTCCTTGCCCCCCACCTACAGGCCCTCTCTCCAAACAATTTACCCCTGGTAGGGGGACGTATTAGATATTGTACTGATTCTGCATTGCCTCCTGCGATAGACGGGAATGGAACCCAGATCAACTGCTTGGGAAGCAGCTATGCTCACCACTATACCACCAGCAGCCACAGCAACTGATAAGAACAGATACTAAACTTGATGTCAGCTGCAGTGCCAGCATGAGCAGTGGTGTCACCTGCAGGCGGTGAAGGACCTTCGTTGCACCTAGTTGGGTGCTTCCCTAACATGTGATGGGTATTTGCCTCGCCTTTCTTGATCTGGGTGAGCACAATTGCCATGAGGGTAACCACCAGGCTGTTGCCTGAGGATTTGGGGTAATGGTGGGATTAAGCAGCCTCAGAGGCATCCATGCATGCTGCCCCTGCTGTTTCCTGTCCATTTCCGTGGTGTTTCCATCATTTTCTGAGGTTTCCAGGTTTTCAGGCAAACTTCCCTGTGAAGAGCTTTGGTCCCCCGCAAAAATGCTCGAGTCTCCCATTGACTTCAATGGGGTTCGTTACTCGAAACGAGCATCCGAGTATCGGGAAAAATTTGTCTCGAATAACGAGCACCCGAGCATTTTAGTACTCGCTCATCTCTACTCATAAGTGCTTATAGGCTAAGGACATTTTCAAAGCCATTTTTATTATTGAGTTACATGTATTTTGGGCTTTAATCATATTTGTAATACATTTTTTATCAAAATGCTTGCACCATTTGGCTTCTGCAGCTTCAATGTTTCACAGTACAGAGCAGCTGAAGAAAATCAATTTTGTGATAAATCCGTTCAACTGGCTGTCTGACAACTCAGTCTCCTGCCTTGCTCTGACCTACAGATGCAGCAGAGTTAACGGTCAAAGTCATAATGTGTTAACTACAGTAGATGTGATAACTCAGCAAGTGTATGTTAACTCTGCTACATCCGTGTCCTGAATGAACTTCTAAATGGAAGTATAATAGTTCACAGCCGAGATCGAAATATGTGGTGGCCAGAGGTCTGGCATTATAGAAACAGCCAAGCTGACTGTACTATGATGTTTCTGTAGCTCCTATTGACTTCTCTGGGAGTTACAGAAAAAGTGTAGCACAGCTGCTTAGCTGTTTTCATAACCCTGGGAACCTCTGGTCACTGCATACCATGAGATGGAATACTCCTTTGATAAAATTTTAAAAATAAATTAATTGAGTTTGGAGCTCCATTTTCTGATACAGATCTCCAAATTCCCTGCATGCACATAGATTAACAAGGGTAACATCTAGACTGCCTAAAGCCACCACTAGAGGGAGCAATGGGCCTTACCGAATACGGATTATACATTGAACTTTTCAATATTGCTGTATACAGTAAGCTCCTGAGCTTCTTCTAGTAGTATAATAGTATAATAAACCAATGTGGATAAATAGAACTGTAAAAAAAGCAATAAATGACAAAAAGAAAGCATTTAAATCACTAAAACAGGAGGGGAGCAAGGAAGCATTGAAAAACTATAAGGAAAAAAATAGAATTTGTAAAAGACAAATAAAAGCAGCTAAACTAGAGACTGAAAGACTAATTGCTAAAGAGAGTAAAACTAACCCTAAAATGTTCTTCAATTATATAAATACTAAAAAGTATAAATCTGAAGGTGTCGGCCCCTTACAGAGTAGTGAGGGGGGAGTAGCAGAGAGCGATGAGGAGAAAGCAAAACTCTTAAATATTTTTTTCTCCACTGTATTCACTGAGGAAAATAAACTATCAGATGAAATGCAGAATATAAAAGTGAATTCCCCTTTAAAAGTGTCCTGTCTGACCCAGGAAGAAGTACTGGGGCGTCTTAAAAAGATTAAAATAGACAAATCGCCAGGACCGGATGGCATACACCCACGTATCCTAAGAGAATTAAGTAATGTCATTGCCAGACCCTTATACTTGATATTTAAGGACTCTATACTGACAGGGAGTGTTCCACAGGATTGGCGCATAGCAAATGTGGTGCCAATATTCAAAAAGGGTCCAAAAACAGAGCCCGGGAACTATAGGCCGGTAAGTTTAACATCTGTAATGGGTAAACTGTTTGAAGGTTTTCTAAGAGATGCTATCTTGGAGTACCTCAATGAAAATAAGCAAATAACTCCATATCAGCATGGCTTCATGAGGGATCGGTCGTGTCAAACCAATTTAATCAGTTTCTATGAGGAGGTAAGTTCTAGACTTGACCGCGGGGAATCAATGGATATCGTATATCTGGACTTCTCCAAAGCATTTGACACGGTACCACATAAAAGGTTAGTATATAAAATGAGAATGCTTGGCCTTGGAGAAAATGTCTGTATGTGGGTAAGTAAATGGCTCAGTGATAGAAAACAGAGGGTGGTTATTAACGGTACATACTCAGATTGGGTCACTGTCACTAGTGGGGTACCACAGGGGTCTGTATTGGGTCCTATTCTCTTCAATATATTTATTAATGACCTTGTAGAAGGCTTGCACAGTAAAATATCAATTTTTGCAGATGACACTAAACTGTGTAAAGTAATTAACACAGAAGAGGACAGTACACTGCTACAGATGGATCTGGATAGACTGGAGGCTTGGGCAGAGAAGTGGCAGATGAGGTTTAACACTGACAAATGTAAGGTTATGCATATGGGAAGGAATAATGCAAGTCACCAGTAGATACTAAATGGTAAAACATTGGGTAACTCTGACATGGAAAAGGACCTAGGAATTTTAGTGAACAGCAAACTAAGCTGCAGAAACCAGTGTCAGACAGCTGCTGCCAAGGCCAATAAGATAATGGGTTGCATCAAAAGGGGCATAGATGCCCGTGATGAGAACATAGTCCTGCCACTTTACAAATCACTAGTCAGACCACACATGGAGTACTGTGTACAGTTCTGGGCTCCTGTGAACAAGGCAGACAGAGCAGAGCTGGAGAGGGTTCAGAGGAGGGCAACTAAAGTCATAGCTGGAATGGGTGGACTACAGTACCCAGAAAGATTATCAAAATTAGGGTTATTCACTTTAGAAAAAAGACGACTGAGGGGAGATCTAATAACTATGTATAAATATATCAGGGGTCAGTACAGAGATCTCTCCCATGATCTCTTTATCCCAAGGACAGTAACCATGACGAGGGGACATCCTCTGCGCCTGGAGGAAAGAAGGTTTGTTCACAAAAATAGAAGAGGATTCTTTACGGTAAGAGCAGTGAGACTATGGAACTCTCTGCCCGAGGAGGTGGTGATGGTAAGTTCACTAAAAGAGTTCAAGAGAGGCCTGGATGTATTTCTGGAGGGTAATAATATTACAGGTTATAGTTACTAGATATGGGTTGTTGTTGATCCAGGGAGTAATTCTGATTGCCTGATTGGAGTCGGGAAGGAATTTTTTCCCCTAAAGTGAGGAAAATTGGCTTCTACCGCACAGGGGTTTTTTGCCTTCCTCTGGATCAACTTGTAGGAAAACAGGTCGAACTGGATGGACAGATGTCTTTTTTCGGCCTTATAAACTATGTTACTATGTTACTATGTTACCACAGTGTCTTTGGAGGGAACTTAGAGTTCTGCATCAGAAATAAAAAAAATATGAAAAAAATCAATAAACACAGAACCCCGGACCTAAAACATCATGGTATTGAAAGGTGGACACCCTCGCATGCACATGACTGCATTTGGGATATGTGTCCAATCCGCATTTTTTGCAGGTCAGATACTCTTCCCTTTCACTTCTATGGGGTCTGCAGAAAAAAAATGGACGGATGTCATCCTCATGCAGTCCACATCCTTGAGAAGGTTCTGCATTTAGTAGAACATGTCCTATTCTTGTCCTATTTCTGATAGGAGTGAAAAAAAAAGAAGAATGTACATGGATAGTATCATCATTTTGCAGATGCGTGGTTTGTGAACCTCAATATGGATACAGCCGTGTGCATGAGACTTTAAGGACATTTGTTTCAAGTGCAACCATAGCAATAATCCCACTTACCTAAGGCAAAGAGTTCTCTCTCTGTTCTCCCATCGTCCTGCTTTTCATCAAGCCATCTAAATAAATTGTGTAATTAAATAAATAAATGACAGATATTATCCAGATATAAAATGTAATTAAAATATGTACAGATTATATAAATCATGGCTAAAAATTTCAAAATATTGCTAGCTAAGTGAGTCTTAAAAATATAATCTCTTTTTTCTTCCAAGCAGGCTATCAGCACTATTGATTTAATGGCATTTATTGAAATTCTTGTAGAAAGCACTAATTACTTGCTACATTTCACCCAATTTGCAGATTAACCATGTCATTTCATAGTGCTTATACAATCTTAACAGAGCCAACAGCTCTTAACGTGAATAATCCTGCTATTTCACAGTCTTGTCTTACAACACATTTTCATTTTCAGATCCTCCCACTCAGAAGTATGCAGCCTGGCAAGTGCTTTTTGGGCCCTTGTGATGGCAGTAAAATTCAGCACTCAACTTTAATTACAGCTACCTATATTTCCATTCTCTTTTGTCAGGACTGGAGTCTTTACCAAGCCATTTATGGTGCCAACAAATATTTTTTAGATACAGTCAAACAGTACAGTTAGACTTATGTAAAGTAGGAAAGGTGATTTAAAGACTCAGGCCATAAGTGAAAGAATAAAGTCTCTCTTTACTTAGTTCAAAAGATAACTTGCAGTACATCCAGCATTAGATTTACAAAGTGCAATTTCTATCCCCAGATGATGAGGTATGGTGGCCGGATACATGGCAATTAATAGCATCTCTAGTGTGCTATCATGCTAATGACTGAACTTCTGGCTAACAGCTGTAAACTGGCACTTGTGGATATCAGTGTCCAATGTGTAATGCATGCTTTGTGTTGGTCTGGCTTGGATGATATTTAGGTGATGGGTGTTTGAACCGTCATCCCTCACCTGCAGCAGGGTCTGTCAAGCTGTGGGTTGCTGGTCACTTTGTTGACTTTCAATGCTATAGCTTTTCAGTTATCCTAGTACTCTTGCAGTCTCTAGTGTAGTGGTCTCACAGGAGAATGGGTTCTCTTGCTTGTCCCTAAGACCCTAGGAATAGGAGCAATTGGACATGCTTGTAGACTCCACACTGTCCTAGATAAACCCTCCCTAGGACCAGACCACTCCTAACAAAAGAGGAGGAACAGGGTGGTTAACCCTGTCCCTGCCAACCATATCATCAATACCTTATCATTACTATCTGGTGTGCATAATATAACATGGCAAAGCAATACATAACAATTGCAGATACCTCCAGGTCTGTGATGCTGCACAATCAAAACTGAGAAATATACAGTATAACAAATTATCCTGTAGGTGACCCAGGAGAAAAGCATGTCCCTTATCTTCATCTCTCCCCACTGCTTTGTCAGCTATTGGAGACAATGGATGCCTCTTGGCCAAGCCCTATCCTCTCAGGAAGCTTCCAGCAGAAGAGATCAGATGGGAATGACCCCTGTATTGTCTATAGGACATCTAAAAGACTGTTCAAGAACAATGCAGTTCAATTCTAGGCTTAGTGTCTCTTTCAAGTGAAGTTCTACATTTAACTAACCTTGGCTATATGTTCAGCAAATGCAAAATCTGTGATATTTCTAAGGTCTCTGTTCTGCCGTTTTACACGTCAGTTCATTGCTACGTACTTTGTGCTACATACAAGAAATGGTTTGCTACCATACATGGAAACCAACAGCAAGTAACACAGTATGACTGGTGTTTATTTTTGTCAGACGTGTAACACTCTTCAACACGTCTGAACATACAAATAATATAGTTTGTGCATGAAAAACTACTGAAGTGGGGCTTTGAGGGGTTAATCAAACTAACAGCCCATTTACAACATGACCTAGTAATACATGAAGTACTAAAAGGAGCTATACAGTACCAAAAATAAAAAAAAACACAACAGTAACTTTCTAATGGCTTTCAGCTGACAGTAGATTAATTAGGGTATTGGCTTTGCTTAAAGGGTTTCTGTCACCAGTTTTTTCGGTATGAATCAGGCTGACATTAGAGATGTGCTAATGTCACCTGATTCCAAATATATATCTGTTTTATTTACTGGTGTCCCCATTTTTATATAAAATGAACTTTTATTTTATGCTAATAAGGCTCCTAGGTGCAAGGGGCGTTATCTCTGCTCCTAGAGGCTCTGTTGATTGACAGGACCAGGCAGAGAAGAAACACTCCATTTACCATAGCTTTTAAGGACCTTCAATGATGTCATGACCATGTGATCAGTCACATGGTTAGGATCACACAAACAGCCTGTCTCCTCCTAAACCATGTGACTGATCACATGGTCATGACATCATTGAAGGTCCTTAAAAGCTATGGTGAATGGAGTGTTTCTTCTCTGCCTGGTCCTGTCAATCAACAGAGCCTCTAGGAGCAGAGGTAACGCCCCTTGCACCTAGGAGCCTTATTAGCATAAAATAAAAGTTCATTTTATATAAAAATGGGGGCACCAGTAAATAAAACAGATATATATTTGGAATCAGGTGACATTAGCACATCTCTAATGTCAGCCTGATTCATACCGAAAAAACTGGTGACAGAAACCCTTTAAAGACACCTGTATGGTGACTTACTGGAAGTGCTCCATGGTATGATGACTTATTGGCAATACTCCATGGGAAAACAATATACAAAGAGGTATCTCCCAAGGAAACCTACACCCGAAATAGCTGTTTTTATGGATGGATATTTGTCTTGGCTATTTTTCCTTGTCATGTCCTAAGGCTTGTTTTAGATTTTAACTCATAGAGAGCTACTTCCAAAAGGTGGTGCTAGTGAGATGTTCTCTTTTCTTGGGAGATACTTCTTTGCATATTTGTTTTCCATGGAGCATTGCCAAAAAGTCTCCATACCATGCAGCACTTTCAGTAAGTCTCCACACAGGGCTGGTCTTTCTAAGGAGAGCCAGTACCCTACCTAAGCTGCATCCAAGGCATTGTACCCAGCCAGCCAGAATCCTACTCCATACTGATGAGGGAATAGCATCCTGTATACTCACAGAGAGCCACTTTAACAAGGTGGCATTAGTAAGATGGTTCTTTTCCTTGAAAGATGCCTATTTGCAGCTAGCAGTAGACCAATTTTTGCAGTACCAAACAGAGTGACTGCAAAGAGTTAACTGATGTCATGTTATATTGCAAAATTAAATGTTGCAATTTATTTGATATATTAATATTTGGGTACCTATTAACATTGTATAGACAATTGAGGGTTAAAAGCTTTGCTCATACTGCTAGGCTACCGGAAGATGGACCTGGGCCCTTTGCCTGGTTAGTCAGTGGGGAGTCTGTCCTGAACTGTGCTACCGTGAAGATCAACATATGCAAGCTCTTTAGAGCTAGGCCCAAGCTCAGAGAACCTTCACCTCTGAGACTTCTTCAGCCAAGGAAGCTACTTTATCATCAAAAGTGCTCCAGAGAGAAGGAAATCAGAAGTTCCATAATCTACAAGACCATATACTGGAGTCAGTCAGCAAGGTATGTATGTTTATGGCTGGGAGGCTTTGCTGATGTGACAGGGAATAATACTAACACACCCTTTGACAACTGGAGACGATTTGGCAAACTGTACCCTTTATTAGCACCACTCAACCTGGGAACTGCAGAAACATTAAAAAGTACCTCATTGCCTGTCTATGGTTCTGAGAGACTTTAGAGAGACAGAAAGGAGTACTACAATATCTATCATTGCTGCTTTCTATATGCTGCTATTGGGGAAGGATTGCACTGTATTTTATGCCTTGTTATTGTCAGATGTACTATTACTCCTATTCTGCACTTTAGCAAAGAGAGACTTATTATTCATACCAATTGGCTTGGTTACCTGTCACCATTGTACCTGTTCTTCTGCCTTGCACCTAGACCGACACCTAATTTCAAGGGTGCCTAAACTACCACCAGGCAAGACCCTAACAGCAGAGTGTGCCCTGAGGGAAAAAAGTCTGCACCCTCTAGTTACTGCATGGCCATAGGGAGTCATAACCACTACTCCCATCCTCCACTTGCTCTTCAGGGGAAACTACAATTTCTGCATTGCACAGAGTAAAAACATACTGAAAGATAAGAAAATAATCAAAAGTGGCCATGAAATATAAGCAATAAAGCTCAATTTTATATTTGTTGGGCAGACAATTTCAGTGTAAATGTAGTATAACTCGGCAACCATTCAGATAGTTATTGGGTCTCTGTTTATAGATGGGGTTCCCAAGCAGTAGATCTCCTTCTAAGATGTCCATATGCCCTAATTAGACACATAGACAGGAGATATCCAGATAGGACAAAGTGTTTAAGAAAAGATTTTAGTGTTGTAACAATCCTGACATTGTGACCTGCTCTTCTTGCTCCATGCACTGCATTCCACTACTAATCAATTCTTATCAAATTGAAAGTGTGAGACAATCATACAGGGAAGGAAAGGTTACAACCCACATTATGGTAGGACAAAATAAGGTTCAAAACAGGACACGAAAAGGATCACCACTATAACCAATTCACCAGTGGATGAGGCATCTGTCTTTTAGGGTGTTCCTTCTCCAAAAAGGATTTCAAGGTGCTCTCACTAGACCACTATTCAATACAATAATAGAATTTATCCATGGACGTGAGTTGCATCCACAGCGGTCTAGACATCTGTCCTGCAACTACCAAGGACAAATGTATTTAAACAAACAGTTCTATCTACATCTAGGGGAGTAGCTATAGGGGGTGCAGAGGTAGCAGTCGCTACCGGGCCCAGGAGCCTGAGGGGGCCCAAAGACCCTTGTGCCACATAAGAAGACACACAGAGCACTAAGGGAAGGGGGGCCCAAGCTGAACTTTTGCACCAGGGCCCATGAGCCTTTAGCTACGCCCCTGTCTACATCTGTACAGCGGCAGACCTCAGGGTAAGCATTAAGGGGTATAATATTACATAGAGTGCTTTAGGGTTTTTACCAGAACAGGTGGAATAAGCTTAAGGGCTCATACACACGAACAGTGTGCAGTCAGTGCCCGTGCTGTGGACCGCAATTTGCATTTGAATGGGGTTCGCAATCCGCATCCGACGGTCCGCACCGCAAAAAAGTAGTGCATGTGCTACTTTTTTGCAGTGCGGAGGCACGGCAGGAACACCACGGAAGCATTACTCCGTAATGCTTCCGTGGTGTTCCGATATGTGGCTCCGCTCCGCATCTCCGGTGTATGCGGGCCGCAATACGGGCATGGGCCAGCACCAGTTGTATGCATGAGCCCTAACAGTGAATTCATCTCCAACAGACTACAACTATAAGTCCAACATAATTCCCTGCTAACTGCTGGTATCTATTAAAAAATAGCTTTCATTATGAATTATTCATATTAAAAGAACACTGTAACATTGTGTATACTACTATTTACAAATAGCGCAGTGTTCATTCCTCATCACCTGGGAAAGACTCCTCTCGTGATAAATCTCCCCCTTTCATGAAAAATGGTTCTGACCTTCTTTGAAAGCTGGCATTCCAAGCTTTCAAATGATACCAAAATCAGAGCATTAGCAGAAAATATAGCTGTAAGAAATTGAGTCGGGAGAGAAAGCTGTTTTCACTTTCACTTTCAGCTGGGCACTTGGGAGCTGTTTTCCAGCAGAAAAATTGTTTTTTTCTGAACATGGAATAAAAACACACTGCACACAGGTATTTTTTTCAGTGCTTTTGCAATAGAACAGATCAAACATCCACCTAGAGGGGGCAGTATAAGGCTGGTTCTGAAAAAAGAAGGCTTTCTGGATTTTCCGCCTAAATACACGTCACCCATATGACTTAAATCTGTGTAAGGAACTCGTGTATTATTATGATTAATTTGTGTATTCTCAGGTTTGCCATTTCTTGCTTTTCATGCATAATATTTATTTATATGTGATTGTTAAATTTTTCTATGTATTATTATATATAGTGAATAGCAATGTTGTTTTGATGTTATATTTATATTTGTGTGTCTTGCACTTTAACCCTTTCGCGCCCGGAGGTTTTTTCGGTTATGCATTTTCGTTTTGCGCTCCCTGCCTTCAAACAGCCATAACTCTTTTATTTTTCTGTTCACATAGCTGTATGAGGGCTTGTTTTTTGCGGGACAAGTTGTACTTTCCAACGCCACCATTTAATATTGCATACGGTGTAGTGGGAAGTGGGAAAAAAATTCCAAACCGGGTGAAATTGCAAAGAAAACGATATTCCGCTACAGTTCTACGGGTTTCTTATTTACAGCGTTCGATGTGCATTAAAACTGATCCATTACTTTCATTCTACTGGTCAGTACGAATCCGGCAATACCTAATATGTATAGTTTTTCCTGCGTTTTCATAATGATAAAATAATTAGAAAGTTGCCCTTTTTTTTTTCCTTGTCAAATCTTGACCCCTATAACTTTTTGGTATTTATGTGTACAGAGCTGTTTGGGGGCTCATTTTTTGCAGGACGATCTGAAGTTTTTATTGATACCATTCTGGGGTGTGTATGACTTTTTGATCACTTTTTATTTAATTTTTTTTAGAAAAAAAAGCGACAAAAAACGGCAAATCGCCATTTGGACGCTTTTTTCCACCACACAATTCGCCGTATTGGAATTTTTTTTTTATATTTTAAAAGTACGGGCGTTTTCGGTCACGGTGATACCCATGATGTCTATATTTATTGTTATTTAGGTATTTATTTTTTAATTATACGGAAAGGGGGGTGATTTGAACTTTTATATCTTTTTTATTTTTTATATATTTTTTAACATTTTTTTTAAATTTTTTTTTACTATTTGAAAGCTCAAATATGGGCTTATATATTGTGGCTTTTTTTTTTCTTTATGAGCAATTATGGATTTTCTAGACTCAGAAATCCAAGAATTGCTCATTTCTTATCCTGGCCTGCCATCTAGTGGCCAGAATAAGAATTGCACTTTGAAAACTGTAATCCTCACCAGCGAGGATTACAGTTTTCATATGGTGTACAAACACCCCGATTGGCCACACGGGGTGTCGGTACACCACCCGGAAGCGAATGCGTGTGATCACGGCATCTAAACTCCGAGGAAGACGCCGCCGATGGCGGTAAGTAGCGGCTAGTCTCTGCTGTTAGAAACAGCAGAGACTTGCCGGCCATGACGCCCGCCGCACTTGCGAGCGGGCGCAATGTGCCCGCATCGCCCCAGCGCCGTACATGTACGGCGCTGGGCGCGAAGGGGTTAAGACACAAGCTGCATCTTGATTCAAGCTTCAGGTGTACCTTGATTTGCCAGTCACCTGGTTACTTCCCCCCCCCCCACTTTTTTGGTTCCACCTTGGGGGAGCAAAGACAGAGTATTTCTTGACCAGGGTGCATCCTGTTTTTTTAAGGATGTGATATCATCTGAAACGTGTCAATACAGCTAAATGGAGTGTTGTATGTCCATTCGTGTATCTTCGTGGATTTTTCTAATAAAGGCTTGTGGATTTTATGCTGTGCTGGATCCTCTACAATTGCTCACAGGTATGTCTGGAATGTGTTTCCAATCTAATGTGGGGCACTGCTGTTAGTCATATAGGTGAACATGAGGTGACAGACTCCCTTTAAGTATCATTTGACAAATCTTGCTTAAATCAGCTTGACTGGTTAATCACACTCGTTTTCTACAGAAGTTATAAAACTGCAGTGAATAGACTAAAAGTGCAAAATGTCTAACCATTTTTGAGCCAATGGGTCTCATTCATTATGACCCTCTATGTCAGAAACTAGAGTACAAAAGTCACAAGCCTGCTTTTTGTGACTTGAACACTACTGCACCTGAACAAAAGTGCACGTGGTATCTGTATATCACCCTTGCCACTTTCTGAAAAAGGGGACTGGTAGGGGCATGGTGTGGATGGGATCATTGAACCTAGCATCTTCACTATCATTTACAACGGTTTAGAAGTTGGAGTAGATTTCAGTCTAGACAAATGGGCTGCCAGAGGAATCACCTAATTTATGACTTGCCCTGTGCCTTGTCATAAATTAAAGGGGTATTCCCATCTCACAAATGTAGTTTGTATAGTTAGATATAGCCATACCAATATTATTACTAATAGAATGTATTTATATAAAATGTACCGTTTAGAAGATTTGCCTATTTGTATATCCATTGTCCCACACACATCAGTCAGGCCGTTGCCCCTAGTTACGGCCACCGAAGTCATGTAGTAGTGGTGGCCGGCTTGCTGTTGTTCAAACCCGCTCTGAGGTAACTTCTGTATTGTGAACGTACATTACATGAGCATGCGGAGACACATCTTAGGGTACTTTTACATCTGCGTTTTGGACGCTAACAGTCCAAACGCAAAGGCCAGGGTCCGTCAAAAACGAATGAAACAGGATCCGTTTCTCTGCGTTTTGGAAGCGCAGACAAAAATGCTACAACCCTAAGATTTGTCTTCGCATCCTCATGCCATGTGCGTTCACAATACAGCAGTTACCTCAGAGCGGGTTTGAACAAGAGCAAGCCGGCCACCACTACTACATGGCCACGGTGGCTGTAACTACGGGCAACGGCCTGACTGATGTGTGTGGGACAATGGATATACAAATAGGGAAATCTTCTAAACGGTACATTTTATATAAATACATTCTAATAGTAATAATACTGGTATGGCTATGTCTAACTATACGAACTACAATTGTGAGATGGGAATACCCCTTTAAGCACACCTCCAGGGTGATATCAAAAACTGGTATAAAGAGCTGGTCTGTGATAAATGACACTCAATAAGTCAAAAAGGTCTAAAAGCCCTATTTAGTGAATTTTAGAAGCCAGAATTCTGGCCTAAAGGACCAAGGGGGGGGGGGTGTCAGCTATTACTGTTATTTTCCTTTCTATACTAAGGGAACAAAGAAAAAGATAATAGGATATTGTGAAAATTATTCAGCACTTCTTTCCTAGAAATACGCATCCACGTGTTGTCCTATGTAATTCATCCCCAATCTGTCATAGTCCCTCAACTTGCTGGCGGCAAAAATGATGCAATTTTCTGTCCTAGAATTAAAGTCTTCAGTTAGTGGTGAACAAATTCCTTCCGACAAGAAGTTTTACATTGGACGCCACTGACTTCATTAGGTTTACATCTCTTGTGATGCGTCTCACAAACTCTGACAGCAGATAAGCAACCCCCTTCAAATGTCCATTTAACATCTAAATATAACCCCGATTCCCACACTTCGTATGAGGAGGTTTGAACAATCATACATATAGTGATGCTGTTACAATCATTTCTTTCTCTCTTTTTTTTTTTACCCTGAGTAGAAATGAAAGCATTCATCTAAAACAGCAAGACATCCAGAACTGTGTAATATCAGGCGCCGGAATAAAATTAAAATTCTTGTAGACATATGACACTCTTGTAGGAAAATGGTACAAATGTCAAAATAATTGGATTCGCTGCTTTGTCTCTGCCCCACGCAGTAAAGAAATAGTGATATTAAACTGACAATCCCGTCGCTTCTGATGAAAAATATTTCCTTTTATTTACATTAAAGGTTGAGAGCGTCTATGTTCTCCAAGAAACTTGGTTAACCTTGTGCTGACAAGTATATATTAGTCTTGGTAAAAGGCATTATCTGCAAATAACAAAGTACCAAAGTCAGGAAGAAAAAGAAGATAGAGAAGATATTTCATGTGAATTGAAATTGAAAGAATGAGGTGTAGCTACATGGGAGCGACTAAGACTTAAAGGGCATGTAAATTCATGCAACCCCTTCACTAGACTTCATGTCTCTCAAGGATGACCAGATAACGGTCTTATGGGAGCCACAATAATGGTTAACTACTAATATGTAGAATATCGTTAGAAATGTAGTGAAGCCACACGCCATCTCCAAAAATCCAATGGAGTTCCACAGAATTGATGGGGTTTTCCAGGCTTTTTATATTGATGACCTATCCTCAAGATGGGTCATCAATATCAGATGAGAGGGAGTCCGACAACCCCGCCGATCAGCTGTATGAGGAGAAAGCACACACCATGCCCGCATGTCGTCTCCTGTCTCTCTTCCTGCTCGCTGCTACTACGTCTATGGCTAGCAGGAAGAGAGACAGGAGACGACATGCGCACATGGTGTGTGTGCTTTCTCTTCATATAGCTGATCTGCAGGGGTGCCCGCTGCTCATCTGATATTGATGACCTTTCCTGAGGATAGGTCATCAATTTTAAAAGCCTGGAGAGACCCTTTAACAGGGGTTGACTTTAAAACCACATGCACAAAAATATATTTAACCCTAAAGCCCCCCATACACATTACACATTAGTGTGAGAATGGCAGGTTTGGCCAACAGCCTAAAGTGTATGACAGATGATGTCAGAGAAGAGAACAATTGGGCAAACTTAAATTAATAAGATAAGCCACAGCCAAAAGTGTCTAAAGCAACTTTCTCTCTCTCCCTTTTACGACCCTGTGGGTCAGCTGTCAACTACACCAGGACTACTCCAGGAGCTAGCAGCCTTGCTAGTTCCCTGCAGGAAAGTCCAGATCCTTGTACAGAGGTTAAAGAGTCAATACCAGGGAACTGCCAGGATAACACCCTTAGGTATAGCCCAAAGACAAACTGGTTAGTTGGAACAGTGGGTCCACATCCACTGCACATTACACTCCCCATTGAATGCTCATACACATTCAGCTGAACTGAAGGGGTATACAACCCCTGGCAAAAATTATGGAATCACCAGTCTCTGAGGATGTTCCTTCAGTTGTTTAATTTTGTTGAAAAAAAAAAACGGATCACAGACATGACAAAAAACTAAAGGCATTTCAAATGGCAACTTTCTGGCTTTAAGAAATATTAAAAGAAATCAAGAAAAAAAATTGTGGTAGCCAGTAACAGTTACATTTTTAGAACAAGCACAGGGAATAAATTATGGAATCACTCAATTCTGAGGAAAAAAATATGGAATCACCCTGCAAATTTTCATTACAAACAATAACACCTGCATCAGATTAAATCTGCTTGTTAGTATCCAGGTAAAAAGGAGTGATCACACCTTGGAGAACTGTTGCAACAAGTGGACTGACATGAATCATGGCTCCAACACCAGCGATGTCAATTGAAAAAAAGGAGAGGATTATCAAACTCCTTAAAGAGGGTAAATCATCACGCAGTGTTGCACAAGATGTTGGTTGTTCACAGTCACCTGTGTCTAAAACCTGGACCAAGTACAAACAACATGGGAAGGTGGTTAAAGGCAAGCATACTGGTAGACCAAGGAAGACATCAAAGTGTCAAGACAGAAAACTTAAAGCAATATGCCTTGAAAACAGAAAATGTACAACAAAACAAATGAGGAACAAATGGGAGGAAACTGGAGTCAACGTCTGTGACCGAACTGTAAGAAACCGCCTAAAGGAAACAGGATTTACATACAGAAAAGAAAGCCATCACTAACACCTAAACAGAAAAAAACAAGGTTACAATGGACTAAGGAAAGGCAATCGTGGACTGTGGATGACTGGATGAAAGTCATATTCAGTGATGAATCTCGAATCTGCATTGGGCAAGGTACATTGGGCAATGATGCTGGAACTTTTGTTTGGTGCCGTTCCAAAGAGATTTATGCAGACGACTGTCTGAAGAAAACATGCAAATTTCTACAGTCGTTGATGATATGGGGCTGCATGTCAGGTAAAAGCACTGGGGAGATGGATGTCATTACATCTTCAATAAATGCACAGGTTTACATTGACATTTTGGACACTTTTTTATCCCATCTATCGAAAGGCTGTTTGGGGATGATGAAATCATTTTTCAAGATGATAATGCATCTTGCCATAGAGCAAAAACTGTGAAAACATTCCTTGAAGAAAGACACATAAGGTCAATGTCATGGCCTGCAAACAGTCCGGATCTCAATCCAATTGAAAATCTGTGGTGAAAGTTAAAGAAAATGGTCCATGACAAGGCTCCAACCTGCAAAGCTGATCTGGCAACAGCAATCAGAGAAAGCTGGAGCCAGATTGATGAAGAGTACTGTTTGTCACTCATTAAGTCAATGCCTCAGAGACTGCAAGCAGTTATAAAAGCCAGCGGTGGTACAACAAAGTACTAGTGATGTGTTGGAGTGTTATTTTGTTTGTTTTTCATGATTCCATAATTTTTTCCTCAGAATTGAGTGATTCCATAATTTATTCCTTGTGCTTGTTCTAAAAATGTAACTGTTACTGGCTACTACAATTATTTTTCTTGATTTCTTTTAGGATTTCTTAAAGCCAGAAAGTTGCCATTTGAAATGCCTTTAGTTTTTTGTCATGTCTGTGATCTGTTTTTTTCAACAAAATTAAACAACTGAAGGAACATCCTCAGAGACTGGTGATTCCATAATTTTTGCCAGGGGTTGTATACATGGGGGAGTTCGGAGAGAGTTGGGAGAATAAATGTTCAGGCAACAGCTATTGAATGTGTATGGGTAAGAAACTTTCAGTCATATGCACTTTCATTTTCTTTTTGTGTATATTACGGTGACTGAGAGTACAGAAAGTTTCTTACCCTTGCCTTAGGTTTAGAGGTCCTGGAATATATTTTTGTATGTGCTAATGTGTAGCATTGTCAACAGAGAATGGTAATGGACCAAGCAGTAGGTGCAAAATGAATATTACTATTTAATAACAGAAACCACTGCTGGATCCTTTCTACTTGTGTGTGGGTTATAATGGGGTCTATCGGGTCCTGCTGTTTTAATGGGAAGAATAGCACTGTATGCTGCTGTAACATCTACTGGAATCTGCATCCTACGTAATTGTGAACACAGCCTTGTGCATGGAAAAGTTTGTTATTTTAAGCCTGTACTGTACATTAACATTTAGAGCTTGCAGAACTGTGCTAATGGTCCAGTGGATTGCCTCTGAAAGCTGATATCTGTCTAATCATAGAGAGCAGAAGAGCTGCTGCCTGCTCCTTCTGTGTTGTACCAAGATCAAAATGTATCAGAGAGAACAAAGCAGTGAACCAGCAGTGAGGATTAGAGATGAGCGAAGTTTTGGAAAATTCGATTGAGCTGCTCTGCCGAATGTTACAAATAAATTTTCTTCGTTACGAATAAGTTCGTCAGGAAGAACATTTTTTAGTAAGCAGTGGGTGCAATGACAGGGAGCTGCGATAGTGTTGCTCCCCATCATTGTAGCCCTCAGATGCCGCTTTCATACATGATCGACACATCTGAGAGTAATAATACATAAATCAAATCATACTTTCAGCCGCCATCTTGCGTGAAAACTTGCACAGCCCGAGATGACGTCATCATGCGTGGGATTTCAGCCGAGATCTTCAGTCAAGATGGAGGAGGTATGTTTTGTTTTTTTTTGTTTTTTTTACACTATTTCAGGTTAAATCAATTCGCTACCACGAAGCATGAGGAAATTTGCCTTCGCTCATCTCTAGTGGGGATCGGCAGTATTTTTTGGGGGGGTCAGTGGACAAACATATGGGGTTTGTGTATGTGACAGCATTTGAAGCCCTTGTTGATGGAGCACAGATGAATCGGCATTATAACAACAACAGTGCCATACTAATTGCCATTATTTCTAGGTGCTCTGTTACAGAAGTCCTAGTCCTTGGCCCTGATCACAAACTATTACTCGTTTAATGACAAGGCAGAGCAGATGAATGGCAATGTCACATTTTATTAGGAGGCATCATAACACTTTAGATCAATGGTGTGAAATGAGACTTATAAAACATCAAGGATGTAATTGTAAATCCTTTAGAAAAAAGTGATACCCATGTACTGCCGTACAGAACACTGTTAATGGTCTCTCCTAATCTTCCAGCATTTCTGACTGTTAGGTATGAGGGATATCTATAAAATACATCACAAAAACATCCAATTGTTGATGCAATTCTCATAATTGTGTTTTATATATGGCTTCACATGCAGATTTTGTGCCGAAGTCCAACGAGCATCTGAAACAATTCCTCTGGCAATGCAGAGAAGGGGTTTCTATGTCACATTCATATGCTCCACAAAAAATCAATTATTTCAGAATAAATGTCCATGGGGCAGATGTTAGTAGTGTACCACAGTGATTTTACACAGATTCTAGCCTGCGAAGCAGAGAATGCTCCACTGAACCATAAGGGAACGGCCACATGGTCAGGAGTGGATCGTAAGAGGAGAGAAAGTATAAAGGACAGATAATACTTCTATTTTTGAATTCACTACTGGTTTTGGCTTCCAAAACTGCATCAAGAAACCTGACCGTGTGGCCGTACCCTTATGGAGCTAATTGCACATGCAACTTCACATGCAAATCGGCATCAGAAATCCAAGTTTCAGTTACAGATCTACCTTAGAACTGATAGCAGATTTGTCTTTTGCAAACATTGGCAAAGACTGGCGATTCTGGCTGTAATTATCCACAAGATGTCCTGGAGATCAACAAATTAATCTTTGGTCCTGTGTTTTGTCAAGAAGCCGTTCAGAAATGTTTGGGTTTTTAAACTACAATCCTGCCCAAGGGACACAAGTACTCTTCAGATTGGTGTACTGTCTGGTATTGACGGTTTCAATAAAATAACAAAATTTTATTAAGATTCAGGTATAAAAATATAGACCAATATTGCTAATCCCTATTACGTGCGATTATGTGTGTTCACACTTTTATTCAGGGGAATGGGAAAGGAGAGGAAGTGTAACCCTGTTAATGGATGCTCACAGTGGTATACATATCTCTCCTGTAACACTTTCCCATATATTCATCCCCAATATATATGCAGGTGATAGTCTGTGCTACTGAGCCTACACTTTTGTTTTCAGTACGTCTGCTCTGTGGATACCATCAATCATGCTGTGCAGTGGGACACTGGGTGTCATCCTGTCCCAACTGACCATTGAAGTCCATTGGAGAGTCTCAGATGAGTCTGTTGCCTGTATCCTCTGACTTCACCAGTGTCAAAGTAGCTGAACATGCAGGCGGAAGGTTATGACTCCCAACTAAACACCTCAACGGTCTAGCATCTCATCCTACTCATGGAGGTAACTAGAATGTGCATTAAGTTGAGTCCATGCTATGAGGTCCATATATATCTTGAGCATCAACATTAGACCCAACCCAACTACTAAAACCGCCTTGTTGACTGCTACTTGCCCTAACTCGATGCGTTTGCTACCTATCGCATCAGGAGATTGGGCTAGACTCCCAAACATGAATTAAGAGTAAAGAGCGCTAGTTACAATGTAGCAGGAGACGCTGCCCGTGGTGGTGTGCAGGGCATCGGCACTAGTATCAGAACTTATTCAGAGACGGTAAACCCCTCCACGTCCTTATCAGTACTCTTCAGATTGCCCTTTGACACTGAAATATGCTGGAAACTATGGGGATCATTTATGATCAGAAATACGCCGCATATTGCGGCGCAAAGGTTATTTACACTGCAATCCGAGACTTTCCCGCTCACGCCAGGTCTAAAGAAGTGGGCGTGGGTTGGGAACAGGCCCATCTCATTCATCATTTTCTATGCCAGTTTTAGCCGTAGAAAATTGTCTAAATGTAAGGCAGTTAGGAAGCTGTTCTACATTTAGACCGGAGCTGGATATCCTAAGTTATGTAAAGGCCGGCACTTCTACATAACTTTGGCAGATCCACTGCCAGCTATAGGGGTTATTAAGACCGGCATCTAAAACTCCGGGCTTACGAAATGACCACTTATAGCAGTGAGACCGAGCGCCCAAACTGCAACCCAAAACCCACTTATTCATTGCGAAGTGCCAACACAGCAATTTACCCTGAATACCAATATAGTATATCTTCCATGTACTTTATAATTTACCTATAATAGCTGCCTACATTCAATATGTTGCCTATGCTGTTTACAGTGCGCCCTGTGCTGATGAATGGCAGGAAAAGTATAAGGCATATGGTACACCATACAATTTTTCCAGGGTGTGGGTGCCCACAAAGAGTGGCGTGTCTGGTGCCCGTGCCATAGGTTTGCCACCAATGCCCTATGGGCTTTTATATATATATTTTCTGGCAAACAAAGATGACTGAATCGATTCTAAACAAATTGAATGTGTTACTAAATGCCTCCAAATCTGGGAGTCTAACGCATTGCTTGCAGAATCGCTTAAAAATGATAGCTCTCATTTTACAGATCAGAAGACAGAGAAGAAGACCTCTGCAGCCAAAAAGGGGGTAAAGCTTGGATAGTTTTTAATTTTAAAAAATTCTGACAGTGCAGTGTGTTATTAAACAGGCTGTTTGTTACCAGCGGCTACCATCCAATTACCCATAGCCATAGATGTCAATGTCAGTCTGACATTACTAAAGCTGTCTTGGTGGCGAAGAGCTTGAAAGGGATACAGCCCTAGGAGACCATTTGGGGCACTTTCAATTCTGACCGGATTTAGTCGGACATAAATTGAATCTGATGATGGATTTGTGCGAATCGGACCAAAACTAAATTTAAGAAATTCACTCATCTCTACTGGCAAAGTTTCCTTTGTATAGTGAAGTTATATTGTATTAGTTTCTTATTAAATATGATTATTACATACTTACAGAACAATGTATATTATATAGTGGTGTTCCTTTACATACCTGCTGCAGGGAAACAGAACTCTGTGATTATTTCCGTCTTCTTCATATTGTATAGTTACTTTATCCAAGAACCAGCCGTTTCCTGGGTTACAGACAGTAAAACATGCAGTTAATTTATAGTTGCCATTCACATGTCCAGAATGCTGCAATTTAAGTTTATTTTTGGTTTGGTCGAAATGACGGGCATTTATGAACATTTTGCCATTTTTTGGCATACAAATAGTTACAAGACCCCTTTTTGCAATTTATTAACCGCACGTGTGCAAATATTTTGTTGCACAGGCATTTTTACGCCATCCTCAACAACTTGGAGGGGCAATAGAGTGACAAGGTTATGGTGGGGTCTGGGCCAGGGCCGGGAATTAGGCTCCGACAAATTTACAATAATTTCCACCTGAAAACAGTAAAAACTACTGCAGTCAGGGGCTGAAATAGTTTTTACTCCAGACACATGGCCTAAATTTATGCCGGTGTGTGTAAATGACCCTCTATTTCTTCATTTTAACAAAAAAAGGATACAAAAATGCAGCACACCACGTTCTTGTGTCCCGCATAGTCATGTAAAAAAAAAAAAGTATACTTTTTTTTTACAGTGTACCTCTATGGTGAACGGATGCCAGTGTCTGAGGCATCCGTTTAATGTATATGTTTTTTGTATATGTAAAACAGATGGGAAAAACGCGTTGTGAACCCACCCTTAGTAACAGTGCATAAAGTACTTAGAGTTGCCCTGTTACTAAACCATTGGCCCCCATTTCACATGGTTTAAATTGCGTTCATTCTAATGAAGGGTCATGTGACTAGTGCTATCAGCGACCTCTATTGATATAGAGCATGTGCTAGTTTATGGTTAGTCAATGCAGGCTACTGAAGGACAGAATGGACACTGCAACACCGCTGACCCTCCAAACAGCTGATCGGCAGCGATGTTGGGAGTTGGATCCCTGCCGATCTGATATCGATGACCTTTCCTGTGGACATGTCATCAGTATTATGCCCGCACACAAGCCCTTTAACCTCCTATAATAAGTTTTAGATTTTTTGGTCATGGTCTATGTGCACCATTGCCTACCATTTTTGCTTCCATCACAGCTTATGTGGATTTTCTGCAGTGTCCCCAGTGAAACTGCTTGAATACAAAATATATCAACCTAGAAATAGATTAAATTAAATTAGATTCTTTTTTTTTTATACAGAATGAGTTGAGAAATTTGAATATGGTTTAATCTGGCATATTACAGACATAACGGAATTAGGCCGTATTTACCCACAGTATCTGAGAGATGCTAAATGCTAAACATAGAGATCACCCTATTATCTGTATAGGATATAGGAAAAATTTGTCAATGTGAACACAAGTTTGCCCTGAATAAAGAGCCAATATATAGCTTGTAGATCTGAGATCATTCCTTTCTTAGATATTTAGTTCTTAGTTCTTATTATTTTTAGACGATGCTAAACTATTTTACCTGTCCTTTCTGGAATTTCACAGTTTGAAACTTGGATTTATGTAATTTCCGTTTCCCAGAATCCCCTCTGGTACCAAAGACATTGATATAAACAACAGATTCCGCATCAGCATCAGATATGTCGCCTGTGTAAACTTGGATTTCGTAGTCCAGCACTAAGAACAAACAGATGAATATCTTTTTAATATAATTTATATGAACAATATGGGCCGATGCTGTGATCACCATCAGTTCAACAATTTCTGTGGGAGAATATATCATCATATGCTGGTATACTTTTTATTAAAACTAAAATAACAAGAAAAAAACTTTGCAATCAAGGCATCACAAGATCTTCTATTGTTTAATGTATCCATATAGAGTGTAATTTTGAAAAGCTTACAAGATATTAGAAGATATTACATATCAGATGCATGAATATGACAGAATGCCTTATACCGTATTCTTTCAAAGTTCATAAGGTTCGTGGCATAACAAGCTGTTCCAATATCTAGTCTGCCAGTCACAAAATATACAAGGTAAAAATTCTCAAAGTGAGGAGTATCGGGGGAAACTGAACTGATAGATAGATAGATAGATAGATAGATAGATAGATAGATAGATAGATAGATAGATAGATATAGACTTAAAGATAGACTAATGATAGATAACAAGAAGTATAGATAGATGATTGATAGACACATATTCTAAATTTTTCAAACCAGCACCTGGATATGAATACTTTTGTAATTGCCTGTAATTAAAAATGTAGTATAGCTAGGAGCTACTCAATAAAATGTATCTGTATAGTGCCACCTGCTGTTGTTTTTTATTTTTTTATATTTTTGGTCCATTTCACTTGGCTGGTTGCACATGCTCAGTTTAAATCTTTCACTGCCACCTGCCATATGTTCTGTTAGAAGCTGTGGCAGTTACAGGGAGAGAGCTGCAGCAGAAAGGACACACCCCCTGGGCTGCCCGGGTGAAGATAGAAGATAATCTAGCAGAAAAGTTGGAACGGAGAATATGGAGATCTCGAACCCATAAGTGGGACAGGGCTGGTTCTAGCGTTATAAGAAATGTATTGTCATGTACGATATGATATCTGATTTTCATTTTTTACATCAATCATGGCATAACCCCTTTAAAGATAGATAGCTATAGATAGATAGATAGATAGATAGATAGATAGATAGATAGATAGAGACAAAAACAAGTAAAAAGCAGCACACAACTGATGCCAGGTGCAGTCCTTTGTAAAATCCTGGACTAGGATCCCAAAAGTAGCAAAAATTGAAGAAAGGCAGCACTCCGGACTTTGGTGAGAAAATGGTGGATCACTTTATTACAACCAAAGCTGCAACGTTTCAGCTCACTCCATGGAGCCTTTGTCAAGCAGTGATATCAGTGCCAAGTGCAAGTATATATAGAGGAATCAACACAGCTCATTACAATAATTAAATCATGAATAATTCATATATAAAATAGAAAATACTAGAAATCCAGATATCTCATAAACAAAATACATGATTCCAAAATCCAATATGCATGATTACAATGAAATTCATAAAAAAATGCAGTGCATATAAAGTTCAATAGTACTTAAATGTGATAAATAAATGGTATAATTTAAATAACGCCCATGTGAAAATAATCAATGTGTGATTAAAATATACTGTATATGCCATAGATTATCCTTAAAATTCCTATATACTGTACAGGGAATATTTCTCACTGTATGCATCGATGTTACCATAGATTTAAATTATCAACTAGATGTCAAAAGTATATTAAAAAATTCATTCATATCTTTCATTATGGTAAAGAACATGGGATCATGCAGTAAACATAATCCAAAAGCAGTCTTAAAGGGGTTGTGCCACTGATATAAATGTATCCTGCCCAACAGATACCACTGTTATACCTCAATTTTGATTGTCAGCCGCTGTTGGTTACATTCTGCATTTGTAAGAACGAGGGGTGTGGTTAGTGTCACATGATCTGACGATGTCAGGACACATCTCACTGCCCTAAGGCCTGATGGGACAGCAGTCGCATGAAAAACCAGAAAATGGGATTCAAGCATGGGGGATAAAAGAAAAATGAATAAATGTGAAAAAAAACAATCCAAGGAGTAATGGGAGAAGAGTACTTGTCAAGATTTTAGAGCAGGGGTGGCCAACCCGCGGCTCATGAGCCGCATGTGGCTCCTTGGAACTTCATTTGCGGCTGGCAGGACATTTTGATGTGTGCCCCGGCCCCCGGCCAGAAAATGCTAATGAACGCTTCCATTATGGAAGTGGTCATTAGCATGCGGGAGGCACAGAAAGTAAGAACAGCGCAGCAGCGGCTGTACTTACCTTCCCTGGTCTTCTCCCCGCCACGTACAGTATCAGGACGTAGTGCACGTAGGCGCGCACTATGACCTGACGCTGTGCGCAGTCAGTTCACAGTACAGGGCGGCGGGGATAAGACCAGGGAGGGTAAGTGAACCTGCCAAGAGGCAGCGCCGTCTGGAGCTGGAGAGGTAAGTTTATTATTTATTTTGAAAGTCTGATCTGAGGTCTGATTGGGGCTCATCTGAGGTGGGGGGGGGACTGATGGGGGCTCATTTGTGGCTGGGGGCGCTGATAGGGATCTAATTTGAGGATGGGGGCATATTGGTGGTCTGATATGTGGTGGGGGGTGATAGAAATCTAATTTTGAGGCTGCTGGGCCTATTGGGGGTCTGATATGAGGCTGCTGGGCCTATTGGGGGTCTGATATGAGGCCAGGGGGCCTATTGGGGGTCTGATATGAGGCCAGGGGGCCTATTGGGGGTCTGATATGAGGCTGAGGGGTGTTGATAGGGGTCTAATTTGAGGCTGAGGGGCTGATAGGGGTCTAATTTGAAGCTAGGGGCCTATTGGTAGTCTGATATGAGACTGGGGGCTTTGGGGTCTGATATGAGGCTGGGGGCTTTGGGGGTCTGATATGAGGCTGGGGGTCTATTGGTGGTCTGATATGAGGCTGGGGGCCTATTGGTGGTCTAATCTGAGGTTGGACGAGCCTATTGGAGGTCTGATCTGAGGCTGGGGGCCTGATGAGGGCTGATCTGAGGCTAGG
This sequence comes from Rhinella marina, assembly GCA_900303285.1. Classification (NCBI taxonomy): domain Eukaryota; kingdom Metazoa; phylum Chordata; class Amphibia; order Anura; family Bufonidae; genus Rhinella; species Rhinella marina. The sequence continues at coordinate 238,549 of ONZH01007975.1, read as the reverse complement.
GAGGGTCTAATGGGGGTCTGATCTGACATGGGGATAGTATGAGCTCAGATAAGACCCCTGCTTACTTAAGACACCAAAAAGCAGACACCCCATGCTCACATCTCCCCTATGTCAAATCGCCCCCCCCCCCCCCACACACACACACGTGATCTCAGCATGGGGGTGGGAGGGTCATCTGAGCATGCGGGTGTCATCTGAGCATGAGGGTGTCATCTGAGCATGGGCAGTCATGTGAGCATAAGGCGGTTATCTGAGCATGGGCGGTCATCTGAGCATGGGGTGTCATCTGAGTATGGGCGGTCATGTGAGCATAAGGCAGTCATCTGAGCATGAGGGTGTCATGTGAGCATAAGGCGGTTATCTGAGCATAAGGCAGTCATTTGAGCATGGGCGGTCATGTGAGCATAAGGTGGTCATCTGTGCATGGGCAGTCATCTGAGCATGAGGGTGTGAATTGCTTCGAGTAGCAACGTCTGAATACAAGCCAGATTTGAAACACATTGTGAAAAACAAAGATTGCCAGAAGCCTCACTAAAGTTGTCTACATTACAGGTAGGAAAAGTGGTTTAAATACACTTTTAAATGTTTGAAAACTCAATTGCAGTAATACTGTCGCACGCATATTTGTGTAAATGTATAGCTTGTGGCTCCTGGTGGTCATACGTTTTTTTTTTCTGGCTCTTTGTGTCTGTAAGGTTGGCCACCCCTGTTTTAGAGTATCCCACAGAATGAATGCACGTGGTGAGTCCTGATGCATTGACATTAATTATATTACCCGCTTAATACTAAGGAAATCCAGAAAACATGACCGACAGGTGGTCCCTGAGGACTGGAGTTGAGGAAAACTGGTTTAAGGCACATTAGTATATGTGTTGGGAGGACCCCAAACATTTGGAAAATATAAGGAAATCCTGTCTTTATCCATCTGTAATATGATGGCACACAATTCAGTCCAGCAATCCTAGAAAATTGCAAGGACCTGCATGGATCATATATTTGCTAAGCACTTAAGTAGTCCATATGGATGTTCTGAGTATATATGGTAGGATGAAGACACATGCAAGTGATGAAGAGCTGTTTCTGACTAGTAAAATAATTTCATGCTCATTACCATTAACATACAAGTAATCAACATACTTGCATCTTCTAGAAAGTAACATATCTTGTGTTTTTGTAAGGATTCACCAAAGATACATGTTTTTGGTGTGGATTGCTGGTACACTAGTATTATCCAGGATACATACACTGTAATGCAGCACTTGTATCTGTTTCTAGTAGAAGTTCTCTCCATGTGTCTCCATCATCATGTTTCTCTCCAAGCCACCGATTTACTGGTAGGTTGAACTCTTGATCAGATGACAAATTATACAGTTTGACCTCCTCTAGATACCAGTCTGGATTGTCTCCTGAATTGTCATGCCCAATGCGGATTTTATATGGTTTGTGCAAGGACTTTAAATTAATCTGCAAAGAAATATACACCACAGTGAAGGTTCTCAGTACATATCTAGATATAAATACCTGAAGGAATTCTCCAAGAAACAGCCGATACACGGTCTAGTGCGGGGCTTCTATATCACACAACGTGTCCGTTTTCCTACAGTGTTCCTAGCATAGAGGACAGTGGCAGCTGCTCGCACTGTAAAAAATGGACAGAGCTGGGAGCAGCCATGCCAACCCCATTCGAGTGAGAAGTGCCAGGTATCGGACCCCCACCAATCGGATATTGATGACAAGATCTAAAAGGTGGAAAACCCCTTTGACTGTTGAATTCTAATGTAGTTATCAAGTATTATTATTATGATTATTATTACAACTAATAATAATATTATTTTTTAATATAAAGTCATTAAGACTTGAATTATCTAGAAAAACGATATACATTATGTTCTAATCATGTAGTTGGACACCTACCTTCTAGATAAAAAGTAAGGAAACAGTCACTAAAGGTTCAAGGATGACGAACAGTGATAGAGACAGCAACGAAAATACAAAGAAAGAACCTCCTAAGGGGATCACGTCCTGGGTGACTGCATTGGCAGCCATAGCTAAGGATGAACATAGGAATGACAGCGTACAGTAAATGAGTCAGTCTTCTCATTTCAGGCAACGTGTTAAATCTGATCTTGGTTTCTACTGGAGCTTTTTGATTTCCAGTGCATTATCTGGCATAGCATTAAATGATGCCTTTAGGTGACAAGATATAAATATATAGAAACTGAAGCACGGTCTTTAGAAAAGAAAAAAAAAATACAATTGTCCATACGTTTATCTTACATTTGCATTGTAGATAAATGTCAGGATACATAGCACATTATGATACATGAGTACAAAAGAAGAATTGGGGACAATGTACACAGTTAACACAGTGATCCAAGTCATCATCTCATTCTGAGCTTCAAGAGATCTATTATCTGTATTACATAGAATGCAAAACATGCCATGAACAAGTTATATGTCATTCGTCTATGTCTATAGGACCAAATAAGGCTGAGCCAAATCAGTAGGGAATATGAAGGAAATATGAAGGAACTGTGTTTTCTGCCCATAGAAATGTATTAAAGAGGACCTTTCTACACTCCTGACATGCCTGTTTTAATAGCTTCATTCAGTCCCCATGTAATAACAATTCTGAAGCATCTATTCCTATGGCTCTATGTTGTGTCATTCCTTTATTATTCTTACTAGAAGGTATGAATGAATTGCTAGCAGTCTGCAGTAAGGGTACAGACGGGTGTTACCAGCTGGGGGTGTGTACCTGCCCAGACTCGCTCTATCCAATCAGTGCTGCCATTTTCAGACTGTGCAGGTACACACCCCAACTGGTTACCACCCATCTGTACCCTTACTGCAGACTGCTAGCAATTCATTCATAACTTCTAGTAGAAATAATAAAGGAATGGCACAATATAGAGACATAAGAACAGATGGTCCAGAAAGTTGAGAAAGTTAATACAAGGCACCTACTAATATATTGTGATTGTCCATATTGTTTCCTTTGCTGGTTGGATTAATTTTTCCATTACACTATATACTGCTTGTTTCCATGTTATGAGCATCCTGTAATCCAGCAGTGGTGGTCGTGCGTGCACACTAATGGAAAAGGTCTCTCTGGTGGCCTGGACCATGGAGGTGCGCATAAACTGGCACATTTTTCTATAGTGTCCAAGCACAACCACCTCTGCTGGATTGCAGGGTGGTCATAACTCCTGGATAGGAGCAGTGGATAATGTAATGGAAAAATGAATCCAGCAAAGGAGCCAATATGGACAATCACAATTCATTAGTAAGTGCCTTGCTGAAGTGAGACAACCCCTTTATGTCCACCTGGAGAGATGCAGCTGACAATTGACTAGGAGGGCTTATCCCAAGACTTAAAGGGGTTATCCCACGAATAATGTAGAAAATGAAAATCATACATAATCTAGTACATGACAATACCTTTCTAACAAAGCTAGAACCAGCCCTGTACCTCATATGGATCCAGAGATCTCCCCATTCATTGTTCTGCTAGATTTATATCAAGCTGACAGCTCAGGGGGAGTGTCTTTTCTGCTGCAGCTCAGGAGGCGTGTCTGAGCTCCTCCGATTACAGCTCAGGAGGCAGTTGAAAGATGAAACTGAGCATGTGCGGCCTTCTCAGTGAGCAGGTCAAAGAAATAAGAAATGAAGTGGTCCTATACAGATACATTTTACTGAATAACTCAGTAGCTATACATAATTTTTAATTACATGCAATTACAAAAGTATTCAGATCCAGGTGCTGGTTTGAAAACTGTAGAATATTTTTCGTGGGACAACCCCTTTAAGACTCATTCACATGTCAGTGTTTAGTCTTAGTTTTGCCTCAGTGATTGTGAGCTGGAACCAAGTACAGGGCAGAAACTCAGACAAGGTGAAAATCGTTCCGTTATACCTCATACCGTGTAGTTTCCACTTCTGGTTTTGGCTAAAAATCACTGATGCAAAACACTGACCAAATAATGGGGAATAAGGACTAACCATGGGGTAGATTCACTATTGAGGGTACACCTAGAGTTTGTAGTAAATGCACCAAAACAAATCAAGTTTTTAAACCTATATGCAAAGAAAACGTGTCCAAAATACAAATGCACTGCTCCTCAATTGGCAAGGGTTGGCATGGTAAAAATGTTCCAAATTTGTGCCAAAATTTTGATGAAAAATGTTGCAAAAAAGTAAGATGACCAATAGGTGGTATAAAATGAGACATAAACATCTGGGCATGCACCAGATATCTCATACAGCGTTAAACAGTGTTTAGCACGCTCGGCTATTTTCGGAAGACAAACTGAAATGAACGGGAGGTGCACCGCGCAAGCACAGCCAGGAATGAATGGAGGGCAGCCGTGCATGTGCAGGCACCCTCCGGGACTTTGCGCGCTCCATTTTAAGCATAGGTTGGGGTCCCAGAGATGGGACCCACACCTATCAGACATTGGGGGCATATCCTAGCAAAGGTATGCTTGTTTATGGCAAAAGACTTTGCTGCTGTGGAGATGGTATTGCTAAGATCACCCACACATATACCGGACTGGCCACCCATTTGAAAATCTGAGCCCTTCAGCCTGGAAACTGCAGTACTGATTGCGAGAGTTTTGCATGCCTTTGATCATCAGGGACTACTCCTACCATCAATGCTGCCTATACAGAGCTATTGGGAGAAGACTACACTGAAGTATACCTCAGAACTGTGCCTGTTGCTGTTGATTTAGGCTTGTACTGCATTACCCATCCTCCTCAGTAAAGTTACTTATTCATTGTTTCAACTAAACTGGGCCTGGCTATTGACTCCACCATCTTTCTGTCAGCCCCTGCAGTTGCTATCACCATGAACTGTGAGTACTACTACCCCTCACAGGACCACAACCACCACTCCCATCCTCTTTGGCCTGTACCTCCCCTCCGGCTTGCTCCAAGAGGATGATAGATCTCATCACTGTGCACATAGACTCAAGCCTGTTCGTTGAAGTTAGAGAATTTTAATAATTATCTCTTCACATTTATCCAGGCTGATTGATTACCATCTGTCTATGTAAATCTGGTAATTACAGCATTGTAAAAAGACATCACATTATCCTCATACCTGGAACGTATCAGCACTGTTCACATTAAACAGTTGATGACTCCCTGATCCCAACATTATGGGGCCAGAACTTGCTTCGGTACCATAAACATGAAGGAATACTGTAGCATCGGTGCCAGCACTGGGGAAATTGCCAGTCACAAGTGTGATCTTCCAGTCCCCTTCTGTAAAGATAAGAATAGAGTGTCAATCTTACTTAATGCTTCCAGTCCATGTCCAGATCAGATTAGTAGGAAAAGTTGGAAACTAGAAATGTAGAGAAAATTTGTCTGCAAATAAACCAATAATTCCAATAGTTCCTGGACTGGTGGGAATTTTGATATCTGTGCTTCTGTGTTCATTGTACTAGGTTCAGTAGTCTGTTGGTTTACAATCCTAATGGTCTTTACAGATGTTTAAAGAGGACCTTTCACCACTCCTGACATGCCTATTTTAATCCCTTCATGCATTCCCCATGTAATAACAATTCTGGACCATCGCTTATTTCCCTATACTAACTACTAGCTGTCTTATGAAAAATGACTTTGCACTGGTTTTGAAATAAAAGGGGTTTTCAAGTAGTCCGATATTGACCTAGCCTCAGAATAGGTCATCAATATCTGATTGGTGGGGTTCTGATACATAACACTTCCACCGCTTAGCTGTTTTAAGAGACTGTGGTGTTTTACGACATACAAGGAACATATTCATTGTATAGATTCCATATAGTCAGGCCCACTCACTTGAATGGGACCGAGTTGTGCCATGGCAATGAAATAGCATTGGCATAGGAAAAGGCTGTGACACTCATTGGTGTGCCACCACTTCTTCAAACAGCTGATCGATGGGGATGCCAGGAGTCAGGCTCCCACTGGTAAGATATTGATGACCGATCCTGATAATAGAAGACCATTAATATTAAACTCCTATACAACCCCTTTAAAAGTTAGCTTCCCAAAGAACTTACCGTTGGCTTTGGTACGGTGTGCTACTTCAGAAGACAGCTCTGTCTCTACAAATAAAAGTGAAATACATAAATGATAACTTTCGCTGCATTTTATTTGTATAATGAATAGTAGAATATGCCTTGCAAAAGGATGTTATTTCAGTGTTGACTTACAGTATTTTATAAATTGGCCTTGAATTTCTCTATGCAGTAAAGCAAAGGACAAATGCAAAGAGATTATTAATGAAGAACACTAATGGGGACATAGCTACATATACAGCAAAGCTTTCAACTAGTAATTTTCTTTGGTACCAACTAATCATGTCCTTTTCCCGTAATATGTTATAGATAGAGATGAGCGAGCACTAAAATGCTCGGGTGCTCGTTATTCGAGACTTACTTTTCCCGATGCTCGGGTGCTAGTTTCGAGTAACGAACCCCATTGAAGTCAATGGGAGACTCGAGCATTTTTGCAGGGGACCAAGGCTCTGCCTAGGGAAGGCTGGGTGAAAACCTGGAAACATCAGAAAATGATGGAAACACCACGGAAATGGACAGGAAACAGCAGGGGCAGCATGCATGGATGTCTCTGAGGCTGCCTAATCCCACCATTACCCCAAATTCTCCTGCAACAGCCTGGTGGTTACCCTCATGGCAATTGTGCTCACCCAGACCAAGAAAGGCAAGGCACATGCCCATCACATGTTAGGGAAGCACCCAACTAGGTGCAACGAAGGTCCATCACCCATGCCCATGCTGGCACTGCTCTCTTATCCCCAGCCACACGATGCAGGCATAAGCCTGACACAGCATGGCGGTGACACCAACAAGTGACCAAGTTAGATGAGGTAGCAGGTGAGCCACCCAAAAATGTAGCCTGACGCAGCATGGCGGTGACAACAGAGTGACCGAGTTAGACTGAGGTAGCAGGAGGTGAAGCTGGTGGTGGTTAGGCTGGTAGTGGTGGAACCCCTACTTAAAAATTTGGCATCAACTGGTATGGCTGTCAACATTGAGCTTGAACTAGTGGGGCATGTGTGGTATCGATTCTTCTCAGTTTAAAATCGTATTTAAAAATTTAGCGTGGCCCAGTATGTGGACGTTGAGAGCTTGTGCATGTAGGTGGGCTGAACTTTTTTTCTGCTTGCGCTCCAACGTCTGCTGTAATGACAGCTGAACGTTGCGCAGGGACACATTGGTGGACAGTGTGGAGGATCATGGAGGCGAAGGGGTGTTTTTCCGGCGGGATGTGCCCCCTTGGCTAGCGTGTGTTGTTGGTGACAACAGCCGGATGGAGTTAGAAAAAATTTAGCATCAACCGATACAGTTGTCAACTATGAGATTGATCAAGTGGGGCATGTGTTGTATGTATTCTTCTCAGTTTAATACCGTATACGGCACCTATCCGGAAAAATAGTTTGGAGAGAGAGAAAGAGAGGAAAAAGACGTATTTTTAAAAGTGACGTTCAGTATAGATCAGTTAAAGAGAAAGAAAGGATTTTATGAAATGGATTTGTATCACTGAGAGCAAAAGAACCTATTTTTTTACGTGACGTGCAGTATAGATCACTTGGAGATAAAAAGGGGAATGTGCAGACTTGGGCTGCTATAGTGCAAACCACTATGTTGGTGACAACAGAGTGAGCGAGTGACACTGCAGGAGCAGGCGAATCACATAATCATTTTTCGTGGCCCTGTATGGCGGCGGTGACAAAAGAGTGACTGAGTTAGTATGCGGTAGCTGGTGAAGCACCCAAAAATTTAGCCTGACACAGCATGGCGGTTACACCACCAATGACTTTGTCCGACTGAGAATGCAGTGAAATGGCTTTTGTTGAGCCTCCAAAATTTTTTTTCTTTTCGGAGTACATAAAGTCTACCCTCAGCAAAAAAAATTTTTTTTTAAATGTTGGTATTTGCGCCTCCTGAAAAACTGTTTTGGACTGTCTGTTTGACGCTCCTGAAACATTGTTTTACACTTTCTGTAGTTGACACTGCGGAAAAATTGTTTGGAGAGAGGGCCTGTAGGTGGCCCTCCGGAAAAATTGTTTAGAGAGAGGGCCTGTAGGTGGACCTCCAGAAAAATTGTTTGGAGAGAGGGCCTGTAGGTGGACCTCCGGAAAAATTGTTTGGAGAGAGGGCCTGTAGGTGGACCTCCGGAAAAATGTTTTAGAGAGAGGGCCTGTAGGTGGACCTTCGGAACAATTGTTTGGAGAGAGGGCCAGTAGGTGGACCTCCGGAAAAATTGTTCGGAGAGAGGGCCTGTAGGTGGACCTCCGGAAAAATTGTTTAGAGAGAGGGCCTGTAGGTGGACCTCCGGAAAAATTGTTTAGAGAGAGGGCCTGTAGGTGGACCTCCGGAAAAATTGTTTAGAGAGAGGGCCTGTAGGTGGACCTCCGGAAAAATAGTTTGGAGAGAGGGCCTGTAGGGGGCCCTCCGGAAAAATTGTGGTAAAAGAGTGCCAGTTGGACCTCTAAAAAATGGCGTTTTTTGGGTCAGCGTTAGGCAAAGACGACAAGGAGGAGGAGTAGAGAAGAGGAATCGGATACATAAGTAATGTTAATCTTTAGCTGCTTTCCCCCGGAGGAGATTTGAATTCCGGTGAAATCCAGGCTTTGTTCATTTTAATAAGCGTCAGCCTGTCAGCGCTGTCAGTTGACAGGCGTGTACACTTATTGGTGATGATGCCACCAGCTGCACTGAATACCCGCTCTGACAACACGCTAGCGGCAGGGCAGGCCAGCACCTCCAAGGCGTACAGCGCCAGTTCAGGCCACGTGTCCAGCTTTGAAACCCAGTAGTTGTATGGAGCAGAGTGATCGCTACGGACGTTGGTATGGTCAGCTAGGTACTCCTTCACCATCTTTCTGTACAGCTCCCCCCTACTCTGCCTAGACTGGGGACAGGTGACAGTGTCTTGCTGGGGTGACATAAAACTGGCAAAGGCCTTGGAGAGCGTTCCCCTGCCAGTGCTGGACAAGCTGCCTGCTCACCTCCTCTCCCCCACTACTTGGCCCACAGAACCACGCCCTCTGCCGCTAGCGGCGTCAGATGGGAAGGATTGTTTCAGCTTGTGCACCAGGGCCTTTTGATATCTATTCACTCTCATACTCCTTTCCTCTACAGGGATGAGAGTGGAAAGGTTCTGCTTGTACCGTGGGTCCAGGAGAGTGAACACCCAGTAATCGTTGTTTGACAAAAATGCTTCTAACGCGAGGGTCACGGGATAGGCAGCCTAACATGAAGTCTGCCATGTGCGCCAGAGTCCCAACACGCAAGAATTCCCTCTCATCACTGGCCTGACTCTCCATTTCCTCCTCCTCCTCCTCCAAGTCCTCCTCTTCAGCCCATACACGCTCAAGAGTTAAGGACTGAGCACTGGTACCCTCTTCTGTCTCGCCGACATTCTCCTCCTCTTCCTCCTCATTCTCATCCCCCTCCTCCGATACGCGCTGAGAAACAGACCGGAGGGTGCTCTGGCTATCAAGCGACGTATCTTCCTCCACCGTCTCTTGTGACAAGCGCAAAGCATCCAACTTCATGCTGAGCAGAGAGTTTTTCAACAGGCAAAGCAGCTGGACGGGGAGGCTGATAATGGCGGCATCGCCGCTGACCATCTGTGTTGACTCCTCAAAGTTGCTCAACACCTGGCAGATATCAGACATCCACGTCCACTCCTCATTGTAGACTTGAGGAATCTGAGAGACCTGACTACCAGTTCTGGTGGAAGTTGACATCTGGCAGTCTACAATCGCTCTGCGCTGCTGGTAAACTCTGGATAACATGTTTAATGTCGAATTCCATCTTGTGGGCACGTCGCACAACAGTCGGTGAGCGGGCAGTTGTAGGCGGCGCTGCGCTGCCCTGAGAGTGGCAGCATCTGTGGTCGACTTGCGGAAATGCGCACAGATGCGGCGCACCTTGGTGAGCAAATCAGACAGATTGTGGTATGTCTTGAGGAACCGCTGAACTATTAGATTGAACACGTGGGCCAGACATGGCACATGTGTCAGTCTGCCGAGTTGCAGAGCTGCCACCAGGTTACGCCCGTTGTCACACACAACCATGCCTGGTTTGAGGTTCAGCGTTGCCAGCCACAGATCGGTCTGCGCCGTGATGTCCTGTAACAGCTCTTGGGCGGTGTGCCTTTTGTCACCTAAGCTCAGCAGTTTGTTTGAGCACCGCCTGCTGGAGCTTACCCACGGCACTGCTGCTGCGCCTAGAGCTACCGACTGAAGGCGCCGTGCCCACGGATGGTAATTCGGAGGAGGAGGTGGAGGAGGTGGAGGAGGAGGAGGGGTCGGAGGAGGAGGCATAGTAAGTCTGAGAGACCGTGACCGAGGTAGGCCTCGCAATCCTCGGTTTGGGCAGTACATGAGCGGCCCCAGAGTCAGACTCGGTCCCAGCCTCCACCAAGTTAACCCAATGTGCCGTCAGTGATATATAGTGTCCCTGCCCGGCAGCACTTGTCCACGTGTCCATGGTTAGGTGGACCTTCTCAGAAACAGAGTTGGTCAGGGCACGGATGATGTTCTGTGACACGTGCTGGTGTAGGGATGGGACGGCACATCGGGAAAAATAGTGGCGGCTGGGAACCGAATACCGAGGGGCAGCCACCGCCATGAGATTGCGAAAGGCCTCGGTCTCTACCAGCCTATAGGGCAGCATCTCCAGGCTCAGAAATTTGGAGATGTGGACGTTGAAGGCTTGGGCATGTGGGTGGGTGGAACTGTATTTCCTCTTGCGCTCCAGCGTCTGCTGTAAAGACAGCTGAACGCTGCGCTGGGACACATTGGTGGGCGCTGTGGAGGATCGTGGAGGCGAAGGTGTGGTTTTCCGGCGGGAGGCGCTCGTGCCGGGGTCCTGGGCAGGGGGTTGACTAGCAGAGGCAGCGAGTGACACAGGGGAAGGAGCAGTGGTGGGACCCGCAGGAGGTGAACGGCCTTGGTTCCATTGAGTGGGGTGTTTAGCACTCATATGCCTGCGCATGCTGGTGGTGGTTAGGCTAGTAGTGGTGGCACCCCTGCTGATCCTGGTGTGGCACAGGTTGCACACCACAGTCCGTCGGTCATCCTCACTTTCTTTAAAGAACCTCCAGACTTGCGAACATCTAGGCCTCGCCACGGGAGCTTTACTACGTGAAACAGTTTCTGCTGATGCACCAGCTCTGGCCCTGCTTCTCCCTCTGGCCACACCACTGCCTCTTACAACCTGTTCTGGTGCAGCACTCGCCTCCGCCTCAGAAGCAGTGTCTTCACTCGGCTTATCAACCCAGCTTGGGTCAGTCACCTCGTCATCCTCCGATTCCTCAGTCTGCTCCCCCCTTGGACTTCCTGTCCTGACAACAACTTCACCACTGTCTGACAACCGTGTCTCCTCATCGTCCGACACCTCTTTACACACTTCTTCCACTAAGTCAACATTGTCATCATCACCCACAGACTGCGACAGTTGGAAAACTTGGGCATCGGGAAAGAGGTCAACAGCAACCTGAGAAGTGGTTTGTGACTCTGGGAAGGGTCCAGAAAACAGTTCCTGAGAGTATGCCGGATCGCATTCCAAATTTTACTGGGAGGGGGCAGACTGGGGGGAAGGAGGTTGAGGTGGAGGAGCCAGAGGAGTGCTCCCTTGGGTAACGTGGGTGGACTGCGTGGAAGACTGACTGGTGGACAAATTACTTGAAGCATTGTCCGCAATCCACGACATCAGCTGTTCGCACTGTTGTGGTTTCAACAGTCCTCTACCACGTGTCCCTGTAAGTTGAGACATGAAGCTAGGGAGTGTAGCTCTGCGGCGTTCCCTTGCTCCCTCATCAGCAGGTACTGTCTCACCCTGCCCAGGACCACGGCCTCTGCCCCCTGCAGTAAGTGAATGCCCACGCCCTCGTCCTCGACCCTTAGCCCTGGAGTTCAACATTTTCTGTATATAAGTGTATTATATGTAAAAAAAAAAATGGGTCTGCTGTACTGAAACCCACAAACTTGTTCAATCTGAACAAGAAAATATATAGGTGGATAAGTTAGAGCAAAATTACGTATGTTATTACGTACCGTGCAGTATGGAGCAATTACACGGAAACTATTAGATTAGGCAGACTTGGTCTGCTTAAGTGCAACCCAGACAAATGTCGCACAAAGATTTTTGTAATGTAGCTGTCTCAGTGAGAGCAAAAGACCTTTTTTACTGATGTGACGTACAGAATGTGTCACCTGGACAGAAAATACAAATTGTGCTTTGTATATAGGTGGATAAGTTAGAGCTAAATTACGTATGTTATTACGTATCGTGCAGTATGGAGCAATTACACGGAAACTATTAGATTAGGCAGACTTGGTCTGCTTAATTGCAACCCAGACAAATGTCGCACAGAGATTTTTGTAATGTAGCTGTATCAATGAGAGCAAAAGACCTTTTTTACTGACGTGACGTACAGAATGGGTCACCTGTACAGAAAATACGGATTGTGGTGACTGAACAGCTGAACTGTGACACACAGAATGGTTCCACACTGCTGTATGAAATGGATTTGTATCACTGAGATAAAACAACAAAAAAACTATTTTTTTATATATATTTTTTTTATATAATTTTTTTATATATTTTTTTTTTTTTAACGTGACGTGCAGAAACTATCAGAGAGCAAACTCAGCCCCTGCTGACTGTGGCTATTTTGACTGCAACCCAGACAAATGTCGCACAGACATTTTTGTAATGTAGCTGTATAAGTGAGAGAAAAAGACCTTTTTTACTGAAGTGACATACAGAATGGGTCACCTGGACAGAAAATACGGATTGTGGTTTGTATATAGGTGGATAAGCTAGAGCAAAATTACGTATGTTATTACGTACCGTGCAGTATGGAGCAATTACACTGAAACTATTAGATTAGGCAGACTTGGTCTGCTTAATTGCAACCCAGACAAATGTCGCACAGAGATTTTTGTAATGTAGCTGTATAAGTGACAGCAAAAGACCTTTTTTACTGACGAGACGTACAGAATGGGTCACCTGGACAGAAAATACGGATTGTGGTTTGTGGTGAGTGGACAGGTGAACTGTGACACACAGAATGGCTGCACACTGCTGTATGAAATGGATTTGTATCACTGACATAAAACAATAAAAAAAAGGGTTATATATGGCGATAGCTGCACTACTAGTGCCAGCCAGCCCAGCCAGGAGACAAAAAAAACATGTCTTGTAGCCCTTAGAAGGGCTGTTGGGTTCTTTTGAGATCACTCCTGCCTAACAAAGAACTAAATGCAGGCCCTAACACTCTCCCTGAAACGCAGCAGCTCTGTCCCTAACGACATCCAGACATCATCTGAGCTGAGCACCGCGGGCAGTCACTAGTATATTCCAGGGTCACCTGATCAGGCCAGCCAACCCCTGCTATCGACAGGGCCCCACGTGATGCTGGGTGTACCGCAGAGTCTCCTGGCTTGTGATTGGCTGAGTTTATAGGCGCCAAAAATTCAAAATGCGGAAGTTGCCATTTCCTCGAGCATGGCGAGATACTCGTCCGAGCAGCGAGCACTTACGAGTACCGTAATACTCGAACGAGCATTAAGCTCGGTCGAGCATGCTCGCTTATCTCTAGTTATAGACCATTATCAAGATATTATCAAGATGGTAAAAATTCTTAGTTGAATGACAAAGAATATGGCCACCATTATAGCTACCACATGAATTAGAATTCAGGTTTTCTCAATTATCTCTGGTTAGGTTTCCAGTATGTAAGTCATTGCCCAAAGAAAGGGGTAAGTATGATCTTGCACTGACACAATGTTAGAGTAGGGACCCATCTGAAAGAGGTCATTGTACCAGTGAGAGAGTATTGCCTTCTTTGCACAGAACTATGCACATAAAAAGACTTGAAGGATTAGTACATAGCAAAAGCCTGACGGCACAGTCACAAAAGAAAATGGCTACATAGAAAGTATACACTTTTTGCCAGCAGGGATTTCTACATTTGCTCAACACTTTGACAGGTACCTCAACAGAGAAGTGAATTACAGTATGTATATGAATAGACTGCTGGCAATGTCTACTGTATGAACATTATGCTTATTAAAAATAAATAGCGGGGAACTTCATCTCACAGTACAGAATAATCCTATATTGTCTACTAAAAACCGTCTATAGTCTAAAAAACGTCTATAGTGTCCTGTTGACAGATATGGAATTCAGATACTATGTCTCTGTATACTGTACCACTTTGAAGACAATGATATAATGCTAGTTTAATGATATAATGTTACAGTCAGGGTATAGTTACATAGAGTAGTATTAGGCTAAACATAAATTCAAAGAAAGGTCCTTCAGTATCCGGTGGCCTGGTTATTGACAATTTCCTGCTAAAAATGACCTTAAATATTTAAATTAAAATACAACTAATAACAGTACAGGCGAATATACAGTGCCTTTAAAACAGTTACTGATAGATCAAAACAAAGTAGCAAGTATGTGTGAAATGAAAAGAAAATGATACATGGTTTTCAAAATTTTTCATAAATAAAAAATCTGAAAAATGTGGTGTGCATTTGTATTCAGCCCCCCTGTACTCTGACACCCCTAAATAAAATCCAGTGGGACACATTGCCTTCAGAAGTCACATAATTAGTACATAGAGTACACTTGTTTGTAATTTATTCTTAGCATAATTACAGCTGTTCTGTGAAGGCCTCAGAGGTTTGTTAGAGAACATTACTGTACTGATCAAACAGCAGCAGGAAAACCAAGGAACACACCAGACAGGTCAGCGATAATGTTGTGGAGAAGTGTAAAGAAGGGTTAAGTTATAAAAAACTAACACTGCACATCACTCTGAATATACCATTCTCACCATGAAACATGGTGGTGGCAGCATCATGCTATGGGGACGTTTTTCTTCATCAGTGACAGCGAAGCTTTTCAGAGTTTATGGGAAAATGGATGGAGCTAAATATGGGGCAATCCTGGAGGAAAACCTGCAAGAAGTTGCAAAAGACTTGAGACTGGAGTGCAAGTTCACCTTCCAGAAGGACAACGACCCTAAACATACAGCCAGAGCTAAAATGGAATGGTTTAGATCAAAGCATTTTCATGTATTAGTATGGCTCATTCTCCATCCAATCTGACTGAATTTGAGCTATTTTGCAAAAGAGGAATTGGCAAAAATGTCAGCGAAATACCCCAAGCACTTACATTGAACTGTGGTCCTACAAAGTATTGACTCAGGGTGGCTGAATACAAATGCATGCAATGTGAAAAAATGTGGAAAATTTCAAGGAGTATGAATACTTTTTCAATGCACTGTAAGAAAGTTTATAATTAGAGATGAGCGAGCACTAAAATGCTCGGGTGCTCGTTATTCGAGTCGAACTTTTCCCGATGCTCGGGTGCTCGTTTCGAATAATGAACCCCATTGAAGTCAATGGGAGATTCGAGCATTTTTGCGGGGGACCAAGGCTCTGCCTAGGGAAGGCTGGGTGAAAACCTGGAAACATCAGAAAATGATGGAAACACCACGGAAATGGACAGGAAACAGCAGAGGCAGCATGCATGGATGCCTCTGAGGCTGCCTAATCCCACCATTACCCCAAATTCTCAGGCAACAGCCTGGTGGTTACCCTCATGGCAATTGTGCTCACCCAGACCAAGAAAGGCGAGGCACATGCCCATCACATGTTAGGGAAGCACCCAACTAGGTGCAACGAAGGTCCATCACCGCCTGCAGGTGACACCACTACTCATGCTGGCACTGCAGCTAAAATCAAGTTTAGTATCTGTTCTTATCAGTTGCTGTGCCTGCTGGTGGTATAGTGGTGAGCATAGCTACTTCCCAAGCAGTTGATGCGGGTTCAATTCCCATCTATCGCAGGAGGCAATTCAAAATCAGTACGATATCTAATACGTCCCCCTACCCGGGAAAATTGTTTGGAGAGAGGGCATGTAGGTGGGGGGAAGGAGGTTTCGCTGGAAGAGCCAGAGGAGTGCCCTCTGGGCTAGCGTGTGTGGTGGTGACAACAGCCGGACTGGATTTGGGAAAACTGTTGCTTTAACCCGTATGGTATCGATTCTTCTCAGTTTAATATCGTATACGTCCCCTATCTTGGGACCCTATATTTAATGGATTTTTCGAACACGGAAAACGGAAAAAGAGCTTGCTCTGGCCAGGGGAGTGTTTTTCCCACTGCAGCTAAGGGGACGTGTCCATGCTCTGCCTATCACAGGTCAGGAGGCAGATAAAAGAAGAACAAAAACAAACATGAGTGCAACTTCTGATACGTCCCCTATCCGGCTAAATTGTTTGTAGAGTGGGCCTGTAGGTGGGGGGGGCAGGCTGGGGCAAGGAGGTTTCGCTGGAAGAGCCAGAGGAGTGCCCCTTGGGCTAGCGTGTGTGGTGGTGACAACAGCCGGAATGCATTTGGAAATGCTCTAGCATCAGCCGGTGCAGTATCGATTCTTCTCAGTTTAATACCGTATACGTTCCCTATCTTGGGACCCTATATTTAATGGATTTTTCGAACACGGAAAAGGGAAAAAGAGCTTGCTCTGGCCAGGGGAGTGTTTTTCCCACTGCAGCTAAGGGGACGTGTCCATGCTCTGCCTATCACAGGTCAGGAGGCAGATAAAAGAAGAACAAAAACAAACATGAGTGCAACTTCTGATACGTCCCCTATCCAGCTAAATTGTTTGTAGAGTGGGCCTGTAGGTGGGGGGGGGGGCAGGCTGGGGCAAGGAGGTTTCGCTGGAAGAGCCAGAGGAGTGCCCCCTGGCTAATACCGTATATGGCAGCTATCCGGAAAAATAGTTTGGAGAGAGAGAAAGATAGGAAAAAGATGTCAATTGTTTGGAGAGAGGGCCTGTAGGTGGGGGGCAGGCTGGGGGGAAGGAGGTTTCGCTGGAAGAGCCAGAGGAGTGCCCCCTGGGCTAGCGTGTGTGGTGGTGACAACAGCCGGACTGGATTTGGGAAAACTGTTGCTTTAACCGGTACAGTCGTAAATTATGAACTTGATCAAGTGTAGCATGTGTTCTCCGTATTCTTCTCAGTTTAATACCGTATATGGCAGCTATCCGGAAAAATAGTTTGGAGAGAGAGAAAGATAGGAAAAAGACGTCAATTGTTTGGAGAGAGGGCCTATAGGTGGACCTCCGGAAAAATTGTTTGAATAGAGGGCCTGTAGAGGGCCCTCCTGAAAAATTGTTTGAAGAGAGGGCCTGTAGGTGGACCTCTGGAAAAATTGTTTGAATAGAGGGCCTGTAGAGGGCCCTCCTGAAAAATTGTTTGAAGAGAGGGCCTGTAGGTGGACCTCTGGAAAAATTGTTTGAATAGAGGGCCTTCCTGAAAAATTGTTTGAAGAGAGGGCCTGTAGGTGGACCTCTGGAAAAATTGTTTGAATAGAGGGCCTGTAGGGGGCCCTCCTGAAAAATTGTTTGAAGAGAGGGCCTGTAGGGGGCCCTCCTGAAAAATTGTTTGAAGAGAGGGCCTGTAGGTGGACCTCTGGAAAAATTGTTTGAATAGAGGGCCTGTAGGTGGACCTCTTGAAAAATTGTTTGAATAGAGGGCCTGTAGGGGGCCATCCTGAAAAATTGTTTGAAGAGAGGGCCTGTACGGGGCCCTCCTGAAAAATTGTGCTAAAAGAGTGCCAGTTGGACCTCTAAAAAATGGCGTTTTTTGGGTCAGCGTTAGGCAAAGACGATATGGAGGAGGAGGAGGAGGAGTAGAGAAGAGGAGAAGAGAAGAGGAATCGGATACATAAGTTATTTAAATCTTTAGCTGCTTTCCCCCGGAGGAGATTTGAATTCAGGTGAAATCCAGGCTTTGTTCATTTTAATAAGCGTCAGCCTGTCAGCGCTGTCAGTTGACAGGCGTGTACGCTTATCGGTGATGACGCCACCAGCTGCACTGAATACCCGCTCTGACAGCACGCTAGCGGCAGGGCAGGCCAGCACCTCCAAGGCGTACAGCGCCAGTTCAGGCCACGTGTCCAGCTTTGAAACCCAGTAGTTGTATGGAGCAGAGTGATCGCTACGGACGTTGGTATGGTCAGCTAGGTACTCCCTCACCATCTTTCTGTACAGCTCCCCCCTACTCTGCCTAGACTGGGGACAGGTGACAGTGTCTTGCTGGGGTAACATAAAACTGGCAAAGGCCTTGGAGAGCGTTCCCCTGCCAGTGCTGGACAAGCTGCCTGCTCGCCTCCTCTCCCCCGCTACTTGGCCCACAGAACCATGCCCTCTGCCGCTAGCGGCGTCAGATGGGAAGGATTGTTTCAGCTTGTGCACCAGGGCCTGTTGATACCTATTCACTCTCATACTCCTTTCCTCTGCAGGGATGAGAGTGGAAAGGTTCTGCTTGTACCGTGGGTCCAGGAGAGTGAACACCCAGTAATCGGTGTTGGAAAAAATTCTTCTAACGCGAGGGTCACGGGATAGGCAGCCTAACATGAAGTCTGCCATGTGCGCCAGAGTCCCAACACGCAAGAATTCCCTCTCCTCACTGACCTGACTCTCCATTTCCTCCTCCTCCTCCTCCTCCTCCTCCAAGTCCTCCTCTTCAGCCCATACACGCTCAAGAGTTAAGGACTGAGCACTGGTACCCTCTACTGTCTCGCCGACATTCTCCTCCTCTTCCTCCTCATCCTCATCCCCCTCCTCCGATAGGCGCTGAGAAACAGACCGGAGGGTGCTCTGGCTATCAAGCGACGTATCTTCCTCCACCGTCTCTTGTGACAAGCGCAAAGCATCCGACTTGATGCTGAGCAGTGAGTTTTTCAACAGGCAAAGCAGCGGGATGGTGAGGCTGATAATGGCGGCATCGCCGCTGACCATCTGTGTTGACTCCTCAAAGTTGCTCAACACCTGGCAGATATCAGACATCCACGTCCACTCCTCATTGTAGACTTGAGGAATCTGAGAGACCTGACTACCAGTTCTGGTGGAAGATGACATCTGGCAGTCTACAATAGCTCTGCGCTGCTGGTAAACTCTGGATAACATGTTTAATGTCGAATTCCATCTCGTGGGCACGTCGCACAACAGTCGGTGAGCGGGCAGTTGTAGGCGGCGCTGTGCTGCCCTGAGAGTGGCAGCATCTGTGCTCGACTTGCGGAAATGCGCACAGATGCGGCGCACCTTGGTGAGCAAATCAGACAGATTGGGGTATGTCTTGAGGAACCGCTGAACTATTAGATTGAACACGTGGGCCAGGCATGGCACATGTGTCAGTCTGCCGAGTTGCAGAGCCGCCACCAGGTTACGCCCGTTGTCACACACAACCATGCCTGGCTTGAGGTTCAGCGGTGCCAGCCACACATCGGTCTGCGCCGTGATGCCCTGTAACAGCTCTTGGGCGGTGTGCCTTTTGTCACCTAAGCTCAGCAGTTTGAGCACCGCCTGCTGGCGCTTACCCACGGCACTGCTGCTGCGCCTAGAGCTACTGACTGAAGGCGCCGTGCCCACGGATGGTAATTCGGTGGAGGAGGAGGGGTCGGAGGAGGAGGAGGCATAGTACGTCTGAGAGACCGTGACCGAGGTAGGCCCCGCAATCCTCGGTGTGGGCAGTACATGAGCGGCCCCAGGGTCATTCTCGGTCCCAGCCTCCACCAAGTTAACCCAATGTGCCGTCAGTGAGATATAGTGTCCCTGCCCGGCAGCACTTGTCCACGTGTCCGTGGTTAGGTGGACCTTCTCAGAAACAGCGTTGGTCAGGGCACGGATGATGTTCTCCGACACGTGCTGGTGTAGGGCTGGGACAGCACATCGGGAAAAATAGTGGCGGCTGGGGACGGAATACCGAGGGGCAGCCACCGCCATGAGATTGCAAAAGGCCTCGGTCTCTACCAGCCTATAGGGCAGCATCTCCAGGCTAAGCAATTTGGAGATGTGGACGTTGAGGGCTTGGGCATGTGGGTGGGTGGAACTGTATTTCCTCTTGCGCTCCAGCGTCTGCTGTAAAGACAGCTGAACGCTGCGCTGGGACACATTGGTGGACACTGTGGAGGATCGTTGAGGCGAAGGTGTGGTTTTCCGGCGGGAGGCGCTCGTGCCGGGGTCCTGGGCAGGGGGTTTACTAGCAGAGGCAGCGAGTGACGCAGGGGGTTGACTAGCAGAGGCAGTGAGTGACACAGGGGAAGGAGCAGTGGTGTGACCCGCAGGAGGTGGTGAACGGCCTTGGTTCCATTGAGTGGGGTGTTTAGCACTCATATGCCTGCGCATGCTGGTGGTGGTTAGGCTAATAAGTGGTGGTACCCCTGCTGATCCTGGTGTGGCACAGGTTGCACACCACAGTCCGTCGGTCAGCCTCACTTTCTTTAAAGAACCTCCAGACTTGCGAACATCTAGGCCTCGCCACGGGAGCTTCACTACGTGAAACAGTTGCTGCTGATGCACCAGCTCTGGCCCTGCTTCTCCCTCTGGCCACACCACTGCCTCTTACAACCTGTTCTGGTGCAGCACTCGCCTCCGCCTCAGAAGCACTGTCTTCACTCGGCATATCAACCCAGCTTGGGTCAGTCACCTCGTCATCCTCCGATTCCTCAGTCTGCTCCCCCCTCGGAATTCCTCCCCTAACAACAACTTCACCACTGTCTGACAACCGTGTCTCCTCATCGTCTGACACCTCTTTACAAACTTCTTCCACTAACTCAACATTGTCATCATCATCACCCACAGACTGCGACAGTTGGAAAACTTGGGCATCGGGAATGAGGTCAGCAGCAACCTGAGAAGTGGTTTGTGACTCTGGGAAGGGTCCAGAAAACAGTTCCTGAGAGTATGCCGGATCACATTCCAAATTTTCCTGGGAGGGGGCAGACTGGGGGAAGGAGGTTGAGGTGGAGGAGCCAGAGGAGTGCTCCCTTGGGTAACGTGGGTGGATTGCGTGGAAGACTGACTGGTGGACAAATTACTTGAAGCATTGTCCGCAATCCACGAGATCAGCTGTTCGCACTGTTGTGGTTTCAACAGTCCTCTACCACATGTCCCTGTAAGTTGAGACATGAAGCTAGGGAGTGTAACTCTGCGGCGTTCCACAGCTCCCTCATCAGCAGGTACTGTCTCACCCTGCCCAGGACCATGGCCTCTGCCCCCTGCAGTAATTGAATGCCCACGCCCACGCCCTCGTCCTCGACCCTTAGCCCTGGGGTTCAACATTGTTTGTATATAAGTGTATGATATAAAAAAAAAATTAAACGGGCCTGGTGTACTGAAACCCACAAACTTGTTCATTCTGGTAGAATTAAGTGACGTACAGAAAGTGTCACTTGGACAGTAGATACGGATGGGAGCTAGTGTGCTGAACTGTGACACACAGAAAGGTTACACACAGCTGAGTAAAATGGATTTGTATCACTGAGCTAAAACAACTGAAAAAATAATTATTTTTTTTATATTTGTTTTTTTATATTTTTTTTACAATTTTGTTTTTTTGGGAACGTAACGTGCAGGAACTATGGTAGGACTGACTGACACCCTGCTAACGGTGGCTATTTAGTCTGCGACCCAGAGAAATGTCGCACAGAGAGTTTTCTGGATCAAGCGGTAGATGATATCGGTAGCAAATGACTTGGTTGTATTGTGTGACGTACAGAAAGTGTCACCTGGACAGTATATACGGATGGGAGCGAATGTGCTGAACTGTGACACACAGAAAGGTTACACAAAGCTGAGTAAAATGGATTTGTATCACTGAGCTAAAACAACTGAAAAAATATATATTTTTTTTATATTTGTTTTTTTATATTTTTTTTACAATTTTGTTTTTTTGGGAACGTAACGTGCAGGAACTATGGTAGGACTGACTGACACCCTGTTAACGGTGGCTATTTAGTCTGCGACCCAGAGAAATGTCGCACAGAGAGTTTTCTGGATCAAGCGGTAGATGATATTGGTAGCAAATGACTTGGTTGTATTGTGTGACGTACAGAAAGTGTCACCTGGACAGTATATACGGATGGGAGCGAATGTGTTGAACTGTGACACACAGAAAGGTTACACGCAGCTGAGTAAAATGGATTTGTATCACTGAGCTAAAACAACTGAAATAATAATTTATTTTTTTTTTATATTTTGTTTTTTTGGGAACGTGACGTGCAGGAAATATGGTAGAACTGACTGACACCCTCTTAACGGTGGCTATTTAGTCTGCGACCCAGACAAATGTCACACAGAGAATTTTCTGGATCAAGCGGTAGATGATATTGGTAGCAAATGACTTGGTTGTATTGTGTGACGTACAGAAAGTGTCACCTGGACAGTATATATGGATTGGAGTGAGTCAGTGCTGAACTGTGACACACAGAATGGTTCCACAGTGCTGTGTGCAATGGATTTGTATCACTGAGATAGAACAAAAAAAAAAAAAAACAGGGTTAGATATGGCGATAGCTGCACTACTAGTGCCAGCCAGCCAAGAGACAAAAAAAATAAATAAAATGTCTTCTAGCCCTTAGAAGGGCTGTTGGGTTCTTTGTGGGTGATCCCTGCCTAACAGACAACTAAATGCAGGCCCTAACACTGTCCCTGAAAGGCAGCAGCTCTATCCCTAACGACATCCAGACGGCATCTGAGCCGAGCGCCGCGGCCAGTCGGTAGTATATTCCAGGGTCACCTGATCAGGCCAGCCAACCCCTGCTATCGACATGTATGGGCCCCATGTGATGCTGGGTGTACTGTAGAGTCTCCTGGCTTGTGATTGGCTGTGTTTTTAGGCGCCAAAAAAGCACGATGCGGAAGTTGCCATTTCCTTGAGCATGGCGAGATACTCGTCCGAGCATCGAGCAGTTACGAGTACCCTAATGCTCGAACGAGCACCAAGCTCGGACGAGCATGTTCGCTCATCTCTATTTATAATATATCTTCTTAGAGAAAAGTTTATGGAAAGACAAGGGGCAGAAGGAGGAGGAGGGAGAAGCCAGAGGAAGCCAGAGGCAAAGACACACAGAGATGATTCTTCTGATTCTAAGAAGTACTCCAGGGCTCCAGATGTCACTCCAGGGCTGGATTCACAACTACACTGCTTAGTACTGCCGATCCTCAGTGCTGATGCAGTTTCTGAGAATTTGCTATAGAAAAATAGTGAAACATGGGAGACATCATAACAGCTAGTCTGCACCCATTAGCTCAGGTAAAACTAAAAAAGAGAGATAGCAGTGGAGGGGGAGAAACTTTCATCGAAAGCAAAATACAAGTCATGTAATGGGCTATTATAGAGTCATTTGTGATGTACACACATGTGACAGCTTATTCAGAAAAGTCAGCTGAAACGACAGTTTCACAGTAAATCATTTGTACCTTGCTTTAGGAGTTCAATTTCTGAATGAAGAGATCCTTGAGACATGTATGGAAGCCACCTATAAATGTGTAAAACAAAAAGATGATAAGAGAGGAGTAACTTGAAGATCCTGGGCCCTAATGCAAAATCTTGATCAATGACCCCCACCCACCAGGTATAAAATACTGGTGTTTTCATATGTGGCAGAGGGGTCCTGGACCCAGTAAGGATGCTACCTTTACACCCTCTATAATTGTGCCCAGGATGATAACATAGATTTTGCATACAGTAACAAGACCCAGAAAAGTGCATAACACAATAATTGGGATACATAATAAAATCATACTTATGTTCAGAATTTCTGTTTTTATCTCCCATTTTCTATGCTTCTCTATGAGAAATTAAATCTGTAAGGACTCATGTACAGGCTATTTGTTAGCACACATAATCCCTGTAGCTTCTTAAATGGAGCCACAGGACCACTATGTGAATCATATGTTGGAGATATTACAGAGAACAGCTCCGTAATAGGGCATCCCATGGAGCATGCCACAATGGTGTTGCATGAAATTGGAGGCATATGAATTTACCCAAAAACATTTCAAAGGATACTGTATTATGGTTATGTATGAATGTTATAGCCACAACGCTGCAACGCTGACATCTTAATAGTTGACAAGTTGCAGTCGAATGACATTATCAGGTCTTTAAAAATAGCACCCATCTGCAGGTAATTGCTTATCTTTTCAGTATAGCAGATTGACTGATGTTTCCTTAGCTCTGTTTGCTCTCCTATCTTTTTTTATTGCATTCTGCTTTTGCTTGCTGTTTCTTCTTCCAATCTACTCCAACATTCTTACCATTTGTCTGCAGATCTGGTGCCACTGATTGTTTAAATGTTACTGACCTGGCTTTCCCTACCATGTTCTTCTCAGCCACCTCCTTCCAGAAACTGTCTTGGGGTAGGGACCAAGAAATTCCCTTGCAGCAGAGTTCAAATTCCCTGCTGAGTCAGCCAGTCTCATTCTGGCACTCGTTTTGCCTGGGATGCTCCCCACCAGAATGCCTCTGATTCTAGGCTCTCTAGTAGCACATGCACAAGACAGCGTTGTTGATGTGGATTTTTCACATGGTTTTTTGTGCATATTTCACTGAGTTTTTGCACTGAAACTACACCAAAATCTGCATGTGGTAGATATGGATCTTGTCACGGATTTTGACATGGACTTGCCCCAGATTTCACCTTTTGCATTACAGAGGGTGAAATCTGCACTGAAAACACAACAAACACAAGCAATTTCAAAATCCACAGTGCAGGTCAATTCACACACAGAAAATTTTTGAAATCTCATCTACTTAACTGGTACTGTACTACATTGCAGATTTTCACTGGGTGCATGTGTTGTGCATGTGTCTGGTACTGTACTACATTGCAGATTTTCACTGGGTGCATGTGTTGTGCATGTGTCTGGTACTGTACTACATTGCAGATTTTTTCACTGGGTGCATGTGTTTAGTAATCAGTGAACACCTGCCTTTACGTAAACTTTCCCAGTACTAAGCCTGATGGTCCAGACATATCACACCCATGTGTGTGAAGAAGAGCTGAGTGATTCTAACAAATAGGTCAAAAACTTTTAATTGGGTCTGAATCAATTCTACCCAAATCAAAGCAGCTCTGGTATCTCCTGGTACTCATATTTTACTCTTCTCTCTCTCTCTCTTTTTTCAATTTTTCTTAATCACTTCAGCTTTCCTCCTTTAAACTCTTTAATACAATGACAGCAATAGACCCTGACATCTATAGCTATTCTTAAATGCATGGCTTACGGTGTTAATAAACTTTAAAAACACACTGCACAATTCAATTTATGCTTTTTAAAATTAAAAATGTTACAACAATTGTCCCTTAGTTGGTGTTTAAACAAAAATGGTGTTATCAGGAAAAAACCACTGGCTTGTTCTGAACAATCTGTCCAAAAATTATATGCTAACAGGTGCAGATGTCTTCTCATATTTGTACACACAAATGGTTGTGTGGGAAGAAACAGTGGCTTGTTCTGAAAATGCCTTAACTGGGCAGATGCTTGCCTATGTTTATATGCACATGGTGGTATCAAAAGAGACACACAGCCTTTTTCTGAATAAGAATCCAAAAATGACAGTATGCCTCAATGGGGCAGATGCCTACCCATGTTAATATACACTGTAGAATAGAAAGAAGTAGTAGCTTGTTTTGAACAAGTGTCCAATAATTCTCCCATTTTTGGCAAAGGTAGCAGTAACATGTGGATGTGGAAGGAGTAAGCTGTGTAGAGATAATTGTGGCCACAGTATGCGACAGTAATAGTAGGGTAACAGTTGCAGCAGCAGTAGCAGCAAAGCATGGAACTTAACTGACAAAGCGGTAAATATGTGGCTGTGTATGGGTAGTAGTCATGGCAAGCCAGTAGATGGGGCACCCGCACACGAGAGTCTGCGCATGCGCGAGACTACATTCAAGCAGCCAACATTAAAGGAACAGGACATCCTATCAATCAAACACTAAGGGGAGAGAAAGGGGGCAGGGCGCACTTGACTTCAGGCGAGAAAGCCGATACGCCTGTGACTTCAAGACTATAGTTTACATAGCGTGGCCAGTTGAGTAAAAGTCTTTTTTCAGACTTTTGCCGCATTGCACAGAAAAGACACAGACACCTTTATAGTCATGCTACAGGCTGCAATAAGGTACTGCTGGTGGTTTAATATGCATTTTCTAGGTGACAGGTTCCCTTTAAGTTTCAGAGTATCTGCAGAGTATCCTGCTTGCAATTTCACACTGAACCTATAAAGTTGCCACTCTGATGGCTCAGTCTGTATCCCTTATCTCTGATCTCCTCACAGCTCATAACCACTCACTACTGCTAAAGTCAAACTGATAAGAATATGGTTTAAACACGTGTTTATGAGCTGTCATGAGTTCAGATAAAGGTAAACATTGAGCAGCAACCAGAAGGGTTCTGTGTGAAACTGAAAGCAAGATACTCTGCAGATAGACTGTCGCCTATCCTGACATGCCTGTTTTAATAGCCTCGTGCATTCTCCATGTAATAACAATTCTGGAACATCTATTCTTATGGCTCTGTGTTGTACCATTCCTTTATTATTTCTACTAGAAGTTATGAATTAATTGCTATTAGCCTTCAGTAAGGGTACAGAAGGGAGGTAACCAGTTGGGGGGGTGTACCTGCACAGACTCACTCTATCCAATCAGTGCTGCCATTTTCAGGCAGTACAGGTACATACCCACAACTGGTTACCACCTCTTTGTACCCTTACTGCAGACTGCTAGCAATTCACTCAGAACTTTTAGTAGAAATAATAAGGAAATGGCACAACATAGAACCATAAGAATAGATGCTCCAGAATTGTTATTACATGGGGAATGCATGAAGCTATTAAAACAGGCATGTCAGGATGGTGACAGGTTCTCTTTAACCCTATAGAACAAAAACGTTTGAAAATTTTTAATAAAGACCAACTGAAAAATTGTTTTAGCTCAAAATGAGTAAAATGCAATCATAAAAATTTGCCCTTGAAGGTGTTCATGGCCTTTAACTTTAAGTTTACATTTTCCACTGGTATACATCTCCAGTGCCTCATAGTGGAAGTTTGCTTAATATGTATTACATTGTGGGCCTTGGAAGAGTTAACACAGAATTTTTTTTGTTTTACTCTTAGACTTAAAAAATAAATGCGTTGAAAGAATAAATGCCCATGTGACAGGCAGTAAGATCTTAGGGAAATGAAAGTGCAAATATTACTGAAAACCCATATTGTGGCACACAGGCTCTGGAAGCTCAGATTCCATAAAACTGACATCAAACATATAAGTATCCTTGAGGGGATACAGATATACAGCATTTAAAAATGCACGAAGCCGAATAGTGATGGTATGAATAATGTTACCTTTCACAATTGAAGATATATTCTGAGAGTTCGCCCTGTTCCCTGATGATTACTTTCTCACAATACCAGTACTGTGACTTGTGATTGGCCTCGCAGCCTAGGAGCACGCTCTGTAGCTTCCCAAGTGACACAGCTTCAATTTCAAACACATCAACCTAAGGAACCAGAGCAAAGTCAAATGTAAGGAACCACTGCATAATACATCCACTGCTCATTTTCTTGTACTACTATTGCCGGCTGTATTATACTGCTTTGTCGTTCTATGAGAAAATTGATTTCTCTACGTGTCTGTTTGTGAAAAGAGGAACATCAACCTCAGATTTTATTTCTTTTATGTAAGATCACTAAATTATTGGGCTTGCTTCCTATTCATATGGCTTGCTAAGTCCTTTTTAACTATCTTCTGCCTGGAGTTGACCAATTTAAAGAGGTTTTTCAGTCTCTTGATATTGATGACCTTTCCTGAGGGTAGGGTTATCAATATCAAATTGCTGGTGGTCCATCACCTGGCACCCCAAAGATCAGCTAGCAGTCACTGCCGGCAGAAACAAAGCAGTGGCGAGAGCTGGAAGCAGAAGGTTCCATCCGCCGAGTAGTGGTCATGCCAGTGTACTGCATCTCAGCTCCCATTCAAGTGCATTAAAGGGGTATTTCGGTTACCATAAATATAACTTATGTTTTAGACTAATTCATCATCAATAATTAAAGGGGTTCTCCGGGAATTAAGAAAATGAAAATACCTAACTATTACTTCATTATAAATATATTCCGAAATACCTTTCATTAGTTATAATGGCTCGTTTTGTCTGGGGAGCAATCATCAGGGGAAACAAAATGGCCGCTGTCCTATTAGTTCACACAAAACCTGTCCTAATCACACAGCAGGACAAGTTACTTCACAACACTGAGGTAAAGAGCTGCCTCATCCTTCTCCTCCTCTCTACTTGTCAGGGATTATGATCCTGAATACAGATGATAAGATCTTCAGCTGAATCTTCGTAGGAATGGAGTTCATAAGCAGATGTGGCTAATAAGCAGCACTTGTGTGTAGTCTCCATTACCACAGTCTGTCCTGTCCGTCCTCTCTGTACTTCATATCTCCTAATGAACTTCATGCCCACAAAGATTCAGCTAAATATCATATTAAACTGTATTCAGGATCATAATCCCTGACAAGCAGAGCAGAGAGGAGGATGAGGCAGCTCTTTACCTCAGTGTTGTGAAGTAACTTGTCCTCCTGTGTAATTAGGACAGTTTTTGTGTGTACTAATAGGACAGCAGCCATTTTGTTTCTCTTAATCATTGCTCCCCAGACCAAACGAGCCATTATAACTAATGAAAGGTATTTGGGAATATATTTATAATAAAGTAATATTTACGTATTTTCATTTTCTTAATTTCTGGAGAACCCCTTTAACTAAAATAATGTCAATTTTAAATATCTACCGTTTAGTAGTTATAAAAGTAGTTTTCTTCCTCGGCTACCACTGTCTTTTCTCATAAATTACCATGGCATCGACCTGTAGTTCTGAGCCTTTGTTAGGTCGAGCATGCTCAGTGTGTTGCTATCAGTTCTCTAGCTAAATGTCAGTGTGCTGCTGATTACTGAGTAGAGGGGGCGTGACTGGACTGTATATTAGGCAGTCAATCATTTATCAACACTCACGAACAAGCACAAATTCACAGCAGGAAACCTAGGGATTGTGGGGATTGTAGTTTTGTGAGGGAAGATCAGGAGCCATGATACTGTCAGTGTGCTGCAAGCTCACACAGGAGCTAGACAAATGGATTGCAAGGTAAAATGAAGCTCTGGTTATATGTATAGGTATAGGTTCTGGTTGGGTCACAGCTTGCAGCCTTAATGCAGTTTTTCAAAAATGAAGTTACTTTAACTTTAACCCTCTTTCCACTTATGAATGGTATTTCCATTAGAATAGGTGTATTTAGATTTTCTGTCACATAGAGCAAAGAATTAGATCATTGCTCCAGCGCCCTCTATCTAACCTGACCAAGGCTGAGTGGCTTGTTGCCAACTGACTTTCACCCAGCACCAGGGTTGCGTACAGGCATTTTTCTTTTTTCTGTACAACTTATCCCAAAATCACAGGCAGCCAACATTTTTATGGACAAATTGGATAACCATAATGAATGATAAAGATTATAATTAATACAGGTCTATAGCTCAATATACTGATAAGACCTCATTACCAGCATTTACAGTGGGCAGTAAAATGATGATAATTACCACCAAAATCATCTAGTCAATTACCACCAGCTATAAAAAAATCAGTATGTATCACACATGTATTTTTTTTCACGAACACAGGAAAAAAGTTGTCTATTTTTATGGACTGTCATAATGGGCGTATTAAATTTCACTCACATAGTAAAAGGAATGGGGGCTGTTTGGTGGGTTGAGTTGAACCGACAAGCATCTATTTTTGAGGGCATCATACCGATGCCTACTCTGTAAATAGCAGTAGTTCGGGAATGGACACTTTCTGGCAACGCAGTGGGCATGCCCTCATCTTCCTTGTTAGAAGAGTGCAGACTCTTATACAATTAGACTGCCTCTATTCTTAGAGTATTGACTTCAGTAAATAGCAACATGCAGTCAGGAACAGATTTTTCAATTCATTAATATTTAATGTGAAATTCCCTGCAGGCCTACATGTGTTTTATTGGACTAATAGGTTATTTTCACAATTTATCGCTGTATCTTCACTAGTAGAGAATCTCTTCTTTTTTCAGACAACCACTTTCATATTGGAGCTGCTATTAGCTCTCCCGTGAAGACAACTTCTTTAAAGGAGTTCTCCTGGACTTAGGATGGATCATCAATATCAGATTGGTGTGGGTCAAACACCCAGCTCCTCCACAATTAGCTTTTTCAGGCAACTGAATGCTCCACCCACTGAGTAGTGGCTATATGGGGGAAAAGGGGGACCCCCATTGAAGGGCATGAGAACTGAGCTACAGTACACTAGCACCGGGAAATATAATCGTTCCATCCCGTATTTTATTAAAATCTGTTATTTCCATTTCTAACATGTAGTAATTATATATGTAAAAAGGAAATAAGTAAGAGATTCAGTGATGTCAAAAGTACATTGATGTTTTACCTGCCCTTGTTGGAAAGGACGTAACAAGTCAGGTCTAGACAAGATTCTTCTTCCTGAGTCTCCTCGCTCTCCATACAAGCAGATATAAACTGGAACCTCAGTTCCTGCTTCTTCTAAATCTCCTGTGTAGACGCTGATCTTGTATTTCACAACTGGAAAACAGACATTAGGCACCTGTTATCATAATACAATCAAAAGGATTCCATATATTGCCACGTTCTCATTTAACTGCCCCAACTGAAGACTGGAATCATAGGAAGGAGATGATAGTGGGAGGAATGTACTCACATTCTAACCCAGTTTTTTTTTGCATAGCAAATTTTGGCTCAAGAGCTATTTTGCAAAAAAATTTGCACTTTTTAACTTTTTCCAAAGAAATGAGTAGTGTGAGGGTGAGAGGAAGTGGGCAACATGTGGCTTGACTCCTATAATAACATGTGTGCCAGAAAACTGGCACACATTGTACCAGAAATCTACTCTAGTTCCTGGCTGGAGTAGATTTATGTTGTAGCGCCCTGGCAGCAGAAGATGTGACAAATTTATTAAGAGGTATGCACCTAGCAAAACCTAAGCAAAACCTAAGCAAAACCATAGATTTCAAAGAATGTGTACTTTGAATTCCATTTTGTATCTGTTCATTTAAATTTCATTTTAAGACCTGTGAATGTAGGTGCAGGGATTAAGGCTTTGTCTATATATTTTCTCAAGGTTGTTTTGGGATTTTGACTCGCTGATGACCTGGGAATTGGCCGCTCCAAGGTCTGGGGTGAGAACAGATGAACACGTACACAGAGACAATTATGGAGCGCATGCGCTGGCTACGTTCCACTAGGGAATGGAGCTCTTTGTTTAATCTGTATAAAGCTGTAATCCTTCAGGAAAGAAGTCAGAAGCTCATCGGGGGATGCCTCGTGTAGGGACTTAATCTGTGTTTTCCCGATCCAGACTCTGACTGTTTTCGCTGAAAGGGCTTCCCAGCTGATGTCGCTGTCAGATCATGTGAACTCAATTCGTGATGTATGTACCTTCATACTGAATGCAATAAGGACTCCAGATAAAGTGTTGATATAATTGTGTATTATGTTCTTTATCCTTGATATATAGATAAGTGCAAACGAAAGACATTATATCGCTAGATGTATCTACTACTTATTGTATTTAATAAAATCATATTATAAACCTTCCTTTGAAGTGTAGATGTAGTTCAGTTAAGAGTCTCTCTTTAAAGAGTATCCAAACCTGAAGTCGTGCTCTTATCAGCAAAACAATTATATATATATATATATATATATATATATATATATATATATATATATCTATATAGGGTGGGACACAGTGAAACCCACAAGAAAAGAGCTAGAGCTCTGCGATATGTTTCCCAAGCCAAACCGCTTTGTAAAGAGATATATTGTATGTGTATAATTATTTATCCACAGAAATACAGTGATTCTGTGTCCCAAAGTGCCCAAACTATAAAATACCAAAAAATATTCATGTATGGCGAAGAGCATAACGGAAATAAAATCAAAATGGCTGATTCACATTTTTTGGTCACTTTTCCAAAAATTCAATTAATAAAAGTGATCAAAATGTCATGATATCAGTGAAAAATACAAATTGCTACACAAAAAATTGAGGCCTTACATAGCGCCGTAGACGTAATATATATACAACTTATGTACTGTATGTCAGAATATGGTGATAAAAAAACATTTTTTTAAAAGTTAAAATTTTTTCAAATCAGACAAATAAATGAAAAGTAATAAAAATGTGGTATTGCTGTAATCATAATGACAATAAAGTTAGCAGAATTTTTACAGCATAGGGAACACCATAAAAATTAAACCCATAAAACAGTGGCAGAATTTCTTATTTTTCTTCAATTCTGCAGCATTTAGAATTTTTTACAGCAGCTTCCTACTACATTGTATGCTATATTAAATGGTGCCATGAGAAAGTAAAAGTTTTCTCACAACAAACAAACCCTCACGGAAAAATAAAAAAAAGTTAATGCTACGGAAAGGCAATGAGCAAAAAAAAAAAAGAAAGTTCTCGTTCTGGTGTACGAAAAGAAAAGCAGAGAAGTCATGAGTCATGACTGACCAAGTCTGCTTTTATTTATTGAAAGCTAGTCTGAAAATTAAAGCAATAATAAGATGGGTTACTACCTTAAAAGGGGTTCTCCGGGAATTAAGAAAATGAAAATAGTTAAATATTACTTTATTATACATATATTCCCAAATACCTTTCATTAGTTATAATGGCTCATTTTGTCTAGGGAGCAATGATCCATGATCCTTATCCATCTCATAGAACCTAACCTTCAAGTATTGGCAACTATAGTGTAGAATACTTACAGAAATCAGTACCAGCTCTAGAATATTAGAATACTAGCAGAACACAGTATCAGCTCTAGAATATTCCAGTCTGATACACTGGAGCAGAAATACAAATTTTTTGATTGTCCATTTGCCCCACCAGGGCACTCACTGTGTTTGTTTGGAGGAATAGGTCCTTCAGCAGCCAGTCTCTGCACAGAATTCAGTCCAACTATGGGCTTATAGTCTTGCAGCTCATGCTGTACAGGCAATGACTCCCAAGCTCTCCAGCCTCTGACCAACTGGTGGCTCCCTTCCTAAGCTGCCATGCTTTGACACAATGCTCTGCACCATCTCACTGCCCCAGATTAAGTGTGGAGCCCCATGTGGACTCATGCTGATGCCAAATTCTTCCTCATGCAAATCGCCAGCCAGGGAAATATGTTTCCTTGTAACCAGTAACACCAGCAGTGTTCAGCTGCGACCCCATGCACAATAGTACATTGGCCCCCATCCACACAAAGGATAAGACCAAGTGTACAGTGCAAGTAGGGGCAATCTCAAAGGGGCAAAATTGGGGACTAATTAACAGGGGTAATCACCAATATAAAAACTGTTGCGGTGCTGCAGCGGCAGTGTTTGCTATGAGTTGCTGCACCAATCTGGTGTAGGGGCCCACTCAAAAGAGGCCACCTTGATGTGGTGAATGGGCTTATGCATTTAGATCAAAAAGTATAGTAAGTGCCTTATGTACAGTTTATTAATTATGCTGAGAAGCAAAAGATCAATGCATGGCACGTGGATGTTTTGGTTTACAATATAAAGGGGAAACAGTATTGTGTCAGCAGAAAAAGATCACAGGGTCCATCTAGTCTGCCCTATTATTTCCTTTGTATTTTATCTTAGGATAAAAAATTTCCTAGTGCTTCGTGGTAGCGAATCGATTTAACCTGAAATAGTGTAAAAAAACAAAAAAAACCTAATACTTACCAGATCCATTTGCTCACAATGGGCCGGCCGTCGCCATCTTGCTTGCAGATCTCGTCCAAAATCCTGTGCGCGGCGACGTCTTGAGCAAATGGATGGGTAAGTATAATTTTTTTATTGTCATTTTATCTCATGCCGCGATCAGCTATGAAGGGTACAATGACGGGTAGCGGTGAAATCACTGCTCCCTGTCCTTGCAACCACTGCTTACAAATAAATGTGCTTCATGACAAAGTAAAATTGGGCAAAGCAGCCAAATCAAATTTTACAAAACTTTGCTTATCTCTAGATATATTATTTTCCCCACAATAATGGGGGAAATAATGGTTACCTACCTTTACCCTCCTACTCCCTGTCTAGTAGTAAACTGTCTCCTACAAGGAGAGGTGAACCGGAGACCGCTAGAAGGTCAGACAAATGCTGCTTCCACATAATAACATAAATGATAAAGTTTGATGCATTCACAAATACATATTTTATTGATTTATGCAAATATTATTAGATAAATATGGTACCCTAGGCAAAATACCATAAACCGTATATTAACCTTAACTGTATAGTTAGTTAGTTTGCATTTTTATTTTAATATTCTGTCTTCAGTGTCGCCAACTTGTACATTCTGTTAACAATAGTTTGGCTCTACAGTAAAAGGAAATTCAGATAAATACGAAATGAGAATAAAATGGCAGGCTTTTGTTTAATGCCAGGACATATAAAGTTATTGCGCTGTTAATGTAAAGACGGAGAACAGTTAAATGCTGCTCATTAAGAAAAGATTAGAAATTGGAGTGAGCAGGAATTTTTATAAGGCTCATAAACAACCACTGAGTATTTAATAAGCAAATTGAATATAAAAGGAAAGCACAGTATTTATTGGAGTGGAATTGTTATGGTTGAGTGAACAACATAAGACAAAGTACGTAGAGAATACATAATGGTAGCAGCTCCTGACGTTCTGCGCTAAGACTGTGAGAGGAAATGCACGACCTCCTGGTTCTGCCATTATGTATTAGTACATTCATATCATTCAAGGGGTTATCCCATGAGCAATGTAAAAAAAAAAAAAATAGTAGAGTCTCTTTCTAACAAACTTAGAACCAGCCCTGTACCTCACATGGATCCAGAGATCTCCACATTTATTGCTCTGCTAGATTTATATCAATCTGGCAGCTCAGGCGGAGTGTGCTTTCTCTAGGGGTATGTCCTGTCTGCTGCAGGAGGTGACAGTTGAAGGATGGAATTGAGCCATGTATGTCAAACTTAGTGAGTTGGACAGAGAAATTAGAAAAAGGGCAAACAGCAGGTGGCGCTATACAGATAGATTTCTGTGAATAACTCAGTAGCTATACAAAATTTTTAATTACATGCAATTATAAAAGTATTCAAATCCAGGTGCTGGTTTTAAAAATGTAGAATTTTTTTGTGGGACAACCCCTTTCAGTTATAAAAATACTTACCTGGATAAATGATGGCACCGTCTTCAACCACTGGAAGCTCACACATCAGATCCCCGTTTCCATGATTTTTTGACAACCACTTGTTGGCTTCAAAAGTCAATGTTTTCCCGTTTTTCATCTGCTGAAGAATTATCTAGGAAAATAGATTAGGCATTTTTAACATGACTATTTTTTAACATTTTCTTTATTTTATTTGGTTAATTACGATAGGAAAATCATAGAGCCACGAGGCATAGAACAATGACGGCTGGCTTCACATGAATCTAATAGAGGCACGGTTTTGCACCCATATTTAGGCTGAAAATCTTTCCTAAAAGGGGTTGTCCTATCGTGGCCTTTCATAGACGAGATGGGAATAACCCATAGTATACGCCGGCCCAGGGTGGTCGGCTTTGCAGAAACATCCAGCCCGTCTGTAGGATAGCATAGCACAGTTACGAAAACAGTGTAGCTTACTGTGCTATGCTGTTTGTGTAGCTTTCATTCACTTCTATAGGAGTTACAGAAACAACGGATAGCCAGCCACTTGGCCGTGTCCATATCTCCACCTCCTCAGGAAGGCGCTTACTGTGGGTTATTCCCATTTGGGCTATGAAAGGCTAAAATGGAATAACCCTTTCAGGGGTTGTTCCAGCCACAGTAAGTGTTCATAAAATTTAATGTGTATAGCCTTTTAAGTTTGTAATATCGTCTATGTACCTGTGTTGCCTTTATCTGTAGGATCCACTAAACAAGAGGTTTCTTCTGCTGAAGCAACATGGCTGAGAAAAGGATTCTGGCACTACCTTCTGATCACCCATGCAAATCAATAAGAAAGTGACAGATAAAGACAGAAGAGAAGAGCAGTGGATGTGCCTCTAGTTGAAGGAGTGTCTTGTTCAGCAGATGGGGTCATGTGACCAGAGTCCCAATCCAGAGGGCAATGAATGGGTGCAAATGGTTTGTTGTGCCATGTGTATCGAGATATTGATAATATGTATTGATGATGAGATGACTACTGAGAAGTGATCTCTACAGGAAGTGTCAGACTATTATAGTGGCCAAACTGAAAACTACAGTATGTCAGGATTTTATTTAAATATAGTGAAATGGAAATGTAAAAAAATAAAATAAAAATGCAAAATATTCTTAATTGATAAAAGCTTGATTTAAACAATAATTCATTTTCTGATGAGACATTCCCTTTAAACTACTTATCCATCCAAAGATGCAAAGAGGGCCTGTCACTTCTCAAGAGATATCTGTTTTAGTAAATAATTGAATTCCAAATGGAATGACAGTTTTGGAGCATTTAGTGTTATGACTCTATGTTGTCCCATTCCTCTTTTATTCCTGCTAGAAGTTTATAAATAAATATTCTGGAGCATTTATTCTTATGACTCTGTTGTGCCATTCCTTTATTATTTGTACTAGAAGTTGTATATGAATTGCTAGCAGTCTGCAGTAAGGGTACAGAGGGGTGGTAACCAGTTGGGGGTGTGTTCCTGAACAGTCTGAAAATGGCAGCACTGATTGGATAGAGTCAGTCTGTGCAGGTACACACCCCCTACTTGTTACCTCCCCTCTGTTCCCTTACTGAAGACAAATAGCAATTCATTCATAACTTCTAGTGCAAATAATAAAGGAATGGCACAACATAGAGACATTAGAATAGATGTTCCAGACTTGTTATTACATGGGGAATGCATGAAGCGATTAAAACAGACATGTCAGGAGTGGTGAAAGGTCCTCCAAAGGTCGATTTGCTCACCCCTATTGTAGATGTACATAAATAAAGGTTTTAACCAGTGTTTGTGAGGTGTCCCCACACAGTCTGATACTATTAGTGCTGCCAGTGTGAGACTGTGCAGGGACTTTTAACACCCAGTTGGACCTTCACCATAAAATTCTAGCAGGAATAATAAAAGGACCTCACAACATACAGTTATAGGAAATGATGCTCCAGAATTGCAATTAAATGGCAAATGCAAGTATTAAAACATGTCAGGAGAGGTGACATATCTCTTTAAGGAGTAAGTGTTACATTTTGTTTAAAAATCAGAAGGCTTTCCTGATAGCAAATTTTGAATAAAACTTTACAATGTTTCCCTGCCACTTGATACAAACATAAATATGGTGCCGGAAGGCTTTAGGTGATCAATTTTCACAGAATAAAGAGCCGCATGCAATTCATAAATATGCAAATTTAAAGTAATTTCAATTTTTAACTCTTATCAAGCCTGACATTTATTATCTTTGGGACTGACTGTATGAAGCATCTATCATTCTAAGAATCTCAGATGAAAGCTCTAAGATCTTTTCCAGGAAGAGGAATATCCATTGTATGAGTTACATGCGAAATAACACATTAAAGCTTGTCGAGTGCAGAACTTTTGTTAGGATGTCTGCTGCAGACAGTGAATGGAAAGACAAGAGAGTAGTGAGGAGGTACTTTCAGTGATCAGCACATTAAAGACAATGGTGACAGCTCTCATTGCTCTGGCAGCCTCTAGCAGAGAGAGCAAGCTGGGCTCTGCCTAAGATGAATGCCAGACGTTACACGCAGAAGTCTATTGGAGATGTATTCATTACTAATACTTGCCAATTAAGTTGAAAGCTACATAGCATGAAACAACATTAGTGACCTGCATCTCCTCACCAAGAAAGGGAACTGGGGACAGGGGCGGACACAGACAACAGAGGGCCCCTGTGCAAGGAATGTATCTGGGCCCCCACTCCCCTTTCCTCGGACATAACCCCTTCTACCCCTACTCAGCCGCTCTGACATTTCATGCTCCGATGCTCTTTGCTCGCGCTGTAAAGCGAAGGGCAAGGACTGTTTTGTTTACATTTTTACACTGCTAAGCGGAGACGTCACCGGCACTGATGGGCGGCTTTACAGGCTAGGGTGGCGCTGAAGCCCGTCCATTAGTGCCGGTGACGTCACTGGGCTCACTGCTAGGCAGAAGTCCCCCCTCCCCATATTACCCCCAGTGGTAATAAGGCTCCCTACAGTGCCCTCAGTACCAATAAGGCACCCCAAATAGAAATAATGGCAATCTATAAGGCACTCCTATGGAGACCTCAGTAGTAATGCCTGCCATCACTGTCCACAGTATTTATAATGTTCCCTTCAGTGCTCTCTGTAATTATAATTCCTCCTGCCGTACCCCCTAGAGTTATAATATTCTTTGTAGTGCTCCCATAAATTATAATACCTGTCCTCTCCCTCCAGTCTTCTATACCATGCAGTCCCATGTAAATAACACCAGTCCTCTCCCACCAGTTTCCTATATGATACAGTCCCATGTAAATAACCTCTCTACCTTACAGTCTTCTACACAATACAGTCCCATGTAAATAACACCAATCCTCTCCCAGCAGTCTTCTATACAATACAGTCCCATATAAATAACACCAATCCTCTCCCAGCAGTATTCTATACAATACAGTCGCATGTAAATAACACCACTCCTCTCCCACCAGTCTTCTATATGATACATCCCATGTAAATAACTTAAATCCCCTCCTTCAGCTCCCTCCAACACATAGTTGGAGTGATGACGTAAACAACATTACTCCTTACCCTCCAGACTTCTATAATATCAAGTTCCATGTATATAGCACCAGTCATCTCCCCTCAATCTTCTATAACATGCAGTCCCATGTAACTAACACCCCTCACTTCAGCCCCTCTAACATACAGTCCCAGTTAAATGACATACCCCCCCCCCCCCCACTAAGCAGGGAGGAGGTATAATGGGGAGAACCACAGCATTTCTCTGGCACTCACATTCATTCCACAGGTCTCCACTGCTGAGCGCTGCCTTTCTCTGCACTGGTCACATGATGGTGACCCTATCACAGGTCCTACCACTACTTCAGTGTTGAAAAGATCACATGACTGTGATCTCATCGAAGGTCCTTCAGCTTTGGAGTATAGCCAGAACTGGCAGCAGTTTCACAGTATGTCTTAACTAGGGCACGCCAAGCCCCTTCCTGGAAAGGGCCCCCTCCCTCTCTGGGCACCTGTGCAACTGAACCTGCTGCACAGGCAGTATGTCCACCCCTGACTGGGGATACAGTGATCCCTCAAGATACAATGGCCTCAAGATTTTCAACATGCAATGGTTTTTTCTGACCCATCGCAAGTTGAAACTTGACTCAACATACAATGTCTCAGACTCAGATCCAACCAATCAAGGTCATTTCTCTGGTAAAATAGCTGGATTAGTTGCTTGTTCTCA
Organism: Rhinella marina; assembly: GCA_900303285.1. NCBI lineage: Eukaryota > Metazoa > Chordata > Amphibia > Anura > Bufonidae > Rhinella > Rhinella marina. The sequence goes on along the minus strand of ONZH01007975.1, from coordinate 199,205 downwards.
GCTATTCCTGACTGTTATATGTAATGACTTGTTTTATCTGTCTGTTAGTTATCTGCTTATTTTCTTAAATCTTCATTGAGTAATCGGCTTTGGAACCGATTACTCAAGTGACACTGGTTTCAACATACAATAGTCATCCTGGAACCAATTAATATTGTATCTTGAGGGATCACTGTATTTTGGGAGATCAGTAGGCATCCCAATAGTGAGACCATAAAAGCTAATGATGAGAAATCCTCATTAAGGCCCACGACTGTATTTTTGCTCCGTATTCAATCAATATTTTTAGCAGATGACATATGGACCCATTCATTTCAATGGGCCAGTAAAAACCATATGATGTCTGCATCTGTATGTCCGTTCCGCAGCCCCGCAAAAAAGATAGAGCATGTCATATCCTTGTCCGTTTCGCAGAATGAATAGGCATTGTTACAATGGGTCTGCAAAAAAACAAAAACGGATGCAACAAATCATCCATATTATTTGCATATCCGCGTTTTGTGCAAGCAAAATACATACAGTTGTGTGAATGCACCCTAAGCGGTGGCTTGAACTGTGGGTACCACACCAGGGTTGCCTCTAATTGCCAGATTGGTCCTGGACTTGCCACAAGAAACATTTGCAGTACCCTGGGCGCAAGCTGCATGTATAATAGCACCCCAAGAGTGTACAAAAATAATTAAGACACGCACAAATCACTATTATGCCTCATTTAGAAAAAGGAAATATTGCAGGTGAAAATACATTCATCAGTAAGCTAATTCTAGGGTCTCCAAGTATATACAGGTGGGTTGTAATTAAAGTGTAACTTCCATTTCATTTTTTTTATACCCTAATGGTATAGTACACCCTGTTGTATAAGTGCTTTTGTGCTTTAAAATGTAATCATTTTCAGTTTTATCTGATAGTAGCACCCTACAATGGATGCTTCTTTCCTATTCAGCCGCTCTCTTCTGAGAGTGTTGCCATGTGCAGGCCGACTCCTCTGTATTATAAACAAGAGAGGGGCAGAGCAGTGGGAGGAGAAGCATAGCCCTGAGTGCCTGGGCTCTGGCAGAAAGTGGAGGGGAGAGCTGCTTTACATGCTGCTATCTCCTGAATGATACAAGCTAGAAACATGCAACTGTTCTTGTTTGGAATCTGACATTCCAGGCTTTCATACAAGACCATGACGGCTAAAGTCCAAGTAACATAGGAGATATCACTGAGTCAGGAATAATTGCAGGTAAAATCTGCTTTTACTTTCACTTTCAGCTTCATTCACAGCATCCCGATTTCCATCAGTGACATCTTCCCCTGTACTGAACATATTGCTGTCATTCTGGTATTGTCTGAAAGCTTGGAATCTCAGCTTTCAAATAATACAAATCTTATGTCTAGTTGGTACCAAACCAGAGATATGAGCAGCTAAAGCAGCCCCCCTCCCTGTCAGTGTGGAGGAGAGTGAGGGAGCAGCCACAGAGCTGACAGGTGACTATTAAGAGGTTAAAACAAATGTTTACTGACTTCATGTAATTGCAGGGCTTGTCTCTGGTTAGCTGTATGTATGTAAGAGGATACACACTGCTCTGGGATAGTGGGGAAGTTATCTGCATTCTGATTGGTCCTGCTTGTTCATGTGAGGAAAGTAAAGGCTTATGGGAAGTGAGGGAAATACAGGATGGCCTCAATGAAGGGCAAAGATCACCACAGGAAGAGCAGCAGAGGCCATCTTAGGAAGATGCTGAAATAGGGGCACAGAGAAATAGGGTTGCTAAGGGCTGAATACAGACATCAGAAAGGTAAAATTAACTGAAAAATACAGCTTCATGAATATCTGCCCTTCAGTATCACATATGTTAGGAATTTAATTTTTGGTAGTGAAATGGCAGTTACACTTTAGGGAGCGTTTCCACGCCACATTGAATCACGTCAGTAATAAAAGGGATATAATGGGTTTCAGAACATAAAGGTTGTTTTGGTATAATATTTTCTGGATGTGCACTTGTATGTCCAGGAGAAATTTTAATTCACTGAAAGTAAACAGTGAGGTTTAACCCCTTGGCGACCAGCGCCGTAATAGTACGGCGCTGCGGCAAGGTGCTAGACGCCCAGCGCCGTACTATTACTGAGCGCTGATCGGGCGGGTGCAGGAGCTGCGCCCGCCCGATCAGAGTCAGGGGTCCGGCTGTGCCCAGGTGCCGGACCCCTGAGGAATGCGCCAGCATCGGTGAAAACACCGATGCCGGCGCATTAACCCTTCATGTGCCGCGGTCAGCGCTGACCGCGGCACATGCGATGCGGGCGGTCGGAAGGGGTTGCCATCGGGTCCCCGCGCTGCTGTGACGGGGACCCGATGGCTGAGATAGCAGCCGGATGCCTTCCTTAGGCATCCGGCTGCTATCTACGGAAGCCTGTGAGATCCAGCCCCCTGGATCTCACAGGCAGTGTGCTGGAAGTGTATTACATTGAGTAATACACTTCCAGCCAATGCATTACAATACAGAAGTATTGTAATGCATTGTAAGGGGATCAGACCCCCAAAAGTGAATAAAAAGTGTAAAATAAGAAAGTAAAAAAAGTGAAAAAAATAAAGTTTTACAAAAAAAAAGTTTCAAGTTCTCCAAAAAAAGAAAAACGTCATTTTTACAAAATAATATAAAAAAAAATTGTAAAAAATAGTGAAAAAAAAATAAAATAGACATATTAGGTATCGCCGCGTCCGTATCGACCGGCTCTATAAAAATAGCACATGATCCACCCCATCAGGTGCACGCAGTAAAAAAAAAAAAAAAAAACTGTGCCAAAACAGACATTTTTTGGTCACCTTCCCTTACAAAAAGTGTAATAGCAGGTGATCAAAAAAGCGTATGTACCCCAAAATGGTACCAATCAAACCGTCATCTTGTCCCGCAAAAAATGAGACCCTACCTAAGACAATCGCCTGAAAAATAAAAAAAATATGGCTCTCAGAAAATGGCAACACAAAAAATATTTTATTTTGTTCAAAAATGTATCTAATGTGTAAAACTTTCCAAAAATAAAAATTATACACATATTGGGTATCGCCGCGTCCATAACAACCTGCTCTATAAAAATATTGCATGAGATGGCCCCCCAGGCGAATGCTGTAAAAATAGTTTTTAAAAAAACTAAGCCAAAACAGACATTTTTTTCCCTTTTGCCTCACAAAAAGTGTAATAGCAGGCGATCAAAAAGGCATATTTGCCCCAAAATGGTACCAATCAAACCGTCATCTTGTCCTGCAAGAACTATACCCTACCTGAGACAATCGCCTGAAAACTGAAAAAAATATTGCTCTTTGAAAATGGCAACACAAAATAATGATTTTATTCTGTTCAAAAAATAAATCTAATGTGTAAAACTATCCAAAAATTAAAAAGTCAGACATATTGGGTATCATCGCGTCTGTAACAACCTGCTCTATAAAAATATTACATGAGATGGCCCCCCGGGTGAATGGTGCAAAAAATAAAAAATAAAAACTATGCCAAAACAACCATATTTTTCCCTCTTGCCTCACAAAAAGTGTAATAGCAGGCGATCAAAAAGGTGTATTTACCCCAAAATGGTACCAATCAAACCGTCATCTTGTCCTGCAAAAACGATACCCTACCTGAGACAATCGCCTGAAAACTTAAAAAAATATGGCTCTTTGAAAATGGCAACACAAAAAAAAGATTTTATTCTGTTCTAAAATGCATCTAATGTGTAAAACGTTCCAAAAATAAAAAAGTTAGACATATTGGGTATCGGCGCGTCCGTAACAACCTGCTCTATAAAAATATTACATGAGATAGCCCCCCAGGTGAATGTTGTAAAAAAAATTTTTAAAAAACCATGCCAAAACAGCTATTTGTTTTCACCTTGACTCACAAAAACTGTAATACCAAGCGATCAAAAAGTCTTATGTACCCCAAAATGGTACCAATCAAACCGTCATCTCGTCCCGCAAAAAATGAGCCCCCACATAAGACAATAACTCAAAAAATAAAAAATCAATGGCACCCGCAAACCAATCCATCAAAATCTGTTCTGCAAAATCCATATGGTGCTCCTTCTGTTCTGAGTCCTGCCATGTGCCCCAACAGCAGTTTACCACCACATATGGGGTGTTGCCGTATTCAGGAGAAAATGGGGAACAAATTATGGGGTGCTTTTCTCCTGTTACCTCTTGTGAAAATGAAAAATTTGCGGCTAAAGCAACATTTTATTGGAAGAAATGAAACTTTTCATTTTCATAGCCAAGTGTTTCCAAATTCCATAAAACGCTTAGGGGGCCAAAGTGGCCAGTACCCCCCTTAATATATTCTTTGAAGGGTGTAGTTTCTAAAATGGGGTCACTTTTTGAGGGTTTCTACTGTAGGGGTACATCAGGGTCTCTCAATTACAAAATGGTGCCTAAAAACCATTCTAGCAAAATCTGCCTCCAAAATCCCTATGGCGCTCCTTTCCTTCTGACCACTGCCACAAACCCATAGAGACGTTTACCACCACATATGGGGTATTTCTGTAAACTGCAGAATCAGAGCAATGTATATTGAGGTTTAGTTTGCTGTTAAACCTTGCTGTGTTGCAAGAAAAAAATTATTAACATGAATAATCTACCAAAAAATTGAAATTTTGAAATTTCACCTCCATTTTCCTTTAATTCTTGTGGAACACCTCAAGGGTTAACAAAGTTTGTAACATCAGTTTTTTTATAACTTGAGGGGTGTAGTTTCTAAAATGGGGTCATTTATGGGGGTTTTCATTATGTAAGCCCCTCAAAATCACTTTATATCTGAATTGGTGCTCAAAAAAATGGTTTTGGAAAATTTGGTGAAAATTTGAAAAATGGCTTCTAAACTTCTAAGCCCTCTAACGTCCTAAAAAAGTAAAATGACATTTACAAAATGATGCCAACATAAAGTAGACATATGGGGAATGTAAAATAATAACTATTTTTGGAGGTATTACTGTGTATTTTGAAAGTAGAGAAATTGAAATTTGCAAATTTGCAAATTTTTCCAAATTTTTGGTAAATTTGGGATTTTTTCATAAATAAGGGTGAAATATATTGACTCAAATTTATGACTGTCATGAAGTACAATGTGTCACAAGAAAACAATCTCAGAATGTCCTGGATAAGTAAAAGCGTTCCAAAGTTATTACCACATAAAGTGACACATGTCAGATTTGCAAAAAATCGCCTGGGCATGAAGGTGAAAACAGGCCCGGGGTTGAAGGGGTTAAATGACAAGCAAGCAGAGGTCTTAAAAACTATGATAGATTAATACAGGTAAGCATATTGGAAAATGCATCATCGTGGAAAATGGATCTTTATTTGTTAAAACCCTAGTAACTTTTCAAAATGTAGGAATTCTGTCCCACATTACATAGCTACTTCTGTTTTTTTACTTTTCATAGTAAATGTATTTCAACATGAAATTACATGACTTTGGAGTAGACTAAAAATTCTCTTTCAAGATTTGCAAAAAAAAAAAAGAAAAAAATGCACGATTTGTTGAACTCAGCACTTCCATAGTAGTGATTGACAGTTTAAGACATATTCTATATTGGGAGCACTTGGTGAGTGCACTGGTACACGTATACATCTCTACTGCAATGGCCATGGCCAGGCCAAGAATTAACTAGGATCACCACCAGGTAAAAGCAGACTGCTTAAAGTACTGTATCCTCAAGGACTATCTCTTGCCACTTGATGGAAAATACTTACACTTAGATCAGATCTTCTAACAGAACGTGCAGTCATCTTGGGGGAATATGGATAGTAAAAGTAGATAGTTACACTTATAATTAGCTGATAGCTAGAGATGAGTGAATTTCTCAAAATCAGTTGAATCCGCCATGAAATTCAATTTGGTTCAAATAAATTCAGCCTGGATTGAAAGGCTCACAGTTGTGTATAACACTCTGAGGTCTTCTAGGACTGTATCCAATAACATTCAAGCTCTTTAACGGCAAGACTGCATTAATAATTACAAAGTGACACAGATGGTAGGCGGTGGTGACAAACAACAGTCCAAAAATCAACCCCCTTTGGTGGCAGATGCCTTCTCCCCTGTCCTCTGACCAGTAAAATGGTGGCCACCATTTTGAGAGATTAGTGTGGGATGATTCACGAAGGTTTCACATTTGGTGAAATTAGAATCTTATGGTACGTTTGTAAGAAATTCAATTCACATGGAATCGGTATGCTCATCTCTAGTGATAACATCATCAGTCACTTCAGGTTGGCCACAGACGATCTACACAACACAAAATCAAATCTGGTCATAACAGTTTAGCAGAAAAAAACATGGTCTTCACACAGACAGCACAGGAAGAGTGAGTCTGTAGCTGAACTGGCTAGTATTACCAATCCTTGTTGAGGACTTATAGCTTTATCTGAGGTGCAGGTGTAGGTTCAGTGAGTGAACTGTTTGTACTGGACCCAGAAAGAAAAAGAAAACATTAAGGGTATGGCCATAAGGTGAGGTTTTCTCGTGCAGTTTTAGAAGCCAGTATCGGGAGTGGATCATTAAAGAAAAGACTATATACAGGACAGATGTGACTTCTCTTTTTGAAATTCACTCCAAAACTGGAATTCCAAAACTGCAAGCACAAACCTGACTGTGTGGTTGTACCCTTACAGTGAATAATTCCGCATCCTCCGTGGATACCTTTACTTGCAATAATGTACTGTAGAACTGGTACAACAAAGCCACAAAATTGTAATTATCTAAACTTTGTTGCAATCACAATATTTTATTTTCTACCTTACACAATTCCCTCAGAGGCATAAAAATTGCATGCCAAAATGAACCAGACCCACGGCATGAAATCCAGTCATCTTGGAGATTGTATATCCAAAGGGAAGAGACTTGACACACATATTTCTCTAAAAAGAAGGTAAACAGTTTATCCCCCCAAAAAAAGACATCTCAATGAAGTATTACTGCAATATACAAGGCATAAACATATATTGTCCACTCTGGTAGCACCCTCTGCTCTTTATCCTGCTGGTCCACCTTCTCCTGCATTAAGTGGTGAACCAACATGCTCAGTAGCTTTCCTGCTCCTCCCTTCTCTCAGTTCCAGTGATCTTATATTGAAGTAGGTGAACTGCCCAGACACCTTTCATTCATCCCTGCTTCTAACTTCATAGAAATATATAGCTATATATCTATATAGACAGTGTAGAAGGAAATTGGGAGGGCATTGCATACCATAGTGCTATTTATTAATGGGATCACTGAGACTGCGTGAGGGACTATGTTCCATGCAGAGGAGAAAAGGCATTGCAAGAGCTGACTGGAATCTACTCATGGGAAATACAGGTGCTTGATTGTCAAATGTGACAGACTGCTGGCCTGTAATGACTCTAGATAGAGACAGATGAAACAGTGAGTCCCTAAATAGAACCCCTTCTTTCCCTATCTTGCAGTATAGGCCCTAAATGGCAGAACCACAACTGGGCAATGGCCCCTACACTATATATGTGTAGAATGATAGACAACACACAAACAGACAAAGACAAAATCAGAGTAATTCGAAACGGGTCAGAACCAGATGGACTACGCAGTACCAAAACATGAGACAAAGGAAGGTCAGAAAACAATCGGAGGTCAGAGCATGAGATATCAAGATATCAAGAACAGAAACCAAGAACAACGCTAGTAAACCCAACAGTATCACTGGCAATGGTTACCTGACAATAGTGGATTTAAATAGAAAGCCAGATCCCTGGACCAGAACCCGATTGCTCCGGTGACCTGACTAACCATAGTTCAGACATCAAACCTAAAAGGTAATTGAGATGCTGTGGGGGGCAGAGCATTGCATCCCGTAACTAAAGGTGCGTGGCTCCACAGCGCGTCTCTCCTGGCGCAGCTGTACCAAAGCCAAAGATCGCGCTGCTAGAGCATGGACAGGTAAGTTTATTACATGGCCATGCCCAGAAAATGAAGTCTTTCAGATACGTGAGTAAAAAAAATTAGTAAAAGAGAAAAAAAAAGATAATTAAAGGGGTATTCCCATCTCACAAATGTAGTTTGTATAGTTAGATATAGCCATACCAATATTATTACTAATAGAATGTATTTACATAAAATGTACCATTTAGAAGATTTGCCTATTTGTATATCCATTGTCCCACACACATCAGTCAGGCCCTTGCCCCTGGTTACGACCACCACGTCCATGTAGTAGTGGTGGTCAGCTTGCTCCTTTTCAAACCTGCTCTGAGGTAACTGCTGTATTGTGAACGCACATTGCATGAACATGCGGAGACACATCTTAGGGTACTTTCACGTCTGCGTTTTGGACGCTACCAGTCCAAAATGCAATGGCTAGGATCCGTACAAAACGAAGACTTTATAAACGGATCCTGCTCCATAGAGATGAATTGATTTTGGAACAGGATCCCTTTATCTGCATTTTGGTAGCGCAAACAAAAATGCTATAACCCTAAGATGTTTCTCCGCATGTTTATGCAATGTGCATTCACAATACAGCAGTTACCTCAGAGCGGGTTCGAACAGGAGCAAACCGGCCTCCACTACTACATGGCCACGGTGGCTGTAACTAGGGGCAACGGCCTGACTGATGTGTGTGGGACAATGGATATACAAATAGGGAAATCTACTAAACGGTACATTTTATATAAATACATTCTATTAGTAATAATATTGGTATGGCTATATCTAATTATACAAACTACATTTGTGAGATGGGAATACCCCTTTAAATTGGAGAGCATTGTATTTTGCGTTAGTGTGTAGTTATATAGCTAAAATAATGGTGTGCATTACTCCAGATATTTATGTATTTTCTTAATTTTTGGGACCTCTTTAAGTAGTTACACATAGTCAACTCCATCAATTCAGAATCTAATAATCCATAAAGTCTGATAATGTATGGAAGAAAGGGGCAATTCCTCTAAACTCATAATAATATCTGGCACTCTAGGAGCACTGTTACTGCCAGTGTAAAGGAATTTTACTGCCGATGCATGCAGCATTCATCTAAGCTAATCACAATAAATCCATGCGGTCTGTGTACTTCATATTTCCTATACTTAAACTGGTGGTATCTCCGACAGGCTGAAATAAGACATCTAAAGGCACAGAGGATTAGAGAACTGTGGATAGGAGGCCATACAAATTACAACTATTGCTCTAAGTCCCATTTCATAGATGTTTAATATTCATAGTACTTTCCCTCTGTGACCAAACCATCAGGAAACCAATGGCAGCTCAAAATGTAAAAGGATGTAGCTCTACGAGCTCATAATAATACCAAAGTCCAGGGTTTTATGCTATATACAAGGGACGTAGCTCTAAAGGAGTGCAGCCGTAGTAATTGCACCTGGGTCCAGATGGGAACCAAAGGTCCCTCTGCCGCATAGAAACCGTAGGCATTAAAAAAGCATATGAAAAACAAGGGAACATGTTGCGATTTTGCAATAAGGCCTAGAAGTTACTACTCTGCCATATAGAACATATTGGTGGGATCACACTTACAATGCAGTCATATAGAATTAAATTATGGAGAACCCCTGGTGGTATTAGTGGCCATAAAGACAGCATAGAAATAAGGATATACCCTACAGTGATACCTTCAGACTCTGGGAGACCTAAACTTAAATGGTTGTCAGAGTTGAATTAAATGCATGCAGCCCCTGTAAATGTGATAAAATAGAGACAAGTGAACTTCTTTGTGTCTGATTCGGCAATTTTTTCTAAAAAAAAATTATTTGTGACTGAATTGATTCTACATGAATCAATGAATCAAGGGCTCCAATTTGACTGAAGACTGATATATGAAATTCTGAGATATCAAAGAGCTCAGATTTTTCTGTATTGTCCTCATTTTTTTTTCTTGGAATTTTTGCTCTCCCCCATCCCCTCCTTAAAGGGAGTCTGGCACCTCATTTTCACCTATATAACTAACAGCAGTGCCCCACAGAAGGTGGCATACACATCCCAGACATACCTGTGTGCACTGTGTGTCTGTATTACATGTCCAGAAAAAGCACTTTTATTCTGCAGGAAAACAGCTCCCAAGTGCCCGGCTGAAAGTGAAAGTAAAAACAGCTTTCTCTCCCAACTCGATTTCTAACAGCTATATCTTCTGATATACTGGATATAATGCTGTGATTTTGGTATCATTTTAAAGCTTGGAATGCCAGCTTTCAAAGAAGGTCAGAACCATTTTTCTATTTGCTACCCAAGATATGAGCAGCTAAAGCAGCCCTCCCCTCTTCAGTCTGGTTTGCTTTGAGCACTTGCAGCAGCAGAGCTGGGCACTTGGGAGCTGTTTTCCTGCAGAATAAAAGTTCTTTTCCTGGACATGTAATACAGACACACAGTGCACACAGGTATGAATCAATGAATCAAGGGCTCCAATTTGACTGAAGACTGATATATGAAATTCTGAGATATCAAAGAGCTCAGATTTTTCTGTATTGTCCTCATTTTTTTTTCTTGGAATTTTTGCTCTCCCCCATCCCCTCCTTAAAGGGAGTCTGGCACCTCATTTTCACCTATATAACTAACAGCAGTGCCCCACAGAAGGTGGCATACACATCCCAGACATACCTGTGTGCACTGTGTGTCTGTATTACATGTCCAGAAAAAGCATTTTTATTCTGCAGGAAAACAGCTCCCAAGTGCCCGGCTGAAAGTGAAAGTAAAAACAGCTTTCTCTCCCAACTCGATTTCTAACAGCTATATCTTCTGATATACTGGATATAATGCTGTGATTTTGGTATCATTTTAAAGCTTGGAATGCCAGCTTTCAAAGAAGGTCAGAACCATTTTTCTATTTGCTACCCAAGATATGAGCAGCTAAAGCAGCCCTCCCCTCTTCAGTCTGGTTTGCTTTGAGCACTTGCAGCAGCAGAGCTGGGCACTTGGGAGCTGTTTTCCTGCAGAATAAAAGTTCTTTTCCTGGACATGTAATACAGACACACAGTGCACACAGGTATGTCTGAGATGTGTCTGCAATCTTCTGTGGGGCAGTGCTCTTAGTTATATAGGTGACAATGAGGTAACAGACTCCCTTTAATCTCTTGAACGCCATAACAGCAATAGCAAATAATGTCAGAAAGACACTGACATACAATATATAGATATGGTAGATGTAGTGCAGCTGTGTTGGAGTAGTGGAGTAGTAGTAATGGCAGCTATGTAGGAATAATGGAAGTGGCAGTAGGGAGATTAGCAGCGAGGAGTAGCAGCTGCGGAGGTGGCGAGAGCAGCCATACAGAAGGAACATGATGGTAGGCAGGCAGACAGCAGTGATGGTGATAAATAGCCACCATTAACAATGGCAGATCTATTAATCGGATTCAGCCGGAGGTGTCTTAAAATCCTCACAGATCCATGACTCATTCATTCTGAAAAAAATTATGTTTTGTACAAAGGACAACTCTAGGTGTGACAACACCGCCTGCAGCGCTGAAACCCAGGGCTGATTCTAGCTCTTCTGCTGCCTGAAGCAAAAATTTAAAAAATAGTATGAAAGCCAAGTAGCCACGAACTCCAAGACTGTCCTGTCAGATCTGGGGCGGTACATGTACAGATAATGTTATTGATATCACCTGCAGTCCTATGTAACACCACAGATAACACTAGTGTTGATAATATGGTAGTGTTACCTGCAGTCCTATGTAAAACCACAGATAACATCAGTATAGATCATGTGGTAGTGTTACCTGCGTCCTTAGTGTGCCTCCCAGTGCCTCTTCCACGGGACTCTATGCTGACGGCGCTGCCTATTCTTCTGTCTTCTTCTTCTTCCCTCCACAGAACGTCCTGATGCAGCTGCGTCAGGACATAGGAACGCTGTGGGCATGGTGATGGTGACACACACACAGAGGGATGGACACACAGAGGGACAGACACATCTTTGCCCCTTTCACAGTGGAAATACCCTCTTTGTGCCCCCTCACAATCATTATGCCCTGTCTGTGGCCCCTTCACAGTAGTAATGCCCATTGCGCACCTTCAAAGTAGTAATGCCCACTCTGTGCCCCAATAATAGTTATGCCTTCTTTGTGCCCCCGGTCTAAAGGATGTAGAGACAGCACTACTTCTTCTAATAATTTCGTATGGTGGCGGTGCCGCCAGTGTCAGGCCCCAGCCCTTGGGCCCCAAAAGATCAGTTGATGAATACAGATGACCGCAGCACTCACTGTCTTCAAATGTGGAAGGTTTATTCACCAACTGTGCAACGTTTCGACTACAATGAGTCTTTTTCAAGCTTTGTGCCCCCTTCATATTAGTAATGTCCATTGTGCCCCATTCATACTAGTAATGACCACTGTTCTCCCTTCACAGTAGTAATGCCCATTGTGCCCTCTTCATAGTAATAATGCCTATTGTGCCCCCTTCACAGTAGTAAAGCCCTCTGTGCCCCCTTTATAGTAGCAATGCCCTGTTTGCCCCCCTTTAGAGTAGCAATGCCCTCTGTGCCCCTTTGTAGTAATAATGCCCTCTGTGTCCCTTTATAGCAGTAATGCACTTTGTGCTCCTTTATAGTAACATAGTAACATAGTTTATAAGGATGAAAAAAGACATCTAGTTCGGCCTGTTTTCCTACAAGTTGATCCAGAGGAAGGCAAAAAAAAACCTGTGAGGTAGAAGCCAATTTTCCCCACTTTAGGGGAAAAAAATTCCTTCCCGACTCCAATCAGGCAATCAGAATAACTCCCTGGATCAACGACCTATCTCTAGTAACTATAACCTGTAATATTATTACCCTCCAGAAATACATCCAGGCCCCTCTTGAACTCTTTTAGTGAACTTACCATCACCACCTCCTCAGGCAGAGAGTTCCATAGTCTCACTGCTCTTACCGTAAGGAATCCTCTTCTATGTTTGTGTACAAACCTTCTTTCCTCCAGACGCAGAGGATGTCCCCTCGTCACAGTCACAGCCCTTGGGATAAAAAGTTCATGGGAGAGATCTCTGTACTGACCCCTTATATAGTTATACATAGTTAATGCCCTTTGTGCCCCTTTATGATAGTAATGCCCTCTGTGCCCCTTTATGGTAGTAATGCCCTCTGTGGCCCCTTTGTGGTAGTAATGTCCTTTATGCCCCCTTTGTAGTAGCAATGCCCACTGTGCCACCATTATGGTAGTAATGCCCACTGTGCCACCTTTGTAATAGTAATGCCCTATGTGTCCCCCTTTGTACTAGTAATGCCCACTGTGCCCCCTTATGGTAGTAATGCCCACTGTCCCCCCTTTGTAATAGTAATGCCCTATGTGCTCCCCTTCATAGTAGTAATGCCCACTGTGCCCCTTTTTTAGTATTAATGCCCTCTCCTTTGTGCCCCCTTTGTAGTAGACATGCCACCTGTGCCCTCTCTGTGTTAAAAAAAAAAAAAAACACAGTACCTACTCACCTTGTCCCACTCCTGAAGTTCTCTCTACCCTGCAGACACAGATCTCTTTGCAGGATTGTGTGGACGGAGTTTATGCAGATTCCCGGGATGCAGGCTCCGCCCACACAGGGCAGCAGTGCGATCCGTGTGTGCAGGCTGAATGGTGGAGCAGGGAGAAGTCTCTCTGCTTCACCATTCAGAGCAACGCCGGCCTTTCTTGTGCTTTGTGTTAGTAAATTGATTTTGCTAAAATAAAAAAATCTTATTTACCTCATCCATTTCAATGCAAAGAGGCCACTGCGGCCATCTTGCTTGAAGATCCAGTGTGAAATCTCGTGTCAGGTGACATTTGACGTCACCATGCCGGCTGATGTGATGACGTCATCACGCGCAAAGTGAGATTTCACTCTGGATCTTCAAGCAATATGGCCATGGCAGACTCTTCATGATCAAATGGATGAGGTAAGTGTGATTTAATTTTTTTTTCCAACCACTAAAATGCTTTACAATGGATTTCAGATGCCATGATCAGCGATGAATGCAGCATCTGAGGGGTTCGATGATGGGGAGCGGTGCTATTTACAAAGAAATGCACACAAAGTGATTTGTCACAAAGTAAATTTTTTGTAAAATTCGGTGAAGCAGCCAAATCAAATTTTTGAGAACTTCGCTCGTTTCTACTATTGATGGTGGATGTGCTGGGAATAAGCCTATTAAAAAAAATGTCCCTTTACAGAAAAAAATGAGTTTTTTGCAGGATTTTGTAATGCAGAACTTGCCAACAGCTGTATGAAACATTGAAACACACAACGCTGAGTGACCAGTTCCTCACTCTTTATGCCTTCCTTGCCTCACTCTCTATACTTTCCCTGATAAAACCCTAAATCTACCTAATTCTATCCATATAGTCTCCTGATATCTCCATTTTCTCTCTTTAGCGCACCTATAATTCTGGCTTGTGTCTGCAATTGCTTTGCAACAGCCACAGTCACAGCCAAAACACATGCTTTCAGATCACAAGCTGCATTTCTTCATTCTGAGCAAAAGGACCTGCTAGAAACCCTTCCCCTGATTGGATGATCAAGCTGTGTGAGCCTCTGAGCCAATCAGGGCAAGCCCTCCCTCCCAGGGTCATAGGATCCTCCATCTTCTTCCCTCATGTCCTTTTTCCCTGCAGATTTTGACAGTAAAATAGCGCTGGTGCCGTTTTTACGAGATTCATCCAAAGTGAATTGCCAATACTTCGGACTTGTTTGGCATAAGAATTTTTATGAAATTTGTAACAAATCAAGCATTAAAATGTTTGGGCTCCAGCAAGATGAACACGAGACTTCGGTGAACAACTTTGGCCATTGATTTTTAAACTTTAAAACCATTTTAGAACATGGATCCGAAGTCGACTGCGGTACCAGCTGGTACCTCGGTACCGAAGCTGATTTCGGATCCATGTTTTAAAATGGTTTTAATTATTTAATTTAATAATTTTAAAATACTCAAATCCCGAAGGGATTCACCGAAGTCACACAGGAGCCCATACATTTGAGTCCTGTACAGAGACGATTCTCTGTATAGCATTCAAACAAAGATCTGAATGAATCGACTTTGGATCTATGATCCGAAGCTCGATTTGCTCAACATTACCAATAATCTGTTCTGAAAACGGCCATCTGCTTACAAAAACCGTTGTGTAAATGCACCCTTAACCACCTCATAGATTGACAAACCCTGCACTAAACCATGGTCATACAATTCACCAGTTAGGTGTACAAGTTCTGTAATCACAGTAATAATAGGCAGAGCTGGAGAGGATGAGCTCATCTCTACAGATCCATTCTCCTTCACCAACATCAGAGACATCTAGTGGTCAGTCTTATAAATGCCAGCACTCATTTCTAAATCTGCTATTAATTACAGATGTAATATTCTCAGGGTGCCTTCACATGCGGCATATTTTGTTGCAGACACTTCTGCTACTTGCATCTGAATGAGGATTTCAGAAATCCACAAGGTGTCTGATTTTATATATAAAGTGTCATTTTAAATGTAATGTAAATGTAATCTGGCATGTTGAGGTTGGGGATGCTCACAAGTTGAGGCACCAATCAAAGGGTCAAGCACCTGAGCACTGCAGTGGAGAGGGGTAGCATGGAGCATTAGTTGACCTGCACCTTCTACTCCTTCACCCTGGAACAGCAGAGGACCTGTGGAGAGGCCAGGTGAGAAGTAAGGACCAGCCAGCTTGCTGCAAGTAAAGCCCATAAAAATAGTGTTGTGTGCATTAGAGTGTACAAGGAGACAGATACCGCAACCTAAACAGACGTCATAGGAGTTAGGGGCAGGAACAACACTTTAAAGCAAAAACTATACTAAATATTAATTTGCTTGAGGGGGGAAGTGAATGCACTGAGCCTACCAAAAACTGATAACGTGGACGCTTTGCTCTTATATTTGGTTGGCATATTCTGGCTGATGGACCTGTATAAATTTGGAGTGCCGTAAATCCTACAACAGATTAACGCAAAAATTCAGTGAGTCTTGTCCGTGTGCCACAAAAAATTAATCCATGCTCCCAAAAAACTGTGTAGTCTAACTTTACCCAGCCTATAATTTGGTGTAGTATTGAAGGTGCCAACATTTTGGTGCTTTTTTGGTGCATGGAGGCACATTTTGGCCATGCCCCCTTCTCACTAAGCCATGCTTCTTTCCTGCGAAGAACAGTTGGTAGGATAGGGAACTTAGATTGTGAGCCCCAGGGGCGTTGCTAGGGTCTCAAAAGATCCAATGAATATGGCCCTCAGTCGCCCCCCCCCCCTCCCCCAGCATGAAATCCCCCACAGTCGCCCCCCCCCAGCATACAATCCCCCACAGTCGCCCCCCCCGGCATACAATCCCCACAGTCGCCCCCCGGCATACAATCCCCCACAGTCGCCCCCCCAGCCAGGGCCAGTTTTAGACAAAATGTGGCTCTGGGCAAAATCAAAAGTGGGGCCCCAAATTTTGTAATAATGCGCTAACAACACAGTTACTGTATTTTTCGCTTTATAAGACGCACCACAGATTTTAGAGTAGCAAAATAAGAAAAAAATATTTTTCATCAGACCTCAGATCAGCCCACTCAGCCCTCATATCAGCCCACTTAACCCCCATATGCAGCGTCAGGTCATCGTGCACATATTACGTCCTGACACTGTACGGGGTCAGGACGGTGCAGTGACGGCAGGAGAAGACAAGGGAGCACTGGACCTGGAGCGGAGCTTCAGCGCAGGAGAGTGAGTATGTATCCCCTCTCCCGGCACCTAATACATACCAGTGAGCTCTTCCATAATGGAAGCGTTCACTAGTATTCGCTTTATAAGACGCACAGCAATTTTCACCCTATATTTGGGAGGAAAAAAGTGCATCTTATAAAGCGAAAAATACGGTACATTCTGTTGATTCCAACCCTTCCTCACAGATTTACACCCCATAAATCTCCTTAAACAGTTCTTCACCCTCATGGACCCAGAATACACTCCATGCCCCCTCCCCTCACACAATGAGTTCCCCTGACTCAAAGCATCTGAAAGTATTAAAAACCAGAAGCGCGGGATTTCTCTTCAGGTGCGCTTGTCAACAGCGAAGATTGTTGAAAGCACCCTGTTCTGTAAATAAGCCTCAGCCTGTACTAGGCTTCCAGGATCATTGTTAGTATATCCCAGTTCAGGCCACTAGGTGGCAGCAGTGAGCTGAGATATAATGATTTCAATACAGACTAATGGAGCAATTTACATCTGATGATTGTAAGTTGTGGTCCACTTAGGGGACTTAAAAAGTTTTGAAAATATTCTAAAAAAACGTAAAATCACCCCATTCCCCACACAAAAAAAGAACAAAATGGCATTATAGGCATGCAAAAACACCCATACTTTTAAAATATTGAAAAAAAGTTCGCTTATATGGTGTAACAGAACACCTTATATCCCAAGAAAATTGAATAAAAAGTCATAAATACACCCCAAAATTTTCTGTAGGGATTTGAACTCACAACCTACTACATTAGAGGTAAGTACCTTAACCACTGGGCTATGGAGCTCAGTGTTGTCAATTGTGAAAAACCTCATAGAAGTTTCTCTGATATTGAAAAACCTCCTAAGAGGCTCTCTTGCATTATACAAGAGAAACTTCTATGAGGTTTTTCAACCTGACATAGCCATATATGGAGTCAAAGCAGGGACTCCTAAGCTGGGAAATTCCCCACTCTGGAGTCCCGACTGAAGCAGGGGTCCCTTAGAGGATCAGGTCGCAGTGCAGCTGTCTCCACAAGTCCCGAGGTTTGGGGCAGTGGTGGATTGATTCGCCCTGGGCCCCTGGTGAGCACCATTGGGGACAGCGAGTGATGATTATATCTGAAAACACTGCAGAATATGTCAGCGCTATATAATTGAGTAAAGTAAATAATAGGTGTAATTTAAAAATGTCAAGCCCAGGTTGTGGCCTGAATGGAGGACCACACCACAGTCCCAAGGAGAGAGGCTGTTGATGGGACTAGTGAATGGGTTGGGTGTAGAGATGAGCGAGCATGCTCGAGTGCCGTATTTGCGTACGCATTTTAAAATTCCTACGCTATTCATACGCATATTTTAATCTATGTAACGTATTAATTGCGTATTAAAAATGCGTATGAATTGCGTACGAATAGCGTACAAATTCAATTTGTAGGAATTTTAAAATGCGTACGCAAATACGCAAAAATGGCACTTGAGCATGCTCTGCCGAGCATGCTCGCTCATCTCTAGTTGGGTGGCAAAGATGTACTGTAGTTTGCATTCTAAAGAGAGAGCGAGAGCGTTTTAGAGAGTCTTAGCACAGAGCTGATACAGAGTCTTGATTGGATGTGAGGAGATTCAGCCTTCCCAAGGGTCAACCAGTTTGTCAAGAGAGTCTGAAGAAATCCACAATTGTTGTAGCTATAATTGTAAATTTGTGTTCAAGAACTGCAATCATTAGACTTAAAGGGATTATCCCAGGATTAATGTAAAAGATGAAAATCAGACATCATATAGTACATGACAGTCTCTTTCTAACAAAACTAGAACCAGCCCTGTACCTCACATGGATCCAGAGATCTCCCCATTCATTGCTCTGCTAGATTTATATCAAGCTGACAGCTCAAGGGGAGTGTCTTTTCTGCTGCAGCTAGGGGCGCGTGTCTCAGCCCACCCTATCATAGCTCGGGAGGCAGTTGAAAGATGAAACTGAGCATGTGCGGCCTTCTCAGTGAGCAGGTCACAGAAACAAGAAAAAATAAACAACCAGCAGGTAGTGTTATACAGATACATTTTATTGAATAGCTCAGTAGCTATAATAGATTTTTAATTACATGCAATTACAAAAGTATTCAGATCCAGAAGCTGGATTACAAACTGTTAGATTTACCTCACCAGAACCTGTTACTTCTAGTGAACCCACACTACCACCACTAAAATACCACTTTGGACCCGCACATTTTGGGAGTAACCCTCTCTATATGCTGCCTCTCCTTCTTAAGTACTTTGTAGTCGGTAAAGCAAAAGTAAAATTCAAAATAATACCGATAAGCATCTTACAAGCCTCTTGAGTCAAGAATATAGAAATTAAATCTGGTTAATGGGAAGCGCTCTTTTTCTTTTTTTCTAATTGCTTTCTCAAGCAAAGGGAATTCATTGACACCCTTCAAATTATCATAGGAGATTTATGGCGTGTGGTAATCAAATGGACTGTAGAAAATACAATAGAACATATGGCAGGAAAAAAATCATGTGGGCATAATTAAAATGACTTAAGTTCTATTCCATTTTGATATTCCTAAAGTACACAGATTTAAAGCAACCAGATGGTATCATTTGTTATGCAAAGTAATTCTCGCTATCAAGCTGCAGAGATGTTACTCTTGTCGGTAAGTAAACAAGTGAAGACAAATATTTGCTGAATGCCCGATCCATAGCAATTTATTAAACAACTAATGGCATCTTATTACATACACCGCCTGCATCAAAGTATCAAAGTATCAGGCGTCACAGCAATGACTATAAAGCCCTAGAACACAGGAGCTCTTATATACCATGATGACACATAATTGCTCTGTATTTGTGCCACTCATAATGTTTTTGTAAGTAACTCTATTATTGACCAGTACAAGTGCCATATCTCTCTTTGGCAGTACATTAAATGGGTTGTCCTGGAGTTCGATATTGATGTCCTTTCCTCAGGATCGCTCATCAATATCTGATCGGTGGGGCTCCGACACTTGGCACCCATGCAGATCAGGCAATGGGAGAGAACATTTTGCTCCGGTGAACTGCAATACCAAGCGGCTGTGCTTGGTATTGCAGCCCAGGCCCATTCATATGAATGAGAGTGAGCTGAAAATGGGCCATGTGACCAATGAACATGATTTCAGTAGCCTAGCGAGCATGGCTGCTTCTTCAAAGAGCTGATCAGCGCGGTGCCAGGTTTCCTTCAGACCCTCACTGACCAGATATAGGAGACCTACCCCGCGGATAGGCCATTAATGTCAAATTCCTAGAAAACCCCTTAAATCACAGAGCTATAGATACAAAACTCAAAGGCACACACACACTGGAGGTCATTTACGAACTGATATACACCAGTTCGTAAATGACCCCCATGACACCAAGTCTAAAAAAGGGGATGTGGCGTGGGTGGGGAAATGGCAGGCTAGCAGACCCATCTCATTTATCATTTTCTACACCTGTTTTCGGCATAGAAAATGTTCAAAAATTATGCCAACAAGGAAGCTGGTGTAGATTTAGACCCGGGTGGATGTGCCAAAGTTAAGTAGAGCCCGGCACTTCTACATAACTTTGGTGCATCCACCGCCAGCGCAAGGGGTTATTTAATAAATTACCCCTCTGTATCTGACATGATCAGTACACTGAAGGAAATTTAACACCCTTTTTTTCAATATTACACCACTCTCACCACTTTCAAAAAAGATGGTAGAACTGGCTTAGATTTCCTTTTCTGGTACATGGACTGCCAGAAGATGCACCAAACGTATTAGGAGGCCTGTACATTTTACTTCAGCTCACTTCTGATGCAGACTGGCTCATGAAAAGGCAAGCTTAATAAATTCCTCCCACTGTATATGCCAAGAACTGGTCAAGGACTAAGGCGAGTGTGTACAGACATGGAAGCACAGTACCACTCCAGGTCTAGGTCACCCCAGATGATAACAGATACTGTATGTTAAGAAGAGTATATTTTTATTTCAGAGACACATTTCAAGATCAACTAGGTCTCTGCAACAGTCTACAAACCTTCTTATTAGTCTTAGTCTTATTAGACTATATTTTACCTAGTCCTGAAAAAATGCATTCAAATCTGTGCAAAAATGATACTGTATGAACAAGGCTAGAAAGGGATAACTGTTCAAATAATGCCAATGACATAACTAAAGTGTAAATTTTCCCAAGATCTAGGGTACCATAGCCAAACCAATCACATCCAAATTTATAGGAAGGCAGTACAATTACTTCTACTTGGACAGCAATGTAATCCTATACAAGCAATGTAATCACTATACAATTCAATGTATTTTATAGTGTTAATAGATTGTATAAAGCATGTTATCTTTAAAGGGGTTATCACATGAAAATTACTAATCATCTTTTCCAGCTGTTAGACCCTCCTCGATCATAAAAATGAAGAGTCCCAAATCTATAAACTGCCAATATTAGAGTGGGGAAAAAAGTATTTAGTCGGGCACCAATTGTGCAAGTTCTCCCACTTAAAAAGATGAGAGGCCTGTAATTGACATCATAGGTAGACCTCAAATAAGAGAGACAAAATGAGAAAACAAATCCAGAAAATCACATTGACTGATTTTTAAAGAATTTATTTGCAAATTATGGTGGAAAATAAGTATTTGGTCACCTACAAACAAGCAAGATTTCTGTCTCTCACAGACCTGTAACTACTTCTTTAAGAGGCTCCTCTGTCCTCCACTCATTACCTGTAGTAATGGCACCTGTTTGAACTTGTTATCAGTATAAAACACATCTTTTCACAACCTCAAACAGTCACACTCTAAACTCCACTATAGTGAAGACCAAAGAACTGTCGAAGGACACCAGAAACAAAATTGTAGACCTGCACCCGGCTAGGAAGACTGAATCTGCAATAGGCAAGCAGCTTAGTGTGAAGAAATCAACTGTGGGAGCAATAATTAGAAAATGGAAGACATAGAAGATCACTGATAATCTCCCTCGATCAGGGGCTCCACGCAAGATCTCACCCCTTGGGGTCAAAATGATCACAAGAACAGTGAGCAAAAATCCCAGAACCACACGAGGGGACCTAGTGAATGACCTGCAGAAAGCTGGGACGTAACAGCCTACCGTCAGTAACACACTATGCCGCCAGGGACTCAGATCCTGGAGTGCCAGACATGTCCCCCTGCTTAAGCAAGTACATATCCGGGCCCCTCTGAAGTTTGCTAGAGAGCATTTGGATGTTCCAGAAGAATATTGGGAGAATGTCATATGGTCAGATGAAACCAAAGTAGGACTGTTTGGTCGAAACACAATGCGTCGTGTTTGGAGGAGAGTGAATGCCGAGTTGCATCCAAAGAACACCATACCTACTGTGAAGCATTGAGGTGGCAACATCATGCTTTGGGGCTGTTTCTCTGCAAAGGGACCAGGATGGCTGATCCATGTACAAGAATGAATGGGGCCATGTGTTGTGAGATTTTGAGTGCAAACCTCCTTCCATCAGCAAGGGCATTGAAGATGAAACGTGGCTGGGTCTTTCAGCAACTCCGCCAGGGCAACGAAGAAGTGGCTTCGTAAGGAGCATTTCAAGGTCCTGGAGTGGCCTAGCCAGTCTCCAGATCTAAACCCCATAGAAAACCTTTGGAGGTAGTTGAAAGTCCGTGTTGCCCAGCAACAGACCCAAAACATCACTGCTCTAGAGGAGATCTACATGAAAGAACATACCAGCAACAGTGTGTGCCAACCTTGTGAAGACTTACAGAAAACATTTGACCTCTGTCATTGCCAACAAAGGATATATAACAAAGTATTGAGATGAACTTTTGTTATTGACCAAATACTTATTTTCCACCATAATTTGCAAATAAATTCTTTAAAAATCAGACAATGTAATTTTCTGGATTTGTTTTCTCATTTTGTCCCTCATAGTTGAGGTCTACCTATGATGTCAATTACAGGCCTCTCTCATACTTTTTCTCCCCACTGTACTTACCACATTTAAAGGGTTACTATCTTTTCACCCAACTTTTCATAAATCAGTTGTACAAAAAATTTTGTAATTTGTCTTATCAGAGAGAAATGTCTAATTCTCCTGTTAGAAGCTGCTTATTAGCCCTCTCCCCCTTCCCCGCTAATTGTTTTTTACTTTGAAAAGTGCCTTTTTCCCATCCAGGACAGATTATCTGTGCAGGAGGATCATATTATACATGTCATTG
Organism: Rhinella marina; assembly: GCA_900303285.1. Lineage (NCBI taxonomy): Eukaryota > Metazoa > Chordata > Amphibia > Anura > Bufonidae > Rhinella > Rhinella marina. The sequence goes on along the minus strand of ONZH01007975.1, from coordinate 176,359 downwards.
CAAGTCTATGGAGAGGAGAGGGGGCAGGAGTGAGCAGGAACTCAGGCACTGACAAAGAAAGACTGCACAGCTACATATGAAGGTTATAGCTCAGCGTAAGTGCTTCCTTCAAAACCATGCAGCTCAGTACTTCTCTGTAATATCCTCCATTTCCTTAGGCTGCTTCTGAGTGACTGTGTGACAGGAAGGATACTCTCCTCTACTTTCTGTGAGTAGTGGATGGCAGTTAGTCTGCAAACTAGATATTCATGCCTTCCCCTGAAGTCTTACTCCTGTAATTAGAATGCATTAGAGGGGCTGAGCATCCACCTGAACCAATGACGAGACAGGGCATGTCTCTCAGACTACTTTAGACTTCCTGTAGTCACTGTAGATAATTTGTAGTCACAGAGCACAGTTCTACCCTAATGTAGTTGAGCAAAAAACATCCAAGCAGCAAGCACAGTGGAAAATAAATGGTAAGTGATCATCACCTATGGGTACTGAGTGACTTATACTAGATTTTGACTGCACAGCTGGATATCCACCTTAAAACTATCAGCACTACAGAGATTTCTAGTATGAACTTTGAAAGGACCAGGAAATCCTGCCTGAGATGAATTACAAGCAATTGTGCATTGTGAATTTCTACCAGTTTGGGGATATTTAAGGTCACAAGGGAGAGTTGGAGAATAGCAGAGAGCAGAGAGGGAACTCTTTATTAGTCTTGTTAAATGTATACAATTACATTGTCTTATTTGCTGTATACGAGCCTTTCTTATTCTCTCCATGTGAAGCACTTTTATAGGATTTTACTGAGGCTTTGTTAGCATATTCTGGTGCGTTGACAACTATACCTTGTCAGCTCAAATAACTCATTTGGTGATTTTAAGGGAATGCGATAAGGATAGAAATTGCTGAGATGCAGGGACCGCATACCCCTTCAGGAATACAGCACAAAGCTGACTTTCCCTCTATTCTTCAGACAAGAAAGGACTTAACCTGCTTAGGCAGTCAATGTGGAAGAGGGAATATGAAGTACGACTGTGCAATGTTATTATCCCTGTGCTAGCTCTCCAATCCTTCATGGCAATAAGGCTGCTATTGTTCTGTAATCCAGGATGCCAGAAGACATAAGCAATAAAAAAAAGAGCAGCACAGACTTTCTAGGCCCTGTGTATTTGTCAGAGGGTCGTCTAAGACAAAATATGACAGATTCTCAGAGATTAAACTTCCTCTGAGAATTATGGCCTTTTGCTTGCATTAGCTCTGCCAACAAAAGACTCAGCCGAACTCAGCTCCATAATACCAAACCTTTCTCAAAGCAGATGGGTTACATAGAAAAATGTCATTCCTCAAGATGAGCTAATGAAAAACACATGAAAAATTGTTTTGCTGTTTTCTAGTACAGAATGTAATGGATCTCGCTTTTTCAGGGTTGTCAGAACAGCTCAGTTGCCTCACCAAATCTCAATTCAGAAAGTGTCCCAGTGTTGTGTCTACTTCAGTCCATCTAGGTTTTTAACCCTTTGGCTGGTTTCACACGAGTGAGTGTCACGCTCCGGACTCACAGCACAGTATCCTGAACTTCCAGCACTGCCGGGGCAGCACAGCATTATATTCATTTATGATGCTATGTAACCCTTACAGTTCTGTCAGTGTTACACAATACATTCCAGACTTCTAAAGTTACATAACATCATAAATCGATATAACGCTATGCGACCCCAACAGTGCTGGAAGTTCAGGACAGGAGCTGCGCTGCAAGTCTGGAGCACGACACTCGCCCGTGTGAAACCAGCCTTTGTCTATCTAGGAATATTTACACAGGTTTAAAGGTCTGGTATTTGAGCATGAAAGGCAGTATATTATAGACAAGGGCATATGCAGAACTCATAGGGTCCCATATCAAAACTTAGTAATGCACCCATTTAACGACTATGTGTGGGACAAACACTCCCAGGCAATGCCAAGCACAATGTCTCCGATTTATTCTGAATTTACCTATTTTATTAACTGGAAAACATTTTAATTATAAAAAATAGTAATAAAAAAAAAGTTGCCCTCCACCTCATTCACTTTATTCAGCTTCTGAGTGGAATAGGTGCTTCATAAGTATGGCACTCATATTTCTTGATGTATACACTGACAAATCTGCTTCCCTTCTATTACTAAGCTGGCTGACTGCAGCCACCACTAGAGGGGAGCACAGTGCACAGGTATTTATACAGTTAGCATTTACTGAAATGGAAGTTGGAATAATCTCTTTGCATTGAGCACCCCCTAGTGGCAGCTTCATAAAAATGCTGTGTTTTTATTTTGGTGGGAAAAGAAGAGGGAGCATGGCTCTGCCCCCTCCCCCATATCAGTTGCGTGGTCTGCCTCCATTGAAAGTAGAAAGGCAAAGTATATAATTGTAGGTTCTTATTAAAAGCATGCTCCTCTTTTACTCATTGACCGCAACACCTAAAGAACCGACACTTAGTAATTTACTTGATATAGAAATTAGGTCACCAAGCTAAGATCATGAGGACTATTATTCATTTATTGTATGCTTCATGTAATCTTCACATGCATACAAAATCAAAATGGCTTTGTGTACACACTCTATACAGATGAGTTACTCACAGTCAAATGAATTCAATGAAATGTGACATTCATCCTGAAATAAGGCTCTGATTTAATGCTGGAGAGCAGAACATGTGACTAAGTCTAAGACTTTGTGGTTCAGTCTGAGTCACCCTCCAACACTGTCCAGCCAATCTTAGTAAATTGTAAAGTTTAGTATGCTGATTTTGGGTGAAGAAAGATTCTCTCATCCTGCTTGTAACAAGATGATGAAGATAAAACTTTCACATCTGTGTGGCCTGGCATGGAGGACGTACAAGGTTTCTGTCATGGAGGACATCCAGGGATTCTGGCATGGAGGACATACAGGGTTTCTTTAATCCTAATTCCCTAGGGCTAGCTGTTGTTGGGTACTGCCATTATTCATATATGTTACTATCTGGGTACTGAATTCACAATTTACCTGGTGACTATATGGTATAATCCAGGAACTGCTATATTTCTTGGAAGTGAATTACACTATCAGGATGCATATACTGAGTAACTACAACATAAATTCCCAAAAAGTTGGGATGTTGTGTAAAATGTTAATAGATGTAAATAAAAGATAATACAGTAATAGACCCATATTTTTATTCACAATGTTGATGACTAATGACTAATTTAGAACTTGATAGCAGCAATGCATCTCAAAAAGTTGGGCCTGGGCCACATCTACCATTGTGTATCCCCTCTTCTTTTAACAACAGTCTGTGAACATCTGGGAAATCAGGAGACCAATTGCTGGAGTTTTGAGGGAGGAATGTTGTCCCCTTCTTGTCTGATGTAGGATTCTAGCTGCTCAACAGTCCCGGGTATTCTTTGCTGGAATTTTTTGGTTTTATGATGCTCCAAATTTTTTCTATTGGGGAAATGTCTGGACTGCAGACAGGCCAGTTTAGCATCTGGACTCTTCCTCTGTGAAGCCATGCTGTTATGATGGATGCAGTATGTGGTTGTTTTAAAACCAGTACGTACTGTTCAGCACTGATAGTGCCATAGCAGATGTGTAAGCTGCCCATGCCATAGGCACTAATGCATCCCCATACCCTCAGAGATGCAGGCTTTTGAACTGTTTACTGATAACAAGCTGCATGGTCCCTCTCCTCTTGAGTCCACAGAACACAGACTCCATGGTTTCCAAAACAAATTTCTAATTTTGATTCATCCGACCATAGAACAGTTTTCCATTTTTAATTGTCCATTTCAAATGAACTTTGGCCCAGTGAAGACGGCAGCATTTCTGGATCATGTTGACATACGGCTTCTTCTTTGCATGATACAGCTTTAACTTGCATTTGTGGATTGCACAGTGAACTGCATTCAGAAACTTCTGGAAGCCCATGCAGTGATTTCTGGTAGAGAATCATGTCTGTTTTTAATGCAGTGTTGCCTGAGGGTAAAAAAGTAATAGCAAAATACTTCCCAAGATTAGTCCACACTTTTCTTGCGCTGCAGGTCAAACGGTGAAGTGGGTCCAATTCACACAAAACATCAATAAAAACCAGTAACTTGACCGTGCTGTTTGAGTATGGAAGCAATTCCAAGCTTTCCAGAGTCAATCAGAAGAAATCGGTATAGCCAAAACAACGGAATCGGCATGCATATGTCTTCCATATATCCCTGTTAAATCTTAAAATGGGGGCACCAAATAGTGAAAGGACCTCCAATGCAGATATGTTGTTGCTTTTTTATTATACTCACAAGCATTAGCAGGTTAAAAGCATATAACAAAAGCTCTCCCAGTAAGCATCTCCGCCTCATACAATCACCCGACTCGGGTTTCGCCTTCACTTCATCAGGGGCTCTATCTTAACCATTTTCCAGGTACTCTTTTATACACCCTCGCATTAAATGGCAAGTAGCACAAGTTCTCAGACGCCTACTGTTTACATATTCTATACATTTTACATAGTCATACTAACATAAATATAATCTAAAACATCACTCATCTAAAAATATCAAATCTCATTTAAAAAAGACAGTATTCATAATGCTCACACCGACCCTGTTCATACACTCCGTTTTTCACCAGAGCATGCAGGTCTAGCCACACATTAATTCATTTCCAAAAATTCCTAAATACCACTAACTCTATTCTCCCTCTCTTCCCACAAGTATCGCACCATTGTCAGTTAATCCCACCCCTGCTTCAAAACTACATAACACCGATCTACGAGACATTATCATTTAGCAATTAGCAGGTGTAGCAAAAGCTTATTGACTGTTGCGGCCCACGGAGGAATCTGTGAATGAATCCAATAGTAGGATTCTATTGGTTCTTTCCAGTCATGTGGTCCGTACAAGAGACGGACCGGGAAGTTTGAAATTATACTACAAAATGGGGCCACTTTTAGTATTTTTTCCAGGGCTGCTGTCACGGGAACAAGGGGTAGTGTGCCCTGTCTGAACCCCACCACTTTCCCTGCCTACTTACAGTAGATGCCCTAGGTGACATAACCGTAACTTGGCGGCGGTCCCTATACTGTACAAGTGCACAGGGCAGGGAAGGGGAACACGGGGAAAGACAAACACAGACAGAACAAACACAATAATAGAATAGTCAGCAAGCCAAAGTCGTACCCGGAAGTCACATCAAAAACCAAGGGAGAGAGCAAGGCGAAGTCCAAAGTCCGTAGCCAAAAAGGGTCCAAATACACTAGTCAAATCTCAAGGGTCAAACGCACAGCACTGCTAATAGAAAGACTAATCACAGGCAACCTGTGACCTCAGGTTGCCAGTTTAAATATCCCTCCAAATGGATCATGTGACGTGCCAATGTCACATGACCTAATCAGCATAATGAGCGCTGGCCAAATGTGACCAGCGCTCAAAATGAATCTAAATTGGTCATGTGGCGTGGCCAGCACCACATGACCTAATACATACTGTAAAAGATAATGAATATAACAAATTGAGGGCTGGCAATGCGGCCAGCGCTCAAACCCCGCCTTGCTTGAGTCTAGGGGGCAGGGAGGACGCCGGACACGCGAGAACAGAGCCCTCTATCACAAATGATTAACTGTTTGTCTCTATAGAGTAACTAAAAAGTCATAAACACTTATTTAAGCCACATTCTTATCAGTAAGATAAAAACTGAGCTATAATGAGAGTTTATAAGGTCAGAGAAAAGAAGCAGTCAGCTGAGCTGTCTGATGGAACACAGTAAAAATGCAGAGCCTGCTACTAGAGAATCTCAAAACTGTATAGAGAAAAGGGTTCAAATTTTTAAAGACCAAAATTAGTACAATGCAATAATACAAAAAATTGCCTCCAAAGGTGTACATAAGCAAAAGCATATGCATCTCCAGTTTTATGTCTGTTATTTCTTCCTGTGTGTCTGTGAAACACCCCCCTTCCCATCACAAAACCCTGCATACACCACTGGTAATCAAAGCTGAAATAAAAACTTTTAAAAATACTTGATAGAAAAGGAAATATCGAGAAATGGTTTACTGGAATAAAGAATCAAGATTTTATATCAACTGAGCTGCCCTTTTCCAAGCACCTGTTGAGTGGTGAATGGGGCTGACTAGTCTTTGCCATTTGTTTTCTCTTTAAATAAATAGTCATATTGTAATATACTACAGTATTATTGTAATAGAGTATACGTCATTTGAGAATGTTTGCTTTGTGAATACTTACCTGCTTCAGCTCCCATTCATGATGATCTCCACTTCCATCCTGTCCTATCCTGATCTTGTAAATTTTGCCAATACTTGGTATTTCCACCTGAAAAAGTACAGTATGTAAGATAATATTCAAGATAAAGTAATATTCAGGTTACTTTACACAGAAGTACTGTTTGTTATAAAATTGCAGGTGACCTCAATGCTTCCCTATTTGAAAGGGGGGGAGAGGGATCACAGGTACATATATTCTCCTACAGGGAAGAATTTAGGTCGTTTGATGACCATTTTTCTTATTCTAATATAATGTTTTATTTAGAGAGAAAGTATTATCTGTGACTAATATGAAATAATACGTGGCATTTTTCATTGCATTATCCTTTTTAGGCACTTTAGTTAAATAAATAAGATATCGCTCTAAGAAATAAGAAAAAGAAACTTAGAGGGGTTTTCCAGAATTTTTATACTGATGACCTATGATCAGAATAGGTCATCAGTATCTGGTTGTTGGGGGTCCGACACCCAGGACCCCTACCCATCAGCTGTTTGAGAAGGCACCGGCACTCCTGTGATTGCTATGACTTTGTACCTGCTCACAAAGCACAGTGCCTATCCTGAGGATAGGTCATCAGTATAAAAATCCTGGGAAAACCCCTTTAAGGCATGCATTATAGGACTTACGTATAATCAGAATGTACTATGGACTATCTGTAATCATTGGGGCATCTACCCTAATACTATGAACCAAGGGTAACCATAAGATTGTGAACTTAAAAAGGAATCTTTCTCTGTGAAAATGGAAAATAATCCGCAAGCAGCAGGTTACAGAGCTCAAGATGCAGAGCAGATCGATATATAGTTTTGTGGGAAAAGATTCCTGCTTTGAGATTTGAAGTCCAGGAGGCGGTCCTATAAGTGATTGACAGCCTTCCCTCTATGACTGTGTATACAGAGATAGCTGTCAATCACTGATAGCACCGCCTCCTGGACTTCAAAGTCCAGAATGAGCAGGAATTGAAATGCATGAAATACAAATTATACTAAATCTTTTCCCAGAAACTATATATCAATCTGCTCAGCTCCTCCTGCTCTATAACATGCTTTCTTCAGCTCAGACTGTTCAACATGACAGGTTCCCCTTAATCTAAATTGCAAGGTGATCCTTTGACTGGTGAAAAGTCTTAGTTGGACCATCACTGGACAGAAAATATTTGAAGGCAGTGAGTCATCATAAAGTAACTCTTTATGTCACATTTTATCGTTAAACATACAGTATTTCAAAAAAATATTTGTTGAGTTTGTCGTTTTAATTCTCCCTGTCATGATATGGATATATATTATATATATATATATATATATATATATATATATATATATATATATATAGCAGTAGTAGAGATGTACAGCAGCACACAATCGATGCCAGGTGCAATTCCACAAAAACTTCTGGCCAGAGGTTGAGCAATATCAAAAAATAGAAAAGATGGCAGCACTCCGGACTTTGTGGAAAAAAAATAGGATTCCTTTATTTCACCAACATGCAACGTTTCAACCGCTCCTTGCGGTCTTTATCAAGCAGTGACTCAAAGTGTTTCACACATATATATAGTGCCAATACAAGTGCATAATTAATCAGTTAATCATTGATTTCCAACTTCATCTCATAACAAAATTCATAATATAAATATACAAATCGATGGTGTCCATGATTCCAATACAGTGTATACCATTGTGATTCGTGCCATATCATAATGTACCATAATATCCGAAGAATATTAGTGCATCATCCACATATTCCATATATTCACATGTGTATACAATAATTACTAATAAAGTGCATCTGTGTATTAAAAACATGATTGAGCATGATAAGGGTAACCACAATCTCCATATTGACTCACCACGTTGAGCGCAGCGTCCGGAAGTGTGATTGTGCGATTGCGCTAACCACATAGCTAGAACTATCTGTTACGGGTGTCCGATATGCGCCTTTGCGCATGCGCCAGGTTCCTCCGTCACCTGACTCTCCAGTGTATCGTTCACCCTTACTGCATATGGAGAGTGAGGCTTCAGGTACACACTGCGCACGCTCCCCTATTGCTAGGTAACCATGACGCCTCATAACCATGACGCCTTTTCTGTTTTTTGATATATATATATATATATATATATATATATATATATATATATATTTATTTATTTAATCCCACTAGGTCTAATAATAGGTTGATTTCTTGTTCTGTGCAGGTAACTTTTCTGTAGCTATTGTCATTATTACCCCAGGCAGAATTACAATGACTAGTAACACCTATATATAGATAACACACGTAAATATATAGGTAAACCAAAGGTAAAGTCACAGTTCATCAGCTCTGAACAGATCACAGATCATGCCTAGAAAACTCTCTTATATAAGTCAATGGGGTCAGTTCCTGTCCATTGTCAGGAACTTAAAGGGCTTGTCTCACTTAGGAAATGGAATATAAGGCACCTACTAATGTATTGTGATTGTCCATATTTTTTTGCTGGTTTGATTCATTTTTCCATCACATTATACACTGGTAATATCCAGGGGGTTACGACCACCGTGTAATCCAGCAGTGGTGGCCATGCTTTCACACTATAGGAAAAAGCGCCAGCCTCTCTGGTGGCCTGGAGCGTGGGAATGCACATAGAAACGTATCCGCAGAAGATCCCATCCCAACCCCCTCGTATTTCCACTGCAGTGGTGGCCATAACCCCTGGATATGAGTAGTGTATAATGTGATAGAAAAGAGAGCAAAGGAAGCAATATGGACAAATCACAATACATTAGTAAGTACCTTGTATTAACTTTCTCTACATGATAACTTCAGATGGCACTCCAGAATTCTTGCAATTTAGAAAATGTGTCTTTATTTAATTCAGCCGTACAGCAACGTTTTAGGCCTAATTTTTGAGGCCTTTTTTGAAGCTGATATCATGATGGAAATACAAAGAGAAAATAAGGGAAAAAAAGAAAAAAAGTATATATTACAGCACATTACATATCACAGCCACCGTTGTGGAATTAGATCACAACAGAGTTGACAACAACACAATTAATGTTCATGATTGTTTCTCTACATGATAAATGCCATTTGCTGAAGTGAGACAACACTTTTAATACATTTTAGGCCTAGTGGCCAGTGAGAAAACTGGAGGATTTTATTATTCTTTTTTTAGTATACAGTGGGGAAAATAAGTATTTGATAGACTGGTGATTTTGCATGTTTTCCCACCTAAAAAGAATGGAGAGGTCTGTAATTTTTATCGTAGGTAGGCTTCACTGTGAGAGACAGAATCTAAAAAAAATCCAGAAAATCACATTATATGATTTTTATATAATTAATTAGCATTTTATTGCATGAAATTAGTATTTGATACAATAGAAAAGCAGAACTTAATATTTGGTATAGAAACCTTTGTTTGCGATTACATAGGTCAGCTGTTTCCTGTAGTCCTTGACCAGGTTTGCACACACTGCAGCAGACGTTTTGGCCCACTACCCATACAGATCTTCTCCAGATCTTTCAGGTCAATGGTCTACATTGAGTTTCAGCTCTCTCCAAAGATTTTCGATTGGATTCAGGTCTGGAGACTGGCAATGCCACTCCAGGACCTTGAAATGCTTCTTAAGGAGCCACTCTTTAATTGCCCTGACTGTGTGTTTCGGGTCATCATCATGCTGGAAGACCCAGCCATGATCCATCTTCAATGCTCTTACTGAGAAATGTAGGTTGTTGGCCAAAATGTCGTGATACATGGCCCCACCCACCCTCCCTTCAATATGGTGCAGTCACCCTGTCCCATTTGCAGAAAAGCACCCCCAAAGTATGATGTTTCAACCCCTATGCTTCACAGTTAGGATGGTGTTCTTGGGGTTGTACTCATCTTTCTTATTCCTCCAAACATGGCGAGTGGAGTTGATACCAAAAAATTCTATTTTGGTCTCATCTGACCACATGACCTATTCCCATGCCTCCTCTGGATCATCCAGATGTTCATTGGCGAACTTCAAACGGGTCTGGACATGTACTGGCGTAAGCATGGGGACTCTGCGTGCCCTGCAGGATTTTAATCCATGATGACCTAGTAGTGTTACCAATGGTAATCTTTGAGACTGTGGTCCCAGCTATCTTCAGGTCATTGACCAGGTCCTTCGGTGTACTTCTGGGCTGATTTCTGACCTTTCTCAGAATCATCCTCACCTTACGAGACAAGATCTTGCATGGAGCCACAGACTGAGGAAGATTGACAGTCATCTTGTGTAGAGATGAGCGAATCTATTCGCCGCTTCGTAGATTCGTATCAAATCTTGGAAATCTTTTCCTCCAAAGCAAATCCGGATTTTTTTGGATTCGCTTTCTATTATTCGTAAATCTTTGCAAAAGTTTGAATGCTATTGATACGTACGACACGTACGCATTCTACGTGAGGCGGGAAAATGATGATACGCCCCCGCAAGAGCGGGAAAGTGAAGATATGCCCCCCTCAGAACTGGAAAAAAACATCCCAGCCCACCGGGATCTAACTATTTGCCTGTATAGGGACTGAAAACTCCTCCCTCAGTACTCCACCCTCCTCTGAACCAGTTTAGACCAGCGCTGAACACTGAGCAAGTAGCAAGCATGGCTAAAGAGCTGCATCCCAACTAGAACCAGATGGCCTTTGGGGACGAGTTCCCTGAACCACCGCCCAATCCAGACATCAGGGTGTCACGCTCTGAACTGAAGGTGAGTAACCCACCTACAGTGCCCCTATTCTCCTTACCGCCTGCGGAGTTAGCTGCACATCGTGAGGCAGCTGGTGTGTCTGCTGTGGCTGGTGCAGCTGGAGCATCTGCTGTGGCTCGTGCGGCGGAAGTGGCTGGAGCATCCACTTCGCCGCCCAGGAGGAGATCCACGACAACACCTTCCATAAGGCAGAACCCGATTATGCCACCATCGGTGACGGCCCATGCGCAGACCCTCTGGGACTATAAAAACGCCGTGGAGGACTGGGTCATCCAGGTACTGGACCACCCTAGGCCGGGAGATCCTGCATTGGAACGCCGAAAGGGAACGGTCCTGTGGTTTTCCGTTGAGAGAGGATCTGGCTTCCTGGCAGACGATGAGGACGGAAAGGAGTATTTTGTGGGCCGCAGGTCGGTGAAACGGCCGTACCTGACACAACCTCGGCACAGTCTGTACGTGGGGGATCAGGTGGAGTACACCCCCATTGCGTCCCTGAAAGGCCCCTTTGCGACTAGAGTTACCCTCCTTTCAAAGCCGCTGGTACTTACAACAGAACCTGAAGTGTGGCCGGATGAACCACCAGGTCCAGGACGCTTGCGCTGCCTTCAGGAGTCCCCAGATGGCGTCCTCCGGTTCAGGGAAAAGCCACAGCCGGAGCCTCTGATTCCTGGACTGCCAGCACCACCACCACCACAGTCCTTTTAGCTGTTCCAATCTACGGTCATCCACCAATACCAGCTGCCGTGGAAGATGAAGCCAGCAGCAGCCAGGGAAGCTGGGGCTACTTCCCTGGATGCAACCTTTCCAGAACCGCTGCAGCCGGAAGTCCTTACCACTGCTGTCCCGGCAGGAGGATCCGGAAAAGCGCAAATGGCTGCAGCGCTTACCAGCGTGACTACCACCCGGACCCGGTCAAGTCTGAATTCCGGAAGAAGAAGGCACTGGAGTTCTACTACGGAAACGAGCGTGGCCTACAAGAGTCAGGAGCGTCCTCTGATGTCATTTAGCAGCAGTTACAGCGAGGAGGACTTCAGGTCCCTCATCTGAGAAACCATTCTACTGGCTGGGTGATTTAAAGGACACCTCAGGAGGACCTATGGGAGCCACACCATGGACTGCACCTGACAGGTGAGAGCTAGTTGACACTTTTTATGTTTGTTTGTTTGTATTGGCCCCGTTTCACCCAGCTGGACATGGCTGTCAGGACTCCCCCCCCCATTCTGCAGAAAAGTCCCAGTTGCGTCTAAGCGCGCCTATTTTCCTTTTTCCCCCCTTCTCAGGTTATTTGGGAGCGCCCTTTGCAAAAAGGGTTCTCTGTTTGCTGCTATTTTCTATTATCCATGTGGATTACACAATACTTGTTTGGATTACAATATTACCTCACATGGATTAAAATAGAATTTTGGACTATGTGTTCCAGACAGTGTTTTATCATGCTAAGGAGCCCCGAGGAGAGACTCTAACGTATATCTGAGCAATTTATGCTTGCAAATGTGAAATTGATTGCACTAAAATGTTTGCATACTTATGTCTGCTGTATTTTAGCTACACTGTTTTTACCGGTTCAGCACTTTCGCCCATTGTGTGTATTCTTTTTCAAGTACTGCAATGTATGTGTCCCATTATGCACTTATTGCCCAGTGTTTTTAGTAAATTATGCACTTAGCTGGATAGCTAGCAGTGAGCATCTTATTTTTCTACCTCATATGGACTGGCTCTAAAGACTGTACGCTGCGGCCTAGCCTCGTGCGTATGGCGCATTCACACGTTAATAGTATGCTAAGGATTCGTACGCACTTTTGTATGCTAATCCTTACGTATTGCGTACTCCTAACTACGCTGACTGTACGTTCGTAATTTGAGCAGGAATGTTCGCAAAACAACGATTGTTTTTATTAATGTAGATTCGACTGAATAAATTCATTTAAGTACAAATCTTGTCAGAAATTCTGCGAATATTCGACGAAGCGAATTTTGGATGATTCGCTCATCTCTAATCTTGTGTTTCTTCCATTTTGTGATAATTGCACCAAGGGTAATTTACCCACAGCGCCACCTGCTGGAAGGAGGGGAAATTGCAGGGAGACGGATCCGTCCTGAACTTTGTATGTGTATATGTCTGTGTATGTTTATGTGTATGTCTGAATGTATGTATGTATGTATGTGTGTGTGCAGGTGACGGATCCGTCATGAACTCCATTGAAAGTCAATGGAGGACGGATCCGTTCACCATTGTGTCACACCAAACGGATCCGTCCCCGTTGACTTTCATTGGGGGTCATGACGGATCCGTCTTGGTGCGGATGCCTGGACCGGAGAGCAAACCGCAGCATGCTTATAGGAGCATTCCGTTCTCTTCAGTTTAGTTTTGTCCCCATTGACAATAAATGGGGACAAAACTAAAGCGATTTTATCTGGTATTGAGCCCCTATGACGGAGCTCAATGCCGGAATTTAAAAACGCTAATGTGAAAGTAGCCTAAAGAAAATCTAACAGGTCTGTGAGAGCCAGAATTCTTGCTGGTTGGTAGGTGATCAATTACTTATTTCATGTAATAAAATGCAAATTAAATATTTAAAAATCATATAGTGTGATCTTCTGGATTTTTTTAGATTCTGTCTCTCACAGTTGAAATGTACCTACAATAAAAGTTACAGACCTCTCCATTCTTTGTAGGTGGGAAAACTTGCAAAATCGCCAGTGTATCAAATACTTATTTTCCCCACTGTAGATAGGGACATACAAAATGTAATAAAATAAAATTATTTATGTGTTTAACATAAAAACATGAACATTGGGTCATTTGCTCATGACACATAATTGCCTTTAATGAGATGAGAAGTTCACATGAGCACCCACACAGGTCATGTCCTGAAATGCTTACCCACCTCACCTTGTTCTGTTAATCTGATGATTTTACTTTAGGAACCGTGCTGAGTTTTGAAAGCAGACTAGAGGAGAATATTTCATTTTTTTGCCATTCCAATAAAATATTCACATAAAGAAAATCTAGAGAGGAAACTAAATTGTGAGTTACATTGCTTTCTGTTATGTTGACTGTAGTTACCTTAAATTCATCTTCTTGTCTAGGTTGAAAGAGATGGTCTTTATTGCCTTTTCCAAGAGTGATAGGACCTGTGGACTCTCTGCTTCCATACACCCACAGGGTTACATTGGCTGATGTTCCAGAAGTTCCAGTCAATACAGACACTTTCCAGTCATTGGATGTATAAGGAGGGATCTCATGGCTACTCTGCCTTCTAGCACCTAGTGCAAAACCAAATTGATGCTGTTATAGATATCACCTGCTAGTAATACTAAGGGGTTGTTCACATATCCGTTATTTGATCAGTTATTTCCATCAGTTATTGTGAGCCAAAACCAGGTGTGGGTCAAAAACACCGAACAGGTGCAGATCTTTTCATTATACCTGATGTCTGTTTAGTTTCTTCTCCTGGTTTTGGCTCACAATAACTGATGGAAATAACTGATCAAATAACTGACGTGTGAACAACCCCTAACATGGGTATTCGAAGCAAAAGTACTGACTCAAATGTAATACATGATAGGCTTTAGTGTAACAATAAGGGCTCATGCACATGTATTTTGTTATCCGCAAAAAACGGATCCACAAAAAATACGGATGACGGCCACGTGGATTTGAGCGATTCCATAATTTATTCCCTGTGCTTGTTCTAAAAATGTTACTGTTACTGGCTACCACAATTATTTTTCTTGATTTCTTTTAGTATTTCTTAAAGCCAGAAAGTTGCCATTTGAAATGCCTTTAGTTTTTTGTCATGTCTGTGATCTGTTTTTTTTCAACAAAATTAAACAACTGAAGGAACATCCTCAGAGACTGGTGATTCCATAATTTTTGCCAGGGGTTGTACTCCAAGACAGTCCTCCAAGAAAAAAATAACTAGAATGCTCTGAGACTGTAGAGCCAGGCACAGGCTCTAACAGAAAACGTAGGTGAAATAACATGTACCGATAACTTAATTAATTAGCTGTGTAAATTTGTTAAAACTGTCACAGATGCCTCCGATTTTGGATGCTTTGCAATATGAACAGGAATAAATATGTTTTTGTAAATTGCAAATTAAGAATAAGCAGAGAATAAAAGGAATCTGTCACCAGGAAATTCACTGGAAGGGCTCTTTCAGACAAATGAGTTTTCTGCCTGGATGCGATACGTGTAGTGAACACATAGCATCCGGACTGAATCCTGACCCATTCATTTCACTGGGTCTGTGTACACATCATCTCTGCATTCCGGAAAAATTGCAGCATGTTCTGCATTGTGTTTTTACGCAGCTCTGGCTCCATAGAAGTGAATGGGGCTTGTGTGAAAAACGGAAAGGCATCCGGATACAATGCTTTTTTCACTGATGGTTGCAAGGAGATGTAGATTTTTATTCTTTTTTTTTTAATGCATGTGAAAAAAAACATACAATCCGGATGGAAAAAACGCAAACACAGAACGTGATTGAAGACAAAACTGAAAGAACACGCGTGCAAAACCATCCATTTTTTTCCTGAACAGATCCTGACACAATCCGTGTTGCTGACATGAAAGAGGCATTAGAGTACCTTTACACATGGCGACACTGCCAGAAAATCTGCAGGTGCAGAATTTTATAAAGCTGCGGATTTTTTGGTGTGAATTTTGTTGCAGATTTCCTGTATGAGAATCTCTCCATTCAATTGAATAAGAAATTGACTCTGCAGTGGAAAAAGCTGCAGAAAAATACACTACAAAATCTGCACAGATTTAGTTGCAGATTTTTCCACTGTGTTTTCCACTGCAGAATCAATTTCCCATTGAAATGAATGGAGAGATTCTCATACAACACAACATTTAAGCTGTGGAATGTAAATTCTGCAAAGGAACACAAGGCAGGGATAAACTGATAGACAAGGGCTCATGCAAACAACCGTGACGTGTTTTGCAGTCCGCAAAACACAGATGCTGGCCATGTGCGTTCCGCAATTTGCAGAACGGAGAGCGGAACAGATGGCCCATGATAGAAATGCCTATTCTTGTCCGCAAAACGGACAAGAATAGGACATTTTCTATTTTTTAGTGGACCCCGGAACGGAGCAACAGATGCAGACAGCATGCGGCCCCATTGGCGGATTTTCTGGCGGAAAAGGGCCCCCCTAAACCAAGAACAATGCCTTGTAAGGCTAGCTCACCTGAATGTAGTGATACCTTTCCTTTAGCGATCCTTTGCTAAAAGTACTTTTTATTCTTATGCAAATGAGCAGTTAAAGAGCATCTGTCAGCATGAACAACCCCTTTAAGTCAGGCATACATTGAGCAGGTTGATCATGCTGATTGAAACGATACCTTGTTTTTGTCTGTATGTTGAACTGATGCAGAGATATCCACGTATTTATTCATATGCATATGGGCAGTGGTTAGTACTGGTGCCTTGCAGCTCTAGGGTTCAACCAAGGACAACACCTGCATGGAGTTTGTAAGTTCTCCCTGTGTTTACATGGGTTTTCTTCCACACTCCAAGGACATTCTCATAGGGTACTTAGATTGTGTGCTTCATTAGGGACAGCAAGAAATCCCTGTAAAGTGCTGCAGAATATGTCAGTTCTACATAGATGAGCAAATGAGCAAGTGTGAGCACCAGGGGCCGGCTGGAGCACTGCTTTTGTAACGCTCCTCTACTGCACACAAAGAGGAGAGGTGTGTGCAGAGCACAGAGGCATTAGAAAAGCAGTGCTCCAAGGGCTCTGGTCAGCCCCCTGGTGCTCCAATTTGCTAATTTGCATATAAATAAAATCTTGGATATCTCTGCAGCAGTTCAACATACAGATAAAAGAAAAGTCTAATTTGAATCAGCATTATCAAACCTACCAAGCAGAATGTCTGGTTTAATGCGGTTGATCATGCCGTCAGAGGCACCCTAAGTAAACACAAGAAGGAACTTCTTTAATCTCAAATTGAGCATAATAACGTACTAAAATACTACTAGGGTGGTCAGTCTGGTCTTCCTATAATCTCCTAACTTTTGCAGCACTCTCTTTTGTACAGTGTAGTAATAGGGCGGGCATAGAGGTACATAAGGCCTCTACTGTTTCACATACGAATCCGACAGAAAAAAAACATCATGAGCTCCTATGTATGGGTACTGTATACACGGAGAAATTCTCTCCTAGAAGGGCTCTGCCATGTGCATCCATTCATATATTTTTATGTAAAGACAGTCTGGACATAGATGTTTGCTGATGCTACTATGACATCCTCACAGCAAAAAAAAAAAAAACAGGAGAGAAAGGACAAAACAATACATTGGTTAGTAAATTGGAAATACATTAAGTGATATCTATTCATGTACTTTATATTTCCTATTAGTGCAATGAACAAGTAGGCAAGTATTGTGAATTTGTTCTTTGCATGAAAAAAACTGATCCATTGAACATTGTCTTATCACGTACCAAACAAACCTTGACATTTTACATTGAGCAGAGGACAACCTGGCTGTGGTCACTTAGTGTGAGGTAACATCCTAAACACTCACATTTCCTTTCCTCCCCGGTGTCTCATAATCCCCACAGTATGAGCTCATATTGAACATGACTGCTCTCGATCAACAACTCACTTTTGCTTGGAGGGGGAGACGCTGATGGGCTCTGAGCCACGGGGTTCAGTGCTTCTTCTATTACTTCATCCTGGAGTAGCAGCTCTTCTGTTTTCTGGCTGAGAGGTGCAGATGTCCCCATAGGTTTTTCTCTGCCAACTAAAAGAAAAAGGGATGTGTTGGGTAAGGAGAGCGTTCCTCACTCTGGAAAATATGTACAGAAGACCCAGAAAGGACGGTGGACACGAGGGTCACATATTAACTGATTCTTCAGATATATTTTTCTGTATTGATCCAGAGCACAGCAGCAGAAAATGTCAGGTGCGGCTAATGCCGAAAAACACATTTTAGACATTCTTGCGCAAATCATTGAAAAATTGAGTGTAATGTCTGTGGGATTTTTCTGCTTTAGTTGATATCTAGTTTGTATTTTATTATCCTACTTTGATTTGCTGTGTAATCTCCTACGCTGATTAAATGTTATGGTCTGCAATGATTTTTCCATGGACATTATTGTAAGCATAAGAAGGATGGATTACTCACAACAGTTAAAGGGGTTGTCTGGGTTCAGAGCTGAACAAATCCCATTCATCACCTACTGTAGGCAGCCCCTCTGAGATGAGCATTGGGGCATTTCATGCACTGATGCTATCCCTTGCCCTGCGTTGAACCAGGCTTTTGTATTAGAACCGGTGACATACCAGGTCTCTGCTTGGCAGAGGCTTCAGAGCTGAACATAGACATATCCCCTTCTTCACCCAGGCAGCCCCTATACAAACTTACACTGCTAGGTGGAGGCTTCTGCCTAGCAGTGAGCCCGGTGACGTCAACAGTACTAATGTCTGGCATTTTGTGCTGCCCTAGCCTGTAAAACGGCGTAGGGCAGTGCTAAAGCCCGACCATTTGTGCCCTTGGCGTCACCGGGAACACTGCTAGGCAGAAGCCTCCACCTAGCAGTGTAAGTTTGTATAGGGGCTGCCTGGGTGAAGAAGGGAATATGTCTGTTTTCAGCTCTGAATCCAGACAACCCCTTTAAGGGTCTTGCCTCTCCTGATGTTTTTTTAATGACTACTTGCATTCCCCATGTAATAATAATTCTGGAGTATCTATTCTTATGACTCTATGTTGTGCCATTCCTTTATTATTCCTGCTAGAAGTTCTGAATGAATCACTAGCAGTTTGCAATAAAAGTCCAGATGGGTTTTACCAGTTGGGGGTGTGTACCTGCACAGTCTGACATTATCCAATCACTGCTGCCAGTGTCAGACTGCATAGAGACACACCCCCAACTGGTAACATCCGTCTGGTCCTTCATTGCAAACTGTTAGTGATTAATTCATAACAGGAATAATAAAGGAATGGTACACTTCTAGTGGGAGAACTGTTTTTTGAGGCAGATTTACATAGGTTAAAAGAGAGGAGTGCAAAATAGGGATATCCTTAATGTCTATATGTTCTATGTGATTCCTGTGTCATAACAAGTATGTAGAAGCAATATCTACACACAGATATACACAAAATATCTATGTTTTGCATAATCTATGATAGAAATGTAGGCCCTGTTTTATCAAACTGGTTTTGTCTTTTTTTGTAGTAAATTGCGACTTTTCTGTTCTTTTCATTGTAGGAAATATTTATCAATAGTTTGGGACATGCCAAAGTTATTTTTTGTCCCTGCTGAGAAATCCAGCAGTTTTATGGACAATCCTATGGAGTATGTTTTTCGCCCTTATTTATCATTGGACATTTGGAAAGTCCCAAAAAATTGTCTCAACTGCACTCCACTCCTGACCTGCCGTAGCTGTGGCAGGTGAAAATAAGTCAGAAGGTCATCGCTTGTCTGTGCTAGATTTAACAAGTGCTGTGCTCTACTTTCAGAAATGTGTCTCACAGACCGTTACCTTTAGGCTACATTCACACGACCATATGTGTTTTGTGGTCCGCAAATTGCGGATCTGTGGGCAAGAATAGGACACGCTCTATGTTTCTTGCGGGGTCACGGAATGAAACTACCGATGCGGCCCCATTGAAATGAATGGCTCCGCACCTGTTCCGCAAAATTGCGGAACGGATGCGGACCCAGAATTACGGTTGTGTGAATGCACCCTTACACAAAGCACATATGTGAAGAGAAACTTAATGAATTATGGGACAAATGCTTTATGTTTAAATCACCTTCATGTTGACTCATGATGCACACATACATCCATTACACATTCATGATCATGCCAGCAGTTTGCTCTTAAAGAGGTTCTTTTTCATATTGATGACCTATCCTCAGGATTTCCTTAGGGTGAACCCCGTCGGTCAACTGTATGAGGAGAGCCGAGTTCAGTACGCATGTGCTGACTCCCTTCTCTCTTCCTGTCCACTGCTATATGTCTACAGGACAGCAGCAGCAAACAGGAACAGAAAAGGCAGATGGCACATGAGCACTATGTGCTCCGTCTCCTCATACAGCTTATTGGTGAGGGTGCTGGGTGTCGCACCCCCACCGATCTGAAATTGATGACCTATCCTGAGGATAGGTCATCAATATGAAAAATCCCGGTGAACCTTTTAATCATAGAATAAGATCTGTGTTCACATGATACATACATTTGATAACTTGGGGGTAAAAAACAATGTTTTTCTCTCCTGTGTGTATCATCGGCTTTGCAAACCCATTGGGAAGTAGCCCAATGTATATTCCTTTACTTCTCATGCTTTCTAGTGTCACGGATCCATTTTCATAGTTTTTCTCAACTTTGAATTGGCAGTACTCATCTCCTGTGCCCTGATATAGAAACACAGACAAGACATATTATAGTGACCATAGCTCAACAGGAATTGAAATGTTTTAGACATTTTTCAAGAAATCGGCCCCTAATGTTCTGAAAAGGAGTCTATTGAAATCTGTAGGAATGATTATTTCCTTTCTTTACGACCTAAGGCCTTGTTCACACAGTGCAGTTTTGAAGTAACCTTTTTCTGTCAATGCTAAGATTGTATCCAAAAAAGAGGAAAGGCATAAGATTTTCCCCTCTTTAGGAAAATACAAGAATGGTGCCAAAGTGTGTTATGTGAGCCTGGCCTTACTCCACTTAGAACTTGAACATTCAGATGTGAGCACAATAGGGCTCATAGAGGCCATTTCCCATCAGTAAAATTTGGCAATTGAATGTGTGCCGGGCCTGAAAATGAGAGAAACAAAGGACTCACAAAGTATTCACACTTCATTGTGGTTCTGTGGTTTTCCACTTGTGTTAAACAGCTCATGCACACAGCCGTTATGCGGCTGTTCCGTGCATAATGCAGGTACAACATCCGTGCAGCGGGCGGGACAGATCGAGACCCATTCAACTTGAATAGAACATGTTCTATTTTTTTGCGGTGCGGAGGTGCTGACAGAAACACCACGGAGGCATTCCGTAGTGCTTCAGTAGGCTTCCGATCCGTGCCTCCTTTCTACACCGTACTGCATCTCTGGGATTGCAGACCCAAGTGAATGAATCCGCGATGCAGGAAGCACATGGCCGGTGCCCGTGTATTGCAGACCCACCGTATGTGGGCCACAATACGGCAACGGCCGGGCGTGTGCATGAGCCCTAAAGATGGATTCATACAACTTGTATTTTCGGTCCATGTCCGATCCACATTTTTTGCGGCTCACACACGGACCCATTCAATTCTATGGGGCTTCAAAAAAGCAAATTATAGAACATGCCCTATTCTTGTTCGTTTTGTGGCAAGAATAGGCATTTTATAAAATAGGGCCCGCAAACACACAAACTGCATCCATACTTTTCAGATCCGTGATTTACTGCAAAATGGATAGAGTCATGTAAATGTACCTTGAAAAAGAGTTTTTGCAAGACATTCAAACTTTTGAAAAGCATTGAAACTTTAATATACTTACTTCTCCATTACAACTACCATTTTTAATCTGCAGGAATCCTCTAGGACAGGTTACACTTTCAAACATGCAGACAGTGGGGCCAATCTTGTGTACCCTCCAGTAGGATTCCACGTTCTGTTTCCCAGCACCACTGCAGGACCCATCAGGTCTCAGACACAAGGCTTGGCTCCAACTAGTGGTTAGCAAGAGTACTGCACCGCTGTGGAACATTCCCTGAAATAATACATAATAATAAAGGTAAATAATAATGATGAGAATAATATCATCATGTCACTTGACAGATACTGGGACATTATTGTATTTAATGAAATATGTACAAGCAATCAATTTTATATATGCAAATATTTCATCAATTGTACACAGACAATGTTCTAAAACCTGAAAAAGGATTGCCTCATACCTCTATGGTTTTTTAATATTGTCATTGTGCTGACATAGGAAATTGAAAAAATGTTAGAATGAACCGATTGCCTTATACAGAATTATGAAATCATGATTGTGACATAGGACAAGACCAGGGTTGTAACTAATTCATAGAGCCCTATAGCAAAATAGGATTGGGCCTCCTCCACCACCCAGTGTAAGAGAATTAACATAGCAGCATAATAGCAATAATTATAGGTACCTATAATAACACCATATATCAGAAAACCCACACTATAGCAGTAAACCACTATATTGTTATTCCCCACAAAAACGTACAATGTACTTGTATCTGATAGGGCCCCCTATAGTTATAGTTACACCCATGGACACGACTGAAACATCTCAAAAGTTCAAAATCTCAAAACACGATTGTGACATCATAAATTTGGAATATGACATCATAACAAATAATTGTGACATCATTTTGAAATCACAAGACATGACTAATACATCATAAGAAATTATTTTGACATCATAAGCATAATTGTGATATTGTTAGGTTTTGATTATTACATAATAAGCTATTTTGACATCATAGTAACATGAGGAATCAAAATACTTGCTTATGGCATCAAAGAAAAAGGATTATGACATCTTTAGAAGTGATTGTGATATGATAAGATTTAATAATGTCATCATAACACACGACTGTGGCAAAACAGGATACGGTTAAGACAATATACAAAATCATGATACTTAATTGTAAAATAATAAAATGTAAGTATGACATCATAAAAACATTGTTATGACATAATAAGACTTGATATTAATATCAGCGCCATACAGGCTCAGACGAGAAAGAGGCAAATCCTCCGATGGGCCCCTGAGCAAAGTACACCTTTAGTGCCCCACCCCCTGCACAACTGGCACACGATACAGGAGACTCACTGCACTACATATAGGTAGGTATCATACAGCAACTCAATCAGCTTATGTTCATATAAAACTGGGGGTAGGTTATTTATCAAACTTACCAGTTTATCATTATACAGTGGGGGAAAAAAGTATTTAGTCAGCCACCAATTGTTCTCCAAAAAGTTCTCCCACTTAAAAAGATGAGAGAGGCCTGTAATTGACATCATAGGTAGACCTCAACTATGAGAGACAAAATGAGAAAACAAATCCAGAAAATCACATTGTCTGATTTTTTAAGAATTTATTTGCAAATTATGGTGGAAAATAAGTATTTGGTCACCTACAAACAAGCAAGATTTCTGGCTCTCACAGACCTGTAACTTCTTCTTTAAGAGGCTCCTCTGTCCTCCACTCATTACCTGTAGTAATCTCACCTGTTTGAACTTGTTATCAGTATAAAAGACACCTGTCCACAACCTCAAACAGTCACACTCCAAACTCCACTATGGTGAAGACCAAAGAGCTGTCGAAGAAACAAAATTGTAGACCTGCACTAGGCTGGGAAGACTGAATCTGCAATAGGCAAGCAGCTTGGTGTGAAGAAATCAACTGTGGGAGCAATAATTAGAAAATCGAAGACATACAAGACCACTGATAATCTCCCTCGTGGGGTTAAAATGATTACAAGAACTGTGAGCAAAAATCCCAGAACCACAAGGGGGGACCTAGTGAATGACCTGCAGAAAGCTGGGACCAACATCACAAAGGCTACCGTCAGTAACACACTACACCGCCAAGGACTCAGATCCTGCAGTGCCAGACGTGTCCCCCTGCTTAAGCCAGTACATATCCAGGCCCGTCTGAAGTTTGCTAGAGAGCATTTGGATGTTCCAGAAGAGTATTGGGAGAATGTCATATGGTCAGAAGAAACCAAAGTAGAACTGTTTGGTAGAAACACAACTCGTCGATCCCAAGCACACCGTCAGGGCAACGAAGGAGTGGCTTTGTAAGAAGCATTTCAAGGTCCTGGAGTGGCCTAGCCAGTCTCCAGATCTCAACCCCATAGAAAACCTTTGGAGGGAGTTGAAAGTCTGTGTTGCCCCAGCGACAGCCCCAAAACATCACTGCTCTAGAGGAGATCTGCATGGAGGAATGGGCCAACATATCAGCAACAGTGTGTGCCAACCTTGTGAAGACTTACAGAAAACATTTGACCTCTGTCATTATCTAAAAAGGATATATAACAAAGTATTGAGATGAACTTTTGTTATTGACCAAATACTTATTTTCCACCATAATTTGCAAATAAATTCTTTAAAAATGTGATTTTCTGGATTTGTTTTCTCATTTTGTCTCTCATAGTTGAGGTCTACCTATGATGTCAATTACAGGCCTCTCTCATCTTTTTAAGTGGGAGAATTTGCACAATTGGTGGCTGACTACATACTTTTTTCCCCACTGTAAATGCATCAGGTGACTGAGATGACTGATATTTACAAAGGCAGGCTAGCCAGTATCCTCTTTATCTAGGGACCTACCTTCTCAACATTGTTGCAGGGGTCCCTAATATCATCTTGCTGCCGCTGGGTGAGCAGGTAATATTTGCATGTAGCTGTACAGTGGGCCCACAGAATTAATTGTACGGGGTGGGCCCTGGCATCCCAATCCAACACTGTCATCATGACATCATAAGACTTCATAATGGGATTAGGAGATACAATGCTGACATTATGAAAAGTGATTGACATAATAAGAAATGACTGTGACAGCAAAAAAGGGCATAAAAATTCAGGGATAAAAATGTATTATAGCTTGACACACCTAACTGAATTTTGGTAAAGACTTAATTTACATGGCCAAACATCAGGCCAATTATCGGGAATGAACATTTCTACGAACACTCGTTCCCAATAATCTGCCCATCTAAAGGTGTCGCAGATCACCGGATGAACGAGCAAAATGCTAATTAAGTGTTCTTTTCACATATGCAGATTTTTACCAATCACAAGCCCCAATGATACAGTAATTCGATTGGCACATTTATAGTGGACAGGTCATTTCCCCATTGTACAGCTACAGGAATAGTCATTCTCTGTGTTAAAATTGTTCACACGGCTGTTCATTTGCATCACTGTATTATTAGATGTGATGCTGAAATTTTTTCTTCCCACATAAAAGATCCAATGGTCCAACAAAGGAACATTAATATTGAAGTTTCTGCGAGGGCTAGTATTTAATTATTAATCGTAAGACGGGGCTACAATGCCCAAAGACTGTTAATTTCAGACCTGATAATTCTTGAAGCACGATCTGTATAGACTCATCTCCTGTTACACAGTAGCCTCCAAGTGAACTTTGTTCTACATGGTTTACAGCATACAATAGTTTACTATTAATTATTAACAAAAAGACAAAAGAAAGTAAAATAATGTTGGTAATAACTTTTATTTTATATATTATCAAGCAATGTGTTGGTACTATAAGGAAAGTACTTCTTTATACAGTGGTACAGTTTGCAAACCCTTCAGAATTTCTGTATACATTTGACCTAAAACTACATCAGATTTTCACACACGCTATAAACGTATATAAAGATAATCAAATCAAACAAAAGAGTCAAAAATATTTGACTTGGTTTATTTGACTTTATTTATTGAGGAAAATGATCCAGTATCTCATGTCTGTGAGTGAAAAAAGTATGTGAACTTTTACAATAAGCAAATAATTTGATGGTGAAATTAGAGTTATATGTTTTCAATCAATGTGATGACTGGGCAATCTGTTTTAATTAAAGAGCAGGGATCTATCAAAGTCTGATCCTCACAACACGTTTGTGGCAGGATATCAATATCATGGCACGAACAAAAGAGACTTCTGAGGACCACAGAAGAAGAGTTGTTGATGCTCATCAGGCTGAAAAACGTTATGAAACCATCTCTAAAGAGTTTGGACTCCACCAATCCAATGTCAAACAGATCGTGTAGAAATGGAGAAAATCCAAGACCATTATTATCCTCCTTAGGAGAGGTCAACCAGCAAAGATCATGCAAAGCAAGGCATGTAATAGTCTTTGAGGTCACAAAGAAGCCCAAGGTAAACTCAAGGCAACTAAAGGCCTTTCTCACATTAGCTAATCTTAAAGGGTTATTCTCATCTTGGACAATGGGGGCATATCGCTGGGACCCGCACCTATATCGAGAACGGGGCCCCCAAAGTGAAGGAGGGCGCACTGCGCATGCGCAGCCACCCTCCATTCATTTCAATGGGGCCGGCGAAAATAGCCGAGCGCTGGCTCGGCTATTTCCGTCGGCTCCATAGAAATGAATGGGAGCGCACCGCGCAAGTGCGGCCCGGCTCCCATTCATTTCTATGAGTGCAGCGGGGAGCTGCGCCTGGTGGTGGCCGGACCCCGGGAAACCCGGGATCCTCCAGGCGCAGCGCTCCCCGTTCCGTTCTCGATATAGGTGCGGGTCCCACTGCTGGGACTCCCATTGTCCAAGATGAGAATACCCCTTTAATGTTTATGAGTCCACCCTCAGGAGGACACTGAACAAAAATGGTGTGCATGAGAGGATAGCAAAAAAAAAGCTGGTGCTCTCCAAAATGATTATTGCTGCCCATCTGCAGTTTTCTAAAATAAAAAGAAAAATGGAATACAGCACCCCTAGTCCAAGTATAGATAATTTCGGTGCACAACCTTTGTGAAGTCTAGTCCGCATTGACTCCTTGTACAACTAAAAAAATATAAAGAGACAGCACGTGTGTTGCAAAAATGAAAAAGTGAAGTCTTTATTCCATTAGCAGCAACCCAGTAGATGTAACATTTTGGCTAGACATTAGTCGTGTTCAAGTGCTGTCTTTCTGTCTATTTTTTGCAGTTTGCTAAAGATTGAGAGAAGCAGAATGCTTGGAACAATGTTATGTAAACGGATGAGTCCAAAAGTGTTATGTTTGTAGAAAGGGGGTCATTTACTAAGCAGAAATACACCTATATTAGGCATATTTGCTAAAGATTGAGAGAAGCAGAATGCTTGGAACAATGTTATGTAAACGGATGAGTCCAAAAGTGTTATGTTTGTAGAAAGGGGGTCATTTACTAAGCAGAAATACACCTATATTAGGCATATTTGCTAAAGATTGAGAGAAGCAGAATGCTTGGAACAATGTTATGTAAACGGATGAGTCCAAAAGTGTTATGTTTGTAGAAAGGGGGTCATTTACTAAGCAGAAATACACCTATATTAGGCATATTTCTGCCGTAGATTGCGGCTCATTGGTCCTTTGCCGGTCTTAATAACTTGACCGGCTTAATAACAGAGACTTGATTACACACAGGTGGATTCTATTGATCGTCATCAGTCATTTAGGACAACATTGGATCATTCAGAGATCCTCAATGAACTTCTGGAGTGAGTTTTCTGAACTGAAAGTAAATGGGCCGAATAATTTTCCACGCCCCACTTTTCAGTTTTATTATTACAAAAAAAGTTTAAATGATCCAATAAATTTCGTTCCACTTCACAATTGTGACCCACTTGTTGATTCTTCACCAAAAATGTAAAATGTTATATCTTTTTGTTTGAAGCCTGAAATGTGGCAAAAGGTTGAAAAGTTCCAGGGGGCCGAATACTTTCACAAGGCACTGTATGTATACATTAATATATATTTGTTGTTTCATATTACTTTTATATTATGTTTTTGTAGTCATTTCACTATGTTCCTATGCACGTTTTAGCATACCTCCCAACTTTTGAAAATTGCAAAGAGGGACAATGTGTGCGGTGCGCATCACAACAGTTTTTTTCATACTAGGCCACACCTCTAACTCCGCCCAAAGCATAATTACTAGAGCCCCTGAGGCGATATTTTTCTTGCGCTTCATTGTTCATATAAACATTAGCACATATAAATCATCAGATTATAGATATTTTAAGGTCCAAATTGCACCAAATTATGAAGTTCTGGTCTAATTTATAGGTAGAAACCATACAGAAACTTTAGTAAGGAGCAATTTAGTAAATTTATTAATGCACAGTTATGCATTAATCCTCCAGGTCAAAAAGAGGGACATTTAAGGATAAAAGAGGGTCAGAGGGACATGGGTCAAAAAGAGGGACTGTCCCTCCAAAAGAGGGACACTTGGGAGGTATGGTTTTAGGAGAATATCAGAAAAGAGCACAACAAATTCCCACACATTATCCCTCTGTGACAATATCACAGGAGAGAAGAACCACACACAAGACACTGTACTGTGACATGATCACGATAGAACACGGCCTATAAATGCACACACTGTTGTGACTTCATTTCAATACAGTGAACAATTTGAAATCAATACTGCACAACCTATTAGTTCACACACGATTGGGACATTATCACAATATCGAACAAACAAGAAAAAACAAAATACTATTGTGACATCTTCATAAGAGAACACAGACCACAAACACACATACATGCCACTAACGTTATTACAATAGAATAAAGACTTTACCTATAAACAAGCAGTATTGTGATATCATCACATTACAGCATACATAACAGAGCACCTTTTAATAATACACATATCCCTAATTATGAGGATAATAAAGGAGGTAAACTGTTACCATAATTGTATTTATTTAAATACAGTAACTCAAACAATCCCTACTAATTCTCTGGATAATATATTATTATACACAGAGTTCCAAATCCTCTTCCCTTTACATAACCATAAATCTACAAAATACAATCCAGGCAGGGATTTCTCACAGCAAAAAGGTTAAAAGATATGTAGGAAGCTCCCTCTAGTGGAATCTGGCAGACGGCATTGGAGATCATCAATATGGGCACCTGGCTACTGGTATTAATTACCATTGGTCCTGTGCTATACCTTTAAGGCGGCAACCTGAGGGTGAGTTTAGTAGTGGCAGAATTGTTGCATATAGCACATAACAGATAAAACCTACATGGAATTTAGACCACGCTATGCATATTCACACTTCAATATGTTGATACTATTGAGGAAATTCCATTAATTTCACTGTTTATTTCAATTATCGATTGAATTATTCAATTCATCGGGATATTGCCACAGATAATATGCTGAGGATCCTCAAAAAAATATCCACCATGATTAAGATGTAATAGATACACACACTACTGTGACATCACCACAACAAATGTGATTCTGAAAATACTGACACATTGTAATAATAATAATAATAATAATCTTTATATAGCACCACCATACTCCATTATAACAACCTATACATACAATTAAACAATTTTGTGACATACAATGAAACACTGCCTATAAATATAACCTATTAATATGCAAACTATTGTCACGGAATATTGTCACGGAATACTCTACACCATAAATACTGTACTGACATACTATAGTGGCATCATCTTAACACGTCACATGCTGTAAATGGAATTTCTATACAACACAAGTCTAGGAGGATTCTTAAAGGATACTGAACCTCCTCTCAATAACTTAGTGGCTAAGTAATCTATATTGTCATCTGAGTGTGCCTTAAATTGGTTAAAACTTAACTTTTATTGTTTACAGATAATATAGGTCTAAGGTTATTGTTTAAAAGTTTGTAATAGTGGGGGTAGAAATTTGGTATGTTACACCAACTGACTGTCCTAGGTCCCTAATATGATGGATAAGGCAGCTAGGTCGTCAGAAGTAGGTATGGCGAGTGCTTCTTAAATATCACTGCTATCCACTGTGCCTCTTAGATACTGATCAAAATACTATTTTGATACCACTCAAAAGCGAAAGCAAGCTGGGAACACGCTGTGAGATCCCCATAGCAACCGGACCGCCCCTCCAGCGCGTCACTTCCGACACGTGGAGGGAGCAGGGCGCACTCTCAGGAGGAGAAAGCTAACTCTCTGGGCCTCCGTCGTCTCCCCCAGGAGGCTGGACGCGCTGATGAGGAGGCGGAGTCTACCCTATATAATGCAGGTAATTGTAGCACATAGCTGCCACTGCCTTTAACCTTAAACTGCCATAATCTATATCGCTCCCTGAAGAGCCATTGTTGAATGTTGAAATGCGTCGGAGGAGTTAGGTAGCAAGAGTGGAAGGTGAAATTAGTCCAGGCTCGAGGTTCCAGATGCTGGAGGTCAGCTTTATCAGGGCGTGTGCTCCAACTGCAGCCATGCTAGTCTTTCCCTGATTTTAGATCAGTATCTAAGAGGGACAGCGTATAGTAGTGATATTTAGGAAGCACTCGCCATACCTATCTGTGACGACCTAGCCGCCTCATCCATCACATTAGGGACCTAGGACAGTCAATTGGTGTAACATACCAAATTTCTACCCCCACTATTACAAAGTTTTAAACAATTACCTTAGACCTTTATTATCTGTGAACAATAAAAGTTAAAGGGGTTGTCCTGGTCCAGAGCTGAACCCGGACACACCCTTAATTTCACCCAGGCAGCCCGCCTGATGTTAACATCAGAGCATACAATGCTCCGATGCCCTCCTTTGCCCTCCGCTAATTAGCGCAGGACAAAGGCATTTAGCCAGGATCCGGTGACGGACCAGGCTCTGCCGGGCGGAGGCTTCCCCCCAGCAGTGAGCCCGGTGACATCACCGGCGCTGATGAGGGGGCTTTAGCGCTGCCCTACCCAGTAAAATGGCTAGGGCATCGCTAAAGCCGGCCCATTACAGCCGGTGACGTCCGCCTGGCAGTCTGTTATGTAAACAGAAGAGCCCATGAGATGCTCCGATGCTAACATCAGGCGGGCTGCCTGGGTGAATTTAAGAGTATGTCCGGGTTCAGCTCTGAACCCGGACAACCCCTTTAAGTTTTAACCGATTCAAGGCACACTCAGAGTACAATATTAATTTCTATACAACTGTTATACAGTATTATTTACTTGAAGGCCACACATGGCTTTAGAATGGAGCAAATAATCTAAAGCTTTAATTTTTTTTTCAAGAATGCATTTAAGAATCTTACCACTACTGATTCAAATGAACATCATTTACAATTTTTTGTATTCTCAATATGTCTAGCTTTAGAGTTACAAGAAATAATCAGACTTCAATGTAGTCAGTTCTTTCTACTTTTCGTTCTTTCTTTCTTTTCGATTCACTATTGGACTACAGGTCCAGTTCACTTCACACAGCAGCAAAGCTTTCTGATTCATGCAAAGGTTAATATATGATATACGCAACCTGTGCAGCTGCCAGGGGAGCCCTGGAAAAAAACTTAAAGGCTATGTTAACCTTTAATCATTTTTTTATTATTGCATTGTACTCACATTTTGGTCTCACACGCAGACAGATTTTCTGTGTCCACAGGCAGAGAAAGATTGACTGACCTCCTGGTCTGTTATATCCCCACCCTCTGTGCTGCTTCATTAATTATCTCACAGGTGAGAGGGTTTCACCTGCTACTTCACATAGGAGAGGAATCTTGGGGAAATATACCTTCCTTCCACCACCAATCCTGCATTGGTGTCACACCTCTCAGTAGTTTATAGATAAGGGTTATTAGATGACAGGCACAAAGTGAAAGTGAAAGTACAAGTCACACAGAAAAAACTGTTAACCTTTTGTGACAGAACAGCTCAATATTTTAATAAAGGCCAATTGGAAAAATGATTTTTAGCCAAAAATGAGTAACATGCAATTATAAAAAATGCCTCTGAAGGTATACATAGTTTTTAAAAGTGGCCCCATGTCATTAACAGAAGGCGGAGCAGCACAAGTGGGCAGGGACAGAAGTAGGAAGGACTAGCAGTACCTTAGTGAAGCTTAAACTATTGCTGCAGTATTTAACTGTATCACTGTCCTGAGGATGGTGGTATAGTTGAATTTAGGAGTGCAAGTGTGGATGCCAGCCAGGGGCATAAGTACCTGATGCTCCGAGTATTAATTAATGCTAAGAGCATTGGATTGTTATGTACTTAGCCAACGGCAATGAGAAAGGCTCGGGCAACCCCCTGGCCATCGGCCCATTGGGAAATTTACCAGTAGGGTTTTCGGCCAGTATGCCACTGGCAGTTGCAATAGGTAAGGAGTCCCACTGTTCCCTAAAACACAGCAAACAGATTCTTACTGTTTGATTACATATGTATGTGGGATAATGCATTCTATAGGTCACACTTACTGGACAGTGATACAGATGAATGGTGCTGTGGGGCAGGGGAGAGGCATCTCCCTTCCAAATTCCACTGATAGGCTACAAGCACTAGACCTGCAGCCTATCAGAGGCCGGTGCAGGCGGCACAATGAAATCATCGTGCCGCCTGAGCCGTACAGGGAAGAGGCCTGCGTCACGTCGCTGACAGGCTCATGGAGGTATGTATATGTGTTTATTTTTTTCATACAGCACAATGCAGTGGCACTTCTTATTGGAACATTATAAAGGGCACTATGGGAGCATCTGCTGATGGCAGAAAAAAGGGGTATTTAATATGTGGAAAGGGCAGAGGAGCACTATGGGGGCATCTATTGGGGGCACTAAGGATATTTTATACTGGCACATTATGAGGGGGCACTATGAGGAAGGGGGAGAGAAGCATTATGGGGTCATCTATTGGGGCACTAAAAGGGTATTTTATACTGGCACATTTTGGGGGCACTATGGGGAAGGGAAATAGGAGCACCATGTGGGCATCTATTGGAGGCACTAAGGGTATTTTATATTGGCACATTATGGGGGGCACTATGAGGGCACCTACTGGGGGCTCTGTATAGGGGCATTTTATACTGGGACACATAATTGGGGCACTGGGGAAGGGGGGAGCATTATGGTGGCACTAAAAAGGAGTATTTTATACTGGCAAATTATGGGGACACTTGAGCACTATGTAGGCGCATTTTATACTGGTACATTATGGGGGGCACTATGAGGAATAGGGAAAGGAACACTATATAGGGGAATTCATTTGGGGGCATTATATAGCAGTATTTTATACTGGCACATTATGGGGACATTAACTGAACTGGGGGCACTAAAAGGGGGTGTTTGGCACATAGAACAGGGACATTTTTGTACTAGTGCACATTATAAGGGGGCATTTTTTGCATGGGCACACACTATAAGGGGGCATTTTTCTACTGTCACATTATAAGGAGAATTATTACTACTGGGGGCATTGTGTGGGCTTTATTACTACTGGGGGACTATGGGGAACATGATAACTTGTATGGGCACTATGGGAGTATTATTACTTCTGAGGCACAGTGGGGACAATAGTACTGTTGGGGTCACTATTACTACTAAGTGTGCTCTGGCAGAGAATTATTAGTTGGGACTTTAGTGAGCACTATTATTGTGGGGGCCCCTTGGCACAGTATCAGCTTAGCACAGTTATTTCTGGGGGACATTATGTGTACACTATTGGTGTCAGGGACACTATTTGCTGGGCGCAGTTATTTTAGGACACTGCGTTGCAATAATTATTGAAAGGCACTATATGCATGGTACTAGTATTATCAGGGGGACTGTTTCTGCAGTATACTATTGGGGAGCATAGTGGGCACAGTATTGAAAGTAGCAGGATGAGTTGTTCAGAAGGTGAGAGGATGATGGAAAAGTAGGAAACTAAGATGCAGAGATGAGAGATGGCTGAAACATCATCATGGCGGTCTGGTCTGAATGGAGAGGATGAGGAAGAGAACATCTCTATCAAAGGAGACATCACTGGATGTAAGAGGTATGGGGTGCTGTATTACCCTGTATGTTTTTTAGTGATATATGTAATGTTAGGAGGAAAGGGGTTAGGTTGAGAATTTGATATGGGGGGACGCAATTTCCATTTTCGCCTCAGGCAGCAGAAAGGCTACGTGCACCCCTGCCATTGTGGTATATGTCTGAATACAGTTTTCGAGTATTCCAAAGCATATTGCGGACAGAAAGACCTGTGGAAAGTGAACCCAACCCTAGCCAGACCTTAGGGTCATGACTATGGTCTTAATTTGTGTAGCCATGTTTATTTAGAGCTGAAGCTTACAAATGAATAAATATGAATCAACACCACTGAAGACCAACTAATCTAACACAGCATTAGAGAAGAGGGGAGGGGGTATAACGCACCTTAATATGTACAGAGAATTCTTTAGAAATGTCTGCGTAACCTCTGGTGTCATCATTTGCTGGTTCACCATCACTGTTAAAGGAAATAGTCATCCCTGGTATTCTGGTAGATTCTAGAGTAACACACCGGTTCGGCTGAATATGAAGCTGAAGCTCACACAGAATACCGCTATTGTCCTAGGGGAAAATAACAGCATAAGACGTAAAAGAAAACCTTTCACAACTGTGTGATAACAGATTGATTGATACGCAGTAATTGTTTTTTTATGATAGTTTTCTGTTTTGTAGAAATAAACATATTCAGTCTTTGAATGTAATGAAGACTGTTTCTATTAACTAGCAGCAAGTAGAGATCTTGAAAACAGTAAGGAATTCATATACAAAATACACTCCTCAACATTGAAATTGCAACACCAAGAAGATCAAGCCATAAAGGTTAAAGTGAGTCTGTCACCTCATTTTCACCTATACAACTAACAGCACTGCCCACAGAAGATTGCAGACACATCCCAGACATACCTGTGTGCATTGTGTGTCTGTATTACATGTCCAGGAAAAGCACTTTTATTCTGCAGAAAAACAGCTCCCAAGTGCCCAGCTGAAAGTGAAACTAAAAACAGCTTTTTCTCCGGACTCGATTTCTAACAGGCCCAGGGGCGTAGCTATAGGGGAAGCAGGGGACACCACTGTTTCGGGGCCAGAGGGGAGAAGGGGCCCAGGAGCAGTAGCAGGGCTACAGCATCAGACTGGAACAAGGGATCATCGACAGCATTCAGAGGCTGGCTGCTGCTGTCCTCCCTTTCAAGCTCCTGTGCTGCGGAGCTTCAGACACGCCCCCTCTTCACTCCAGCAGAGCAGGACATGGCTTACCAGACACGCCCCCTCTACACAGGACGTGCTGACTGAGGAGGAGAAAGATCCCAGCAGAGCAGCAGTGTAAAGAGATGCAGACAGCCTGTAAGTGAGTCTGCACTGTGGCTATATCTTCTCTGTGGGACAGGAGGGGGGGTCAGGGAACTTTTCCAACTGCTGCTGGATG
Source organism: Rhinella marina (assembly GCA_900303285.1). Classification (NCBI taxonomy): domain Eukaryota; kingdom Metazoa; phylum Chordata; class Amphibia; order Anura; family Bufonidae; genus Rhinella; species Rhinella marina. The sequence goes on along the minus strand of ONZH01007975.1, from coordinate 141,519 downwards.
CTGTAGACCAGCAGCTTCATGCTATTGGGTTGCTTTACCTCCTCATGAAGCAGTTTGCCTCCATGACACCTGCCCCCCCCCTCCTGTCCTTCCTCATGTATGGAGAGCTCCTGTTCCACCCTCCAATCTCCTATTGCTGCCCTGCACAGACCTCCTGCCCCCTACTTCTTGTATGAATCCCCCTCAGAGCCCCTTCAACCTACTTGTTGTGTCCATCCCTCCTGTCCATCCAGGGCCCCGGGCCCCTGTCTCATTCCTCTGCCTCTCATTATGATGGTGTCTAAACGCATGCACCATAAGGACCTTCTAACGTCACAAGGTCATGTAACTGTGCCCCCCACCCCATACTGTGCCCCCCACCCCGTACTTATACCCTTCATTGTGCCCTCTTACCATACCCTGTACAGTGCCCCTAGTCATTCACTGTACTGTGCCCTGTGTCAATGGAGGTGTAATCTAGTGTATGGCGGCGTTATCCAGTCCCTGTATGACGGTGCTATCCGGTCACTGTATGGAGGCGTTATCCGGTGACCGTATGGTGGTGTTATGCAATCACTGTATGGCGGTGTTATCCGGTAACTGTATGGGGGTGCTATCCGGTCACTGTATGGCAGTGTTATCCAGTTACTATATGGCGGTGTTATCCAATAATTGTTTGGCAATAACTGTATCCCCTTTCCTGCCCAAGCCACCTTTTTTAGACCTGGCATGAGCAGGGAAAAGTTGCAGATTGAGGTGTAAAGGACCTGTGCGCCGCAGTCTGTGTCAGAAATATGCCTAAAATAGGCATATTTCTGTTTAATAAATGACCCCCTAATTGTCTTACTATTCCAGGGTAGGGCTAATATCTTTATAATATATAGATTCTAGTATATTATACTGTGCCCTGTATTTCCCAATAGATAAATGGTCCATGGGTAAAGCAGTCCTCACCCCTGACCACCAGGACCGGGCTGTGCTCTGTCAGAACATGGCGGCCTTCCCTCTCTGCCCCACTGCTCCGCTGTGTACTGCTGCTTATTCTGGCACTAAGGCTGGGTTTACATCACATTTTTGCCATCAGTTTAATGTATACATTAACAGATGCCTCAGACTGATCTGTACAGTGGCGTCCGTTCACCATATATGTTAACGTATGCATTTTTTACTGGACTCTGCAGGATACAAAAATGTGGTTTGCTACATATTTATATATGGTAGGATATAGGTAGGAAAAACGTGATGTGAACCCACTGTTACATATGCACAAATGAGATGCCAGGAGGGTCATAGGGGAGGGGAGGACCCGTACAAAAATTTGCTGTGGGGCCCAGCAGTTGTAGTTACGCCACTGCTAACAGCTATATCTTCTGATATACTAGATATAATGCTGTGATTTTGGTATCATTTTAAAGCTTGCCAGCTTTCAAAGAAGGTCAGAACCATTTTATCTGCTATCAATCCCAAGATATGAGCAGCTAAAGCAGTCCTCCCCTCTTCAGTCTGGTTCGCTTTGATCACTTGCAGCAGCAGAGCTGGGCACTTGGGAGCTGTTTTCCAGCAGAATAAAAGTGCTTTTCCTGGACATGTAATGCAGACACACAGTGCACACAGGCGGGGCGTAGCTAAAGGCTCATGGGCCCTGGTGCAAGAGTTCAGTTTGGGGCTCCCGTCCCTCAGTGCTTTGTGGCAAGGGGCAGGGGAAGCACATAGACTTCGTGGCAAAAATTGAAATGGCACCTCCTCATGCCAAATTCTTGACCTACCCCCTTCCCTCCAGCCAGAGGTGTAACTTGACCTGCATGCACTTTCTATACCGGTGTCTTCTTATGCGGCACAAGGGTCTTTGGGCCCCCTCAGGCTCCTGGGCCCGGTAGCAACTGCTACCTCTGCACCCCCTATAGCTACACCCATGCACACAGGTATGTCTGGGATGTGTCTGCAATCTTCTGTGGGGCACTGCTGTTATATAGGTGAAAATGAGGTGACAGACTTCCTTTAAGCAAATCAAGAAGTATCAGGTGTAAGATCTGCAAATGATCACATTTTCAAGCACCTTTTTTAACTACATGAAACCTCAAAAATTGGATCAAGTCATGTAGGATGATTGTGCAATACCCCTGTTCATTGACATGCCAAGCTGAGAGGGACAGAATCCTTGAATTGACAGACCTTGGTTTATCACTCCGGCAGATTGCTACGTGCTGAGATCTCAGCAATGCAAGCAGTGGCGTACTGCCAATATAGGCAGACCACGCAGCTGCTATGGGGCGTGCGGCAAAGGGGGGCCCGAAGGGCATGGAAGGTCCCGCCCCCTACACATACTCAGCCAGTTTATTAATAATTAATTAGATAACATGGGGCATTGAGGTGGCCTGTGGCCCGCCCACTTATATTCCTTTATGCTCAGAACCCCCAGACACACACTCTGTAGCTCCGCTCACCCCGCAGTCCAGGGATTGATAGTGATTCTTCATGGGCTAAAGGACCTTCCTGACGCCATCTCCCCATGTGACCGGGGGGAGGAGCCAGAGGAGCAGAGAGCTGTGTTCCTGTACGGAGAGGAGCTGGAGTTTGGTGAGGCCTAGCTGTGTGTGTCTTTCCCTGTGTGTGTCCCTGTCCCTGTGTGTCTGTCTGTCAATATGTGTCTGTCCCTCTGTGTCCCTGTGTTTGTCCCTCTCCCTGTCTGTGTCCCTATCCCTGTGTGTGTGTGTTCCTATCCATGTGTGTGACTGTCCCTGTGTGTCCCTGTGTGTGTCTGTCCCTGTGTGTGTATCTTTCCTTGTGTGTGTCGCTGTCCCTGTGTGTGTCCCTGTCCCTGTGTGTGTCGCTGTCCCTGTGTGTGTGTCCCTGTGAGTTTTTTGCTGTCCCTTTGTGTCACTGTCCCTGTGTGTGTCCTTGTCCCTGTGTTTGTCGCTGTCCCTGTGTGTTTTTCACTGTCCCTGTCCCTGTGTGTTTTTCGCTGTCCCTGTGTGTTTTTCGCTGTCCCTGTCCCTATTTGTTTTTCGCTGTCCCTGTGTGTCGCTGTCCCTTTGTGTTGCTGTCCCTGTGTGTCGCTGTCCCTGTGTGTGTCACTGTCCCTATGTGTGTCACTGTCCCTGTGTGTTTTCCGCTGTCCCTGTGTGTGTCGCTGTCCCTGTGTGTGTCGCTGTCCCTATGTGTCACTGTCCCTGTGTGTTTTTCGCTGTCCCTGTGTGTGTCGCTGTCCCTGTGTATGTCGCTGTCCCTGTGTGTGTCGCTGTCCCTATGTGTGTCACTGTCCCTGTGTGTTTTTCGCTGTCCCTGTGTGTTTTTCGCTGTCCCTGTGTGTGCCGCTGTCCCTGTGTCTCTCTGCAGGTAACACTGCCAACACACACTACATGATCTACACTAGTGTTATCTGTGGTTTTACATAGGACTGCAGGTAACACTGCCAAATAATTATCAGCACTAGTGTTATCTGTGGTTTTACATAGGACTGCAGTTAACACTACTACAGTATCAGCACTAGTGTTATCTGTGGGTTTTACATAGGACTGCAGGTAACACTGCCAAATAATTATCAGCACTAGTGTTATCTGTGGGTTTTACATAGGACTGTAGTCAACACTCCAAATTGGAAAAAAATGCAATTCCTCCACCGTATTATGGCTTTTGTTCCTACGGCATTCCCTTTTTAGCACATGGGGGTGTGGCAGGTGAGGAGCCAGGGCAGGAGATGGGATGGTCCAGGGTGCTACTGGGCCGAGTTAGTGGGGCCCAATTCAGATTCTTTCTATGGGGCCCAATGATTTCTATGTACGCCTTTGAATGCAAGCTGTTCAAGGTTGTGTTTCGCGCTTGTTGGGAGAACATGGAACTGGAATGACAGCAAGAAGTTCACTAAGGCCAACCAATGCACAGACGGATTGTCTAATTAGAAGATGGGTGCGTAGTGATCCATTCTGTACTGCAAGTGAAATTGGATGTCACATCCTATTCCCAGCAGCATAGCAATGGAGGCTGGAATGGAGGTCTATCCTCTTCAGTGATAAGTCCTGATTTAGTGTTGGACACAACGATAGCCAGAGATTGGTCTGGAGACCACGTGGGCAATGCCATGAAGAGGCCTTCACAAGGGAAAGTGACACCAGTCCTACTCCAGGGTTTATGGTGTAGGGTGGCATAGTTTACAGTAGCTGGACATCTAGTCTTAATTTCAGGTACACTAAGAGCTCGGCGTTACATTGATTTGGTCGTGAAACTAGTGGTACCGCCATTTCTCCAGAGTGTCCAGGAGGCATTTTCCAACAGGACATCGGCAGGCCATATGTTGGTTGTGCTACTGTTAGCAGCCTGCATGGCCTAAACGTGCTACCACTTGTCTCCCATCGAGCACATCTGGGACATCATTGCAAGGGGCCAGCAGCGGACCTTGATGATTTGCATATGCTGGTGCATTCAGCATAACGGAACATTCCTCAGACAACCATTAAACACCCCATTAATAGAAAGCCGAGGTGTAAGTGTATGTATTTCTGTGCACAATGCTCATATTCTATATTGAATAAATAGAGATGTTTTGAATATTATGTTTCCTTTTTTAATCATTTGCATATCATTTCTATAATTCCACGACTTTTCCTTCTTGGTGTTACAATTTGAAGCTTTTCATCATAGTTAAGCTCAATATTTTTTTGTAATAATCAGAAAACTCCAAGCTCCACTGTGTAACCAGGTGAATCTATATATTAATACATTATTGACCATTCCTTGACAGACCCCTATTGCTTGAATTACCCCTTTTATGAGGGGTAATTCAAGCAAGGAATGTCCACCCTACTACAGCTATCAGGGCATTCTGGGAGTTGTAGTTTTGTTTTGCAGCTGAAGGGCCACAGTTTGGGCATCCCTGGTCTAAGCAATATGTGTAACCATACAGGGTAAGAAGTGTAAACTCAAATTCTCTTGCCTGCCCCCAAGTGTCATTAGCAGAACACAGGTTTAGTCAGGGGTGTATCCCAGGATTTAAATCTTAATTGGGCTAAAATAAAGGAGACCAGAACTATATATTATGTGAAGTAGTTTAGGGGTTCAAATTTTTCATTGGGGACTAGGAGCTTTGTTAAAAGGGTAGTCCCATCTTAGACATTTGTGGCATGTCCATAGGATATGCTATAAATGTCAGATACTGTAGGTGTAGGATCCACCTCTGGGACCTACTCCTGTCTCCAGAACAGGGCCCAGAAGTTAAAAAGGAGAGCACACTGTGCACATGCTGCATTTACCACTATGGGACTTCGGAAGTCACAATTCAGTGAATGGAGGGCAAGCCATACAAGTGTGACTGACCTTCTATTCATCTATGGGGCTTCCGGAAATAGCTGAGGCAGCACTAAGCTATTTTTGGATGTCCCGTAGTGGTGGATGGAGTTTGGCCACACATGTGAGGCTTGCTCTTTGTTCACTTTGGAGCTCCATTCTGGAAACAGGAGTGAGTCCAATGTATAAATATCCCAGATGGCAATATCTCTTTCATAATTTTCGGTCAGATGTGCAAATGTGAATGTAAGATCTCTGAACATTTGTGTCTTGGTTTCTGTTTATATTGGGAGGTAAGATGCTTGCCACCCAATGTACATAATAGACTTGCAATGGCTCCATCGAGGTCCCATAGTGGTGTTCATTTTCCTGGGACAAATAGCATTGCATGCAGCTATTTGAAAATGTGAAGATGGCCTTAAATATGTTTTCTGTCTTCAGGTAGACTATGGACAGTTTATGCACACTGCTTATAAATCCCATATTAAATTCATCTAAGGTATGTTTTTTCTTTTTTACAGATTTATATATTCTATGTTATGTGTGCTGTATATATTCCATGTTTTCCAAGTATAGTTTGTTTAAATAAAATGTACTTTACTACTAAATTACTAAATAATTTATTAATATAGAGGTGAAAAGTCATCTCGGCAAAACAGCTTACAGACATTTTATACATGAGACATCATGTACTGTCATCTTTATTATGAATACTAATGAATATGCCATGCCGTGGAATAGAGATTTTTTTTTTCCCCAATGGAGACTGTACAGAACATTTATAATGCCAAATATTCTTAAAGGAAATCAGAAACAAATTGATACTGAAAATATATCCTTCATACCATTGCAGCAACTATTCCCTTGTCGATTGCCAATGCAAGATGTCGGAGGTGATGACTTCTGAAGACTCGCACCTTTCCTCTCTTTACCAGAACGTCAAACAAAGCTATATATTTAAAAAAAAAAAAAAAAAGTTAAAGGGGTTGTCCGAGTTATGAAAAAAAAATATATAGTACTTTAAATCTGATGGGCAGCAATATATAACTAAGTTAAGCAAGTTTTAGGCAAAAAAAATCTATATTTCCTCATTTCCCTGGTTCTCTTCTGGCCTTTGTTTACATGCAGTAATAACAATCTCTGCCCCTCCCCCTTCCTGCTATTCAAAGGCAGTGAATACAAGAGCTGCCCTGAGTGACACGTCTGCTGGAATACTCAGCAGCATGTTATATGTGTAGGACTACAAGTCCCAGCTGTACAATGACACTGCTGATACACACAGGATCTCACCCCTACCTGTACTTGTACTTTGCATCTCCTCCAGATCAGCTCCAGTGTCAGCTCTGTGTCTGTAGAGTGAGGAGAGCAGATCCTGTGTCTCTTTACATCTGCAGCTGCTGCTGTAAAGCCTTCAGTGTGTTCTGGCTGAAGGGGTTAATGTTTTATCTGAAGGAATCCAGGGAGAGAGCAGATAGCAGCAGCGGCAGAGAGGGGGGGCGTGGCCACCACAGTGACATCTCCTGTACAGGCTGTTATCTGATCTCTGAGGCTTGTGCGCAAAACATCACACAGCAGGGAGATAAGCTGACATCACAGGTCATGTGACCCTGAGTTAAATCTAAGAAACCAGCAGCTTTAGAAGCAGAAAGTGTATGGAAAAGCTGTTGTATTTGACTAGTTAGAAACATACAAAGCACAAAAAAATAACTCGGACAACCCCTTTAATATACTGGATTATAAATGGGTGTATGGGCATTCTGTACTACAATTATATAATGATGCTTCGATGTAGAGACATCTACAGGTTGTCAGAGCATGCTGGGAGCTTTAGTCTGACTAAGGTTGATGAGTAACGGCGGCTTAGCACCTCCTTAATCTATTCTTAATCACATTTCTTTCCTCAAACGCCAATGACCTCCATATCAATCCCTCCAGTGGCCACAAATTACACAGATAATACACTTAAACTCCTAACCCTAACCTAAAAAGCTCTTTCCAGACCATTCCCTCACTAATCTCCAGAATGCCTTCACTCACACAACCTTTACACTGTGTGTGAACCTTTCTTCTCTATCACTGTAATCTCTTCTTCACATTCCACCATTCGAGAGACCTAGATGTCCATTCTACTAAAAATTCATATGCATGTATCCAGATGTCTTCAAGGGGTTGTCCGGCCATTTCTTCTAATCCACAGTTGTTACGAACCTGTGGAAGGAAGATGTTCTACATAGTACTGGGACTGGTAAGTAGTATGTAAAACATCTTCCTTCCATAGACTAGTAACAACTGCAGATTAGAAGAAATGAGCGGAGAACCTAGTAAAGCAAGATTAACATGCACAGATTCCATCTATTCCCTTCCATGAAATGCATGCCCACAAAATTTTTATTTTTTTAATATACTACAGAAGAGGAAAAATCGTAGAGAACGCCTAAAGTCAATATCTCCAAACCCCATTTTGTCCAAGAGTTTGTACTAATTTCTTAATATGCCTGTGGGACTGCTGGAGATAGCAGAGTTGACTATGTCTGGCAGTCCCATAGAGCTGAATAGAGCGTCAGTGTGAATACGTAACCTCCGCCCCTTCAAACAGGGAAATACAGGGCCCCCATTGTCATGATCGGTAGGGGCTCACATGGTTGGACCCCAACTGATCAGACACTTATCCCCAGTCCTATCTATAAAATTAATATGTATGGAATGCTGGACCTAAAAATGAAATGGTGTTAAAAAGTAGACAATTACTTTAATGGGGCTGTGAACCTTTGGGTGGTTTTGACAACTCCCCCCAACAACCACCACCACCTTGAGCAGACCTGCAAAGGGAAGCTTACTTACCTGCTTCCTGGTCAGGGTCCTAGTTAGGGGCAGACTGGCCATAGACACTACAGGGAAATTTCCTGGTGGGCTGATGCCCAGGGGGCCACCTGAGGCCTCATCAATACTGCTGGCCAGCAATATAATGATCCGTTTGACTCAGCATTAATAATGTAGGAACATCAGATTATGCACCTGGCAGACAGCCGCAGGTCCCCTCCTGAATTCCACTGTATCACCGTCCTGAGGATGGTGATATGGCAGTATTTTGTGTTGCACTACGGTATGGCTGGTGCCGCCCACTTGTGGCCTTCTGTCAATTTGGACTCACGTAGTACATAGGACCACTTTTAGGTTCTTTTCCAAGGCCACTTTAAAGGGAGTCTGTCACCTCCATATGACCATATAGAGCGCTTACATTGTCCTACAGCACACCTATACATGAATGTAATGGTACCTTTGTCTTTTTCTTCACACTTGCAGAAGCTGTAAAAACAAAATGTAATTCATATGCAAATGAGCACTCGGAAGTGCCCAGGGGCGGGGTTCAGTGTGTTGGAGCCCAGGCTGCTCTGCCTTTCTTCATTGATTCCCCGCCCCAGCCTCTGCCTAGACCGAAGGATGAGGCAAGGGGATAGGAAGGCGGGCATAGGCAGAGGCTGGAGCAGGGAAACAAAAAAATAATACTTACTTGCTCCATTTGCTTGCGATGGGCCGCCCACCACCATCTTGCTTGACGGGCCGCCAACCGGCCGGCATGCTGAAACCATCTTGGGTCGCTTGAGATTTAGCGCCAGACCTTCAAGCAAGATGGTGGTGGTCGGCCCGTTGCGAGCAAATGGATCAGGTAAGTTTTTTGTTTTTTTTAATTTTACAATCTTATATGTATATACAATACTGCGATCATGTATGAACACGGTATCTAAAGGGTACAATGACAGGGGCGGCGCAATCGCTGCTCCCTCTCATTGCACCCGCTACTTACAAAGAAATTAGCTTTGTGATGAAGTAATTCTACACAAAGCAAATTTTTTTTGTAAAATTCAGTAAAGCAGCTGAATCAAATTTTACAAAACGTTGCTCACTAGTCGCAACATTGCTCTATCTGAAATCCCCTATTTGTTGCATTGCATTTGTTGCATTGTAGTACTTTTTGTGGGATAGCTCCTTTAATAAAGAGAATACGCAGCTCTATGAGAATCAAACCATTTTATGCACAGCAGGAAACACGTTCCCTGACAACTCTGGCTGCAGTAGTTATAAGGCATTCGACAGGGCAAAAGGTAAATATATTGAGGGAATATTCATTTTGTGAGGTCCTGTCTTGTTGTATTTTGTTATGCTCCCCCATCATTTTATTCATATTACATATTACAGGAATATTTGTACATTTAAGGCTAACAGTACCATGTTTATCCTTTTTGTCTCCGAGTGCGTCCACTCTGCCATCTGGGGTAAGCCGGATAAATCTCCCTGTTGCTTTACAGTACAGCCGCAGACAGTTCTTGTTCTGATACTTCCACTTCTCAGCAGCCCACTGGTCAGGAAGATTTATAAAGAATACATTATCTTCATTTCCATTGCCTTCCAGAATTAATATACTTAACATTAACATAAGTGAGTTACCATTTCCTTCTTCTTGGCTTCAAGTTCATACCCTGTTGAAGTAAGAATATTGTAACATTAAATAAAACTCTCCTTAAAGGGAACCTGTCACCTCCTGTAGCAAAAAAAAACTGTTAGCAGTACCTTAATTTAGGGGCCAGGGTGATGCTAAAGAAGATCTTCCTAAGGAGAAGCGATTCCTCTAACTGCCAGAAATTGATCTTTTAATTCTGCTGCGCGCGCTGTCTTGACTCCGCTTGAAGTCAAGGGGGCAGCGGTCTCCTTGCTTAAAGTCAAGCAAACTACTCCCCTGGTCAACTTGACTGACAGGTTGCCGTTGGGCCGGGGATCGCGCAAGTCTCGCGCATGCGTGGTGCACGGTTTCTCCCTGCGCGATCCCGGCCCACGGCTCTTCACTTTGCCGGCGCTTTTCTCTCTACAGCGCATGCGCCGGTCAGTGCGCGCTCGCCAGCATATTAACAGAAGTTTACAAGCTGTATTCAGGGCGCCGCTGAAGCCGGGCGTCAGCAGCAGCAGGACATGGGAGCACGCCTTACTGAGGAGCGCTCTGCTCATGCACGAGAATTTAGGGCTGCCAGACGCACTGCAGCCTGTCAATCACAAGAGAGGGGGCGTGCTTACCTTGACTTGAAGCAAGGAAGCCACTGCCCCTTGACTTGAAACGGATCTAAAAGATAGCACTGAAGGCCCATAAAAGATTGTGTTTTTAACTTACTGAGCACCAGACAGCCACATGAAACACATGATTAGGAACTGACTGTGGGCTACTATAAGGTAATGCTGTCCGTTTTATACTTGTTTCTGAGGTGACAGGTTCCCTTCAAAGTGTAACTGTTGTAATATACTTTAATGACTGAAATCATACATTTCTATTAGAAAAATAGCTCTAAAGTGGCCCATTTTAACCCTTTCAGTCCCGGAGGTTTTTTCGGCTTTGCGTTTTCGTTTTGCGCTCCCTGCCTTTAAACAGCCATAACTTTTTTATTTTTCTGTTCACATAGCTGTATGAGGGCTTGTTTTTTGCGGGACAAGTTGTACTTTCCAATGCCACCATTTGATATTGCATATGGTGTAGTGGGAAGGCGGAAAAAAATTCCAAATCGGGTGAAATTGAAAAAAACACTATTCCACTACAGTTCTGCGGGTTTCTTATTTACAACGTTCGATGTTCATTAAAACTGACCAGTTACTTTCATTCTACTGGTCAGTACGAATCCGGCGATACCTAATATGTATAGTTTTTCCTGCGTTTTGATAAAATAATTATAAAGTTGGCCTTTTTTTTTTTTTTGTCATATCTTGACCCCTATAACTTTTTGGTATTTATGTGTACGGAGCTGTATGGGGGCTCATTTTTTGCGGGCGATGTGAAGTTTTTATTGATACCATTCTGGGGTGTGTATGACTTTTTGATCACTTTTTATTAAATTTTTTTTAGAAAAAAAAAGCAACAAAAAACAGCGAATCGCCGTTTGGACGCTTTTTTCCGCCACACAATTCGCCGTATTGGAATTTTTTTTTTATATTTTAAAAGTACAGGCGTTTCGTTCACGGTGATACCCATGATGTCTATATTTATTGTTATTTAGGTATTTATTTTTTTATTTATACGGAAAGGGGGGTGATTTGAACTTTTATATTTTTTTATTTTTTAACATTTTTTTTACATTTTTTGTGATTATTTTAAAGCTCAAATATGAGCAAATAGATTGTGTTTTTTATTTTTCTTTATGAGCAATGAGGGTCTTATATTTTAATGACCTAATGACCGATTTGCTCATTTCTTATCCTGGCCTGCCATCTAGTGGCCAGAATAAGAATTGCACTTTGAAAGCTGTAAACCTCATCAGCAAGGTTGGTACTCTAAGGGTTAAGCCTTAGCAACACTCCTCTGTCTTTGGTTTACATAACATGTTAATGTTAGAAAGTCTCTACTGTTATGTAAACAGAAGACAGAGGAGCGTTGCTAAGGCTCAAAATGGGCCACTTTAGAGTTATTTTTCTAGTAGAAATGTATGATTTTAGTCATTCAGGTATATTACAAAAATGCTCAGCATCACTGCCCCTACACATTACATAAATAAAAATAAAGAATGACAGTTACACTTTAAAGAAGATCTATCACCACTCCTGACATGTCTGTTTTAGTAACTACTTGCACTCCCAATGTAAGAAGAATTCTAGGGCATCTATTTTTATGATTTTATGTTGTGCCATTTCTTTATTATTCCTGCTGGAAGTTATGAATGAATTACTAGCAATCTGCAATAAAGGTCCAGATTGGTGTTACCAGTAAGAGGGTCTGAAGCTGGTTGCACTGATTGGATAGTGTCAGACTGTGCTGGGACATCCCCCAACTGGTAACACCCATCTGGACCTTCACTGCAACTTGCTAGCAATTCATTCATAACTTATAGCAGGAATAATAACGGGATGGCATATTAGAGAGTAGTAAGAACTGTTTTATATAGAGAATGCAAGTAGTCACTAAAACAGACATTTAGGAGAGGTGACAGGTCATCTTGATGATAAGATGGGGTGCTGACTTAAGATTTATATACTTACTGGCTGGGAAATCAGCTTCATCTGTGACAGATAGCTTCCTCACGATTTTTCCATCATCCTCTCCTTCATCTAGCCACCTAGATAGAAAATTTAAGTCAATGTCACTGATCTTAATAGTTTCCTAATGCATGTAAGTCAGACCTATGACCCACTACAGAGATGTGAGACTGACTAGAGAAATAAGAATTGAATTTCCAGTTATTTCTTACAATGTCTCATGTGAATATTATTTCCTCCTAGGTTGTCACTTACATGGAAAGGAATGAAAACTTTAAGAGTTTATTCACCTGCAGCAGATTCATTGCAGGAATTTCAGCACCTTTCCATTCACCTAACTATGATTGTCACTGGAGCATTTACATGGATTTCCGATGAATCAGACTGTTTCTGCAACAAAATCTCCGGTGTGAATATACTCTAAGAGGAGGAATTTTTGTAGAACTCCCAGGATGAATGGGGAGTATCATGTGGCACTGTAATCTAAAGTGTAGCTGTACCTACAAGATTGACAGACGTGATGTGAAGAGAGTTGGACTGGAAGGATAAAGATGAGATCCAGTGAGGTGAGACACTGATAAGGACACGGGGATATTTATCAAGACTGGGCTTTTCATCACTGGTCTTGTTTCCCCCTGCACAGCCCAAGGATGCACCAATTTCATGCAGAGGTGCAGGCCTCTTAGGGAGGGGCTACACTGGTCACACGACACCTGTCGTGGCCAGGATTGCTGAGCAGCGGTGATCCCATAGAAACGAATGGGATTGCTACGGCAGTCTCAAGAAATCCAACACGGCTGGATTTCTTGTGATCCCTTTCCTTATAGATTCAGTGCATCCTCCCAATGGCTGTGCCTCCTATCTACTGTAGATTCCTGTCTTTACGCCTTCAACACATCTCCTTTTTCCAACACTCCTGAAAAGTGGCTAGAAGAGGGAAAAGTTGCAAATTTGGCCCCAAATACGGTGTGTGTCAAAACTTGCGACTTTTTCTTACACCACAATAGTGGCGTAAATACCATAATAAATGTCCCCCACAATTCGATCAGTCCAAAATGGATTGGTTTGAATGTTTTCATTCATTTTATGAATAGCAGCTCTGGAGAAGAAACTGGTGCCCTAACAAGTGAAATGCTGAGCAGAGTAATGATAATTCTGTGCTGAATAATCATAATTATTGTATATTATTTCAGTCTTGTAAATCATTTTAGAATTATCATTTGACTGGTGATATAATCTTATCAGCCAATATAGAAGCTTTGGGGGAGATTTGCAAAAAACTGATGCTAAGGAAAAGTGATTAAAGGGGTTGTCTCACGTCAGCAAATGGCATTTATCATGTAGGGAAAGTTAATACAAGACACTAATTAGAGATGAGCAAATCTATTCGCCGCTTCGTAGATTCGTATCGATTCTTGGGATTTTTCAGCTGCGAAGCGAATCCGAATATTAGGTGATTCGCTTCGCTTTTGTACACATTCGCTACGTAGTGTGTCCTATAAATTATACGCTATTCTACGTATAATTTAGTTACTCTATACGCTGTCGCGTACCAATTCAATTCAGCGATGCAGACTCCTCCCTGGTAGTTCCGCCCCTTTCTCCAGCGCGGGAGGATGACAAGGCAACTCAGGAAATTAAGTTGCGCATTCGTGCGCCTCATCCCTTTTTCCCCCTTTCAGGTTATTTGGGGAGCCCCTTGAAAGAGGGTTTTTTAAGGAACCTTTGCTGCTTTTTTTTTACCCATTTGGATTACAATTTTACCTATGTGTATGACCATTTTTGTAATATACTTTAATGACTGAAATCATACATTTCTATTAGAAAAATAGCTCTAAAGTGGCCGATTTTAACCCTTTCAGTCCCGGAGGTTTTTTCGGCTTTGCGTTTTCGTTTTGCGCTCCCAGCCTTCAAACAGCCATAACTGTTTTATTTTTCTGTTCACATAGCTGTATGAGGGCTTGTTTTTTGCGGGACAAGTTGTACTTTCCAATGCCACCATTTGATATTGCATATGGTGTAGTGGGAAGCCGGAAAAAAATTCCAAATCGGGTGCAATTGAAAAAATCCCGCTATTCCGCTACAGTTCTACGGGTTTCTTATTTACAACGTTCGATGTTCATTAAAACTGACCAGTTACTTTCATTCTACTGGTCAGTATGAATCCGGCGATACCTAATATGTATAGTTTTTCCTGCATTTTGATAATAATTATAAAGTTGGCCTTTTTTTTTTTGTCATATCTTGACCCCTATGACTTTTTGGTATTTATGTGTACGGAGCTGTATGGGGGCTCATTTTTTGCGGGCGATCTGAAGTTTTTATTGATACCATTCTGGGGTGTGTATGACTTTTTGATCACTTTTTATTTCATTTTTTTTAGAAAAAAAAAAGCGACAAAAAACAGCAAATCGCCATTTGGACGCTTTTTTCTGCCACACAATTAGCCGTATTGGAATTTTTTTTAAATATTTTAAAAGTACGGGCGTTTCGGTCACGGTGATACCCATGATGTCTATATTTATTGTTATTTAGGTATTTATTTTTTAATTATACGGAAAGGGGGTGATTTGAACTTTTATATTTTTTTTTATTTTTTATATATTTTTAACATTTTTTTTAATTTTTTGTGATTATTTTAAAGCTCAAATATGAGCAAATAGATTGTGTTTTTTATTTTTCTTTATGAGCAATGAGGGTCTTTTATTTTTGACTTAATGACTGATTTTGCTCATTTCTTATCCTGGCCTGCCATCTAGTGGCCAGAATAAGAATTGCACTTTGAAAGCTATAAACCTCATCAGCGAGGTTTACAGCTTTCAGATCGTGTACAGACACCCCAATTGGCCACACGGGGTGTCTGTACACCACCCGGAAGCGTACGATTACAAATTGCGACTGAGTTTGGGACTCTGCTCCAGTTCTATGACAAGCATCAGAAGAAAAGAGACTTAAACGTGTCCGTGAGCATACTAGGTAGGTGATATTTAAAATTTTTATATTATACCTATAATAATGTATTTGCACTTTACCATATATATGTCTCGAATATTCGCTCTGCCTCTGAGGAGTGCACGCCGCGGCCTCTCCTCGTACATGCCTGCGTATTACGTAATCGCTTAGACAATAGTACGCTGAGATTCGTAAGCTATTTGTACGCTCATGCGTACGTCTTCTAAGAAGTTGCGTACATTTTGTAAATGAACGCTCGTTATTAGTGAGCGAATGTTCGCTAATAGCACATAATAACGTATATTTTGTACGCAAATACAACGAATCTATTCGTCAAATATAAGAATTTTAGGAAAAGTTCGGCGAATGTTCGGCGAATAATTTTTTTAATGATTCGCTCATCTCTAACACTAATGTATTTGATTGTCCATATTGTCTCCTTTACTGGCTGCATTCATTTTTCCATCACATTATACACTGCTCGTTTCCAGGGGTTACAACCACCCTGCAATCCAGCAGCGATGGTTGTGTTTTTAAAATATAGGAAAAAGGCAATATGGACAATCACAATACATTAGTAAGCGCCTTGTATTAACTTCCTCTACATGATAAATGCCATTTGCTAAAGTGAGACAACACCTTTAATCACTTTTTCCTAAGGCTACATTCACACGTCCGTTTAAAACATCCGCAATCTATCCGCATCCATTCCGCAATTGCGGACGGTTTTTGCGGATATTTTGCGGATCCATTCATTTCAATGGGTCCTGATAATCTGCGGACATTGCACTGTATGTTGTCCGCATCCGTTAATCTGTTCCGTTCCGTTTTGCGGATCCGCAAACAGAAATCCTCCTGTCCTACTTTTCTCCCGAATTGCGGTCCGTAGCACAATGAAAGTCTATGGATCCGCAAAAAATGCGGAAGACATGCGGAAAGGCATCCGCATGTCATCCGTATTTGCGGATACCGTTCCAGGAGGGGTGAAAAAAAAGATGTTATTCATCCTTCCGTTTTTTACGGATCCGCAAAAAAACGGATGACATATGGATACATCCTTTCCGTTTTTTACAGAAAGACGGAACGGATGTCCTGGAAAAACAGAGTTTTTTGCGGAACAACGGATCCGCAAAAAACTGACCGTTTTCCAGGATGTGCACACATACGGACGTGTGAATGTAGCCTTAGGCTTCATGCACACAAACGGCCGTGCTGTGGGCCGCAAACTGCGGTCTGCAATGCAGGGGCACTGACCTTGAGGCCACCGCATGTGGATCGCGGACCCATTCACTTAAATGGGGTCCGCGATCCGCATCCGAGGGTCCGCACCGCAAAAAAGTAGTGCTTGCGCTACTTTTTTGCGGTGCGGTGGCACGGCCAGAAACTTCACGGAAGCACACCGTAGTGCTTCCGTGGTGTTCCGATCCGTGCCTCCGCTCCTCATCTCCTGGATCGCGGACCAATTGAAGTGAATGGGTCCGCGATCTGTGATGCGGGCTGCACACGGCCGGTGCCCGTTTATTGCGGACCCGCCGTATGCGGCCCTCAGCACGGGCACAGCCGGCACACGTTTGTGTGCATGAGGCCTTAGTATCAGTTTTTGTAAATCTCCCCCAAAGCTTCTATATTGGCTGATAAGATTTCATTCCCATCCAATTAATTCTAATTTATTTGTATTAACTGGACAAATGCCATTTGCTGTAGTGAGATACGACCTTTAAGTTTCCCACCAATCAGACTCAACATTTTATATATCGGAGCTGCTTTGGACAATGAAAGGATTAATCTCATTGCTTGCTATGGGCAACTAAGTCACTTTTCCTTAGCACCAAGTTTTAATAAATCTCTCTTCTTACCCTGCATGTGTGAATTCAACAGTAAAGTATAAATTACAGGTAATTTTTCTATTTCCACAATGGCTGTATTTATACGTAGATGCTGGCTGTGTCCCTGCTTAAGTAGAATTTAAGTGGTGATAGATTTTTTAGTTGTGCCAATATAACAGTTTCAAATAAAATACATTTCTCACAAATTGAGAATCAGAGAAAAGAAAAATACCGGGAATACAAAATGATTACACTATTTTTCATGTCAACAATTTGAGCAAATTATGTTGCATGCCAGGATATAAAGCCGCGCTGATTTACAGATAATTTCATAATATTAAACTGCGGAACAACAATCCTTAGCAAGATTTCATTAGCTGTTCTCTCAGTCGTGCCGGCATGTGAAAGATTTTTGCATTTCAAATGTTCTCTTAATGAAAAGTTTACAAGCATGCTGCATTTATGTTGTTCATCATTGTCTGCTGACATTAGGAAATATGTATCTGCGAGATTATGGGAAATAAAAAAACTGTTTTCAATGACTATACTTCAAAACAAGACTTTCATATACAAATATTATAGCTGGTGATCCATAAAGGAGAAGGATCTCATCAATGTAAAGTGGAACGTAGACCATACAGTCATGAGAAAAACAAAGTACAGACACTTTCAATTTTATGGTTTTATGTATCAGGACACAGAAAGAAAACATCTGGTCCATAGAAGGTCTTAAAAATAAATCCAACCTCTGATGAACGGCACACAACAGATTCTATTTCAAGAAAAATGAAGCCAACATGAAAAAGCCATGTGTAAAAAACTAAGTGCACCCCATGAATCAATAGCTTGTAGAATCGCCTTTAGCAGCAATAACTTGAAGGAATCATTTTCTGTATGACTATATCAGTATCTCACATTGTTCTGGAGGACGTTTGGCTCGCTCTTTTTCACAACGTTACTTCAGTTCATTGAGGTTTGTAGACATTTGCTTATTCACAGCTTTCTTAAGGTCCAACCACAGCATTTGAATTGTGTTAACGTTTGGACTTTGACCGGGTCATTGAAACACCTTGTTTCGTTTATTTTTCAGCCATTCTGTTGTAGATTTACTGGTGTGCGGTTCGATCATTGTCCTGTTGCATGACCCAGTTTTGGCCAAGCTTTCACTGTTGGATAGATAGACTCACATTTGACTGTAGAATACTTTAGTATACAGAGGAGTTCATGGTCGGTCAATGACTGCACAGTGTCCAGGTCCTGTGGCTGCCAAACAAGCCAAAATTATAATCCTTCCTTCACCATGCTTGACAGTTGGTGTTTGTGCTAAACGTGTCAATGTGCATTATGGCCAAACATCTCCACATTCCTCTCTTCTGAGCATTTTTTTCCAGAAGTCTTGTAGTTTGTTCAGATGCAGCTTTGCAAAAAAAAAAAAAGGCTTTCTCTTGGTAACCCTTCCAAACAAGCCATACTTGTTCAGTCTTTTTCTTATTGCCCAATAGAGGCCTATATAGTCTTAGATGTAGTTCTTAGGTTTTTTGCAATTTCTCTGGGCATTAGATGGTCTGACCTTGGGGTGAATATTCTTTCTTACTGTAGAATGATGGACTTCATATAGTTTGGATATTGCCGTATAACTCATCCCAGATTCATGAGCAGTAACAATTCTTTATTGTGTTAAGAGATAACTGAATGATCCAGACCAACAAACAACTGCTTTTATAGAGGTGGTCATACTTGGTGATGGTCAATTAATCAAGAGCATCACTGTTCATCTAAGGATGCCTTACTTAATTTTAAAGGGAGTCTTTCACCTGTTTTTCACCAATAGCACTGCCCCACAGAAGATTGCATACACATCCCAGACATACCTGTGTGCACTGTGTGTCTGTATTACATGTCCAGAAAAAGCACTTTTATTCTGCAGGAAAACGGCTCCCAAGTGCCCGGCTCTGCTGCTGTAAGTACCCAAAGCAAACCAGACTGCTCATATCTGGGGATTGGTAGCAGATAGAAAAATGGTTCTGACCTTCTTTGCTGGCATTCCAAGCTTTCAAATGATATCACAGCATTATATCCAGTATATCAGAAGATATAGCTGTTAGAAATCCAGTCGGGAGAGAAAGCTGTTTTTAGTTTCAATTTCAGCTGGGCACTTGGGAGCTGTTTTCCTGCAGAATAAAAGTGCTTTTCCTGGACATGTAATACAGACAAACAGTGCACACAGGTATGTCTGGGATGTGTCTGCAATCTTCTGTGGGGCAGTGCTATTGGTGAAAAACAGGTGAAAGACTCCCTTTAAAATTAAGTAAGGCATCCTTAGATGAACAGTGATGCTCTTGATTAATTGACCATCACCAAGTATGACACATTGCAGACACATCCCAGACATACCTGTGTGCACTGTGTGTCTGTATTACATGTCCAGGAAAAGAACTTTTATTCTGCAGGAAAACAGCTCCCAAGTGCCCAGCTCTGCTGCTGCAAGTGCTCAAAGCAAACCAGACTGAAGAGGGGAGGGCTGCTTTAGCTGCTCATATCTTGGGTAGCAAATAGAAAAATGGTTCTGACCTTCTTTGAAAGCTGGCATTCCAAGCTTTAAAATGATACCAAAATCACAGCATTATATCCAGTATATCAGAAGATATAGCTGTTAGAAATCGAGTTGGGAGAGAAAGCTGTTTTTACTTTCACTTTCAGCCGGGCACTTGGGAGCTGTTTTCCTGCAGAATAAAAGTGCTTTTCCTGGACATGTAATACAGACACAAAGTGCACACAGGTATGTCTGGGATGTGTCTGCAATCTTCTGTGGGGCACTGCTGTTAGTTATATAGGTGAAAAACAGGTGAAAGACTCCCATTAAGGGTCCATTCACACGTCCTGTTTTTCTTTCCTGATCCGATCCGCATCCGATCCGCAAATCATGCAGATAGGATGCAGATCCATTCATTTCAATGGGTCCTGAAAAAATGCGGACAGCACTCCGTATACTGTCCGCATCCGTTATGCGGATCCGCAAATAAGATAGAGCTTGTCCTACTTTTGTCCGCATATGCGGTCCGTGGTCCCATTATAGTCAATGGGTCCGCAAAAAATGCGGATGATATGCAGAATGCATCAATATGTCATCCGCATATCATTCGCAATTGCGCATCCATTTCCAGGAAATAGAAAGAAATACCCTACCAACATATATTCCTCCTTCCTTTTTTTTGCGGAAAAACGGAACAGATACGGATGTACAATTGGTAAAAACGGAAGGTTTTTGCGGAAACACGGATCCGCAAAAAACGGACCGAAAATCTGGAAAAGAAAAATACGGACGTGTGAATGGAGCCTAAGACATTCAGAGGACCAGATTTTTTTTAAATGATTTCTTGATACATAAAACCATAGAAATCAAAGAGGGCGTGCTTTGTTTTTCTCATGACTGCAAATAGATCCAAGATATGTTATAAGAATCTGAGTCATAAGTTGGCTTTCCTATACCTGCAGCAAATCCCTGTATCTAGATATCTCGGTCAAACCAGAAAGGCTTAATGCCACCCCTTCCCCTGGCAACTAAAACCCAGAGCAATTATCTGAAGGTACCTACATCTGCAAAAAGAGAAATTACGCTTTGTTCCTTATTCTGGTGTGGTAGTTAGTTCATCCATATTTTTACACATATTTCTCATTGATGAGAAAAGTAGTTGTGTCTAAGAGCTCTTTCACACGAGCATGTCCCTTGTGGGAATTAAACTCCGTGTGAGAGAGGAATCTTGCATTCTGGACTTACAGAAGCTCAGGGCATTATCATGATTTATAATTTTACAGTATGTGCCTCCGCATGATCTTTATTCAATGATGATAATGATGTGCGCTTCTTTAAGTCCAGAATGCAGGATCCCTCTCTCACACGGAGCATGATTCCCACAAGGCACACACTTGTGTGAAAGAGTCCTAAATCCTGGTTACTGTGCGTAGCTCAAGTCTATTCTATTACTTAGCAGTTTGTAGCCTGGTAAAATCCCGGTGGCCCAGATCACTAGTGACCTAGTGGATAAATCAGTATTATGTTGATACGTTTGGTAGATTTTGCTAAAGGCAGAGAGCTCACCTTTAGATGTAGATATAAATGTAATATGGCAAAAAGGCACTGCTATGTTATTTAGCTTTATAACCCATGAATGTTGCTCTTGGTGTAAGGCTCTAGTGCAAATGAATATGGACATTAACCCTTTACAACAAAATGAAGTCATAAATCACATTTGCACCTGTGACAGAGGAATGTATATTCTTTGTCTTTTACTTCATCATGGACTATCACTTTCTCCAGGTACCAGCCATTCCCTAAGTAAAAGAGTGATACATTGTTATAAGACAATAGAGATGAACGAATCTTCTAAGATTCGCTTTGGCGAATATTCGCCGAATATTTAAAAAGATTTGTCTCGGATAAGATTCGTTTCGGTTCAAGTTGCGTAAAAAAGTATGCTACTTAACTGAATACGTACGCATTAGCGTACAAATTATATGATTCATACGTAGCATTAGCATACAAAGATTTAAGAAGAATCTTCCGAAGTGAATCTGAAAATATTCGGATTCGCTTCAGTGTAAAAAATTTCCAAGATTCGTATCAAATCTACGAAGCGGCAAATAGATTCGCTCATCTCTACAAGACAACATAATAAATAATATTGGATTAAAGGATGTCATTGATAGAGTCATCATATTTATCTATTAAATGACATCTATGTCTATGACACCATGACTCAATAAAACACAGAATACCTAGTAAAGCCTTCCTTACCTAGCTGTTACTGTAGATAAGGGGTCTCAAGTACTGATGCTTGGGGCTGCCGTGAGAACAGAACGGAACTTATCTTGTGAGATCACACTCCTGGTCTCACTGCAACCCATGGAGAGGGCATCAGGAAGCAGACGGATGTCCAATCAGTGAGAAGAAAACCCATCAGCAAGCCACAATATCAAAGCTGTCCAGACTCCAGTCCAGTATAAAGGTAAGTCTACCAAGTGGTAGTGCTCTTCACTACTCTGACATCTGCAACGACTGGACAGTGCCATGGCGGTAAAGAACACTCACACTGTAGGTGTCCACCCCCTTGGCTGCCTAAGTCTTATATCAGGCACCAAAAATAGTGGCTCCAATATCCAAGGACACAAAAAACCCATCTGAATTATCTCAGCAGCAGTAGAAACTTATGAGTAGATCCTCTTTTATGAGACTAAGGCCCCATTCAGACAACCGTGTTTCACGGCCGTATACGGGCTGTGAAAGCCCGGCCTGTGCTGCCCCAGAGGACGGGAGGGCACGGCGTCATTGGTTGCTATGATGCCATGCGCTTCCTGAGGCTGCCGCCGTACAGTGAAACACATAAAAAAAGTGTCATAAAAACTGAAAGAAACTGATCAGGTACTGAAACCAATGTAAGGGTACTTTCACACTAGCGTTTACAAATCCCGGTATTGAGTTCCGTCATAGGGGCTCAATACCGGAATAAAACGCTTCAGTTTTGCCCCTATTCATTGTCAATAGGGACAAAACTGAACTGCTGCGGTTTGCTCTCCGGTCTGGGCATCCGCACCAAGACGGATCCGGAATGACCCCCATTGCAAGTCAATGGGGACGGATCCATTTGGTGTGACACAATAGTAAACAGATCCGTCCTCCATTGACTTTCAATGGAGTTCATGACGGATCCGTCACCTTGCACTTTTCCCACAGCTCCCTCCAGCAGGTGCCGCTGTGGGGAATCTTACCTTCCCTTCCATTGTGCGCGCCGTCCTCCTCCTCTTGTGGTGTCCGGAGCTGCTGGGACAGGTAAGACAGTGTCTGACGCGTGTGGGGCCGGAGCGCTCTTCCGGCCCCACACGTGCACCTGCGGCAGCACGGATCTGGCGGGACCCTTCACCCGCCGGATCCGTGCTGCCGCTAGTGTGAAAGTAGCCTTAGTCAATGGTGACGGACCAGTTTTTTTTAGGAGTACCTGAATTAACAACGCAAGCATTACATATTTCTTGCCTGTTTCAAGTCCATCATGGCCTAAGATGACTGTACGCAAATCACCAAGATGAACAGCTTCCAGAAAGAAGGTATCTGTCTACAAAAAAAGAATCGAAAAATGTAAATTTTAAGAAGACAATATTTTAGGTAATGCAGCGACTACAAACATTGTCCATCTATATTTCTATCAGGCCTCATGCACACAAAACGTATGTGTTCTACGGTCCTCAAATCTTGAACTCCCAAATACATGGACTCTGCCGAGTGCATGCCGCCATTTTTTTCAAACTCTTGTAGGATAGGACATGGTCTATCATTTTTTGCGAGGCTGCGGAATGCACATACTGGAGCGGACAGCATGTGGTGTGTTGTTCGCATCTTTTGCGGCCCCATTGAAATGAACGGGTCTGCATCTGATCCGTAAAAAATGTGGATCAGATACAGACCAAAAATACGGTCATGTGCATGAGGCCTCAAACTGAGATCTGAGAGATGATAATAGTTTATTAAGCCAATTTAAATTTTTGAATTATTAAAATCCTGACGTTTGATCACGGTGAGGGTACAAGAAGCATACCTGTCCTTTAGCAAATGAAGTTGGCTTATTTGATTTATGCAGATGCCTGGAGCCTGTGTCTCCATATTGCCCCTGTAGTACAATATACACATTTGCTTCCGTTCCAGCATTCCACAGATCACCTGTTTCCACTTCAATTTTGTAATTTGTGACTAAAAAAAACAACATATCAACATCTGTTAATATTCCACCTAAAATCATGCATAATATAAAAGTTCACTTGACATGATATCCATGTCAAGAGTAAAGTTGAAAATGTGTTTGCACAGTATATAAACCAGTTCTGATCTACTACTGAGAGGCTTCTGTTCAGCTTCAATACATGACATATTTTCATATTTTATTTATTTTTATTTTATTTTTTTAGTACTAATGGCTTTAAAGGAAAAAAACTTTTTATGCTGTTCAGTTAACTTTGCATTCTTTTTTCGGTGATAAATGGGACATCATTTGCATGTCGTTTTTATTTTAGTTTTTTGTTTTTATACCTAGGATAATTTAAAAAAAAAGGTGAAAGGTCTCTTTTTCACATTTTGTGTAAAGGTCATAGAATACTTTTGTTTGCAAGTGGAGCTGATAGATTAGACACAATTATAGGGGGGACAGTCTTTGGATTCGCACTGCAAAGCTCCTGCAGTTACCTGCCACTAGGCAATCGCATGATCAGTGGGACAGAAGTAGGAAGCATCAGGTCCACATTTGGAACTGTGTACATGACACTTATTGAGCACTGTTCATAAATAGAGATGAGCGAGCACTAAAATGCTCGGGTGCTCGTTATTCGAATCAAATTTTTCCCGACGCTCGGGTGCTTGTTTCGAATAACGAACCCCATTGAAGTCAGTGGGAGACTCGAGCATTTTTTGCAGGGAAACGGAGCTCTGCATAGGGGAGGTTGCATGAAAACGTGGAAACCTCAGAAAATGATGGAAACACCACGGAAATGGACAGGAAACAGCAGGGGCAGCATGCATGGCAAATTCTGGGCAACAGCCTGGTGGTGACCCTCAAGACAATTGTGCCGACCCAGACCAAGATGGGCAAGGCACATGTGCTGGCACATGTTAGGAAAGCACCCAACTAGGTGCAACGAAGGTCCACTAGGTGCTGGCACTGCTGTGCTATCCCCCGCCCCACGACGCAGGCATAAGCCTGACACAGCATGGTGACAGCGTAGTGACACCAACAAGTGACCAAGTTAGATTGAGGTGGCAGGTGAAGCACCCAAAAATTTAGCCTGACACAGCATGGCAGTGACACCACCAATGCCTTGGTCAGACTGAGATTGCAGTCAAATGTCTGTAGGTGAGCCTCCCAAAAATTTGTTTTGGAGTGTCTGTAGTTGACCCTCCTGTAAAATATTTTTTTTTGTTTTTCCTGTTATTAGTTTATGTACAATCCATGGCTGGCATGGTGGGAATATATAGGTTTGCTTCACAGACGGTCCACTGCACCGTTACATTTTCTTCATCATTGCCAATTACTTTTTCACCAACTGTTGTCTGGCAATGATAAAGGGGAAGGTGAATCCACTGCCGAAGAAAAGTGTCATCCTCCTACAAGTCTCCACTTGCCTTCCTCATAGTGGCCGCTTCTGCGGACGACAGAGGTGGTGTACCTACGGACAGCCTGACCGAACATGATGGCAGACGGGGAGACACTCCCTCATGTAAAATTGTTTTTTGAGTGTCTGTATTTGACGCTACTAAAAAATTTATTGGAGAGAGGGCCTGTAGGTGGCCCTCCGTAAACATTGTTTGTATAGAGCGCCAGTTGGCCCTCAGAAACATTGCCTGTTGGCTCAGCGTTTCTATGCGAGGAGGAGGAGGGGTTGGAGGAAGAGGCATAATAAGTCTGAGAAACCGTGACCGAGGTAGGCCCCGCAATCCTTGGTGTGGGCATTACATGAGTGGCCCCAGGGTCAGACTCGATCCCAGCCTCTACCAAGTTAACCCAATGTGCCGTCAGGGAGATATAGTGTCCCTGCCCGCTAGCACTTGTCCACGTTTCCGTGGTTGGTGGACCTCATCACTAACTGCGTTGGTCAGGGCACGGATGATGTTCTGTGACACATGCTGGTGTAGGGCTGGGATGGCACATCGGGAAAAATAGTGGCTGCTGGGGACCAAGTACCGAGGGACAGCCACCGCCATCAGGTTGCGGAAAGCCTCAGTCTCTACCAGTCTATAGGGCAGCATCTCCAGGCTCAACAATTTGGAGATGTGGACGTTTAGGGCTTGTGCATGTGGGTGGCTGGAATTGTATTTGCGCTTGCGCTCAAATGTCTGCTGAACGGCCTTGGTTCCACTGAGTCGGGTGTTTAGCACTCATATGCCTACGAATGCTGGTAGTGGTTAGGCTGGTAGTGGTGGCTCCCCTGCTGATCCTGATGTGGCACAGGTTGCACACCACAGTCGGTCATCCTCACTTTCTTTAAAAACCTCCAGACTTGCGAACGTGCAAATCTAGGCCTCGGCACGGGAGCTTGACTCCGTGAAACAGTTGCTGATCTACCTGCTCTGGCCCTGCTTCTCCCTCTGGCCACCCCACTGCCTCTTCCAACCTGTTCTGGTGCTGCACTTGCCTCCCCCTCAGAAGCACTGTCTTGAGTTGGATTACCAACCCAGCTTGGGTCAGTCACCTCATCATCCACCAGCTCTTCCTCCGAATCCTCACTCTGCTCCCCCCTTGGACTTACTGCCCTGACAACAACGTCACTGTCTGACAACCGTGTCTCATCATCATCATCATCATTATCATCCGACACCTCTTCACGCACTACTTGCACTAAGGCCACACTCTTATCACCCACAGACTGTGAAAGTTCTAAATTTTGGGCATCGGGACAGAGCAACTGCTCAGGTTGCTGTTGAGCAGTGGTTTGTGTCTCTGGGTAGGGTCCTGAAAAGAGTTCCTGTGAGTATGCCTGATCTGAATCCATACTTTCTGTGGGGGGGGCAGGCTGGGGGGAAGGAGGTTGAGCTGGAGGAGCCAGAGGTCTACTCCCTTGGCTAGCGTGGGTGGACTGCGTGGAAGACTGGGTGGTGGATAAATTACTGGACGCATTGTCCACTATCCACGTCATCACCTGTTCGCACTGTTGTGGTTTCAATAGTGGTGTACCACGTTACCCAGTAAGTTGCGAGATGAAGCTAGGGAGCGAAACTCTGCAGCGTTCCACTGCTCCCTCATCAGCATGTACAGTGTCACCCTGCCCAGGACCATGGCCTCTGCCCCCTACACTACTTGAACGCCCATGCCCTCGACCCTTAGCCCTTGGGTTCAACATTTTGTATATTCACCAAACTGGCCAAAACCGTATTCAGTAGACAGTAGAATTACTATCTGAGGCAAAAAAATTTAGTCTTTAGACTCCAGCTATTGCACCGCAAACCACTCAGTTTTGCACTGGACTCTAGTTTATATAACTGAGAATAAAAACGTATTCTCTAGACTGTGGCTAGTGTATCACACACCTCACAATTGTTCACTGGACTGTAGTTTATATAATTGAGTGAAAAAAAATTATTCTCTAGATTGCGGCTAGTGTATCGCACACCTCACAATTGTTCACTGGACTGTAGTTTATATAACTGAGAAAAAAACATAGTCTTTATATGGCGGCTATTTTACCGCAAAGCACTCAGTTTTTCACTGGACTGTAAGACATATAACTGCGAGAAAATACGTATTTTATAGACTGACGCTGCTGTACAGCACACCTCACAATTGTTCACTGGACTGTAGTTTATATAATTGAATGAATAAAATTATTCTCTAGACTGCGGCTAGTGTATCACACACCTCACAATTGTTCACTGGACTGTAGTTTATATAACTGAGTGAAAAAAACGTATTTTATAGACTGACGCTGCTGTACAGCACACCTCACAATTGTTCACTGGACTGTAGTTTATATAACTGAGTGACAAAACGTATTCCCTAGACTGCACTACAGATCCCAGCAAGCCAAGGTACAGCAGCAGCAAAAATGAGTACTGAGAGGACTTTGGGCAATTTCATTGGGGTCTGTGTGGACCATGTGCTGTCCCCTTTCTGCCACCAGTGCACAGTGTGCAGCCAAGATGGCGGTAGCTGCACTACAAGTCCCAGCCAGCAGCCGAGAGGAGGACAAAAAAAAAATTTCGTTGTAGCCCTTAGAAGGAGCGTTGGGTTCTTTGTGGATGATTCCTGCCTAACCAGATTCTAATTTCACGCCCTAACAGTGTGCAGCCAAGATGCCGGTAGCTGCACTACAAGTCCAAGCCAGGAGGAGACCAAAAAAAAAAAGGTGCTTGTAGCCCTTAGAAGGGCTGTTGGGTTCTTTGTGGGTGATTCCTGCCTAACCAACAACTAAATTCAGGCCTTAACACTCTCCCTGACAGACGGCAGCTCTATCCCTAATCTCATGCAGACGGCGTATGACGCGAGCAGCGCGGGACCAGATTCTTATATTCCCAGGTCATCTGATCTGGCCAGCCAATCCCTGCTATCGACTTGTGATGCTAGGAGGTACCAAAGACTCTCCTGCATGTTGATTGGCTGAAAAAAGGCGGCTAACATGCAGGAAGAGGAAGTTGCCATTTCCTCGAGGATCGCGATATGCTCGTCCGAGTAGTGAGCATATGCGAATACCCTAATGCTCGGACGAGCATGTTCGCTCATCTCTATTTATAAATCAATTAGGAAGACAGACACTGTAAAAAATAACGTCTGTGCCCTCTCTATGGGGGTATGGCTGTCACTGACAAAAGTCTCCCTGCTCCGGTATCTTAATGATGCAGCTGCAGACCCCACAAGGACATTCAGAGTCATTTTTGCCAACTCATGCAGACCTGCAGAGCGTTTTAATTCATTTGGTGGTCAATTTTGATAGAGTTCTTTCTAGCAGATGTATATGAATTAATTGACAACTGGGAGTAACCATTACCCTTGATAAAAGGTGTTGTCCCTACCATACATTGTGTGAACACAGAGAACTCATGAACACTCTCACCTTGTAGCTGGGCTCTTAGGGGTTATTCACACATCAGTTATTTGATCAGTTATTTCCATCAGTTATTGTCAGCCAAAACCAGGAGTGGACACTAAACAGAGATCAGGTATAATGAAAAGATCTGCACCTGTTCGGTGTTTTTGACCCACACCTGGCTTTGGCTCACAATAACTGATGGAAATAACTGATCAAATAACTGATATGTGAACAACCCCTTAAAGTGCTCAAAAAGCTTTCAAAAATAAATACACAGCCATGCTGACATGGATTTTCAAAGTAAATATACCAGCTTCATCAGGTCCAAAATACCTATTTAATAATGTATGCAGCATGTATTGTGATAACTAGTCACAGATCCTCTTTAATGCTTCTACACCGCTTTTGACATTTGAACTATTAGCATCAGGGGTTGACCTAAAAAGCCAGTAATTAGTATAGATCTGATAAGGACTCTCATGAAAACTCTCATCCACTAGATGTAGAAAGACTGTGTTATCCCACTTGAACATTTAAAAGGATTTTCCAAGACTTTGAAACTATTTTCAGGATAGGTCATCAGTATCTGATTGGTGGGAGTCCAACACCTAGGACCTCCTCTGAATAGCTGTTTGAGAAGGAACTGAGCTCCTGTGAGCACAGCGGCCTGCTCCGTGCTTATAAAGCATAGCTCCGTACATTGTATAGTGGCTGTGCATGGTATCACACTGATATCATATGGGTTAAAGAGAACCTGTCACCATGAAATGCAGGGTAATCTGCAGGTAACATGTTATATTGTAGATTGAGTTTAGCAGGTGATATATAGTTTTTGTAGGAAAAGATTTAAGAAAACCTGTAAATTCATTTACATTTCTACTCTTTCTTAGCTCAATATGCCCCATCTGGCTATAATCAGCTATTGATGAGCTCAAAAAAGCAGAGATTCAAAATGTATAAATTTAAAGTTTTACTAAATCTTTTCCCACAAATCTATATACAGTGTCTTGAAAAATATTCATACCACTTGAACTTTTCCACATTTTTTCATGTTATACCCACAAACTTAAAGGTACTGTATTTTATTGAGATGTTATGTGATAGACCAACACAAGGTAGCAAATACAGTAAGCGTTAAGAAAATAATACATGGTTTTCAAAATTTTTAACAAATAAAAATCTGGAATGTGTGGCGTACATTTGTATTCAGCTCCCCTGGGTGACAATACTGTGTAGGACCATATTTCGCTGCAATTACAGCTGCAGATTTTTGAGGTATGTCTCTACCACCTTTGCACATCTACAGGCTGACTTTTTTGCCCATTTTTTCTGTGCAAAATAGCTTAAAATCAGTCAGATTCGCAATGGGATTTAGGTCTGGACTTTGACTGGGCCATTCTAACACATGAATACTTTGATCTAAACCATTCCATTGTAGCTCTGGCTCTATGTTTAGGGTTGTTGTCCTTCTGGAATGTGAACCTCCGCGACAGTCTCAAGTCTTTCACAGCTTCTAACAGGTTTTCCTCCAGGAATGCCCTGTATTTAGTTCCATCCATCTTCCCATCAACTCTGACAAGCTTTCCTGTCCCTACTGACGAAAAGCATCCCTGCAGCATGCTGCTGCCACCATCGTGTTTTACAGTGGTGATGGTGTGTACAGGGTGATGTACAGTGTTAGTTTTCTGCCACACATAGGGGGTCATTTAGTGAACTGAAATATGCCCATATTAGGAGTATGTCAGGCACAGATGGCTAACCGTTGCACTCAATCTGCAACTTCTCCCCTCTCGCTCTAAGTCTAAAAAAGTGGGTGTGGCGTGGGGGGGGGGGTAAGGGGATGGGTCAGTAGGCCTGTCTCATTCATCATTTTCTATGTGTGTCTTAGACGTAGAAAATGGTCTAAATATAAGCCAACAAGGGAGCTGGATTACATTTAGAAGCAGCGGCTTTATTAAGACCAGTGTCTAAAATGCCAGTCTTGATAAATGACTCCCATAGTGTTTTGCATTTAGGCCAAAAAGTTCAACTTTGGTCTCATCTAACTAGAGCACCTTCATATGTTTGTGGTGTCCCCTACATGGCTTGTGGCAAACTGCAAATGGGACTTCTTATGGCTTGCTTTCAAAAATGGCTTTCTTCTTTCCACTGTAACATAAAGGTCAGATTTGTGGAGTACACGACTAATAGTTGTTCTACGGACAGATTTTTCCACCTGTGCTGTGGATCTCTGCAGCAAATCCAGAGTGATCATGGGCCTCTAATTTGTGCTCTCCTTGCCTGGGCTGTCAGTTTAGTCGGACAGTCATGTAGTTGTAGGTTTGCAGTTGTACCACACTCCTTCCATTTCAGATGATGGATTGAACAGTGCTCTGTGAGATAGTCAGAGATTGGTATTTTTTTTACAACCTTAGGCCCCTTTCACACGACAGTATTTTTTGCGGGCTCCGATCCGCATTTTTCACATGAATGGGTCCGCAAAAAATACTGAGAGCATACGGTGTGCTGTCCGCACCCGTATGCCCGTTCCGTAGCCCCGCAAAAAAGATAGAACCTGTCCTATTCTTGTCCGCAAAACGGACAAGGATAGGCATTGTTACAATGGATCCGCAAAAAATACGGATGCCATACGGGCGGACCGCAAAACACAACGTTCGTGCGTAAGAGGCCTTAACCTGCTTTAAACTTCTATGCAACTTTATCCCTGACCTGTCTGGTGTGTTCTTGGTTTTCATGATGCTGTTTGATCACTATTGTTCACTAACAAACCTCTGAGGCCTTCATAGAACAACTGTAGTTAAACTGAGAATACATTACACACAGGTGGCCTCTATTTATTAGGTGACTTCTGAAGGCAGTTGGTCATACTAGATTTTATTTTGGGTGCAGAGTGCAGGGGGTTGAATACAAATGTACGCCACACTTTTCAGATTTTTATTTATGAAAAATTTTTAAAACCTTGGATTATTTTCTTTCCACTTCACACATACTTGCTACTTTGTGTTGGTCTATCACATAAAATTCCCAAAAAAATACATTTATGTTTATAGTGGTATAACGTAAAAAAATGTATTGTATGAATACTTTTTCAAGGCACTGTATCAATCTGCTCAGCTCCTCCTGCTCTGTAACATGCTGCCTTCAGATTGCACTGCATTTCATGGAGACAGGTTCTTGTTAAAGGGGTTCTCCGGGAATTAAGAAAATGAAAATACGTAAATATTACTTTATATTAAATATATTCTCAAATACCTTTTATTAGTTATAATGGCTCATTTTGTCTAGGGAGCAATGATTAGGAAAAACAAAATGGCCGCTTTCCTATTAGTACACACAAAAGCTGTCCTAATGACACAGGGGGACAAGTTACTTCACAGCACTGAGCTACCTCATCCTCCTCTCTGCTCTGCTTGTCAGGGATTATGATTCTGAATACAGTTTAATATGATATTTAACTAAATCTTTGTGGGAATGGAGTTCATGAGGAGACGAAGTACAGAGAGGACGGACAGGATAGACTGTAGTAATAGAGACTGCATACAAGTGTTGCTGCTCATTACCACATCTGATCATGAACCCAATTCCAACAGAGATTCAGCTAAAGATCTTATCAGCTGTATTCAGGATCATAATCCCTGACAAGTAGAGCAGAGAGAAGGATGAGGCAGCAATTTACCTCAGTGTAGAAGTAATTTGTCCTCCTGTGTGATTAGAACAGGTTCTATGTGTACTAATAGGACGGCAGCCATTTTGTTTCCCCTGATGATTGCTCCCTAGACAAAACGAGGCATTATAGCTAATGAAAGGTAATTGGAAATATATTTATAATGAAGTAATATTTAAGTATTTTCATTTTCTTAATTCCCGGAGAACCCCTTTAAGTGCATTTATTGTATTAAAGGGTTATTCTCATTTTAGACAATGGGGGCATATCGCTAGGATATGCCCCCATTGTCTTATAGGTGCGGGTCCCACCGCTGGGACCCGCACCTATATCGAGAATGGAGCCCCCGAAGTGAATGAGGGCGCACTGCGCATGCGCTGGCTCGGCTACTTACGTCGGCTCCATAGAAATGAATGGGAGCGGCGCGGGGAGCTGCGCCTGGTGGTGGCCGGACCCCCGGAAACCTGGGGTCCTCCAGGCGCAGCGCTCCCCGCTCCGTTCTGGCTATAGGTGCAGGTCCCAGCGGTGGGACCCGCACCTATAAGACAATGGGGGCATATCCTAGCGATATGCCCCCATTGTCTAAGATGAGAATACCCCTTTAATTCCTTTTACTCAGTGTGCTTTCAAAGTCACAATCAAATTTTTTAGGACTACTTTAGACTGTTATCTACTTAAACAGCTACTGAAATGACACCATCTCTTATTGAAACTAGCTAGCATTTTATTAGATATTTGAACGTAAGTCTATTAAAAAGCATCTAAACAAATGGCAATATCTTGTAAAAAGCATCCTTTTACGGGGTAAAGTGCTCTCAGCAATAATTCAAGCTCTTGTTAAACATAAAAATGATGCTTTTCTTTCATGTTTTAAAAAGCCCTGGCCACCAAAAGCACAAGGACATAAAAATAGTTGAACAGACATTAAATTTGAGAATGCTACATAAATAGTCCGATTAATGAAAAATACATATAGCAATATGTACAAATAGGCCAAACTTTCTAGATTTTTGCATAACCTGCTACTCTATAAATGGGCTGTACTGTATGAGGATTGGTTAATAAAATTGTATATATCTGCTCTTGTGATATATACTGCAGGAAATGTAATTGAATGCAAAACATGGTAAAATAGCTTGGTGTGTATGGACACTAATAAGAAAAACATAGTAAGGGCCCATACACACAAATGTATTTTTTTATCTGCATCTGATCCACATTTTTTGCATCTCGGGTGTGGACCCATTCACTTCAACGGGGCCGCAAAAGATGCGGACGGCACACGGAGTGCTGTCCGCATCCATATGTCCATTCCATGGCACCTGCAAGAATATAGAACACGTACTATTCTTGTCTGCCTTACAGACAAGGATAGGACTGTTCTGTTATGGACCGGATGTTCCATTCTGCAAAATGTGGAACGCACGCGGCCAGTATCCGTTTTTGCGGATCCACAATTTGCGGAGCGGAAAACAGGCAACGGTCATGTGCATGATCCCTAAAACACATTGCAAGCTGAGTCATGGCAAACAGCAAGGACAGTGTATTACTTTCCACAGAAATGTTGGAATGACCTGGCTGGATGTGATCTTAGTCTAGATCACAATTAAAAATGGTATATATTTTCAAGTATTAACGTGTACCTCATAAATAACTATCAATAGAATTATTATTGTTGTTATTATGTTTCCTGTTACAGATTGTTACAAAGCCCTAATTTAAAAAACAACCCAATCTTAAAAGGATTCCAGGAAAGCCATTTAAAGGGGTTGTCCCACAAAAAAATATTCTATATTTTTCAAACCAGCACCAGGCCCTGAATATTTTCGTAATTGCATGTCATTAAAATTTTAGTACATCCACTGAGTTATTCACTGAAATCTATATGTATAGCGACACCTGCTGTTTGC
The DNA here is from genome assembly GCA_900303285.1 of Rhinella marina. Taxonomy (NCBI): domain Eukaryota; kingdom Metazoa; phylum Chordata; class Amphibia; order Anura; family Bufonidae; genus Rhinella; species Rhinella marina. The sequence goes on along the minus strand of ONZH01007975.1, from coordinate 107,341 downwards.
CCATATTCTAAAGTCTCTGTCCAGCTGACTGAGGTTGACTCACATGCTCAGATCCATACTTCAACTGTCACCAGCAGAAACTACACGCCCCCTTAGCTGCCCTTCCCCGTTCCTCTAATAAGCTGCAGGCCTAATGCCTGTAGCCTAAGAGAGGCCGTTGCAGGCGGCGCAATTACATCATTGTGCCACCTGAGCCGTACAGCGTGGGACACAGGCCGGAAGAGACTTGCATGGCATTGCTGCAACCGTCATGGAGGTAAGTATATGTGTTTTTTTTTATAGCACAATGCAGGAAAGGAGCGCTATGGGGGCATCTAGGGGCACTTCTTATTGGCACATTATTGTGGGGCACTATGGGGGGCATCCACTGTTGGCACAAAGAAGAGGTATTTTATATGGGGAAGAGGGAAAGGAACATTATGGGGGCATCTATTGGGGGCACTAAAAGAGTATTTTATACTGGCGCATTATGGGGGGCACTATGGGGAAGGGGGAGAGGAGCACTATGGGGGCATCTATTGGGGGCAATAAAAGGGTATTTTATACTGGCACATTATGGGGGGCACCATGAGGGCATCTACTGGAGGCACTGTATAGGGGCATTTTATACTGGGACACATAATGGGGCACTATGAGGAAGGGGGGAGAGGAGAACTAATGGGGGACTGAGAAGGGGGCCCCTGGAACAGTATCAGCTTAGCACAGTTATTTTTGGGGGATATTGTGTTTACACTATTTGTTGGGCAGTTATTTTAGGACACTGCGTTCCAATAATTATTGAAGGGCATCATCTGCATGGTGCTAGTATTATCAGGGGGACTGTTTCTGCAGTATAATATTGGGGAGCACAGCGGGCACAGTATTAGAGGTGGCAGGATGAGTTGTCCAGAAGGTTGGAAGATGATGGAAAAGTAGGAAACTAAGATGTTTTTTGTCATACTGCAGAGATGAGAGATAGGTGAAAAATATCATGGCTGTCTGGTCTGAATGGAGAAGATGAGGGAGAGAACATCTACATCAAAGGAGACATCACAGGATGTAAGAGGTATGGGGTGCTGTATTACTCTGTATGTTTTGTACTGATATATGTAATGTTAGGAGGGAAGGGTTTAGGTGGAGAATTTGGTATGGGGGGCGCTGTTTAAATTTTCACCTCAAGCAGCAGAAAGGCTAGGTGCACTCCTGACTTCAGATGATGAGGCATAGGTCTTTTGTTTGCCACTCTTCCATTTACAGTACCAGACACTGTATTATAAAGCCTATGAATGTAAAGTCACGGGTTTGATACACAGCTTATTAAATGGTACTAGCAAAATTGTTTTTTTTTCTGTAATTTACAGAGCAATAAAATGTCCCTGTCATTCTACAAACACACTGCACACTGGTATTGACCATTTGCAATGGTAATGCAGTTTTTGCTGGAAAATGCATTTTCTGTAACTAAACGGTATCTTGTAGTATTACAACACGTTCACTAAAACAGGTATAATAATGATGTTATTGCAGTAAAATGTGTTTGCTGTAACAGTGGATTATCTTGCAGTAATATATAATGTATTCAATAACATGGGGATAATAATTGCATTATTGCAGTAAAATGCCTTTTTGTTGTAACACTGAATGGAATCCTGCAGGAATATAAAACATGTTCAATAACATGAGTATAATGCACTGAAATGCCCAATTGCAAACAGTAAACAGAAACTGTTTTTTTAGAAAAAGGGTGGGGGCAATAACAATAAATGTTTTCAGCAGACGGGTTGGCGAAGATCCAGTAGTCATGGTCCATACTGGAACCAATGACAAAGTTAGAGGTAGGTGGAGGATTAGGGATTTTAAGGATTAGGGAGGTTAACAAATGGCTCAAGTATTCGTGTATGGAGGGGTTTGGGTTTCTGGAGAATTGGACTGACTTCTCTGTCGGCTACAGGCTCTATCGTAGGGATGGGCTGCACCTCAATGGGGAAGGTGCAGCTGTTTTGGGGGAGAAGATGGCTAGAAGGTTGGAGGAGTGTTTAAACTAGGGACTTGGGGGAGGGTATTTACATTATAGGAGGTGCAGATAGAGACCTGGAGCAAAGTAATGGAGCTGGGGAGGAATGGAAGGAGGGACTAGAACAGTTCATAAGGGAAAGTGTAGGGGAAAAAATATACAAAAACCTCTCAGTTGTACGTACACTAATGCCAGAAGCCTGACTAATAAAAATGGTGAACTGGAAGTAGTGATGTGTGAGGAGGACTATGACAAAGTGGGAATATCAGACATGGCTGGATGATAGCTATGACTAGGCAGTTCACGTACAGGGTTAGAGTCTGTTTAGAAAGAATCGTCAAAAAAGTCCAGTCTAAAGCCCACACACCGGGAAGACATTAAGTGAGGGACATGTGGGGGTATAAATATATGGAGGCAAAAACAACAATTAAATAATAATACGTGTTTATTATAAGCCTAAATGGAAAAGTTTTTTTGGGTATTGAGATCCTCTGACGGAAATCAATCCCGGAAAACAACAATTTAAGTGTGAAAGTAGCCTTACTGTGGTGCACGTAATAATTATAAAAATAGTAATATTTTTACCTGGGAGTTTGGAATGATCGTGTCTAAGCAGTGGAATCTCCCTGCAGATTTCCCCATCATCCTCATCACGTGCAAGCCAGCGATTTACTTTGATGCAGAATTGTTCATTTGAAAAAATATTCAACAGCTGCACCTGTAGTGTCAATTGTATTTGTTAGGGTCATTGCTTGTGAATTACAGAATTCCAATATGACACACTTAGACTACTTTAACACTTGCGCTTTCCCTTTCCGCTATTGAGAACCGTCATTCATTGTCAATGGGGGCAAAACTGAACTGAAGAGAACGGAGTACACCAGAATGCATTCTGTTCCGTTTGGTTGCGTTCCCATCACGGACAGAACAACGTTGCAAGCATCGTTCTTCTATCTGCGATGTGGTGCGGAGCAAGTCGGATCCGTCATGACTCACAATGTAAGTCAATGGGGACGGTTCTGTTTTCTCGGACACAATGGAAAATAGATCCATCCCCATTGACTTACAGTGGTGTTCATGACAGATCTGTCTTGGCTATTTTAGAGATAATACAACCAGATCCATTCATAACGGATGCAGACGGTTGTATTATCATGACAGGAGCGTTTTTGCTGATCCATGACGGATCCAGCAAAAATGCTGGTGTGAAAATAGCCTTAGTCTGTTATGTGTCCATACTGCTTTATCGCACAATACTCAGGTATTCTCACCTAGAAACATAGCAACTAGAGGAGAATACAGAGCTTCAACAACCAATATCAAACAGCACATAAGAGATTCTAACAGATTCCCTGCCCCACAAAAACGATTGGCAATGGTTAAATCTAGTCCAATGGTATAAATATTTTTGGATTTATACTAATTTAAAAAATGTGTATACCACTAGATATTCCTGGAATATGATGATTCCATTGAACAGCCTTTCTGTATTCACCTCAGCAATTAAAATAATGATGTTGCAGTGTCTTATAACTTGCTCAGTATTTCCTATGAGCAGAAAAGATACAGCAGCTCCAAGACCGGACTGCTCATTACACCAGAGATCCCTCCACATACCCAAAAGAGCAAGACTGATCATGTGCATCCACCTTGGCACATTTACTGAGACGGACACAGAAAGGGTGTTCATTAGAAACAGCAGGTGGCACTATTCTAACATCATTCCTGGAATATAAACATTTTTTCAATAGGTGTAAATACAAAAAATATTTATAATAATGGGTTGGACTTATTATTATTAATAAGTTAACTAGTCTGCCTTACTTTATAGAATTCAATGCCACATGCACTGATCATGCTGTATAAAGGGACTACAGCTGTGAAAATGTGTGGTGTATATATGAGGTTCCCACAGGGATTGGGTTGATATCTCTATATCTCTAGTAGTAGAGAAAACATATCTGTTAACTTTACTATTTATATGATGGGTTTAAACCCTCAGACAACACATTTACATTCTTATATTATAGCACTAGACATATTCTATAAGCTTTGAAGGGGTTGTCCAGTTGGGCAAATTTTTTTTTAAAAAAAACCCAGAGTGAGTTTAAAAAGAGAAAACATACTCACTTCACCCAACTCCTCGGCTTCCATTCCGATGCTTAATAGGTCCCTCCTGGTCTTTCCGGTCCCCATCTCCAAACACAGGAAATGCTTAAAGGAAATGCTTACTCAGCCAATCACTAGCCACAGTGGTGATCCTCCTGAGTTGATGATTGGCTGAGTGGGCATTTGCTGCCATTTCCTTTTCGTCTAGATGGTACATTGAAGAAGAGACCATTGGTGTAGTGGAGAACTGGTGAAGTATCAATTATTTGAATTCTTGAATTCTTTTAACCTACTCTGAGCCCTTTTCAAAAATGTTGTTCTTTGGACAACCACATTTAACTTAAATAATTACCTCTTGACAGTGCCATCCTGGGGAAGCTCCAGAATTTGTGTGCCCAATTCGTATTTTATATACTTCTCCAACGTCTCCTATGCTAATCTGAGAAAAAGAAAATATGAAAGAAAATGAAGAAGTAAAGACATCAAGGGTCCCGCCAGATCCGTGCTGCCGCAGGTGCCGGGACCACATGTTGTATTTTCGTTCCGGTCGCCTCTGCGCAGGGGTTAACGTGCTGCAGCCAGATCCCTGGCCCACCCCCATTACAGTGAATGCATGGCTCCGGCCCCACATGTGCACCTGTGGCAGCACGAATACGGCGGGACCCTTCACCCACCGGATCTGTGATGCTGCTAATGTGAAAGTACCCTAAACCATGCACAATGTCCTGCAGGACTTGCACAGCTAAATGTAATTATATCTGCTTTATTGTGAAGAAAAAGTACTTTCAATCCATGCAAATGAGCTGATAAGTGCATCAAAGGCAGGCCCAAGCTACTCTGTGCACCTTTGCTCCTCCTGCTTCCTCTGTCAGCATCTCCCACTCTGTCTTGATTGACAGGTCCAGGCAAAATAAGTATGCAGGAACCTGGTCCTGTGAATCAAGAGGGTGAAGGAGTGGCTGGCAGAAGAAGCAGGAGGAGCATGGGTGCACAAAGTGTCTTGGGCTGGCTCTCGGTGCAATTAACTCCTTCCTTGCATATGGATTAAAAGTATTTTTTCTCCAGAATGAAGCTACAGATTGATAAAGATTACATTCATCTGAGCTAGCCTTACAATAAATTGGGGTAGATTTATCAACCTGGTGTAAAGCTTAGTTGCCCATAGCAACCAATCAAATTCCATCTTTCATTTTCCAAAGGAGTGGTGAAAAATGAAAGGTGTTGTCATGGTGCAGTTCACTGTGACAGTTGTGGCAGTGCAGGCTGGCTGCATGCCCTCTCGCGTACTGGCTGCAGGCTGACACCTGTGTATGCTGGTTGCTTGTGGACTGCGTGCCATCTGCGATGTAGTGTGTGAACTGTGGCCTGTGTTTGTGGCTTCCCGTGTGTGCATCTCTGTGGCTCCTGTCTCTGGTGACGTGCAGGCTGGCTGCATGCGCTTTGTGTACTGGCTGTGGGTGTTCCCATGTATGCTGGTTCTGCGATGCGTGCTGACTGCGGCCTTGTGTGAACAGGGATTGAGGTTGGAGTCACTTTTGATTGTATGTTCTGTGCTTCTTGGTAAGCTTGGTTCTGATGGGGTTAACTTTCCCTGACCTGGGCCTGGGTGTGGCTTTATCAGGTGCCCTCATCATCGCAACTATATCCATCTGTGAGCTGTGGGGCGTGGGATCAGTCCATCTTGTGTAGCACCTTGCTGCTCACCAAGGGGGAGGGGGGGGTCAGTCTGTCCTGTGCCTTACTGGGTGTAACCCCTTGCTGCTGACCCAGGGGGTTTTGCCATCTGCCCTTGTTTGTGGTGTCACCTGGTAAAGCATTGTTCTTATTCCCTTGTCTGATCTTCTGTATCTGTCCTGTGTTGCTGTTATCCTTGTCCATGCCTTACCTGTTCTCTGTCTGGATTCACTCTGTTCCATGTCTAGCCTAGCAGTGCTCTAACTGCGTCTGATAGCCTAGCAGTGCTAAACTGCTTCTGATCCTGTCCTTGTCCAGCCTGGCAGTGCTAAACTGCTTCTGATCTAGTCTGTTCTATGTCTGTTCTGCAGTGCCTTACTACTTCTGTTTCTGTGTTTGTCCTGCCTTCGTGAGAGGGTCCCTGGGTTCTCTGGAGGGAGGATCTCTAGTCTGTGTGCAGCTCTGCCTGTAAGCGCCATGCTTCCGTTCTGTATGGGGTCCAGGCATCTTCTTCTGTGCTGGTTCCATTTGTATTGTTGTCTGTTCCATGTCCTGTTTTTGCATGGGTTCTAGTTCTGTTGTCTGTTTTGCTGGTGCTCGCACTTGCTTGGTTCTTGGCAGTTAGGGGCCAAGTGTACCGTAACCTTCCTGGAGGTGCAACCAGTGAGCTCTGGGAAGAACGGGGCTCACTGGCTCTTTGCCCCCCTGGGTTTTGCCTCTGGTCTGTCAGTGCACTTGGTTCTGTGGTAGTGCTATCCCTATTGCTCAACTTGCATATGTCACTGTCACGTTTCTTATTACATGTGTCATAAAGTACTCTGTTGGTCCCTGGTCTGAATCTTGTCCTGTTGCAAGACGTCCCGGAGTTCTGCCTTGGGCCTTCGGAATGTGACAGGTGGAATCTGATTGGTTGCTATGGGCTACTAAGCCAGTTCTACTTTACACCAATTTGATAAATCTCCCCCATGTGCCTAAATCACGGATCTTTGTTCCCAACATGTCGGTGTCACTAATCCATAAAATAATCCTGGAGTACTTTTTCTAACAACTCTGCACTGTGCCATTTTTTTGTTATTCCTCATTCCTTATTTATATGTCTCAATAAATTAATAACTGGGAATTACCATCCCCTGTCGCTTTGTACATAACCTTAATCATTCTCCTGTACCTCCACATGCCTCCAGTTTCAAACAGTGCATTTCATTTTTTTATTTTTTTTGGAGGATTCCGTCACATGTTCTATCTGACTCTATATGTACTCCCCTCTAAAAGCATTGCACCTAGCGAAGAATATCTAAGTAAAATATGTCCACACAACACTCAGTGGAGGCTGTACAGCTCCATACTATTTTTCTCAAGTGCCATATTTTAATATGAATCTTACATAATTGGGCCTGTGACTATAACCTATATGCAAGGCTAAAAATGTGAAATATTGGGAGGACTCTGGAGCATTATTTTGTAGTGAAAAAATAAATGATATTGCATGCACGAAACACATACAGTGGTCTTGTTTTAAATTTGGGGATGGGGAAGTTACCATGAAAGCAGTAAAATCACAGTAGAAATGTTTCGGTATGCCTGTATACATACATCAAATGTGTCTTCATGGCCACTTTGGAATATATCTTCTTCATTACTGTAAAGAAAGACTGGTGCCGATGCTCTTAGATGTCCATAGAATATGATGTACACTTGAGATGTGGTCCCAGCTAATGGCATTTCACTGGTGAAAACAGAGACCTTCCATTTTCCAGCTAAATAGACAAAAGATAAAATATAAGGGGATAGTTTGATAGAAAGAGATAGACAATCATCTACTATAGGTGGTGTTATCCTTTAAAAAGTAGATGAACATGAATGTCTGATATAATGGATTACCTTACAGGTCTATTGATAACATGTTTTCTTTTCCTTTATACATTTTACCTGTTTTCTGATCATAGAAAGTAAACAATTTGAATATGTTTTTGGATGGTGTTTTTTTCAGACAGATGTGGTCCAGAAAATAATGGACTGTACACCTGGCCAATGATAGATTTGCTAACCAACGTTATAATCATTTTATCTCAGGATGCTTTTGTTAAAAGGCCATATACTAGTTATGTGTGTGTGTCTCATCTTCTGGTTTGTCACATCCTGTCCACTCTCCTGGAGATGAATTCTAGCTTAATTTCTGACTTCACCTGTAAGTCTGCCCAAGACATTTCCAACCACATCTGGTGACTGCTATGGGATCCACAACCTGAGAAACGTTGGGTCCCACGGACAAGGTTGAGGTTTCATCACGTGTTGTTTCTGTAGGATATGCTCTCCCTCTGTCTATTAAAGGGATAGTGTATGTGTCCTAATGTGCCCCTCTCATTGACTAGCCTTTCCAGGGTATACTAGGCAGATTTCCTTGTAGTAGAGTGCCTGAGCAATGACATTCCCTAGGTTGCTAGGAACTGAGAAGGTATTTGCTACCATCTGATTGACCATATTGTACTTGTTCCACCATTGGCCCTGTGGTGTCTGTCCTGACTTTTGGCCTGTTTACTGGATTAAATTAACTCTGTCTGCCCTAACCTCAGCTGCTCCACTGACTAAGATTCTGTCTGGCCCCCCACTGGTGCTACACACCTGTGTCTCTTGACCGATTATTATTATTATTTATTATTATTAAAGCGCCATTCATTCCACAGCGCTGTACATGTTAAAAGGGGTTTACATACATAGTCTAGACAATTGCTCTAGAACAAACAAGTTACAGACTGGTACAGAAGGAGAGAGGGCCCTGCCCGTGAAGGCTTACAATCTATGCGGTATGGGAGGACACAGTAGGTGAGGGTAAAGCTGGTCATGGCAGTGTAGCAGCAGCAGGGTCACAGGTTGTAGGCTTGTCTGAAGAGGTGGGTTTTCAGATTTCATCTGGGTTACTGTCACTGAACGGAGACTACTTGAAAAGGTAACAGCAGAGACCAGATCAATATATAGGAGTCACTGGGTGAAGTCCAGGGAGTCACTTACATAACACCTATATAAGTAGCTCTAAACCAAAACCGTTCAGTGACATAGTGGATCCACACCTGCTATGTTACAACTAGCTATTACTACTTTTTAGACAACCCTTCTAATGCATCCTGGCCAGTATAGACATCTGTATCCAGGTAAGCATTAGAAATATGCCTCAATATGTGTTGGATTTTTTTGTGCATTATATCAGCTTGAATTTCCAGTTGAAGCTAAATTCTGATCAACTACAAGGATCCTTATCCAGTTTTACTACTTTGCAATACGTGGTAATTCTATTTTATTACACAGTTCAGTGTCTTTATAATGTTATGTTTTGGTAATAAAATGTTCTATTCATTTGAACTCAAGGCTCCTCTGACCACTACTGGATGTCGTCAAGGGAAAATTTATGCCAGGTCTTAAAAGACAATGTAGCAGATTGTGAACAGACACAAAAGTGTTCTTAATCATTTAGTTACAATTACAACAAAAGAAGGGGAAAAGACATGAAGCAGAAACATTCAATCTGTACTGGAAACATTGGCCCTGCTTTATCATGCCTTAAAGGGGTATTCCGGTAAAGTAACTTAATTTTTGAAAAACTGCATTAAGGCTGCAAGCTGTGACCCAACCAGAACCCATACCTATACATATAACCAGAGCTTCATTTTACCTTGCAATCCATTTGTCTAGCCCCTGTGTGAGCCTGCAGCACACTGAGAGTGTCATGGCTCCTGATCTTCCCTCACAAAACTACAATCTCCACAATCCCTAGTTTTCCTGCTGTGAGTTTGTGCTTGTTCATGAGTGTTGATGCTTATTGATTGGCTGCTTGATATTCCTGTCCAGGCACGCCCCCTCTATTCAGTAATCATAGAGGATTGATAGCAACACACTGAGCATGCTCGACCTAACAAAAGCTCAGAACTACAGGTCAATGCCATGGTAATTTATGAGGAAACACAGTGGGTAGCAGAGGAAGAAAACTACTTTTATAACTACTTAACAGTAAATATGTGAAATTGACATTGTATTAGGTAATTATTGATGATGAATTAATCTAAAACATAAGTTATATTTATGGTAACCAGAATACCCCTTTAACTCCAGAAGTCTTGCTTTGAAAGTTGCAAAATAGGGCTTTTGTGACTTTTTCAGCTCACTTGCAAAAAATTTTAGCCACGTGCCTGTGTTGTTTCTGCACATACATTAATGTTTCAAAATACGACTCTGAACTTGGGTTTGTGGCTCGCCCCACGGTCATTAAGGAACCTGAATTCGGATTCGGATTTTGAAACATTAATGTATGTGCAGAAACTACGGCACAGGCATGAGACTAAAGAAGTCTCACGTTACTGGTGGCGATAAGAAGATTGCGTCAGCGGAGCCCATACATTGTAATGCTGCACGGAGCGCATATTATGAACAAAGTTTAGGAACATATTGGGTTCGAACAGAGTAGTCCAAAACCGGCTTTGTTCAAGACTAGTGGCAAGCAACATGTGACATTTGATAAATGTGGTATAAAGTATGCCAGTGCAAACTGAAGCAAAACTGACTTCAAATATTCCCCTCATGATGAATTCCCCCCATGGTCTACAATGCACAGCAAATTATTTGGATTTTGTCCCAGACTTCAACAAACACAACCATGTTCTATTACTGAAGCTACTCTCTAATGGATTTTAGAGAGAAATTAGAAATTACTGTACATGTTAAAACAGTTTACTCCCAGTCCACATCTCAGTTGGCCATCTTGACATCAGTGCAAATTTTACACCTGCAGATTTTGTTCAGCATATTTCATTTAGTAGTGAAAACTGAGAGGAACCTGAACAGAGAAAAAGTATAATGGAAAGATTTTGCACCTCTTCCTTGTGTAAATTCAGTTCAAAATAGTGACCCAAATACTGACCATCTTTGTGATATTTGAATTTGGTGTAAACTCTTCTTTTAAGGCTGGAAGTGACATATACCTGCGAAGCAGTGGAGAGGAAACTGGGACATCAGCTGTGAGAAGCAGGTAAACAGTTGTCTAGTTGTAATCCTTTGGTATCATTCATCTTTATTGTAGCACAGTGTGATATGGCTTATTACATGAATATTTAACCACCAGTTGTGGTTATTAAAATATTTAGTATGTTTCATTCTCTTCCAGTGTTCTCGGTATAACAGCTTAGGCTGACATTAAATTACAAAAGTATATGACGATCCTGAATATTTTCAGGTTTGTTTCAGATGAATCCACTTCAAGGGCATTCAGCGCACATGTCGGTGGGAAAGACCACTAGGGAAGAAGAAGAAGGGTTATCACATAACCCTGAGAGAAAGTTGGGGGGGGGCTTGCCCTGGTTGGCTCCCAGGCTGACAGACAGCCTGTACGAGCCAATCAATGCTTCAGCAGGCAGGGGGGTGCCCTAGCAGAACGAGAAGAACGTCATTCTGAGGTGGGCTGTGAATAAGAGTGGTTGGGTGTTACAGTGTCTGCCAGGAAAATGATCTTAGGTAGTCAGGGACAGTGAAAAAACAATCAGGGACAGTCAGAAATCAATCAAGCATATTGCCAGGGAAAGGGAAGGCAAAGGCTAGGATTACAAAGAAGAATTCTGTGTATAGAATAGGTAGGCAGGGAATCTGTCAGCCAGAGATGTCCCTGCTGGCTTTGGAAAGGTGCAAAATTATAGTTGAGGATAAAGAGGATGAGATTGTCGACTGGACGGCTCACCTCCAGGAAGATGATGTGGAGGTGACTTCTGAGTCTGACACCGTGCTGTGGAGCCAGGGGTCACAGGTTTTCAGTGGAGGTCTCTCAGTCTTTACTGCCCATTACTAGAGGGGCATCTTCCTTTTTCTTAAGAAGTGGCAAGAAAACCTCACACGGCCTAGGGCAGATAGTCAAGAAAGTCTCCCTGTTGACGATTTGTGTGACAGCAATCACCATTTGGGCATTCCTGAGGAGATAGTTGGGGAGGAGGCTGGTGACTCCATGCATACCTATCTTGATGGTGGTGGTAATAGTGGCACCTGTATCCATGGCATTGGTGGTGGGAGCAGCTACAGTGGCAGCAGGGGAGGGGGCCCAGGAGCTCATCATGATATCTCATAGTCTGATAAAAGCAGCAGTGAGGGTGAGGACAGGACCTGGGATCCGGATCAGGGTGCTGAGGAGGAGGCAACATCAGTGGAAAAGTGCAGTGAGGGCAGCAATAAAGAGCAAAGGCCACGTACCTCCCAAAGAACAGCCAGAGCCACGTCTGCTTGGAATCTGATGATGCCGCTGATGCTGTTGGTGAGTTAGGCTCAAAACGTGCCACAGCTAAGCCCAGCTTGGCTGCCTGTAGCTCTACGTGAGCAACCCCTGTATGGTGCTTTTTCTCCACAAGGCAGCACACAAAACCACAGTGGTGATCTGCAGGATTAAAATAAGCTATGGCCATTCAAAGGCAATTATAGGTACCAGAGGTCTATTGTAGCACATGAAGCAGCATCACCGGTCCTTTGGAAAAATACAACTGTAACAGAATGTTTGGCCATGAAGAAAAACTTTTCTCCACCAGCAATTAGCTAGTCTACAAGCTACCTGGCCATGTTACTGCGGGCCACTCCTTGCGATTCTCACTGTGTGGCAAGCTGTACTCCACAATGGAGACCTGGAGCAGCTGTTATGAGCAGGGGCAGTACATGTCTTTTATGGCCCACTGGGTCAATGTTTTTTTGCAGCAGTGAAGAGGCAGTACTCCAGCAACATGGCCAGGTCCTTTTGACCCCCTCCCACCATATCATGGAGCTGGCTCCCACAGCAGGCGCTTATCTGTCTCCACCACCTTTTCCTCTATGGACACGGTCCCATCCGCAAAAGCAGCAGGGTACAGCGTCACGTTTTGTACGGCTGCTGAGGCCTGAATCACGCTACTAATGGCTCAATTGTCATTTTACATGTATTCAGTTTCCACACGGTTGAAATTTACATTTTTTTGTGGGGTTACATTTCTTTAAGCAGCATAAATGTACATTATTCATGTATCAATACCGACATTTCCTCACAGCTCAGGCTGATTCTGATGAATACAAATTGCCTTGCTGGTGGTGCCCCATCTTGCCACTGTTGCTGTTTGTCTGTCTACCATAACGTTCTGTACAGCTGCTGCTGTGGCCTGGATCATGCCACTTACCAACCATCATGCTCTGTACAGCTGCTGCTGTTGCCTCCTCCATTATGTCACTGGCTCGATCTGCCAACCATCATCTTCTGTAAAGCTGCTGCTGCCCCCATCATGCTTCTTCCAACATGTACCATATGGCCTCTGCTGCAGCTGTCGCTGCTTTGGCTGCTCTTGCTCCTCGCTGTTAATCTCCTACTGTAACCACCATTAACCCAAAGCATCTACCGCGACTATCACTACTACTACTACTACTATTGCTGCCACTACCCATAGACATCCCTGTGTGTTCCATGCTTTACTGCTCCTGCTGCTGCCACTGTTGCGGCCACATGCTATTATATCTATCCTATACCCTTTCCACATCCACGCTGCACTGCTGCTGCTCCCAATTAAAAGGGAGAATTATTTTTAGGCTCATTCACAATGAGACACTTTTTCTTCTGACAATCAACACTTTTTTTATTTATTTTTTTAATCTCATAACACTGTGTGTGTTTAAACAACATCTGCCCCGGATAAGGGACAATTTTTGGAGCTTTGGAATAAGAAAAAGCATAACACATATACTGGTGCGGTGTGCTTTTAACCCCTTCGCGACCAGCGCCGTACATGTACGGCGCTGGGGCGATGCGGGCACATGGCGCCCGCTCGCGGGTGCGGCGGGCGTCATGGCCGGCAAGTCTCTGCTGTTTCTAACAGCAGAGACTTGCCGCTACCTACTGTGTCGGCGGCGTCTTCCGGGGTGACTAGATGCCGTGATCACACGTGATCACGGCATCTAGTTGCGTCTAAACCCGGAAGCGTTCGCTTCCGGGTGGTGTACAGACACCCCGTGTGGCCAATCGGGGTGTCTGTACACCATATGAAAACTGTAATCCTCGCTGGTGAGGATTACAGTTTTCAAACTGCAATTCTTATTCTGGCCACTAGATGGCAGGCCAGGATAAGAAATGAGCAATTCATGGTTTTCTGAGTCTATAAAACCCAGAATTGCTCATAAAGAAAAAAAAAAAAGCCACAATATATAAGCCCATATTTGAGCTTTCTAATAGTAAAAAAAAAATTTAAAAAAAATGTTAAAAAATATATAAAAAATAAAAAAGATGTAAAAGTTCAAATCACCCCCCTTTCCGTATAAGTAAAAAATAAATACCTAAATAACAATAAATATAGACATCATGGGTATCACCGTGACCGAAAACGCCCGTACTTTTGAAATAAAAAAAAAAAATTCCAATACGGCGAATTGTGTGGCGGAAAAAAGCGTCCAAATGGCGATTTGCTGTTTTTTGTCGCTTTTTTTTTCTAAAAAAAATTAAATAAAAAGTGATCAAAAAGTCATACACACCCCAGAATGGTATCAATAAAAACTTCAGATCGTCCCGCAAAAAATGAGCCCCCATACAGCTCTGTACACAAAAATACCAAAACGTTATAGGGGTCAAGATTTGACAAGGAAAAAAAAAAAAAAAAAAGGGCAACTTTCTAATTATTTTATCACTATGAAAACGCAGGAAAAACTATACATATTAGGTATTGCCGGATTCGTACTGACCAGTAGAATGAAAGTAACGGATCAGTTTTAATGCACATCGAACGCTGTAAATAAGAAACCCGTAGAACTGTAGCGGAATAGCGTTTTCTTTGCAATTTCACCCGGTTTGGAATTTTTTTCCCGCTTCCCACTACACCGTATGCAATATTAAATGGTGGCGTTGGAAAGTACAACTTGTCCCGCAAAAAACAAGCCCTCATACAGCTATGTGAACAGAAAAATAAAAGAGTTATGGCTGTTTGAAGGCAGGGAGCGCAAAACGAAAATGCAGAACCGAAAAAAGCTCCGGTCGCGAAGGGGTTAAACATGCTGTATAATAACACAGTCAAATGTGCGTTTAACCATAACTATGTACTGTATGTCAGTCACTTAGACATCATTTACTATTGCTGTAATTGCATTCCAGTGCTTGGAGAGGGTAAAAATTTGTAAAATAATAAATTAATTAATACATGAAAAGAGATAGCAAGTTTACTTAAAAATTATGAGTCTTAGGAATACCAACTTTCAGGACAATTAGAGCAACTTTGGTTGAGCCTGAACCAATTTGGTTCGAAACCGAAAAAAAAAAATTCAGTGAACTGGACCTGAAACTCTAAAATGTGGCAATAATGTGGGTAAATGAGCTGGTGGACAGCATTTATTTGCTGCCATAAAAACATTCATAGTACATGTATAAAACTAACAGGCTGTACCCGATTAATTACAAACCATAATCAAAAGAAAAGAAGTCACATTATCTTTGGGAACTGCCTGCACTATTTTTGGAATATTAATCCGAGTTTAGTGAGCTGGATAAATTGCCAGTTCTTTTATAAGTACATAATAAACATTTAGGACTTTTTGCTGGGTGTACAGACATAGATAAACCATGTTCTGCTGCGTTTTATTACACCAGCAGCTAGTTAACATTTAAGGACTGGATATCTGGTCCAAGAAAATTGTTGCCAATTGTAAGGAAACTTAACATAGCTGAACCGTTTCATTGCTGGCTCACAAATCTCCTCAATCAATAGTGGATCTAGTCTTTGGAAATTCTACAGAACACAGTTTATAAACCTTAGATATGTCACCTGATGCCCAGGGGCTTTCCCAGGATTTTACCATTGATGGCCTATCCTCAGAATAGGCCATTAGCTCTGGCGGCAGAAGTGGGTGCTGGCCAGTGGCGTAGCTATAGGGGTCGCAGCGGTTGCAGTTGCGACAGGGCCCCTAAGCCACTGGGGCCCCGAGGGCCCCCTTGCCACTTGCAGGGCCGCACCGCCAATTAGGCAAGGTGCGGAGCGGCCCTGCGCACAGTTAGGGGGCAGCGGCGGGGCAGAGGGAGATGAGCGCTTCCATTGTGGCGTCTCCTCTGCCTGTTCCTCTGATAGGCTACAGGCACTAGGCCTGCAGCCTATCAGAGGCCGGCTCAGGCGGCGCAATGACGTCATCACGCCATCTGAGCCGTACAGTACGGGACACAGGCCGGAAGAGGCCTGCATCGCATCGTTGCCAGCTCCATGGAGGTCAGTATAAGTGTTTATTTTTTTTTATTGGTGCAATCAGGGACCAGAGTTCTATTGGGGGCACTGGGGGCATTTGTTACTGGCACTGGGGGCATTTGCATTTGTTACTGGCACATGGGCATTTCTTACTGGCACATGGGGGCACTGGGGCATTTCTTACTGGCACATGGGGGAACTGGGGGGCATTTCTTACTGGCACATGGGGGCACTGGGGGCATTTCTTACTGGCACATGGGGCACTGGGGGCATTTCTTATTGGCACATAATTTGGGGGGCATCTATGGGGGTGAGACACTTTTTACTGGCACATGATTTTGGGGGGCATTGGGGCATTTCTTACAGGCACATTATTTGGGGGGCATCTATGGGGGGAGCACTTATTATTGGCACATTATTGGGGTGAAATTTTGGGGGCACTTCTGGCACATTATTGGGGCACTTCGTACTGGCACATTATTGGGGGGCACTATGGGGGCACTTCTAACTGGCACATTATTGGGGCGCACGATGGGGGCACTTACTGGCACATTATTGGGGGCACTATGGGGACACTTCTTACTGGCACATTATTGGGGGCACTGTGGGGGCACTTCTTACTGGCACATTATTGGGGGCACTTTTTACTAGCGCATTGGAAGCACAGTAGGGACATTAGTACTGTTGGGGGCACTATTACTAACAAGTGCACTCTGGCAGAGAATTATTAGGTACTTTGGGGAGCACTATTACTGTGGGGGGCACTATTACTGTGGGGGGCACCCTGGCACAGTATCAGCATAGTGCAGTTATTTCCAGAGGACGTTATGTTTACACTATTACTATCAGGAATACTATTTGCTGGGCGCAGTTATTTTAGGACACTGTGTGTCAATAATTATTGAAGGGCACTATCTGTGTGGTACTAGTGGCACAGTACTGGGGTTGGTAGGATGATTTGTCCAGAAGATGGGAGGATGACTGTCAAACTGCAGAATGAGAAATGGCTGAAAAATGGCATCTGGTCTGAAAGGAGAAGATGAAGAAAGAGAAGATCTACATCAGTGGAGACATCACTGGATGTAAGAGGTATGGGGCTGTATTAGGTTACATTCACACGAACATTGTGTTTTGCAGTCTGCAAATTGCGGATCTGCAAAAAAAAAGGATGATGTTATGTATGGCATCCGTTTTTTTTTTTGCGGATCCACTGTAACAATGCCTATCCTTGTCCGCAAAACCGACAAAAATAGGAATGGACATACAGATACGGACAGCACACAGTGTTCATTGAAGTGAATGGGTCCGCATCTGAGCCGCAAAATATGCAGATCGGAGGCTGCAAAAACAACTGTGGTGTGAATGTAGCCTTACCCTGTATGTTCTGTAGTGATACACGTAACGTTAGGAGGGAAAAGGTTGGGGTGAGAATTTGGCATGGGGGGTTCAATTTTTGACTTGGCCGGCAGAAAAGCTAGGTGCACCAGCACTGAACGAAGGGGGGGGAGCAAGCTGAACACCAGGGCCCATGAGCCTTTAGCTACGACCTTGGTGCTGGCGCTATAAAGCTCCGTCTACTGTGTAGTGGATGGAGCTGGCAACTGCAGTGCTGCTCCCATTCACTTCAAAGGGAGCAGTGCTGCAGTAACCAGCATGGTCCACTATACATTGGATGCAGCTGTTTAGTTCTGGCACAGATTTCAAACACTGGACCCACTGCAGAACAACTCATCAGTAGGGGTGCAGGGTATCAGACCCCCCACTGATTAGATATTGAAGGATAGGCCATCAATGGTATTTCATCATGATGGTAATGTTATTTCAATATTTAATAACTGTAACACAACATTCACAACTTTCATCCATCTGCCGTACAACTTTGTTTCAGAAATGCATCCTTTTTCTTGATATTTTGTGATACCATAGTTGAATAAGGCGTCTTCTATAGTTGTAGCTCACATTTTAATATGTATTTCTATAGTTTGTATCTGTTGTCTCAGGGTCTTCATCACAGTCACTGAACTACAAGAAGTATAGCAATAAGATTGTACTACTACACACTCCTAAATCAGTTTTCCATAAATCAAGTTCTCAATAAGTGGGCAGATGTCTCACAGTCTGCAAACAGACCTATTTTAACCATTTTTAGTAAAGATGAATTGAAAAAATTATTTTTAGCCCCAAATTTGTAAAAAGCTATACATACCCTTTAACCTTAGTTTTGGTATTTTATGTATGCAGTAGACTTAGATTTGCCATATCTTAGTGTATCTACTTGATGACTATCTAATAATGTATCATAAATGTGAGCCTTGAAATTCATTTGACCAGTGTCTTATGTGATCTAACAGTTGGAAGGAAGCTTCCTTTAGGCAGAAGTGCCTCTACCTACCAGACCCCAGGCAGATGTATAGGTTGCCCATATGTATATGATCAAGCCATACATATGGTTCACAGTGTACATATGGAAATGTTATTGCCTCCACATTATATAGCTGGATCCTGTTTTGGAGGCCTAGACCCGAGGAAAGGTGAGTCATTTTGGTATAAGGTCAAGTCTATATGAGGTTGCCATGGGGCAAATGGTCTTATACGTTTAATCAAGATATGTGTTAAGAGCCTCATATTTAAAGGGCTTATCCAACATCACAAACAGCCCCCCCATGTGCCGGGTCCCTCACATGGAATATACTTACCCTGCTCCCCGCGCTGCTCCTGGTCCCCACACTGCTGCTGCTTCTCCCTGTACACGGACGAAAACATCCAGTGTCGGGGAGGAGCAGCCAATGGCAGGTGGGGACAGGGATGAACCTCCCTACCGTCACAGTATGAGTGGAGGAGGAAACAAACAGTTGCAACAGTAAAGACAATTAAACAGTAAAACAAAAACAAAAAAAACTGTAAAACAAGTTAGGCTCCATTCACACGTCCTGTTTTTCTTTCCTGATTCAATCCTGATTTTTTCAGGACCCATTGAAATGAATGGATCCAGATCAGGATCGAATCAGGAAAGAAAAACAGGATGTGTGAATGGAGCCTTACTGTTACAACTGTTTGTTTCCTCCTCCACTCCACTCCTCCATATTGATCTACTTTACATCATTTGTCTCATCCACCTCATTATTCATATGTACTTTGGTATATAAATTTGTGAATCTTCAGACACTGTCTTAAGAGACGCCTGATGAAGAGGCTCAAGTAGCCTCGAATGCTTTCAATTTTGTTATCATCTTTTCAGCTAGCCATTATAAGGTATCAACCACTGAGGAATCTCAATCTTTTTTTCATCTTTGCATGTACACCAAAGAGGAATGGTTCTCATTCCCGCTAGTTAATTTAAGGAGAAGAGGCAACACCATCCATCATCTCCTAAATGTCTTTCTGATCCAGAAACATAGGGAAAAATGCAGTGATTCAACCCCTAAAAAGATGGGTCCTTCTCATGCATGAAAACCAGCTATTTTAAAGAGTCAAAACGTTGCATCAATAAAGTAGTTTAATGGATGGCGTTATCTCTTCCATTCTTGGTTTTTACAAAATAATCAAACCATGAAAACAATAATATCAATTGCTTTAACCCCTATGCTTCCAGGCACTTATCAGTAGTCAGTAGGCAGTGAATATAGGGAGGAAAAGGAAATTGTAGCATTGTATTGTATTGTGAATGCTGCTGTTGCACAAGAAGACAGAGATGCTCAAGAAGAACAGACTGAGCAGCTGCTGGAATGTTAGTTTTTAGGCTCCTAAACCACTACCATGCCATTATCATGGACAGTAATGGTATTCTGAAAGTTCCCCGTATAATCTCCCAGATCAGAGGTGGGATTCAAATTTTTAACAACAGGTTCCCTACTCAACGGCGGACACTCGACGTCATGACACATGTTTACATATACATACACCATACAGTGCCTTGCAAAAGTATTCAGCCCCCTGGAACTTTTCAACCTTTTGCCATATTTCAGGCTTCAAAACAAAAGATACTGTATAACATTTTAAATATTTGGTGAAGAATCAACAACAAGTGGGTCACAATTGTGAAGTGGAACGAAATTTATTGGATCATTTAAACTTTTTTTGTAATAATAAAACTGAAAAGTGGGGCGTGCAAAATTATTCGGCCCCCTTGCATTAATACTTTGTTGCGCCACCTTTTGCTGCGATTACAGCTGCAAGTCGCTTGGGGTATGTCTCTATCAGTTTTGCACATCTAGAGACTGAAATTCTTGCCCATTCTTCCTTGCAAAACAGCTCGAGCTCTTTGAGGTTGGATGGAGAGCGTTTGTGAACAGCAGTTTTCAGCTCTTTCCACATATTCTCAATTGGATTCAGGTCTGGACTTTGACTTGGCCATTCTAAGACCTGGATACGTTTATTTTGGAACCATTCCATTGTAGATTTTGCTTTATGTTTGAGATCATTGTCTTGTTGGAAGATGAATCTCCGTCCTAGTCTCAGGTCTTTTGCAGACTCCAACAGGTTTTCATCCAGAATGGTCCTGTATTTGGCTCCATCCATCTTCCCATCAATTTTAACCATCTTCCCTGTCCCTGCTGATGAAAAGCAGGCCCAAACCATGATGCTGCCACCACCATGTTTGACAGTGGGGATGGTGTGTTCAGGGTGATGAGCTGTGTTGCTTTTACGCCAAATATATCGTTTTGCATTGTTTCCAAAAAGTTGGATTTTGACCAGAGCACCTTCTTCCACATGTTTGGTGTGTCTCCCAGGTGGCTTGTGGCAAACTGTAAACAAGACTTTTTATGGATATCTTTGAGAAATGGCTTTCTTCTTGCCACTCTTCCATAAAGGCCAGATTTGTGAAGTGTTCCACTGATTGTTGTCCTATGGACAGACTCTCCCACCCCAGCTGTAGAAGTTCATCCACAGTGATCATGGGCCTCTTGGCTGCATCTCTGATCAGTCTTCTCCTTGTTTGAGATGAAAGTTTAGAGGGACGGCCGGGTCTTGGTAGATTTGCAGTGGTCTGATACTCCTTCCATTTCAATATGATCGCTTGCACAGTGCTCCTTGGGATGTTTAAAGCTTGGGGAATCTTTTGTTATCCAAATCCAGCTTTAAACTTCTCCACAACAGTATCACGGACCTGCCTGGTGTGTTCCTTGGTCTTCATGATGCTCTCTGTTCTTTAAACAGAACCCTGAGACTATCACAGAGCAGGTGCATTTATACAGAGACTTGATTATACACAGGTGGATTCTATTTATCTTCATCAGTCATTTAGGACAACATTGGATCATTCAGAGATCCTCAATGAACTTCTGGAGGGAGTTTTCTGAACTAAAAGTAAATGGGCCGAATAATTTTGCACAACCAACTTTTCAGTTTTATTATTACAAAAAAAGTTTAAATGATCCAATAAATTTCGTTCCACTTCACAATTGTGACCCACTTGTTGTTGATTCTTCACCAAAAATTTAAAATGTTATATCTTTTTGTTTGAAGCCTGAAATGTGGCAAAAGGTTGAAAAGTTCCAGGGGGCTGAATACTTTCGCAAGGCACTGTATAAATGCAACACACATACACATAAATACACCATATACATGGCATGGTACACATACATAAATACACTATATATATATATATATATATATATATATATATCCACTACATACACATACCACCCAACTAGGGAGCTAAACTATCAGCGGTGCACGAAGCAATGGAAGCGAACATCTCTAACTGCCCTGTCACCGCCAGAGCAGCGGATCGGGACTCTGTCGGTAACAGTCGGATCTGGAGAACTGAAGGGACTCTGTCCCAGATGCTTGAAATGTAAACTGAACTTATAACATAATGCATAATGTACATAAACAACTAATTAAAGTAGTTGTCCGTGTTCAGAGATGAACCCGGATGTATTCCCATTTTCACCCAGGCAACCCCCCTGATATGAGCATCGGAGCATTTCATGCAGGGCAAAGGCAGTTTCCGGAGATGCAGTGACATACCGGGCTCTCCATGGGGCAAGCTAGGCGGAGGCTTCCACCTAGCAGTGAGCCCAGTGACATCAATCCCTTAAACTCAAATAATCCCTTTAAGAATGATCTGGACTATTCCATTTCTATGTCATCAATCAGCTCTTGTTTATTGGCTAAGCATCAGACTGTACAGGGTGACGCAAAATCTTGACTGGTAGCAAGAAAACAAAAAAAATATTCGAAGACCATAGACGACAATGCAGATTTCAATTTACATTTATTAACAAACATAATCTCCTGTATACCAAAAAGGAGAACCCAATAAAAACTACCAAACGGTAAGAACATTGTACACAATATACAGAAAGCAAATTCTGTTGAATTTAGATTTACTTAGCATCAGACTCATTTGGTATACAATCCAGTAGAAGATAGTATAATGCATCCCCTACTGTAGTATGTACTGGAAGGATGGTAATAATGTATAATATAATATAATTTATAATATTATAATAATTATATAATATAATAGAGAATTGGGCTTATTCAATTCCTGGAGATTAATAAAGGAAGGTTTTCACAATCCTCATGTATTTCCCTATGACTATTTCCCCAAACGGTTGATCCAAATTAATGTATCTTATTTTTTCATTTACTTTAGGTCAATAGCCAGTTCCACTTAATGTGATTTGTGATTAATGTGACCATTTTTAAGCTAATCTTATGGACAGCTTTAGGTAGCTATCTCTGAGATGAGCTAAAGGTGCATTTTCAACTGAAGAGTAAGAAGTTCACTTGGTTCCGCTAATGCAATACAGTAATACATATGCATTACCATGCAGACCCCATTAATGGTGCTGTACCTTACTGGTGCCTAATGTCAGTAAGAATATGTGCTTTTCCAGGACCCTGATACAAACCAAAAATGGCTAGCAATTGAAATCAAAGTTTCTTATGCCAGAAAAGTAAGTTCAAGTTGCCTTCTGCTACAAATACTATGTTACAAGTGTATCTCAATAAATTAGAATATCATCAAAAAGTAGTTTTTTTCAGTAATTCAATTCAAAAAGTGAAACCCATATATTATATAGAGTCATTACAAACAGAGTGAACTTTTTCAAGCATTTGTTTATGTTAATGTTGATGATTATGGCTTACAGCCAAGGAAAACCCAAAATTCATTATCTCAGAAAATTAGAATATTATATTAGACCAACTGTAATTTTTTTTTAAACACAGAAATGTTGGCCAAATTAAAAGTATGTACAGTAAATGCACTCAGTACTTGGTTGGGGCTCCTTTTGCATGAATGACTGCATCAATGCGGCGTGGCATGGAGCCGATCAGCCTGTGGCACTGCAGAGGTGTTATGGAAGCCTAGGTTGCTTTGATAGCAGCCTTCAGCTCGTCTGCATTGTTGGGTCTGGTGTCTCTCATCTTCCTCTTGACAATACCCCATAGATTCTCTATGGGGTTAAGGTCAGGCGAGTTTGTGGCCAATCAAGCACAGTGATACTGTGGTTATTAAATCAGGTATTGATACTTTCGGCAGTGTGGACAGGTGCCAAGTCCTGCTGGAAAATAAAAATTCCATCTCCAAAAAGCTTGCTTGTCGGCAGAGGGAAGCATGAAGTGTCCTAAAATTTCCAGGTAGGTGGCTGCACTGACTTTAGTCTTGATAAAACACAGTGGACCTACACCAGCAGATGACATGGCTTCCCAAACCATCACTGATTGTGGAAACTTCACACTAGACCTCAAGCAGCTTGGATTGAGTGCCTCTCCACTCTTCCTCCAGACTCTGGGACCTTGATTTCCAAATAAAATGCTAAATTTACTTTGATCTAAGAACAACACCTTTGACCACTGAGCAACAGTCCAGTTCTTTTTCTCCTCTGGCGTTATCTATTGGTCATGAGTGGCTTGACACATGGAATGCGACACTTGTAGCCCATGTCCTGGATACGTCTGTGTGTGCTGGCTCTTGAAGCACTGACTCCAGAAGCAGTCCACTACTTGTGAATCTCCCCCAAATTTAGGAAAGGCATTTTCTTAATCCTATCAAGGCTGCAGTTCTCCCTGTTGCTTGTGCACCTTTTTCTACCACCCTTTTTCCTTCCACTCAACTTTCCATTAATATGCTTTGATACAGCACTCTGTGAACAGCCAGCTTCTTTAGCAACGACCTTTTGTGTCTTACCCTCCTTGTGGAGTGTGTCAATGACAGCCTTCTGGACATCTGTCAAGTCAGCAGTCTTCCCCATGATTGTGTCGCCTACTGAACCAGACTAGATGTTTTGGGTAAATTATTCTAATTTTCTGAGATAATGGGTTTTCCTTGGCTGTAACCCATAATCGTCAATATTAACATAAATAAACACTTGAAAAAGGTCACTCTGTTTGTAAATACTCTATATAATATATGTGTTTCACTTTTTGAACTGAATTACTGAAAAAAAAAACTTTTTGATGATATTCTAATTTATTGAGATGCTCTTGTACAAAGTTAGCAAAGTCAGCACTGTTATTACCAACAAATACTACCTTTTGTGCATGATGAATTATAAAAAACATAAATGTAGAAAATAAACAAAAGATTTATACAATTGTTGGTTTTGAAAAGTTATAGGTTCAAGTTAATAAAGTCTATGTTCACATTTGAAACCATTTTGTATTGTCCATGGTATCCATTTGTATGGTCCAATATATCTAAAATAAACAATGATGCAAAATTGTGTCTACAGCTGTACAGCACTTTCCAGTCTGATGAGCATTAACAACTCTTTTTCTGAGGTCCTCAGAAATCTCCTTAGTTTGTTCCATGATACACTTCTACAAACATGTGTTGAGGAGATCAAACTTTGATAGATCCCTGTTCTTTAATTAAAACAGGTTGCTCACTCACACCTGACTGTCATCCCATTGACTGAAAACACCTGACCATAATTTTACCTTACATTTCCTGATAAACCTAAAGGTTCACATACTTTTTACACTCACAGACGTGATTTTGGATCATTTTCCTGAGTGACCAAGTCTAATATTTTTGACCCCTTTTGTTTGATTTGGTTATCTTTATCTACTTTTAGGACTTGTGTGAAAAATGTATGCAGAATTGTACAACATTTTGAAGGGTTCACAAACTTTCAAGCAACACTGTATGTCTCCATGATTACAGACTACAAACAAACCCTGTGAAGTCTAAATATGTAGTCATAATCCCTTCCATCTCCTCAGTATTTTAGCTACTTATTTTAACTGAAATTTGGTATTTTAGGAAGAAGTAGGGAAAGGAAGTTTGACTTCAGGGTTTATTTACAGTATTTAACTATGGAACTGTAGACAAAAACTGTTGCTAATTTTTTAGATGCACTTGAGTACTAAAAAGGTTGCAAAGTTGTTTATAGCCTTTAAATCATATTCACGAATAGCACCAGAGTGTGTACCCAGCATGATACAAATAAATCATACAAAAATTATTTAAAACTGCTCATAAGGTTGTAATATAAAAAAATAATAAGACATTGTTATGTATGCATACAGTGTATCACACCTGGGCACAATCAATAAAGTTACCTTATAAGAAAATACATACTCCATTGCAAAAAAATGCTTTCTGGTTTTCTTTTTATAGTCATACCAGTAACTGATAATCTAGCAGATATGCTCTAATAAGAGATTTCTTTGCCTCTGCTTACTACTACAGTACTTCATTATTATCTAGGAAATTTACAAGATAGAAAAAGAAAAATATAACTAGTATAATCCATCTTTCAAGGAAGAGGAACATTTGACAATTCTAGTATATGTAGTACTTATCTATGATCTAAGCACTACTCTATAGAGTTCATTCTGTCTAGAGACAGAGCTGATTTTTGAAACAGTGCCTATATTTTTCAACCTAAGAGTGGGCCATGTAAACATTCATTGCCCTGCACCACAAGGAACTTTACTACTACCCCTTCAGTATTTTGACATTGTTTAGATGTATTATTCGGACACTAAATGGTAGTTTTATTTGGGTATAACTAGCAGGACTGTGAGTAATACATGGCAGTGGTATGTGGACACTGAATGGTAATATCATTTAAATGCTGTAAAAGATATTTCTAAAGGCCCTTTTAGACGGGCCGATTATTCTCCCTGCCCGAGCGCCGATCAGCGATATCGGCGCTCGGGCAGGGAGCCTTTACACGGCCCGACGAATCGAGCGCCGGGCCGCACGAGTGATCGCTGTATCGCTCGTGCGGCCTGGAAGCTCCATACTGTCAGGCGCACATCGCCTGTTTACACAGGCCGATGTGCGCCCGACAGATTGGATCTTTTGGTTTCTACAAAAGATCCAATCAGCCGACGAACGAGCGTTTTGCTCGTTCGTCGGCTGATTAGGGCCACTTTTACACGGGCCGATTATCGGCACTAGCGTTCCTAGGAACGATTTTTCGGCCGATAATCGGCCCATGTAAAAGGACCTTTAGTCATTTAGTGGCAGTATTAATATTACTACACTTGGGCATTGATGTATGGGCAGTGTGTGGAAGTATTATTTGGTTCAAATTGTAGTATTCAACTCAATAGATAGCTAATATTAGATAGATAGATAATCAATAAACGAAAGATAAGGCAGCACTCCAAAGAACGGTGAAGGAGGGTGTTAGACCCTATATAACCCCTGCAACGTTTCAGCCTCATACAATGGGCCCTTTGCCAAGCCTTGACAAAGGCCCCATTGTGCTGGGCTGAAATGTTGCAGGGGAATAAATAGTGTCTGACACCCTCTTTCAATGTTTTTTTGGAGTGCTGCCTCATTTTTCATTTATTGGATATCTCAGTGGACTCTAGCGCAGGGCCCCAGAGGTATTGCACCCACACTCTCATTGATTGTGCTGCTGTTTTTTCTATCTAGTAGGTAGAAAGATAGATAGATAGATAGATAGATAGATAGATAGATAGATAGATAGATAGATAATAGATAGATAATTACAAAATCCGGTTCCAATCAATAGGGCATCTGAATTGTTTACATTACTAGCATGTTCTGTTTGCTTTTAGGATCAGTGTAAATTTGATTTTAGATGTTTTATGTATAATAATACAGGATATTATTATTATTCTCATCATTTTTCATGCATGTAAGGTCTTGAAACAAATTGCTGGTGTGAATATCTTTGTACAAATTAATTATTCTGGCAATTGAATTTGCTATATTTGGATATAGTTCTGATAAGCAGTCACTTCTTTTCTTTAAGTTGATAAAGGTGTTTAACCTCTTGAAATTCTCATTGTGATCATCATCAAAGAAAATATTCTCAGTGTCACAGCAATTAACAGGACCTTTCATCTTGTTGTATTGTATATTGTTATTCTCATCTCTAATTGCACAATTGTTTAACAAGGCAGTGTCTAAGGTGTTTGTGGACCACAAAAGATTCTCTATATTATTCCGACTGCAGTAGGCAAACCCTCTATTCCCTTCATTCACAGGAAGAATTATTGCACTTAGGATTGGACAGTGCTGACCACAGATGACATGAAGCTTGTCCAGTGAATCCTGTTCTTTAATTTGTCCTCGGGACACACTAGCAGTATCAGGAGATTGATTCTTTCTAGTCTTCTCAACATCAGAATGAGGTAAGGGATGGACTTTATTATCAGACACATGGAAATCTACTGTGGCAAATGAGGGTAAACTTGCACTTATTCCACCATATTTCTCTAATGATTCTAATGAAACAGAATCATGTGTTTTGCTTTTAACTAAAGCACCGGATGATTTGGGCCTGACTTTCGACCTTGTACTTAAGGTATCACAAAAGGGTTCTGAATCACTGCCATGGGGCATGTTGAAATAATTACAGGTATAATGCAGAGGTTTAGTCATATCTTCAATTTCTGAAGAAGACATTTCAGCCAATGGTTGACTTACTTTGCAAGCAGAATGCATATATGGAACCTCATCACTAGTATTGTCAAGTAAAGTGTCACCAGATGTTGTATCAAGATTGCCATACATTCCAGTTGCTTCAGGTGGTGACCTTCTTAGCAAATGGTTTTCCTTTAGCAACCACCGTCCTTTATCTATGAGTACTCCGTTGTTTGTACTCATGTGTCTGTGAGAACATGATTCCACATGACTATCCTTTTGCTTGTGCGATTTTTTACTCTGGGAAGACCCTGGTTTCTGACAAATTAAACCATCATCTTCATCAGGGGCATCTAGCAATGGTACAGAGACACTCTTTAAGCTACTTGATCTACTCTCTTTTGTGCTTTTATTACTTGGACTAGATATTGACCTTGATAAGGTTTCCTTAGATGTACATTGTCGTTCTTGACTACTGAATGTCAAATATTCATTGTTTTCACTATTTGGGCATCTGTTGCATTGTGACTTGTTGCAAGAGGATATCTTGGTTGGACTTTTAGAAGGATGAATTTTAGAATCTGCTTTGCCATAAAGTCTCTCAATTGCTCGTTTTACACGTCCTGTTTTGAAAGGCTTCTCATGTATCTGATCCTCCCCACTCTCTGTCATAAGTTCACTAGATGCTCTAACATTATCACCAAAACTTTCTTCACTCTCTTGTCTGTAGTCTGACCAATCAGAAGAAATTGGACTTTGCAAACACTTTTGTTGTTCACAATTTTGAGAAGAATATCTCCTTTGCTCCATTTCTTGCACCATCATTTTTACTCTTGAAATTTTTGGGGAAGAAACAGAGTTTGTTGGCACAGTGTGATCAACATTATAACTGGGCATCAATGAAGGTAAATAGCTTGGTGACAGATCTAATGGATGTTCCTCAAACTTCTGTTTCTCATTTGGTATTTGCTCTACTCTTTCTAGAAAAGCAGCAGCTGTATTTTGCAATGTTTGTTGATATTCTGAGAGACTATGTCCTTCCAAATTTTTATCATTTTCATTTTGACTGTATTCACCAGAGAGCTCTCTATAAGGTTGAGTTGCAAAAAACCTAAAGTCATCTATGTCATCAATCAGAACTTTACTTTTCAATGCATCAGATATCTCCAATGTTTCCTTAATACTTGAAACGTTATGGTTATTTTCGCGAATACATTCAGTAGTACTGTCTGTACTATTTGGTTGAAGTAATGGGAATTCATGGATAGGTGCTGCTTTTCTTACACATTGTACACTTCTCGTGGGTGAGTAAGATCTCACTGCCGACTCTTGTAAATGTAGAACAACAGTCTTCAAGTCATCTGCTTTTTCTGTTACAGCTATTTTTTTCAAAGACTGAAGCAGTGTAAATATTGCCGAACTGTTGTTAGACTCATTGGGTACATTTTCTACAATATGGGACATGTTCTGCTTTATATGTAACACTATCAACCAAGCTAGCAGAATCAGAGGTGATGAAGACTCTGGTCTGGATGGAGAATTTGGAAGACTAAAAGACTTCTCCAATCGTCTAGTTTTAGGAATTGAAATGTTTTTTGGGAACATTCCAAATTGTTCTGCTAACATTTCCTCTATGAAACCACCATTTACACACTGAGAGTTATTATTTTCCACCTGGACTGCAGCATCAATACTTGGTTTTTTTAGGGGCTCATAGCCCGTCATACCCATAGTTACCTCCTCACTTTTGCTGCCTTCAGGAAAGGCAGGGCAACCAAAATTATTGAACTGTTGTGCAAATAATTCTGCCAAATGTTTACTTTTTTCCATAAATGATGAGACATCTTCATCAAAAGGCTGGACTTGTTGGACAGGTATCTCTTTTTCGCTACTTGAATCTGTATACCCAATGTGATCTCCTGCAAATCCAGGTTTGTTGTGGCACTGACAACCATTAGCATTTCCACATATTTCACCTCCTATTGGATTCTTGATTTCTACATATGGTGGAGTACATGAGCCGTTATTAAAACCAATAGAATTTGTAATGTCATCTTCTAACTTGGTAGACAAAAGGGGTTGAAGAACAGGAAAGGCAAGATTTGGAAATATATTCTTTAACCAGCTTTGAACATAGCTTTCAAGTGCATTCTGGAGAGTAGGAGAATCATTTGTTTCCAAAACTATGCTATCTGAACCATTTGTGGTTTTACTTTCAATTGCTATACTACTTTTTTTCTTCTTTGGGCTTTTTTGCTTCTGTGATGTTTTCTGTGATCTTTTAGATCTTGTATTATTTTTAGGCATTATTTCTTCTGGCACAGGTTTGCTTTCTGTTAGAGAACACTGTGTTTCAGGATTGTCATAAATGATTGTTTCATTTGAGGTCATGGTGCTGCTATAGTAGTCTGCTGTGTTTTTTCTGGAAATAAGCTCAACAACATTACATTTTTTGTCTTCTCCATCTTCAGTGTTTTGATTACTATTATGTATAACTTCATTATTTGTTTTCAGAGATCTTGGTTTCACTTTTGCCATTTGCTTATTGCCCTTTAATTTTCGTGCTGTACTTAATTCAGATTCATTTGGACGTGGATGAATGTGAGAAGGAAATATATCTTCAAACATAATGTTTTTTGCTGTAGGGCTTGCTTCTCCACAAGATGTTCTCTTTTCTACTTGAGGAGAATCCACATAGGTTGTATCATATTTTTTAATATTGGTCTGTAAATGTTTTTTTGGATTATTCAGATTCTTCCTTTTTTTCTTCTTTGGTCCCAAAGATGATGTGGTAGAATAGTTATCATTGCTTATACCAGTGTCATTTTCAGAACTCTTTTCTACTTTCTCTCTGTAAATGGTTGATGTATAGTCTATTGTTCTATGAACATCCTTAGAAAGCTTTCCATTGGAAATATCCACGATTTGTTCTACTTCATTTTCTCGAGTTATCATATCCAAACATTGTCCATGACTGAATTCCATATTTGTGTGTTTTATTTCCTCTTGTAATTTAGATTGCTCAGAGACAGCAATTGAGGTACTCATAGACCTCTTGATTTCTTTAAATTGAAATTGCTCTTGATAGAACTTCTGTTTTCCTGCTGAATGTGGTCTATCTATCTTAGATGTTCCTGTAAAGGCCATATAATTACTTTTTTCACATTTCCTCACCTCTTTTTCATACATTGTATTCTTGTGTAGCAGCTCCATGTGGTTTGTCTCTAATACCCCAAAGTTTTCTGCATTTGAATGATCTATTTCGTTTTGCTTCAGGCTAGCTTCACTTGACTTGGAATCAGCATTTACAGTCAATGCCAGTTCTGGTTTGCTACACTCATCCTCTGACTCATTTCCATGTACAGTAGTTCTATTTTCAATTTCAATTTCAACGGACATTTGTGTCATAGTTTCCTGGAGGGTCAGCTCTGATGCCCTTCTGACTGATAACTTTCTCTCTTGGCCTTTTCTAATCCCTGGTGTTGGAGGCCGGTAGAAAGTAGACTTCTCAGTTCTTGTAGAAGATGTTTTATATTTATTAATATTAATATCATTATCTTGTAGCTGATTGGTGAGTTTTTCAATATGACTATGCTGTTTAATTTCCATTCTGTTTATGCCTTCATCACTGGATTTACAGTTCATGCTGCTTATCATAGGAGTTGTAGCACTTATTGCTTGAACTTCTGAATTTAATGTTTTCATGTTATGAGAAAGTTCAGCTCGACTTACTGTAGTCGACCAATTAATAGTTTCATCCTCTGTTATTTTGAAGCGAACCTTCATCTCTACAGTCATAGTGCCATCCGAATTAAGATGGACAGTTTTTTCAATGTTGTCCCCGGGGGAAATGACTGGTAGTTCTTCTCCAGATTGTGGCCACTGTTGTGTCAGATGTATTTCATTGTCAGGAGTATGGGAAAAATCTACAAAATTCTCATCAGTAGTACAAACATTGGATGATTCATGAATATGCTCTTGATGATTTGGACTTGTGAAAAGAGATTCATTAGCTTTCACTTGTAATGTTTAAATAAAATCCATGAAGGCAAAAAGAGATGAGTAGTGAAATAAGGAGTAGAGTATGTATTTCCAGGTGAAGACAGTATGTAGAAGCAGGCAGGAAAGGAAAAGAAAACGAGAAGAAAATGAGAATCGGGTTAAGTGAAACAAAGTATAAAAAGTCTAATTAAATGAGAACTGCATGGAGAAAATATGTTCATGCTAAAGATTGTACAGTCATTACTGAGAAATCGAAGACAAGCAAAAAGATATTTCATACTATATACATTTGTGGTATGAGAAATGTTAAAGATATGTTAAAATATATTTTAAAAAATGGAGCAATCATAAAATTATATGATTATGATATATACTATGTAGACTGTACCACATGGACAGGGATTTTCTTGCAGTAACTTAAGCTGCAGCTCAGAAGCATAACTTGAACCTGGACCCCACTTACCACGTGCCATTTTTAATACTGGTGTTGTCCTATGTGTCCAAGGGGCCTTTGGACCTCCTCAGGCACCAGTACCTGCGGGTGACTGCAACTTCTACACTAGCTATAATTGCATCCCTCCTGCAGTTGTCCAGAATTTGTCTATGTATCTTATCGAACAGCTGCTGACAGATTTTCATTAGGAAATTCTGCCCTTGTCCAGCCCTTTTAGACAGGCTTTAGCAGCTAATTGGTAAATCACATGACATCATTCTTTTCAGCTACATTGCATCTGATAGGCTAGAGTCCAACTCCAGCCATTAGACTCATTCATACACAATTCAACCCTTTAGACTCATTCACTTCAGAGTGAGTGTTATGACAATAATTGCCATGAGAACTTCCTCAAGGATATCTGTGATTGAAAGTTTACTGCACCTTTGGCTACTGTCATTCTGTTTGCTGACTTCCCTTTGTATCTCCCTGGCCATTTTGTAGGTCTGCCATTAGTGTGTCTGCACCAATTGTTCACTGCCAACTCTCCAGACATAACTAGGGCCCTTAGCGTCAAACTCCATCCAGTCTCACAGGGGACTATGGTACCCTTAGTTTCTTCCCATCCTGAGTCCTTTTGGAAGACTGGTAGCAGTTTTGGAGTTAACTAGCTGTGGTCCAAAAGGTGACCTTTGAACTAACAGTTCTACTAAGTGCTGAAGACACCTGTATGTAACATACAGAAGCTTTTATCCTCACTCTTGTCACTACCCCAGTACCAAGGGCATAACTTCCATAGCAGCAGACTATGCGACTGCTATGGGGCCCAGGGCAAGAGGGGGCCCAGTCTTAGTTGGGATTATGTCCTCTTCTACTGGAGGTGAAAACCTCATCAGGACTCTGCCCTCTAAAGGTAAAACTTTTAGCAAATGAGGCAGTGGAAAAATGTCCCAAGGGTCATTGAAAAGGGTTTAGGTAGAAACTCTTCTGTCCTGTGTGGGGGGCCTGGTTTGATCCTTGCTATGGGGCCCTTACTTCTCTATGTTTCTTGCGCAAAACCCCGCGTGGCCTGAGATGTCGTCGCAACACTGGCCGGCGTGGTGACATCATAAGTCACCATGCATGGGATTTCGTCCGAGATCTTCAATCAAGATGGCGGTGCCCGGTCCGTCGCGAGTCAATGTAGGAAGTAAGATTTTTTTGTTTTTTTACACTATTTCAGGTTAAATCGATTTGCTACCACGAAGCACGAGGAAATTCGGATTTGCTCATCTCTAATTATATGCATATATCAAATGTGTATTTTTATTAAAACTAAAAATAATACATCTTTTTATATGAGTGTATAAAGTGATTTTGCACAGAACAATGCTTTCCTTGGTGCCCGTGGTTTGAACATTCAGCACATCCATAAAGAAGTGATAGAAGCAACATAAGTGTTTTAGAGTTATATTTTTCATCAAACTATTTCTTTTGGGCAGGCTTACCTGCCTTACAATAGAAAAATATTGTGATTTTGTGATATTGCAGAAGTTTAGTGGTCATGTCAGATTACTGTAGCTCAGCTCCGATTCACTTCAATGGGAGGTGTGCTGCAGTAGCCCAACACAGCCACTACATTTTGAATGGCACTGTCTGCTTCCTTCTCCAATCGAAGTTCTAGTTCCACCACCAGAAGTTGAATGGAACAGCTGATTGGTGGAGGTGTCAGACCCTCACCGATCAGATATCAATGTCAGGAGCCCGGAAAATCCTTTAAGTAACAAGTCGACTCTTCTGCAGTGACAAACTCAGCTATGCTACAGTACCTCTACATTGTTGTAGCAGTTTACTTGACAGTTTTTTGGTACACTTCCAATTACTGTCTAGATAACAAGGACGTACTCTGCTATGTATAATTGCCAAGGAGCCAGTTCATCTGATCTGTCCATATTAGTTAAGTGTGTGATGTCAAACGGTAAATGAGAATTGATAGTGAATGGTTAGGAAGCTTTGCTAGATTTATTCTACTCACGGCTTTTCATTTCTTGCTTTGATCTTGATTTAGGAAATACGCGATGAGAGATCCCAGGTAATTTAGCAGGTAGAAATTCCCTCTCAGATTCATAATTTCCTGGCTTAAAAGGTTCTCGTCCGGCTGCAACAATTGTTCCAGAACTCAGCAGGAGGGCATGGGTGCTAAGAATCTGAAGATTAAAGCCCAAGAAGTAGTCTTGTTAGAAAAGTAAGCAGAAGTCTAGAATCATTATAGCTTATAAACCATGATAGGTGACTAACAAGAATCTCTCATGTTGAACCTTCTACCATATCTGCAGACATTTTATAGAGCTGGAGGAGCTCAGCAGATTGATATATGGAGAGAAAGGAGTTATTATTACTTATCATTTACTGATGTAAAGCAACCCTCAACTTCAAGAAAAAAAATCTCACATTAACTGGGGAATGAACAGAACGCTTTCCTGGTTCCATTGTTTTAATCTTTTCAGCTGCAGATCAGCAGATCACTCAATTCCCAAGCTCCTCTTCTGACAAACCAAGATGGCTGCACTTGATCTCAGACTGCCTGATAAACAATGTGTATTTGGTATCCTAAAGCACTTCCTTCTGCCCTTGGATTGGCCAGCATTGCTCACATGAACAGGACTGGCCAACCCATGAGGAGGGCTCGACAAACAGGAAGTGTCTTGGGCTACAGGTGGGGGAGATATACTAAGACTGGCATTAAAAACATCAGTCTTAGGGCTCATGCCATGTGCCGTCAGTGCCCGTGCTGTGGACCGCAATTTGCGGTCTGCAATGCACGTGCACTGACCGTGGGGCCGCTACATTCGGATCGCGGACCCATTCACTTGAATGGGGCCCACGATCCGCATCCCACAGTCCACACCACAAAAAAGTAGTGCATGCACTACTTTTTTACGGTGCAGAGGCACAGGCAGAAACACCATGGAAGCACTCTGTAGTGCTTCCATGGGGTTCCGATCCGTGCCTCCTTTCCGCATCTCCGGTATTGCTGACCCATTCAAGTGAATGGGTCCGCGATCCATGATGCGGGGTACACAGCGGGTGCCCGTGTATTGCAGACCCGCAGTATGCGGCCACGGGCAGGCCCTTAGTGTAAAGTCCGTCAGGGCAGAGTCGTCCAAATTTATTAAGAGGCACAAGGCTTCTAAAAAATTTGACGCATTTCCAGGCAGTCTATGCTACAAACTTTGACATTTACGCCAGCTATGAGCTGGTGTAAGTTTGAAATATTTTTTACGCCAGTTTCTGGCATATATGATAATAAATATGGAGGTCCACGGGAGTTCATGTCCCATCCTGCTAAGCCCACCCACTTTCTCGCCACTTTTAAAAAGGGAAAAAATTAATAGTCTCAAATTATTGCATAATTATGCCGTGAGCCATAATTTGTGACTTTTTTTCCTACCACAATAGTGGAGTAAACACTTTAGTAAATGTTCCTGACTGTGTATCACAGCCTGAGAAGCTATGCGGCTATCTTGGATGGGAGAAGAGGAGCCAGAGAATTAGTGGATCTGCAGCTAAAAAGATGAAAAGAAGGGCACCAGGTAAGTGTTCTGCTCGTTCCCTAGTTAATGTGAATTTTTTCTTGAACCTAAGGGTCGCTAAAGAGGGTTTCCAGGACATAAATATCAATGATCTATGCTCAGGATAGGTAATCAATACCGGATCTGTGGGCGTCTGACTCCCAGCACCCCAACCAATCAGCTGTTGGAAGCGACCATGGTGCTCTGGAGAGTGCTGCAGCCTCTTCTTTGGCAGATTGATATATGGAGAGAAAGGAGTTATTATTACTTATCATTTACTGATGTAAAGCAACCCTCAACTTCAAGAAAAAAAATCTCACATTAACGGGGGAATGAACAGAACGCTTTCCTGGTTCCATTGTTTTAATCTTTTCAGCTGCAGATCAGCAGATTACTCAATTCCCAAGCTCCTCTTCTGCCAACCAAGATGGCTGCACTTGATCTCAGACTGCCTGATAAACAATGTGTATTTGGTATCCTAAAGCACTTCCTTCTGCCCTTGGATTGGCCAGCATTGCTCACATGAACAGGACTGGCCAACCCATGAGGAGGGCTCGACAAACAGGAAGTGTCTTGGGCTACAGGTGGGGGAGATATACTAAGACTGGCATTAAAAACATCAGTCTTAGGGCTCATGCCATGTGCCGTCAGTGCCCGTGCTGTGGACCGCAATTTGCGGTCTGCAATGCACGTGCACTGACCGTGGGGCCGCCACATTCGAATCGCGGACCCCTTCACTTGAATGGGGCCCACGATCCGCATCCCACAGTCCACACCACAAAAAAGTAGTGCATGCACTACTTTTTTACGGTGCAGAGGCACAGGCAGAAACACCATGGAAGCACTCTGTAGTGCTTCCATGGGGTTCCGATCCGTGCCTCCTTTCCGCATCTCTGGTATTGCGGACCCATTCAAGTGAATGGGTCCGCGATCCATGATGCTGGGTACACAGCGGGTGCCCGTGTATTGCAGACCCGCAGTATGCGGCCACGGGCAGGCCCTTAGTGTAAAGTCCGTGAGGGAAAAGTCGTCCAAATTTATTAAGAGGCACAGGCCTTCTAAAAAATTTGACGCATTTCCAGGCAGTCTATGCTACAAACTTTGAAATTTACGCCAGCTATGAGCTGGTGTAAGTTTGAAATATTTTTTACGCCAGTTTCTGGCATATATGATAATAAATATGGAGGTCCACGGGAGTTCATGTCCCATCCTGCTAAGCCCACCCACTTTCTCGCCACTTTTAAAAAGGGAAAAAATTAATAGTCTCAAATTATTGCATAATTATGCCGTGAGCCATAATTTGTGACTTTTTTTCCTACCACAATAGTGGAGTAAACACTTTAGTAAATGTTCCTGACTGTGTATCACAGCCTGAGAAGCTATGCGGCCATCTTGGATGGGAGAAGAGGAGCCAGAGAATTAGTGGATCTGCAGCTAAAAAGATGAAAAGAAGGGCACCAGGTAAGTGTTCTGCTCGTTCCCTAGTTAATGTGAATTTTTTCTTGAACCTAAGGGTCGCTAAAGAGGGTTTCCAGGACATAAATATCAATGATCTATGCTCAGGAAAGGTAATCAATACCGGATCTGTGGGCGTCTGACTCCCAGCACCCCAACCAATCAGCTGTTGGAAGCGACCATGGTGCTCTGGAGAGTGCTGCAGCCTCTTCTTTGGCCAGTGACGTCATGTACATTGGTCATATGGGGTCATTTTTCAAACTGATGTAAGGTGGAACTGGCTTAGTTTCCCATAGCAACCAATCAGAATCCACCTTTCATTTTCCACAAGAGCTGTCAAAAATGAAAGGTGGAATCTGATTGGTTGCTATGGGCAACTAGGCCAGTTCTACTTTACATCAGTTTCATAAATGACCCCCAATAGTCTTTGTACAACTCAGTCCCATACAAATGAATGAGACTAAGCTATAGTTTACAAATCACAGCCACTATACAAGGCACGGCACTGTGCTTGGCATACTAAGCAATTATTTCAGAG
The DNA here is from genome assembly GCA_900303285.1 of Rhinella marina. Lineage (NCBI taxonomy): Eukaryota > Metazoa > Chordata > Amphibia > Anura > Bufonidae > Rhinella > Rhinella marina. The sequence continues at coordinate 69,584 of ONZH01007975.1, read as the reverse complement.
CTCATCTGAGCACAGAAGCACCTTCAAACAGAAGATTGACGGGAGTGCTGACTCCACGTATTTAATATAGATGACCTAACCTAAGGACAGACCATCTATACGTAAGTCCTGTAAAACCTCATAAAATACCTACTAATTCTATGCTTACACTGAATGATAGACAGCTCATTCATGCATGCTTATACAGGGAAGGCTGTCAATCAATGAATAAGTCAGTCTGCCCTCTGGAATCTTAATCCCAGAGTGCGTAGGGATTCGGTAAATTACAAGTTATGTGGGATATTTTCATCACTTTGCTCAGCTCCTTCTTCTATAACAGGGATCAGAAACCTCCGGCACTCCAGCTCCTGTGAAACTACAACTCCCAGCACGCACCAGTACTTGGCTCTTCTTCTAACTCCCATAGAAATGAAAGGAGGATTCTGGGAGTTGCAGTTTAAGAACAGCTGGAGTGCTGGAGGTTGCCGATCCGTGATGTATAACATGATGCCTGCAGATATTTGCAATGTGACAAGAAGGGAGACAAAACAGACAAATGGAACATTTTATTAGAATGGCGTGGATGCATTTATTTATGTTTGAAGGGTGTGAATCAGTAATTGAATTATTCCCATCAGCTTTTCATGGCTAAGATTGGAATAATCCTCTGAAATGGATGGATGAAGTTACAGATATAGCAAAGTGGGCTGTGCTATGTTTTTTCTCCTGAGTTACGTAGATAGAGGTTGCTGTGCTATTCTCTTGGCTTCCATTCTCTGCTATGAGACCACTATATGGTCACTATATACATTCTCAGTATTCATTTACAGCATGGAAGTAATGGTGGTATATTCCTATAGTCTGTGTTTTATTTATTTTGCAACACAATGAAAGGTGTAGTCACTCTATGGTGGTATTATTTAGTCACTGTATGGTGATGTTACCCAGTCACGGTATGGGACTATTATTCAGTCACAATATAGTGATGTTATATAGTTATGGTATGGAACTATTAGGCTACTTTCACACTAGCGTTTTTAAATTCCGGTATTGAGTTCCGTCATAGGGGCTCAATACCGGAAAAAAAAAGGTTCAGTTTTGTCCCCATTCATTGTCAATGGGGACAAAACTGAACTGAAGACAACGGAATGCTCCTGAAAGCATTCCGTTCCGTCTTCAGACCGGAGAACAAACCGCAGCATGCTGCGGTTTTCTCTCCGGTCCAAGCATCCGCACCAAGACGGATCCGGAATGTCCCCCAATGCAAGTCAACGGGGACGGATCCGTTTGGTGTAACACACCAGTAATCCGGATCTGTCCTCCATTGACTTGCAATGGGGGGTCATTCCGGATCCGGCTACACAGAAATACATACAGACATACATACATACATACATACATATACATACATACTCACATACTCCAGGCAGGGACGCCGGCAGCATGTCTTCACGCGCCTCCTGCGCGCAGCTATGACGTTTCCCCACTGTGCCCAGCAGAGGGCGCTGTGGGGAATCGTCATCACTGCGCGCAGGAGGCGCGTGAAGACGTGCTGCCGGCGTCCCGGGCTGGAGTATGTAAGTATGTATGTGTTTGTATGTATGTATGTATGTATATATGTGTTTGTGTGTGTATGTCTGTATGTATTTCTGTCCCAATGTCTGTCAACATGTGTGGGGCATGTCAACATGTCCGGCTCCACACATGTATCAGCGGCAGCACAGATCCGTTGGCACCCTTTAGGTGCCGGATCTGTGCTGCTGCTAGTGTGAAAGAGGCCTTAGTCAGTCACAGTATGGGGCTGCAATGCAGTCATAGCATGGTGATATTATCCAGTCACGGTATGGTGGTGTTACCCAGTCATAGCAATCCAGTCACGGTATGGTGGTGTTATCCAGTCATAGCATGGTGGTATTATCCAGTCATGGTATGGTGGTGTTATTTAGTCATGGTATGGGACTATTAACCAATCACACAATGTTAAGCAGTCATAGCATGGTGATATTATCCAGTCACAGTATGGTGTTGTTATCCAGTCACAGTAAGGGGCTGTTACACAGTCACTGCATGGTGGTTTTATCAGATTACAGTATAGTGGTATAATCCAGTCATGGTATGGAGTTGTTATCCAGTCACTGTATGGTGATGTTATGGTGGTGTTATTCAGTTATGGTATCTAGTTACTAGTTATGGTGTTATCTAATTACTGTATAGTGGTGTTATCCAGTCCCAATTTAGTGGTGCTCTCCAGTTACATCATGGCAGTGTTATTCGGTTATAGTATGGTAGTGTAATCCAATGACAATATGGTGGTGTATTTTAGTTATTTTTTCATCATCTTTGTTAACATTGATCAATTATCAATAATGCTACTCAGAAACCAGCAAATCATGACAGGTGTAAGATGTGAGGCACATTCAGATCTGAACCTAGCTCTACAAGCAGCAGCTTTAGAACTAGGAGGCCCAGTCAATCAATATATATAAATGGATGTCCTTTACTTTGAATTATTTAATGTGATACTATATTTCCACTGTAACATCTATTGAAGGGTAAATAAGTGTAGTACCCCAGAGCTGGGGTTATTGGCAAATGTTTTATTATATTTTATATGTATTGTAATTGTAATTCATTCCAGCAAAAGGAGATAATGGTTGGCAATGGTTGGCAGGAACCGAGCTAACCACTGTGTTCCACTCCTCTTAGTTGGAGTGGGCTGGCTCTACTTCCTCCCATGAGGGGGAGTTGGAGTCCAGACAGCAAAGAGGAAGGAGGCAAATGCCAGATCTCCTCCTCCTATGGACTTCTGTGAGACCATCACTCTAGACATATTATCAGAATCAAGAACTCCAGGAAGCTTCAGTGTGCCTAGACAGCAGAGTGATTAGCAAAATCACAGCTTTACAGATCCTGCTGCAGGTGAGGGACTATGGCTCAGACACCCATCATGTAGAATAATCATTAGGCCATAAAAACTTCATGCCTGTATCTTACATTGGACACCTATATCCACAAGTACTTTCAAGTACCATTAAATTGACATCCAACCAGCCACCAAACGTCATCTGGTGCCAAAAATATTAATTTTGCTGGATGGGTCACATGATATATTTTCCACTGAATAAAGAGAGACTTTTATACATTTACTTCTGGCATGACTCTTCTAACCACCTTTCCACTCCACCGATCCCCAGGGAGCAACAATCTGAGGAAGTACACTGTGACACAACACCTCATCAGGGCCACTACCACTGCTATCCTATGCACCAGCTCCTCAGGGGCTCGCTGCATGGCTTAACAAAATAAATTGTTTGTCCAGGAACTTGTGAACCTGGCAGCTCTGCTGTGGATTTTCTGTCACGGATTTGTGTTTGGTAAATTAACAAAGTATTTTGTACCAACAAAGTGTTACCAGCAAAGCTCATCCATACACCGTTGAAAAAAAATCAGCAGTGTAAATTGACCTGCCTTGTAGATTTTAAATCCACAGCTTGTCAATTTATGTTGTGGATTTGACCCTTTTCAATGCATAGTTTGAAATCTGCAGCAAATCCCCATGTACTGAGATATTCTCGCTACAAATTACATCTCGTGTAGAAGTAGTCTAAAGCTGTTATATTTGATGGGACAAAGTAATACTTGGCAGGTTACTTACTCTCCTTCCATCAGTGCTGTAGAGTTTGTATACTGGAAATTGCATAACATCTGAAATTTGATCCAGAAAAACATCAAAGTTTTTTATATACTTCTTGTTCAGCACTAAGCTGTGTTTGCACTCTTTATCTCCATTTTTGAAAATCACAAAGTTCTTTGAGCTTCCAAGCACAACAGTATTTTCCCTTTGAAATGGTGCAACTTCATTTTGTCGAGCAAGCTGTATAACCCGGCGTCGAGCACTGATTGGCCTACTACTTTGCCACAGCAATGGCTTCTTACTGGCTCGTTCAAGGTTAATAGGCTTTATCTTTCTTTGATGGGAGCAAATATAGGATTTGCCATCCTCTAGTTCTTCTAGAGTGGTTATGTGGTGTATTCCACGTGGCGTCGTTATATTTCTAACTCCAAAAGGTAGAGGAACTTTCTTGGAGAGGCTGTCTAGCAAAGCATCAAATGTCTTAAAGGATCGGTTGGAGACAACCATTTTGATTCCATTGAACCTTGGGTCTCCACTTTTGTAGAAACATAACCTCTTGGTGAGACCAGGATCTGTCATTCGTGAATATTGTGTAGAAGAAACCTGTATGCTGTCTGTTGAATTAGCTTGAGCAACAGAGATGTTGGTCGATGTAGTTTCACTCATTCTTGGCAGCGCTCTAAAATAAAAGCAGATGATAGAATAACATATCAATAATATATAATAAACAGAGATAAGCAAAGTTTTGACAAATTTGATTTGGCCGACTCGCCAAAGTTTGCAAAGAATTAATTCGGAACGAAACGCTATAAGCCAGGTATACCAAAGTTTCTCTGACTAATCATATTCTTCCCACTTGGTGGCCCAATCTCAGTGTGAAGGTCTTGGAAGTTAACCCTTTCCCGAAAGGGAAAAAAAAGCACCATGGCCATCGGGTGTCTGCTGTTTTAAAGAGCAGATACCTGGCACTTTTAACCCTTCAGGTGCCATGGTGGGGAGATCTCTGGATCCATGTGAGGTACAGGGCTGGTTCTAGCTTTGTTAGTAAGAGACTTCCGTGTACTATATGATGTCTGTTTTTAATTTTTTACATTAATCATGGGATAACCCCTTTACGTAATGGATTTTTAAATAAGGCCTTATGCACACATGTCTGCTACTGAATCTAATTGAAAAAAATAACATACTACACCAGGTATACTAAGTTATATTAAAAAGCTATGTGTTTGTCTTGAGCAGAGAAAAAGTTATCCCGGCCAAAGGATATTTCAATCCTTGGTTTGATTGGAGTTGTATTTTAATAAGGTGTATAACCAAAGGATATAAATAAGTAAAATTCTCAGGTAGTATTGGCAGGTTCTGCTCACACAACCTCATATTCAAATTTTAATGACCCTTAATAAATCAGAGGCAATTTAACCCTCTGCCCACTCTGCCTTCATGATAAACCGCAGAGGCGTTCGGACAGTAAACATGTCATGCATATTAAAGTCATCTGTAATCCCTTGCATTACTATGCATTGAGCCGTACAGCTTATTTAATTGAAATACATACCAGCAATTACCAGCGCAGCTTCTAATATATACATTTTTAAACAGATAGAACATACGAGTGTGACAAGGACCATCTCCAGGGAACGATTATATCAGTCTGCAGCCGCATATAAATATAGAAGAAGCTCCTTCTACAGAATGTCCAGCGTTTCCACCACCCACTACTGATCTTCTCACCTAAGGTGCTACAGCTAAGTTGTTGCCTGGTCTTGACTTTATTTCATTTGCTTTATTACATTGTGATTTATGCTCCATAGTGATAAAACAATCCAAAAAAAGTGTTTCCATTGAAGCAGCTTTTGAATAGCGAGAAACATTTTATCCCACCACACTGCTTAGTCATACATTAGTAACTGTCCAGAATCAAGTAAGGATTCATTCGCACATCAGTGTTTTGGTCAAGTGATTTCCATCAGTGATTTTGAGCCAAAACCAGGTGCGGCTCTAAACACAGAACAGGTGCTTATCTTTCCCTTATACATTATGTCTGTGGAGGCTTCACTCCTGGTTTTGGCTCACAGTCACTGATGGAATAAGAGCTTGCTTCCCCCCAATGATGGAGGACTTTTTTTCTTAGGTGGGATCTGGGAATTCTTTTCTTAGGTGGGAGCTGGGACTTATTTTCTTATGTGGTACAGTAGCTGGCTTGATTGCTCATTACTGATATTCTGGATACTGGGCAATCATTTTTTCTTCTGCAGCTGAAGTGTCTCTTAGGCCTTGTTCACACATCAGTTATTTGATCAGTTATTTGAATGAGTTTTTGTGAGCCAAAACCAGGAGTGGAAGCTACACAGTGATAATTTATATTGAAAAGATCTGCACCTGTTCTGTGTTTTTGACCCACACCTGGTTTTGGCTCACAATAACTGATGGAGATAACTGATCAAATAACTGACGTGTGAACAAAGCCTTACCTCAATTAATCCTTGTCACTTCACCAGCATACCTCTGAAGTTAGCAAAATGAATAAATTAAAATTTGTTGACAAGGCAGAGAATTTTTGAAATGCTGTTGTGTTTTTTATGGGAGGGGTTTAAATTTGGGCACTGCCCTAAAGCCTTTGAACATTGTGGGGTACCCTATGTCTAGAAGCATATACTTTTATAGTGATCCAGACATAGCTCTATACCTGGAAATATATACTTAATATGAGTCAGAGGTCCATTTTTGTTATATAGCATTGTCTCTGACAAAACTGCTGTTCAAGAGAAGCGTTGCTGTGTCCTTGAGTGTCACTGTACCATCCTTGAATGGGGTACCATGGGAAGATCATAGGCTATACCCATCCCATTGAAGTGAATGGGACGGCTTCTTGTAGTTACACCTGCTCGCAGCTGCAATATTGATGGCGAGCAGGTAAACAATGAAGAGAAGCTGGCTCTCACACAAGCGCTACCTTCTCTTCAACCAGCTGATCGCGGGGTGTTGGACCCCCGCCAATCTGATATTGATGACCTATCCTGAGGATAGATCATCAATATGAATAAAGCAGAGAACCCCTTTAATAACAAAGGGAGAAGTTGAGCTGTGAGAGAGAGATCTACTGCAGTGGGCCTGCTAATGTATATGTTTTTTTACAGAACTCTGTAGGATAGAAACTCGCGGTGTGCTACGCTTTTGTATCCCTTTTTTTCCCCCCAACTTATACATTCAATGCATGTCATTCAACAAATGTGATGTCAACCCACCCTAACCTTTTATTTAACCCCTACACTACCAGCTGGTCATCTATTTAAATATGGCGTCCACAAGAAAGCGCAGCAGGTGCCATTGCCACTGGGTTTCTGTTTTTTCAAACAGCAGAGGCCCAAGGCTAATGTCCGTGATAAGAATACTATACACTGTAGTATACTATATACTGTAGACTGTGGGGTGTTGTAGACTCTACACTATAAGGGGCTAGGAATGTTATACTGTATATGTGGTAGAGTTTTCTTTAATTTTTACCAGAAAAAAATAAATACGGGGTGGAACGCGAAAGGGGGGATAGTTGGTGTAAATGGAAGAAGGGGGCCCAAGATGGGTTAACAGCCCTGGGCCTTAATCCGACCCTGGCTACATAATTATCTGACCCTCTTACAGCCTGGCCCAATGGCTGTCTCTTACTGGGACACTGTGGATGTCACATATCATTAAAGTGTTCCTTTTGTTGGAAGACCCATTTAACAGTCCATGAACAACTCTGAATTTCAATGCTGACATAGAAATACTCAACCCATTATATTTAGAGATGAGCGAACCTGCTCGTAACGAGCGGTTCAATGCTCAGATCCCCTGCGCTCCCCTGCCCGCAGCCATCCGGATCAGTTCTCACCCGACTGTAAGTCAATGGGGACGGATCCGTTTGGTGTCACACACTGGTATGTGACTAGTGTGTGACACCAAACGGATCCGTCCCCATTGACTTACCGTCGGGTGAGGACGGATCCAGATGGCTGCGGGCAGGGGAGCGCAGGGGATCCGAGCATTGAACCGCTCGTTACGAGCAGGTTCGCTCATCTCTAATTATAATGCATATCATAAGGCTGGGTTCACATCTGCAGCGCTGTTCAGTTTTTCTGTTTTGGTATGGGAATAAAAAACTGCAGAGCTAGATAAGGCATATACAGGACACAAAGAACATCTGCCAGATCCTATTGCCAATAATGGGATTCGGACAGTTTCTATTATGGATTCCAGCATCCCGCCAAACAAAATACTGCTGCTTTTTTAGCTAGTATTTTTGCTGGAATATATGATGGACGCTGCTGATGGAACCTCTGTAGTGCCCTGGAGCAAGGAACAGGACATTTGCCGATTCCCCCTATGCAAACTTAAAACTTCTTACTTTATTTCACTTAAAAAGGTTGATTTACACTGTTTAATACTGTGTAACTGCATTTTATATGTTGTGATTTGGAATGAAACATCCAAAGTCGATTTGCATACAACTTTTTTTCCGAGTTCGGGAAATGGGCTTTTGACAGTACAAATAAATTCATGAAGTTATTACGCAAAGTCTTGTGAGACTTTGTGAAGCAATAACTTCAGCTCATCTGAACCAATACATTCTAATACTGTATGGAGCACTTGTTCTGTACAGTATTGAAACAAAGTTTTATGCAAATCGACTTCGGATGTTTCATCTGAAGATGATTCGCTCATCTCTAGTTGTGATATATATCCGGTTCATTAACACTGTATTTGCAAGGCTCTGTGGAAAGGGTTAATGAATACTGAGAGACTGTTAGGACTTTGAAAGAGAAGCTTATAATTTTCCACAGCTGCCATGGAGTTTAATGAAGAGCAGGTTTTGGGGAGAAAAAGCCAGACGTTTTTTACTACCAAAACCAGACAGAATGTCATTTCGGTTGTTATGTCTGGAAACTTATTTTTGTCTGGAAAAACTTTGAGTATCATTTAACTCTAATGTAAGTCTATGAGAGACAGACAATGTATCTGTTTATGCTGAGATTCTCCACTCTACCCCTCCCACTATAAGGTTCCAGTCTAGCTAGAAATGGTATATAAGGAGAGCAGTCAGAGCCCCTATGTACTGCAGTTAGGGACCAGTGCTTGGAAGGGGGACTCTGCCAGTCTGCATGAGTGACCGGAAGAAGACGCTGAGATGGCAACACTGAGCCACAAACCATGGGTCACCAGCCTTTTGACCAAGGAGCCACCCGCACTACGGAACTACAGACCGTGGGCCTTTGATCAGGGTACCGGCCTTCTGAGAGAGGGACAGCTAGCTCAGTCCTTTCCTCAGCATCAAACCCTTCTTCTGCCAGGGAGGAGACTGGACAAGCCAGCCTTATGCTTCACCTGTATTGTTTTGCACCTGAATTCCTCCAGTAAAGAAGCACCCTGGTTTACTGCAGACCCTGACTCTCTGGACTTATTTCTCATTGGGGTGCACCAGGCCTTACCATCGCTTCCGGAGAGCAGCAATACGTGGTGACACCTCAATAGTGTCCGGGGGACCTAGCGTAGTGTTGAGGCCACCCCAAACCAGGCCACTGCACCTCTGCCACACATTTGAACCTAGCCTAAAATGCTACTCATGTTCTGATCTTGACATACTCCATTGGGAGACAGTCAGGAGGCCTCCATACACATTAGATTGTAAGCCATTCCCACGTAAATTGGCAGGTTTAGACAAATTATATCTCATGTGTATGGTCAGCTTTATACATTAGGAGAAGTTCCCAGCATATACTGTGCAAACATAATGTAAACCAAGTCTTAGAGGTACCCTCTATACAAAGTTGAATATGATGGGTCCTAACTATGTATATATTCCTATATTTTTATATACTGGCCCTCCTTGAACAAAGCTAGATAGATAGAACGATAGGTAGGTAGATGGACGGTATACATGAATCTATATATAATAACATAAGCAGTTGGTTTTGAGAGAATATTTTTGTCACATCATCCTATAACTATTGTCACACTCAGTAAAAATGTCCATATAATTTTGGATAATTGAAGACCTAATACAAAAATATTTCTCCACTTAATTTTAAAGAAACCATTCAACGTCGTCTGCACTTACCTGCCATTTATCTTGTCGTGAATACAAAATTTTCTTATTTAAAAGCTGGGACTGTCAAAGCAGTTCATTCCTGTTGTAAACAGCTTCAATACACCAAGCCAGTGAGCAGACCTCCCTCCCAGAACGTCACTATCAATTTGCCTAATACCATTTCAGAGTTAATCACTAGAGGCAATTTAGGAAAACTAAGGCTTATTGCCGCCATTCGTAGATTATATTGTGTGTCAAGAAATCTCTTGCACAAAAGATATCTGATATCTGAAGAAAGTTCTGGTTATACTTTCACAAGCAGAATTCTGAGCTGGATAATATCTACAGCAAATTGGTATGGTATTATTATAATTATATCTCTCATCCATAGGGTCAGTTATTATTAGTGGATGTGTTATATTTATTTTGGGGGAGTCATTAAAGAGGAATCAGAGAAAACTACAGATTCCTATTATGAACTTGTATTAGGGAGTCTAAGATCTGTATTGTAGCAGTTATAACAGAAAAAATTGATGACCTATCCTCAAGATCCTCAAGTATCTGATTGGAGGGGGTCCAACTTCCACCCATCAGCTTTTCTTGAGGAGACCGATGTGCTCCTGTGAACGCCGCGGTCTCCTCACAGCATACCAAGCATAGTGTCTTACATTGTATAGTGGTTGTGCATGGTGGGGTAGCCCAGGCCCATTCACTTGAATTGGACTGAGATGCAATTAGGCCATGAGACCGATGAAGGTGGCGTCACTGGCCTAGGAAGCGGAGTTCAGTAGCCTCTTCAAACAGTTGGGGGCTCCGGGAGTTGTACACCCATCAATCAGATATTGATGACCTATCCTGATAACCTGTCCTGTAACAAAGTTGCTGCTATGGTCGAGGGTGCTCCATTCCTTATCTAATGTGCAACTCATCAGTAAAGTAACTGACTTCAGGGTACAGCCATACATCCACAGATAAAAGCAGATAAAGTATTAAGCAGAGATACTAAGATAATACCACTAAGATAATACTTTTTGAACTCTCTCTTGGTTTTGGCCTAAAAAACTGCATTAAAAAAAACCTGCTCCTGTGACTGTACCCTGAATCCTTTATTTAAAGGGACACTTCCGTCAAAATATTTTTATTGCATATTAAAAACTGATATGTGAATAGTCTACTTCCTGTCTTGGCTCTTAATCAGACCATTCACTGTGGCCAGAGAGGGAGGGAGATGATGGAATTAAAGGCTATGAACAACTTTAGGGGCAATTTTGTTTTATTAGTGCATTGTACTAATTATGAGCTAAAAATCTCTTTTTTTTTTCAATTGGTTTTTACTAAATACATGGAGTACTGTGTACAGAGCTGAGAATTAGAATTTTCTCTCTGCTCTGTCAGACACAGAGCTGACAGGCTCCTTATCTCTGCTGTCAGACCTTATAAACAGTCATTATAGCTCAGGTCTTATCTTACAGATAAGAATGTGGCTTAAATAAGTGTTTATGACCTCTTAATAATTTAGAGATAAGGTTTATTAGATGACCGTAACAAAGCGAAAGTAGGATTAACATAGCTAGAAAAACAGTTAACCCTTTGTGACAGAACGGCTCAATATTTTTAACAAAGATCAATTGAAATAATAATTTTTTAGCCCCATAAGAGTAAAATGCAATCATAAAAAATGCCCCCGAAGGTGTACATAACCTTTAACTAGAGCATTAGGGTATATTTATCTAGGCATATCGAGAGAACACAAATGTCATACTGTTATCTGTACTCAACTAATCTACTATTTTACTGGCAGGTAACATATTTCCCTCATAACAGTAGTAAACCAACAATGGGTTACCTATCTATATAGGAGTTTTATCTATCTGTGCTGACTGCTACAGAGAAACAATATTTTGTATTTCATTTTCAAAGGCATAGTTCTGCTGAAATGAAAAAGATTGTTCTATGAAAAAATTGTTCTATGAATATTGGGGGACATTTATCAATCCCTGTACCCAAGAAATCTGGTATCAAATAGTCAAAACGTTTGAAGCCCACCATGGGGTTCAGTGCCAGCTCAACACTTTTCCAAAAAATGGGAGGACCATGGCGGGGAGTGGCCATAGCCAACCCAATACATTTATTATAATCTACACCAGGAAACTGTCATAGATTATATTGGAAATCTACAGCAACTCCCTTGAGGGTGTAAATTACGTTCTGGCGTCTAGACCTGCACAGAAGTGATAAAACTATTAAGAGCCACGCGCCTCTCTTTAAATAAGGTAAGAAAAAGCTGAGCATCAATTCTTAGTTAACTGACTACAAACTGAGAATGGGAATGTCACAGAAGATGCTATTGTCATTAGGAATTAACATTTCACTTCAGTAGATGGAGTCAGTTTCAAGATGCTCACAGTAGAAATTATATATTTAACCAACCAAATTGATGACTGTTTGGAGGAAATTACCATCATTATTGTGCAATTTAAAACAATTTGCCTGCTGGAAAGATTCCTCTGACATATTGGTTACATATATCTCTTGTCAGATGCTGTTCGTGCATCTTAATCTCTACAATGAAGTCCACATATGGCTGCCCTTTCTTGTAGCCAGACCTATAATGAGATTAGAAGCTTGTATTTAAGCCAGATTACAGAAGATTTAATTGTACTGTAGCACAATCAACTGCTGGTAGAGATCTTATTACCTTGCCGTAGTATATAGTAGTCTGTGTGTTTCTAAGGCTGGGTTTACATCTGCGCTTTTCATTCAGGCAGTGTTTTCCGGCAGAGGAACAGACATGCCGCCTTTTGGCTGGACAAAAAATACTATACGCAGCATTCTTTATCCACCCGAAAGTGGCCATATATGCCGGAAAGCAGCTGGATCCCCACCGGATCTTATTAGAGTGAAAGGGGATTCAGGGGTGTGTGGTGGTATCGATCTGTGCCGGATATGGTGAACTCCAGCAGGCTGCTCCTCAACCGGGACAGACTGCCAAAGTTTAAACACATGGATGTGAACCCTAGACTTACACAGTTTTATCACATAATTATAAATTTACAGAGTCAGTCAAACATCTCAGGACACCCTTTTTTTAGAAATGAAAGAGAAAATTAAATATCTGAATACCCCAGCAAGTAATGAGTCAGGAAGCTTAAAGGGGTATTCTCATTTTGGACAATGGGGGCATATCGCTGGGACCCGCACCTATATTGAGAACAGGGCCCCCAAAGTGAAGAAGTGCGCACCGCGCAAGCGCAGCCCGCTCTCCATTCACTTCTATGGGGCCGCCGCAAATAGCCGAGCGCTGGCTCGGCTATCTTCATCGGCTCCATAGAAATGAATGGGAGCGGTGGCCGTGCATGCGCAGTGCGCTCCCATTCATTTTTATGGAGCCGACGGAGATAGCCGAGCCAGCGCTCGGCTATTTGCGGCGGCCCCATAGAAGTGAATGGAGAGCGGGTCTCGCTTGCGCAGTGCGCACTTCTTCACTTTGGGGACCCCGTTCTCGATATAGGTGCGGGTCCCAGTGGCAGGACCCGCACCTATAGGACAATGGGGGCATATCCTAGCGATATGCACCCATTGTCCAAGATGAGAATACCCCTTTAACTTTTAGGCTATGTCCAGATCATGGGCAAATTTTTACAATTGGAAGGGGGTCATGTAGCATATCAGAGAAGACCAGAATCTTCTCAGAAATCAATTGTCACAATCAGATTTGCAATATTTTTTATAGATCAAAACAGAAAGTTGTAACAACAACCACAAACATTCCCTGTGATGCACAGCTATTACACATGTTCAATGTGTTGTCCCTGGTGTTGAACACAGAACTTTGTCGTTTTGAACTTTCTATGTCCACGATACAGGAGCCTGTAGTTCTAGCCATATGCACAGATTACTATGACATTCACACAGACAATGATTGCTAGATCATGAACCGCGCCGAATGAGGTCAAGTTAGTTTGGCAACTCTGGGGCGTCCCTGTCAGGTTGCCATCTCTAACTGAAGATGCAGGAACTGTTAAGGTGCCCTCTAGCAATCTTTCAGCTCCCTTAGGCTTCATTCACATGACCGTATTTTGTTTCCGTGTCCGTTCCGTTTTTTTTGCGGACAGTACGTGGAACCATTCATTTCAATGGATCCGCAAAAAAAAACGGAAGGTACTCCGTATGCATTCCGTTTCCGTATGTCCGTATTTCCGTTCCGCAAAAAAGATAGAACATGTCCTATTCTTGTCCATTTTGCTGACAAGGATAGGCATTGTTACAATGGATCCGCAAAAAAACGGAAACACGGATGCCATACGGAACGTCATCCGTTTTTTTTGCGGACCGCAAAACACATACGGTCGTGTGAATGAAGCCTTACAGTGAGATTACACACTTTATTCCCTTTATAATTTACTTTTATCCAAATTGTTTGACTTTACAAAATCCAACAAAAATTTTGTTTTTGAATCTGCATATTCAGCAGTGACCTAGAGCAGTTCTTCATTTTTGTGCTTTTTTCCCAAAAAATATTTACCTGCTTTATTCACATAAAAGACATTGTCTTTGTGCATTCATTATAGTTCTGGAGGTTCGCTCATAAATCATATACGGTTTGCAATTATGAAAAATGTTAAACCCAATCTCTTGGTTGGAGGAAGTGTTCATGTAAATGAGTTTTTGTTCACTACGCTGCTGATCCATCTCGTCATGATCTTCGGTGCAGGCTCACGGCACAATACATATTTGATGGGGTTTTGTTTACAGGCTTGGATATAATGTAGAACGGCAGTAACTCCTCTCAACTGCTGCGTTCTGGAGTAATGAAAGAAGCAGACAAATGGACTTAAGGAATACAAACCTGCTGGAGGAATTCACGTTATACACTGAAGAACAATGAACTCCATAGGATTGTCAAAAATGCATTCGACAGCCAAGGTCAACCTCGAACAATCCTTCAAGCGGAGTATGACAGGACAATAAAACCTCTGCTCAAGGAACTAGGTAGGAATTACATGTGCACCTCTCAATCTCAGCTGATAAGACATTACTAAGACTGCAACAAATCAATTGAAGCAGCAACAGAAATGGCAATTCTGCACACTCATATATTTACACCAGTTACCACCAGGAAATAGCAGGATGGGAAGAACACCCTCCTTGAACACTAAGGGCACTGAAGATGACAATAGAGCACGTCATGCCATAGAAAGTGAAATTGCATAGTGCATCCTTGGGATTGTATTTGGTTTAATATATTATATTATAAGGTAGTAGAAGAATTGGAGTTGGCTTTTCTTGGACATTGCAAACATTTCTGAGCAAAGGAGAAATCAGAAAAGAAAAGCCATGGAAAAAGAAGAATGCAGTAAAAAGACTGGAATAAAACTGTAGTCCTTTAAAGAGGCTCTGTCACTAGTTTCTAACCTATGTATTAAAATACATAGGTATATACTGTAGGTGCATTACACACAAGCCCAGACATACCTTTATAGCAGAGATCATTGCAGCGGTTGTTGAGGAAAGTGAAGTTTTAAAAATATGCTAATTAGCCTTCGGAGCACCGGGAGGCGTACTCTTCCCTTCCGAGCACTGCATCTTCACCGCCCTCCCGGGTCCGAGGCACACCCTCCTGCCTGTAATCACGCCCCAGGAGTAAATGATAGACTGCGGTAGACCATTCGGTCTAGCGATGAAATCCGGCACCTGAGCATTAGAACTATCCCCGGCGCATGCGCAATAGCGCTTGCAGTGCCGAACACTGCAAGCGCTTTCTTTCCTCTGCTTATCTCCCGCTTCTAACGTTGGTGGTAGTGGGAGCACAACGTGTTAAAAAAAAGAGGGAGGGGAAAGACACAGTACTTACCTACTCCTCCGCCCAGCTCACTCATAGCTCCGCTCAGCTGATCTGACGCGCGCGCCGTCACTTCCGGGTTCAGCAAAGTGACGCGCGTGCGCAGAGGAAAAAAAGCGCATGCGCCGGGGACAGTTCTAATGCGCAGGTGCGAGATTTCAGCGCTAGACCGATCATTTACTACAGGGGCGTGATTACAGACAGGAGGGCTTGCCTCGGACCCGGGAGGGCGGTGAAGATGTGGTGCTCGGAAGGGAAGAGCACGCCTCCCGGTGCTCCGAAGGCTAATTAGCATATTTTTAAAAGTTCACTTTCCTCAACAACCGCTGCGATGATCTCTGCTATAAAGATATGTCTGGGATTGTGTGTAATGCACCTATATACCTATGTATTTTAATACATAGGTTAGAAACTAGTGACAGAGCCCGGAGCGGCATTGATCATGCGCACGGGAGCGCACAGCATCATAGATTACAATGATGCTGTGCATGTCGGGCTGCCCGAGGGACTATTGTCCTGTACTCATAAGATCATATGAGTGCGGGACAATAGTCCTGCGGGCGACCCGATGTACACAGCATCATTGTAATCAATGATGCTGTGCGCTCCCGTGCGCACAATCAATGCTGCTTGGGGACATATGGCACGCTCACGGTCATGGGGTGCAAGGGCCCTACAGGGGTTGTCCCCAGGATAATTCTTCAATATCGGTGGGGGTTCGACTCGGGGATTTGTGGGATCATGTGACTGTGGCGGAGTGGTGAATGAGACGAAGAGCTGGAATTACACTGCACCACCATTACAGTCTAGATGGCGTGAAGAGGACACCGATCTAATATTGATATAGAACCCCCAATAATCCTGTGGATAGGTCATCAATATCATGAAACTGAACAACCCCTTTAAAAAAATGGTGCACATGTGCATTTTCTGTGGAGTGTAGTTAAAGCAGAATGCCATGTATGTATGTCATTGTGATTGCTCAGGACAGACAGCCAGCTGGGTTCAGAGGTAACATTTTAATCCCTTAGATACTTTCATCTTGGTGGTTTGACAGTGGGAAAGGGCTATCTTCCAATCAGCCACTAACCAAGGACTCCAGGCCTGCCAGGAATATTTATCTTTTTTTTTTTTTAAGGCCATGCTAAAGACAAAACTTAATATGTTACATGTTCATTTTTGACTCACAGTCCAAAAAAATTTAATTAATATATATTACTGAATATATCAAAGCATTATAGAAAAGATCAAACAATATCATTGTAACCCCCCCCCCCTTCACCGTTGCATGGGACTTCAAAAATAAGTAAATGCAATCTGTCATGCTCTATTTGAGAGTAGCATGGGTGAGAACCAGAGGCTCATGCTGTAGTAGATAGACATTGAGTAAGTGAAAAAACGTATAAGGGCGTGTTCACACTTCAGTTATTTGGTCAGTTATTTCCATCAGTTATTGAGAGCCAAAGCCAGATCTGGGTCAAAAACACAGAACAGGTCCAGATCTTTCCATTATATCTTATCTTTGATCAGGCTTCACTCTGAGTTTTGGCTCACAAAAAGTGATGGAAATCACTGACCAAATAACTGAAGTGTGAACTCAGCCTAAGTGATCCAGCACCAGAATCAGGGTTTCTGTAACTACTTTATACTGCCTTCAGGTAGGTATGGCTAGTGACAGATTCCCTTTAAATAAAGTATTATAAAGTTAATTAAGAAAAAAATGGTTTCCATAAAAAGGGGTTTGACTTTGCAAACAGCCTCACTTGACGTTCTTAATCAGGCCATTAACAGTGACCAGAAAGGGAAGAGGGGTGAGTGAATCAGTAAGAGCATGATAAGTGCAATGCTCTTCTGCGGGCATCTTTATCAAGAGAACAAGGGAGCTGTCATACTTTTATCTAATTCTAACATCTACCATTTTATTATCTTTTTTATATTTATTTATTTATTATTTCTACATCTTCAGGAAAATAACAATTGCATACCTATCTATATAGCAATTTAATGTCCGGACCTGCAGTCCATCCACGTGCATAAATATACGACAGCTCAGAATATACGACAGCTCAGAGCTGCCGTAGATTTCTGGCTTCATTTATGCCAGAAAACTGGTGTAAATGAAGATAAATTTGTTGCTGCGGCTGGCCATGCGCCCTCCACTCCCCCCCCCCCCCTTGCCAAATCCCATTTAGAAAAGTGGTGAGGATAGCGAAAAAGGGGAGATGCGACAATTACAATTTTCTAAAAGTCGCACCAGTGACTTTTTAACACCACTTTTCAGGAGTAAAGGGAATGTTAAATCTCCTCCTTTGTATTTAATTTTCAATGGCATAGTACTGTTGAGATGAAAAATAAAACAGCCTTATTGTGCATGCATGACACCAGCCTGGCAGAATATACATTTTTCTTACATTATGCTTTATGCCAGTATATATAAACCTGCGGTTTACACTTTTATACATTGCTTTACACTTCTCTTTTCTGGACTGCACATTCCCTTTACATTTCACTAACAAACATTTCCTAGTCGCTCTTGGGACCAGGGATTAAAGTGTCCAGGACTGTGTGAGAGTTATCAGCGGCATGCAGAAAGACAAGCTTTAGTCTTGAAGCTCGCATGGCCAATTGTAGTGTTTACTTCTGAACTTTGCTAGAAGACGTTTCTAAGGACGCGTAATATTAGCTGTGATTTGTTAATGTCATCGGCGAGTAAAGCAAATACAAACAGAGGCAGGGATTGCCATGGTGCGAGGGATAAATAATTCATGCTGAAGCCTGGATGTGCGGCTTGCTGTGTAAACCCTGCTGGCAAATGTCTGGCTTCATGTTTGCTGCAGTCCTGTACTGTTTGACCAGTACAAGGATTTTAGTAAAGTGACATAGTTCTCTCATATATAAAACATAAGAACAAAATGATCCTCCTTGTACCATTATAACGGACACAGCTAGAATATAGTTTATAAGGTTGCCTTCTTATCCCATTTCTGCAAAAATTCTGTAAAACATTGCTATATATTGCCCCCAGAAATAGCGTCAGCAAAATCAGGGGCAGACTGGGAACTTAAAGTGGCCCTGGTAAAAATACTAAAAGTTGCCGCATTTTGTAGTCAGGACCAAATTGATGCAGTACCAGCAATACCATATTGTGGCACATTAAATCACCCCAACAGAGCCAAATACCGCAGTCCATTACAAAATACTGCCGCCAGCAGCACATAATACATCCACAAAAACTGGGGGGCGCGAGGAGGGCTCAGGCGGCCCCCTGGGTATCAGCCCACCGGGAAATTTCCCTGTAAGGTCTATGGCCAATCCATCATGATCTAAATAGAGCCATAAAATGTCCCATAAATGGCACTATAGAAACAGTTTCAAAGCAGGGCTCATGTACATGTACACGTAGTTTCAGTCCACATTCAATCCGGAGGCGGACCCATTCATTTCAATGGGGCCGCAAAACATGCGGACAGCACCACCGTGTTCTGTCTGCATCGGTATATGTTCCACAGCGACGAAAAAAGATAGAGCATATCCTAATCTTGTGGAAACTTTTTGCGGAAAAGTTTTTAAAAAATGGTGGCATGCACACGGCAAGGATACGGTTGTGTGCATGAGGCCTTAGGGCCATATAGTGCCCCAAATTTAGCGCCAAGCAGTACTCCAGAAATAGTCATACATAATTACCACCAAACTAGTGCCATAAAATGTCCAATGTCCAAAAAATAGTGGCATGTAGGGCAATCTACTGCAAAAAAACCCATCTTTCTGTCTAATGTAGGTATTTACTGTATTCCCTGTATGTGCACGTGGTAATAACAGGCCATATTCAAAGCCACCACTAGATGGGGTTGGTGGCACCCTCTATATAAATAGCTGATTAGCAGGGGTCCTAAGTCTCAGACCACCACCAATCAGACACTGATGAACTATCCAGTTAAATAAACATTGTAGGATTGTAGCTATAGGGAGTGCAGATGTAGTCACTAGTGTTGAGCGAAATGAGCTTCTGATGCTTCATCCGAAGTCGGTTCGTTCAAAACTTCGGGATAATACTGTACGGAGATTCGTATCCACAGTATTAGAATGTATGGGCTCCGATGAGCCGAAGTTAGCTATTCCCGAAGTTGTGCTAGACTTCGTTGAATAACTTCTGTAGTTGATTTTTAAAGGAGAAAACCACTTCAAAACTTGAAACCAAACTCTGCTTCGGTCCGACTAGTACCTTGGAACTGAAACCGAGTTCCATTTCAAGTTTTAAAGTGATTTTCCGCTTTAAAAATCAACTACCGAAGTTATTCAATGAAGTCACGCACGACTTTGGGAATAATTAACCATCTTAATAGAGCCCATACATCCTAATACTGTACGGAGACGAATCTCCGTACAGTATTATTACAAAGTTTTTAACGAAGCAATGAAGCAGCCGAAGCTTGCTTCGCTCAACACTAGTAGTCACATCTAGGCCCTGGTGCCTGGGGAGTAAACCTACACTTTCACTACTTTCTGTTGAATTACATACCTCCCAACTTTGTAAATGAACAAAGAGGGACACATTGTGTGGCGGCAAATTTTTTCAGCACTAGGCCACGCCTCTAACTCTGCCCAAAACATAACTATACACCTAATCCCAACCAGTCCCCTTGCTGTTCCACATAGTAAATATTCACCAGTTATGTGCCCCCATTAATATGCCCTGTTATGTGCCCCCAGTAATATGCCATGTTATGTGCCCCCAGTAATATTCCCAGCTGTGCCCCCAGTAATATGCCCTGTTATGTGCCCCCAGTAAAATGACCAGCTCTGCTCCCAGTAATATGCCCTGTTATGTGCCCCCAGTAATATGCTCAGCTGTGCCCCCCAGTAATATGCCCAATTATGT
The DNA here is from genome assembly GCA_900303285.1 of Rhinella marina. Classification (NCBI taxonomy): domain Eukaryota; kingdom Metazoa; phylum Chordata; class Amphibia; order Anura; family Bufonidae; genus Rhinella; species Rhinella marina. The sequence goes on along the minus strand of ONZH01007975.1, from coordinate 49,186 downwards.
GCCCCAGTAATATAACCAGCTGTTCCCCCAGTAATACAATCAGCTGTGTCCCCAGTAATATGCCCACATTGTGCCCCCCAGTAATATTCCCACATTGTCCCCCCCTGTAATATGCTCACATTGTACCCCCTGTAATATGCCCACATTGTGCCCCCAGTAAGATGCCCACATTGTGCCCCTCTGTAATATGCCTACATTGTGTCCCCAGTAATGTTGCGCCGCCCTGTAATATGCCCACATTGTGCCCCCCCCAATAATATGTTGTGCCTCCAGTAATATGGGCACATTGTGCCCCCCCCCCAGTAATATGTTGTGCCCCCAGTAATATGCCCACATTGTGCCACTCACAGAAAGTTAAAAAAATAAACAACAGATACTTACCTACTTCCTAGCAGCATCTGCAGCAGGACATCGGCTTCTCTGGTCTGTGGAGGCGATGGGGCAAAGGCTGACTGCCGGCCGGCCCTGCCCACCGCCCAGACCGGAGGTATGGAGAGCCTGAAGGGGGACAGGAGGGATGATGGATGAAGCAGCCAGTCGATGCTGTCTGTCCGCTTCATCATAATACAGGCAACTGTCTTTGTGTCCTATGGACGCAGAGACAGTTGCCAGAAACCAGGACATAGCTCCCCCATACAGGGACAGCAGGACAGCCACTGTAATCCAAGACTGTCCCGCTGGATCAGGGACGGTTGGGAGGTATGGAATTACGTAGTAGAAGACGTCTAGATTTGTTGATCAGCTGCTGTATTCAAGGAGACACCATCTACACCTTCTTAAACAAAAATTATATTATATACTATAGCAGACACAAAATAATAGTTTGGTTTCTTCAGATGTGTCGATCCAATAAGTTACCTAGCCCTCCACAATTGGTCCGTGACTAGAAGCTGACAGGTGTGTAGTCATCAACTTCACTGAACAACAATATGACTCTCATCAGATATGGACACCCTTTCACACTCCACTTACATGCTGCTTTACTAATCTTCCGGGGTGATGCTTCTGATCAATAGACTGGAGCAGCAGAAATGGCAGGTAATATAATCAGTGACAGGACAATAATGAGGATTACGGAGAGCCGTACCGTACCTGCGTTCACTGAGACGGATCCATGGGCTTTAGTCACTCAAGAGAAGGAAAGATGTGTTAGCAGCAAGAAGCCAGTAGCTGCTGTGTCGCCCGTCACTCTGCTGATATAGAAAAACATATCTGATAAAAAAACTGTCTGTTTGTTCTCTATTAAGCTGTACTGTAGCAACAGTAAATAAAGACTGGCCGCACCTAAGCAATCCGCCGCACTAAAGCCATGGATTACTGCAGGGACGCTCTGTGTACTGGTTACTCACATACAGACACTGGAGCTATTCAATCACTGTCCACCGTCGAGTCCAGAATAAGCTCTTATCAATATTTATAATGGACAGAACGGGATGATTATTAACGATTTACAGGATGTAGGGTGCACTGTCTTATTACCGCTGACATGACTGCACAAGGACTGCTTTGTTCTCTGTCACCACTCCTGACATGTCTGTTTTAGTAACGACTTGCATTTCCCATGTAGTAACAGTTCTGGAACATCTAAACTTATGACTCTATGTTGTACAAGTCCTCTATTATTACTGCTAGAAGTGTATAAATGAATTGCCAGCAGTCTGCAATAAAGGTCCATTTGGTTCTTACAGCTTGAGGGGGTGTCCCTGCACAGTCAGTGCATCCAGTGTCAGACTGTGCAGGGACACTCCCCCGACTGGTAACAACTGCTACAACTACTACAGACTGACAGTGACAAGTAATAATGTGAGTGCACAACTTGGAGCATCTAGGTTTATACAAAGTGGTCAAAATGGCAATTCTGTCAGTGTTTTTTATTTTTATTTTTTATGGGGTGAAACAACTGAAAATATGTCTTATATTCTAGGTTCTTCAAAGTAGCCACCTTTTGCTTTGATTACTGCTTTGCACACTCTTGGCATTCTCTTGATGAGCTTCAAGAGGTAGTCACCTGAAATGGTATTCCAACAGTCTTGAAGGAGTTCCCAGAGATGCTTAGCACTTGTTGTCCCTTTTGCCTTCACTCTGCGGTCCAGCTCACCCCAAACCATTTCGATTGGGTTCAGGTCTGGTGACTGTGGAGGCCAGGTCATCTGGCGTAGCACCCCATCACTCTCCTTTTTGGTCAGATAGCCCTTACACAGACTGGAGGTGTGTTTGGGGTCATTGTCCTGTTGATAAATAAATGATGGTCCAACTAAACGCAAACCGGATGGAATAGCATGCTGCTGCAAGATGCTGTGGTAGCCATGCTGGTTCAGTATGCCTTCAATTTTGAATAAATCCCCAACAGTGTCACCAGCAAAGCACCCCCACACCATCACACCTCCTCCATGCTTCACGGTGGGAACCAGGCATGTAGGGTCCATCCGTTCACCTTTTCTGCGTCGCACAAAGACACAGTGGTTGGAACCAAAGATCTCAAATTTGGACTCATCAGACCAAAGCACAGATTTCCACTGGTCTAATGTCCATTCCTTGTGCTCTTTAGCCCAAACAAGTCTCTTCTGCCTGTTGCCTGTCCTTAGCAGTGGTTTCCTAGCAGCTATTTTACCATGAAGGCCTGCTGCACACAGTCTCCTCTTAACAGTTGTTGTAGAGATGTGTCTGCTGCTAGAACTCTGTGTGGCATTGACCTGGTTTCTAATCTGAACTGCTGTTAACCTGCGTTTTCTGAGGCTGGTGACTCGGATGAACTTATCCTCCGCAGCAGAGGTGACTCTTGGTCTTCCTTTCCTGGGGCGGTCCTCATGTGAGCCAGTTTCTATGTAGCGCTTGATGGTTTTTGCGACTGCACTTGGGGACACTTTAAAAGTTTTCCCAATTTTTCGGACTCACTGACCTTCATTTCTTAAAGTAATGATGGCCACTAGTTTTTCTTTACTTAGCTGCTTTTTTCTTGCCATAATACAAATTCTAACAGTCTATTGAGTAGGACTATCAGCTGTGTATCCACCTGACTTCTGCCCAACACAACTCATGGTCCCAACCCCATTTATAAGGCAAGAAATCCTACTTATTAAACCTGACAGGGCACATCTGTGAAGTGAAAACCATTTCAGGTGACTACCTCTTGAAGCTCATCAAGAGAATGCCAAGAGTGTGCAAAGCAGTAATCAAAGCAAAAGGTGGCTACTTTGAAGAACCTAGAATATAAGACATATTTTCAGTTGTTTCACACTTTTTTGTTAAGTATATAATTCCACATGTGTTAATTCATAGTTTTGATGCCTTCAGTGTGAATCTACAATTTTCATAGTCATGAAAATACAGAAAACTCTTTGAATGAGAAGGTACTGTATATATATATATATATATATATATATATAGAGAGAGAGAGAGAGAGAGAGAGAGATCTTTAATATATCTAATCTCTTTGAATCATGGTCTATATAATATATACTAAAAAAAGCCTAGTGCTTTACTGCATTCCATATATACGTTTTGTAACTTTCTCATTGTTTTTAAAGGGGTTCTCTGGGCTTTTAATATTGATGACCTATTCTTAGGGCTTTGACACCTGGCACTCCTGCCAATCAGCTGTATGAAGGGAAGGCGCATGCAGTGTGCACGTGCCGTCTCCCTTCCTGCTTGCCATAGACATAGCAGCAGCGAGCAGGAAGAGAGACGGCACACGCACCCTCTGTGTGCCTTCCCTTCACACAGCCAGGTATCAGACCCCCGCCGATCTAATATTGATGTCCTATCCAGAGGATAGATCATCAATAGAAAAAGCCCGAAGAACCCTTTAATGTATGGGGAATTTGTGTAATATTTCAAGCTAGTAAAGGTTTAATCATTGAATTTGCAAAGGGATTTCGTTAATTATTGGGGATATATATTGCTAGGACAATAAATAGGGGCTCTGTTTATTAGTAGTGCTTCTTGGATATATAGGGCTCTGTCTAATTTGCACTGATACTGGAATAATGTGGGCTATGGGTACTGGAATAACTGGGAAGATGTATACTGGTATAACTGGGACAATTAATTTGCATTCGGATCTGGGATCTGGATGAATTTGGGGCTGATTCAGGGGCGTAGCAATAGGGGAAGCAGGGGAAGCAGCTGCTTTGGGGCCCAGACCCACAAGGGGCCCCCTCAGGAGGGAGACTAAAAGATTTTATTGTCAGGCCCCCCTCAACAGTATTATACAATGACATTATATACAGTGACACTATAGGAAACAGATGGAGCAGCTGTCAGGCCTTGTCTGGGAGAGCTCAATCTTGACTAGCCACTAGAGTGAGGGTTGCATGTGAGTTCGGGGTTGCGAGGAAGTTTCTGGGGGGGCCCCATTCAAAAATTTGCTGTGGGGCACAGTTAGTTGTAGTTACGCCACTGGGCTGATTTGAGAACTAATCTGGGACTGGTATGAATTTAGGGGCTTAACTGAGGTCTGTATTGATTTTTGGGTCTGTATTAATTAATATGTATTATTTGTAAGGGCTGATTGGACTGTTAAAAAATAATAATAAGCAGCAGGCACACTATTGGTGGAAACTACAGGATGGCAGTGTTAAAGGGGTATTCCCATCTTAGACAATGGGAGCATATATTGCTGGGACTCGCACCTATATCGAGAACAAGCCCAGAGTCCGGCCACCACCAGGCACAGCTCCCCGCTGCTCCCATAGAAATGAATGGGAGCGCACTGCTCGGCTATTTTCGGCGGCCCCATAGAAATGAATGGCATGCGCAGTGCGCCCTCCTTCACTTATAAGACACCTATATGCCCCCATTGTCTAAGATGGGAATAACCCTTTAAAGGGGCAACTGGATAGGAGGTTTCTTTGCTATAGAGGATGGGGATGGACTGCAGAAACAATAAGCTAATCTAAGTTTTCTAATGAAAACATGAAAAATCTGCAAGAGGCCTCATCTAACATGTGCCGTTTATTAATTCTGATGTCTTCATATGTGGCAGTGGCAGCAGCAGAGCCATGGCTAAAGATGTCTGCACATTGAAAGGGAGTCTTTCACCTGTTTTTCACCTATATAACAGCACTGCCCCACAGAAGATTGCAGACACATCCCAGACATACCTGTGTGCACTGTGTGTCTGTATTACATGTCCAGGAAAAGCACTTTTATTCTGCTAGAAAACAGCTCCCAAGTGCCCAGCTGAAAGTGAAACTAAAACAGCTTTCTCCCCCGACACAATTTCTAACAGCTATATCTTCTGATATACTGGATATAATGATATGATATAATTTGAAAGCTCGGAATGCCAGCTTTCAAAAAAGGTCAGAACCATTTTTTCTATCTGCTACCAATCCCAAGATACAAGCAGCTAAAGCAGCCTTCCCCTCTTCAGTCTGGTTTGCAGCAGCAGCAGAGCTGGGCACTTGGGAGCTGTTTTCCAGCAGAATAAAAGTGCTTTTCCTGAACATGGAATACAGACACACAAGTACACACAGGTATGTCTGGTATGTGTCTGCAATCTTCTGTGGGGCAGTGCTCTTAGTTATATAGGTGAAAAACAGGTGAAAGACTCCCTTGAAGTCTGCAGCCTTCAGGAGAGATCATTGTGGGAAGAAAAAGAAAGTGAACAACTCAAATCAGTGGAGACATCACCAGTGAGTCACTGGATTTACATGTGTTATGCCTGTGACTGTTTTGTCTAGTCTGCCCAAGGCACCAAAATACCCTGTCCTGGCCTTGCCGCACTGTTTCTGCTCTGTCTAATAGGGTCTAGTACGCTATAACAATAATGAAGAACATTTCTATTGTACACTCATAATCACTATTAGATCTATCTTCCATGGTTAAATTGTGCCACCTACTGGAAGAATTTCATCATAACAGGCTTCTATTAAACTGCCATTGCTGTTTTTATAAAAATACAATTTTGTTCATTTTGGAAGTAAAGAGTAGAGATGAGTGAATAACTCAAAGTTGCTCCAATTGCCCTGAAAATAGTAGCATGTGGGCGCAATAGTAGCGGCAGCAGCAAACACAGCATGGAAGATACAAGGCAGTAGAACAGCTGTCTATGAATAGTAATAGTAGTAGTGGTAGTAGTAGCAGTTGTTTTGTGTTAATAGTGGTGGCAGTAGGGGATTAGCAGCGAGGAGCAGAAGCAGCCATTCAGGCAGCTGCCTTTATGCCATATGGTACATGTTTACAGGCTGGCAGCAACATGATGGTAGTCAGTGCACTGTAGTGGCCTGATGGTGGTGGCATGATGGAGGCGGCAACAACCGCAGCCATACAGAACAGGATGGATGGCAGGTCGCAGCAGTGGCATGATGGTGGCGGTGGCATGATGGAAGCAGACAGTAACAGTGGCAAAATGTCACCACACCCCCTGCAGCACTGAAAACCCTTTCCAAGATGACACTGGAAGCTGGGCAAGAAAGAAGAAAGTGACCGTGCTGTGCCAGTTCGGGTCACTGTCTGCAGTCTGCCTGCCTGCCCAGAAATTCATGGGGTCAGGGAGCAGGGTATGCGCCAGAGACTGGCCAGAGTTTTGGTAGGCCTGAACCTGGGGCGTTGAGGCGGGAGCTGTCAACCTGCAGAATGGCTGCTGCTGCAGCTTCTGTTGCTTGTGGTGGTTGGGGGGTGACTCTGCGGGGGCCAGAGAGAGGTCTATTTTTCAGACACGCTGGCAGCAGGTGTTTGCCCTCCATAAGCTGCGGCAAGCTGCGTACACAGTGTTTCCTGGTAATAATGTAATTTGTCCTCCCTTTCTGCGAGAGGAAAAGATTCCTCCACTTTGCTTTGATTACGGGGGTCTAAAAGCATGGCTATCCAGTAATCATCAGACTGCTTGATGTCAACAATGCGCCTGTCACTGTGTAAGCAAGTGAACATACAGTTCGCCATTCTGGCCAGCGTGCCCGAGGGGCCAGTTCTTTCCGGCCCTGCCCCCCACTGAGATGATTGGGTGTCTTGGACGGTGTCATTCTCATCATCATCCTCTTGCTCCTCCATCTCCGACTCCTCCTCCTTCTCTTGCAGTGCCATCTCCTCATCCTCCTCATCCATTACCTTTGTGTGTCCCCAATAGCTATAGGACGGACAGCAAGATACATCAGCTGTTTTTCTTCCATCGTTGTCCCCTGCTGCATGAGTATCAATGTCTGTTCTAAGATAAATATGAGAGGGATGGCATTGTTCATGCTGCAGTTGTTCCTGCTGACAAACTTTGCGGCCTCTCCAAAGGGCTTCAGCACCTGACAGGCATCTTGGATGGGCTGCCACTGCCTGAACTCGAAGCAACACATGCGCCCTGCTGCTGAGGCTGTCTGGTGCATGACAAAATTGTTCACGGCTTTCCGGTACAGATGCTCGATTATGTGCAATGTTGAATTCCAGTAAGGTGGCACGTCGCGGATTAAGTGATGTAGCAGCAGGGCATTCTGTCCCTGCAAGTCCAGGAGAGCATTTCTCACCACTTAAGAATGGCTGAAATGCTTGGAAAGTCTCCTGGACTTTGCCAGGACCTTTCGCTAGCCAGTGTACTTATTTAGAAAGCGTTGCTCCACTAGGTTGATGATGTTCACCATATAGGGTGCATGTGTTATTTCGCCCAGGTTCAGGGCGGCCAGAATGTTGCGCCCATTGTTGCTGACCACCTTGCCCAGTTGGAGTCAGCAAGATGTTTGCTGCTTGATGTACTTGAGCAATTGCTCTCTGGCGTGGCTATCTCGCCCAGGTCGATCAGCTGCAACACGGCATGTCAATGCTTTACCTGACCCATGTGATAGGAAGGAGGGGTAGTGTGAGCGACCCTGTGCCCTTCCGCTGTTGGGGATGGGAACGTGTCCATAAAAGAGGAGGAGGCAGATAAATAGCTGGTGTGGGAGCCAGACTGACACAATCATGGGGGGTCAAAAGGACCTGGCATTATTGTTGGGGTGTCCCCTTGCTGCTGCCAGAAAAAAACATTGACCCACTGGAACTTGAAAGACATGTACTGTCCCTGCCTTTAAGAGCTGCTCCAGATGTCCACTGTGGCTTGAACCTTGCCGCATAGTGAAAATCGCAAGGAGCGTCCCACATTGTCCACCACAAGAGTAAGGCAGGGATTGCTTTTAGGGAGAAATCGGATTGCTGGGCATGTAGAGTTGTTTCTTGGCCATGTATTCTGTTATCAATGGCTGATATTGGAGTGGAGGAGGAGGAGTGTGAGTGAGCAAGACAGAAATGGAAGATGACAATGTGAAAGCCACTGTGCCGCAAGGGGAATCGGGAGAAGGAGAGAATTCAAGTTGCGGTAGCTGGCTGCCACCTTTGCTTGCCCACATTTTGGGGTGATGCTGCTTCATGTGTTTCATTGGAGCTGTGGCCTCTGCTCATTATTGCTGCCGCTATCACCCTCCTCCTCTGATGTTGCCTCCTCCTCAGCACCCAGATTTGGCTCCCAGGTCCTGTCCAGCACACAATCGTCATCGGAGTCCTTAGCTTACCAGACTGTGGCTATCATGGTGGGTTCTTTGACACCCCTCCCCTGCCACTACTACCACCAACATGGCTATGCCTGTGGTTGGCAGCCTCTTTGTCCACCTCCTCAGGGCAGTACAAATGCTGACTGCTCTCACACAAGTCATCAACTGGGAGACTCTCTGCCGTAGGTTGTGGTGGGGTTTTCTTGCGACTTCTTTGGGAAAATGAAGGCGCCCAACAAGGAAGGGGCAGAGAAGATAGACAACACCACTGAAAGCCTTTTCTGGGGCTACGTGAACGAGGAGCAGGAGGAACGCTGTGACCCCTGGCTTCACAGCACGGTGTCAGATTCCAAAGTCACCACCATGTCATCCTGCTGTGACTGAGGAGGAGTGAGCTATCCAATCAACAATCTCATCCTCTTTCTCCTCAATGATAATGTTGCGCCTTTTGAAGCCAACAGGAACAACTGAGACCTATTACTGATTCTGGACAGATAGCTGGTGCTGCTTCTACCCACATTCTGGCTCTGGGTCTTACGTTTGGAACCCTTCCATAGCCCTGACATTTTTGGGCCTCTCAGATAATATTGTATACTACCCTGTGTATCAGTGTAGTAATCATGCATATGCTGGTTTTAATAATTTCAACAACACCCCCCAAAAAGTTTGATTGAAAACATGTGGAGATAGAAATAAAAGGAAATGGATTTAGGCCTAAATTCTTTATCACTCACTGATAATGTCTCTTTCACACTAGCGACAGCACGGATCCGGCAGGTGAAGGGTGCCACCGGATCCGTGCTGCCGCAGGTACATGTGTGGGGCCGGAACCGCGCTCCAGCCCCACACATGTCACACAGTACATACACACACAGACATATATACACATACAAATACACATACATACTTACATGCTCCCGGCAGGTCTCCACAGTGGAGGAGGAGCAGGACAGCGTGCACATAGGACGATTCCCCACAGCGCCTAGCAGAGGGCGCTGTGGGGAATCGTCCTATGTGCGCGCCGTCCTACTCCTCCTGCACTGTGGAGACCTGCCGGGAGCATGTAAGTATGTATGTGTATTTGTATGTGTATATGTCTGTGTATGTTTATGTGTATGTCTGTATGTGTGTATGTATGTATGTGTGCAGGTGACGGATCCGTCATGAACTCCATTGAAAGTCAATGGAGGACGGATCCGTTCACTATTGTGTCACTCCGAACGGATCCCTCCCCATTGACTGTCATTGGGGGTCATGACGGATCCGTCACCTGCACACATACATACATACACACATACAGACATATGCTGGGCGCTGTGGGAAATTTCCACCAGGAAATTTCCCTGTAAGGTCTATAGCCAATCCACCCCCTGGTTATACTATTATATATGTACATGAAAAGTTTGTGACAAGCATTGGGTGTAGTGGCTAGTACGGGAAAAACACTTATGCATACAGAACACAACTTTGGAGGAATATAGCCCAACCTGCTGATGACCAAGACTATGACATGCAATCACTTTCTGATCACCCCTGGGACCCGAGCTTAATATAACTTCAGCGCATTCAGCTCCAGTTCTACATGTAAGACAATTCTCAGTTGTCTCACATTTAGACCATTTTATACATCTAAAACAGGTGTAGAAAATGATTAATTTTGTCGGCCTGTCCCATCCCTGCCCACGATTTTAGAACTGGCGCGAGCAGGGTGAAGTCGAAGATAGCAGCACAACTAAACGTTGTGCCGTCATCTGGGCCTGAAATATATTTTAGCTCAGTAAAGGAACCCCTATATGTGCATGCTTCTCCCCCCTCATTCTAGAGATTGGTGTGGGTCTCAGCACTCAAACCCCTACCAATCAAAACCTTTGATGTGTGATGTGTTTTTTGAAAATTTAGTGACACTTTGTTAGTGACAGATGTCTATGATTCATTTCATAGGCAAAGATTTGAAAACATTCAAGAAAGATTATTATTAACAATATTGTAAAGCTTAGTTTTAAGTAGTATCCTTATTAGATTACGGCTATAGCCTGTTCTTTTTAACATTTGCTTAGGATTAGTTATATCCATGCTTGTTACAGCGCCTACTGTTCTTTAAAGCACGTATACTATCTGCAAATGTACTCATCTCTGAAAAATAAGGCACTAAAAGAGTTTCCTTCTTGATCACCAGGAAGTCCAAATGACTTGTGATAATATTATATATACAATGACTGTCAAGAGACTATTTTGGGAAGGACTGCGTCTTCCCCCCTGACCCCTGTTAACAAGGTGACCTGTCTGGACTGACTATTTCCTGTATCCCTAAATTTAATCTTCTGCTTGCTGCCCTGACCTCAGAGACGAGTTTGACTATGCTCATTTAAGGCATTTATTCTCAAAAACGGTAACGCTGATTCCACAAAACCCCGTCATAAGAACATATGTGGCCAATAAATCCTTATACACCCAGAGCTCTACTTCTCCACACCAGGACGACTATATATAATCCATCTTCTTTCTTTTATTCAATATAACAAACTTATAAAAATAGTTGCACTATTTCATATTCGAAGAGTGATAAAACCTGAGTTTATAAGATGTGTCAGCATAAATCCAAAGTTGATCCTCCAGTGTTTTCATGCATTCATACGTGCACTTGGCTTGGCTTCCTTTCGGTCACACTTTCACCAGCAACTGGGCAACATTCAGCAAAGGCTACCAGCCCACAAAACTTTAAATTTCTACTTTGTCAGCATGGTGAAAGGTAAGTTGAGATCAATGGCTTTTTTTGGTATGTCATGCAGACTGCTGCAACAAAGCAATCAGAATTGCATTCCAGCGACATATGGGGCCCCTGGAGGGATGAAGAACATTTCAGGTTACATGCAACAGTGGTCTGAGGTTGCTACAGGTTTTTCTAGTGATTAACTTTATTTGGGCAGTCGCCATGGAACTGCTTGCGTCTAAACCAGGGTTTGATTATTATCTTGCCTGGTCAATTAAGGTGGAGTGCTGATTGGGAGTCTATTTCCAAGCCCTGCTTTGCAGTACCCCTGTCCTGGGTGTATCTAGACTTTTTATTTTATTGCAAATAGTTTTGTATAGTTGTGTATTTTTCATGGTTGGCCATTACTACCACTAAGAATATTGTTGGCAAAGGTTGGCAGGAACAGGGCTAACCACCCTGTTCCTCCCCTCTTGATAGGACTGGGCTGGCCCTGGTTCCTGTCAGGAGGGAAAGTTCCTGTCTGGTGACAGAGTTATATTGTATACATAGTAAAAAGACTGTCTATGAGAAAATATCTGTATGTGGGTAAGTAGCTGACTCTGTGATAGAAAACAGAGGGTGGTTATTAACGGTACACACTCAGATTCGGTCACAGTCACTAGTGGGGTACCACAGGAGTCAGTACTGGGCCCTATTCTCTTCAATATATTTATTAATGATCTTGTAGAAGGCTTGCACTGTAAAATATCAATGTTTGCAGATGTCAATAAACTGTGTAAAGTAATTAACCCAGAAGAGGACAGTACACTGCTACAGATGGATCTGGATAGATTGGAGGCTTGGGCAGAGAAGTGGCAGAGGTTTAACATTGACAAATGTAAGGTTATGCATATGGGAAGGAATAATGCAAGTCACCAGTACATACTAAATGGTAAAACACTGGGTAACACTGACATGGAAAAGGACGTAGGAATATTAGTGAACAGCAAACTAAGGCTACTTTCACACTTGCGTTTGCAGGATCCGTTTGTGAGATCCGTCACAGGCTCTCACAAACGGTCCTGAACTGATCAGTTTTGTCCTAATGCTTTCTGAATGGAAAAGGATCCGTTCAGAATGCATCAGTTTTGCTTCAGTTCAGTCTCCATTCCGTTTTGGAGGCAGACACTAAAACGCTGCTTGCTGCGTTTTGGTGTCCGCATGAAGAAACTGATGTAAACGGATCCGTCATGACTCACAATGTAAGTCAATGGGGACGGATCCGTTTTGTCTGACACAACAGAAAACGGATCCGTCCTCCATTGACTTTCAGTGGAGTTCAAGACGGATCCGTCTTTGCTATGTAAAAGATAATACAAACGGATCTGTTCAGAACGGATGCAGACGGTTGTATTATCATGACGGATCAGTTTGTGAGAGCCTGGACGGATCTCACAAACGGATCCTGCAAACGCAAGTGTGAAAGTAGCCTAAGCTGTAGAAACCAGTGTCAGGCAGCTGCTGCCAATGCCAATAAGATAATGGGTGATGCCCATGATGAGAACATAGTCTTGCCACTTTACAAATCACTAGTCAGACCACACATGGAGTACTGTGAACAGTTCTGTGCTCCTGTGAACAAGGCAGACATAGCAGAGCTGGAGAGGGTTCAGAGGAGGGTAACTAAAGTAATAACTGGAATGGGTGGACTACAGTACCCAGAAAGATTATCAAATTTAGGGTTATTCACTTTAGAAAAAAGACGACTGAGGGGAGATCTAATAACTATGTATAAATATATCAGGGGTCAGTACAGAGATCTCTCCCATCATCTATTTATCCCCAGGACTGTGACTGTGACAAGGGGACACCCTCTGCGTCTTGAGGAAAGAAGGTTTGTACACAAACATAGAAGAGGATTCTTTACGGTAAGAGCAGTGAGACTATGGAACTCTCTGTCTGAGGAGGTGGTGATAGTAAGTTCACTAAAAGAGTTCTAGAGGGGCCTGGATGTATTTCTGGAGGGTAATAATATTACAGGTTATAGTTACTAGAGAGGGGTCGTTGATCCAGGGAGTTATTCTGATTGCCTGATTGAGTCGGGAAGGAATTTTTTATCCTAAAATGAGGGAAATTGGCTTCTACCTCATAGGTTTTTTTTTTTACCTTCCTCTAGATCAACTTGCAGAACAACAGGCCAAACTGGATGGACAGATGTCTTTTTCAGCCTTATAAACTATGTTACTATGTTACTATGTTTACTTTTGGCCTCATTCTTCAAAACTACCTTTTCCACTGCACTGATCCCCAGGGAGTAGAGATGAGCGAATTATCCAAAATTCGCTTCGCCGAATTTTTTAAAAGATTCATACCTAATACGAAGCTATTCGGTCGAAGCTGTGTACAAATCATTTGTTATTCTGTTGTGTTTTGCGAATATTCACGCACTAATAACGAACATACAGTTGTCAAAGGTACGCTACTTATGTGAACACGTACGCATGAGCATACAAATTGCGTACGAATCCTCAGCGTAGCATAATACGCAGGTACGCACGACGCTAGGCCGCTGCGTGCACTCCTCAGAGGCAGAGCGAAGTTTTACAAATGGCATCCAGGCGTTCTTCAGCATTTAGCTCTGGAGAGCTTAAATACGTGATCCAGCTGATGGACCGGCAGGATTATGATGGCGCACACCGACACCCGAACCAGCAGAAGAAGGAGATAGTGCAGCAGGTGATTCGAGGCTTGCGGCCAACTATTACGAATTCTACCAGTAGAAGCTGTGGCTACATGCCCTTTGACACTGCTGGCCTGTGCCACCTTCTCCTTCTCCTTCTGGAACCCTTTTGCTTTTCCGTGCCAGACATTTTTATTTGACTGTGGCCCTGCAGGTCTTTGTCTCTCTCCCTGTCTCTCTCCCTGCTTGATTAATATTACTAGTCCTGCACTAGCCCTGAACTGGCCCTGCAGTATCCCTGATATGTGTATTATGGATGCCCAGAACACCACAATTTCCAGAAAACAGTTCTCTGTCTTTCACAACTTCACAGTGCTTCTGCTCGTCTCAGCAGTCGCAGCACAACTGATGTCGCTGGCTTACTAAGCCTATGGGCCAATCAGAGCAAGCCCTTCCCACTAGGTCAGGTGACCGATTTCTTCCTGTGCTTTTTGCTGCCTATTTTCCACACGAATAACAAACATACAGTGAAAGTTCGCTAATTAACTGAATTCGTACGCAGCAGCGTATAAATTAACTTATACGTAGCATTAGCGTACAATTCATCGGACAAGTATGTATCGTATGCGTACAAAGGTGTAAGAACATTTAAGATTCGAATGGAGCGAATCTGAAAAAATCCGGATTCGCTTCGGAGTAGAAAAATTGTAAGATTCGATACAAATCTATGAAGCGGCGAATACATTCGCTCATCTCTACCAGGGAGGAACGGCCTAAAGGAGTACACCGTGAAATAACATCTCATCAATGCCACTGCCACTCTCATCCTCTGCACAGGCTCCTCAGGGGCTCACTGCAACATCTCTCTGGGACAGGGATACTGTTTTCTATGTGAATATCCTTCCACATTCTATTATTCTGATCTAGTTCTAGTCTACTGTGCTTTCTGTATATTCTGTCATCTGTAGTTCTCCAGTTAGTGTTATGTGTTGCTGTGTTTGGGGTTGGTCTGTTGCTGTGCTGTTGTATTGCTCTGCCTGAATTATTGAAATTCAGGTAGAATCAGTTCAGCATTGCTGTTCAGTCTCATTCATTGGCTATCTACCTATATAGCATACATCTGCGATCCACTTCATTGATGGATCATCTTTTTCTGTGACCATTCGGTTCCTGTCATCCGCCACTGACTTTCTTTAAGTGTCTTGTATTCTACCAGTATTGATGTGTGCTTCATTTATGTAGTTTTTGCAACTGTCCGGTTGTGCAATTCAGCCCTACTGTAAGTCCTGGGGGTATGTTAGTAACATGAGCTATGGTTAGGACATGGGAAAGACGATGAAGTCCAGGTCTGCGGTTTTGTGCACAAACAGTGTTGTTACAAGTGTGCATGAATCCCTTCCCCACATGCTCATTATAATAAAAAAAAAAAAAACTTTCCTTAACCCCTTCATGCATTTTCACGTACATCTACGTGAGGGAATGCGGCTCCTTGCCACATCCTCACGTGCATGTACGTGATAGGATTGGGCGGGTGCAGGAGCTGCACCCGCCCGATCATCAGCACGGGCCCGGCTGTTGCCAATAGCCGGGGCCCTGCTGCATCCGCCGGCATCGCTGTGCGCAGTGATGCCGGCGGATTAACCCCTCACACTCCGTGGTCAGCGCTGACCGCGGCATGTGAGGGGTCTGAGAGAGGGAGGGAGCTCCCTCTGACCCCATCGGCCCCCCGCGCTGCGCTGGCAGGGGGCCGATGGTTGCCGACAGGCATCGGAGCTGCCATGTACGGAAGCCTAGGGGATCCAGCCTAAGGGCTGGGTCTCCTAGGCAACCTACGCTGACAGTTCAATACAGTACAATACAAAATGTATTGTACTGAATCGAAACAGGGATCAAACAAATGTAAAAAGTAATTAAAAGTGAAAAAAAAAGTGTTTTTTAGTAACATATAGTAACATAGTAACATAGTTTATAAGGCCAAAAAAAAAGACATCTGTCCATCCAGTTCGACCTGTTTTCCTACAAGTTGATCCAGAGGAAGGCAAAAAAAACCCTGTGCGGTAGAAGCCAATTTTCCTCACTTTAGGGGAAAAAATTCCTTCCCGACTCCAATCAGGCAATCAGAATTACTCCCTGGATCAACAACAACCCATATCTAGTAACTATAACCTGTAATATTATTACCCTCCAGAAATACATCCAGGCCCCTCTTGAACTCTTTTACTGAACTTACCATCACCACCTCCTCGGGCAGAGAGTTCCATAGTCTCACTGCTCTTACCGTAAAGAATCCTCTTCTATTTTTGTGAACAAACCTTCTTTCCTCCAGGCGCAGAGGATGTCCCCTCGTCATGGTTACTGTCCTTGGGATAAAGAGATCATGGGAGAGATCTCTGTACTGACCCCTGATATATTTATACATAGTTATTAGATCTCCCCTCAGTCGTCTTTTTTCTAAAGTGAATAACCCTAATTTTGATAATCTTTCTGGGTACTGTAGTCCACCCATTCCAGCTATGACTTTAGTTGCCCTCCTCTGAACCCTCTCCAGCTCTGCTATGTCTGCCTTGTTCACAGGAGCCCAGAACTGTACACAGTACTCCATGTGTGGTCTGACTAGTGATTTGTAAAGTGGCAGGACTATGTTCTCATCACAGGCATCTATGCCCCTTTTGATGCAACCCATTATCTTATTGGCCTTTGCAGCAGCTGTCTGACACTGGTTTCTGCAGCTTAGTTTGCTGTTCACTAAAATTCCTAGGTCCTTTTCCATGTCAGAGTTACCCAATGTTTTACCATTTAGTATGTACTGGTGACTTGCATTATTCCTTCCCATATGCATAACCTTACATTTGTCAGTGTTAAACCTCATCTGCCACTTCTCTGCCCAAGCCTCCAGTCTATCCAGATCCATCTGTAGCAGTGTACTGTCCTCTTCTGTGTTAATTACTTTACACAGTTTAGTGTCATCTGCAAAAATTGATATTTTACTGTGCAAGCCTTCTACAAGATCATTAATAAATATATTGAAGAGAATAGGGCCCAATACTGACCCCTGTGGTACCCCACTAGTTACAGTGACCCAATCTGAGTATGTACCATTAATAACCACCCTCTGTTTTCTATCACTGAGCCATTTACTTACCCACATACAGACATTTTCTCCAAGGCCAAGCATTCTCATTTTATATACTAACCTTTTATGTGGTACCGTGTCAAATGCTTTGGAGAAGTCCAGATATACGATATCCATTGATTCCCCGCGGTCAAGTCTAGAACTTACCTCCTCATAGAAACTGATTAAATTGGTTTGACACGACCGATCCCTCATGAAGCCATGCTGATATGGAGTTATTTGCTTATTTTCATTGAGGTACTCCAAGATAGCATCTCTTAGAAAACCTTCAAACAGTTTACCCACTACAGATGTTAAACTTACCAGCCTATAGTTCCCGGGCTCTGTTTTTTGACCCTTTTTGAATATTGGCACAACATTTACTATGCGCCAATCCTGTGGAACACTCCCTGTCAGTATAGAGTCCTTAAATATCAAGTATAAGGGTCTGGCAATGACATTACTTAATTCTCTTAGGATACGTGGGTGTATGCCATCCGGTCCTGGCGATTTGTCTATTTTAATCTTTTTAAGACGCCCCAGTACTTCTTCCTGGGTCAGACAGGACACTTTTAAAGGGGAATTCACTTTTATATTCTGCATTTCATCTAACAGTTTATTTTCCTCAGTGAATACAGTGGAGAAAAAAATATTTAAGAGTTTTGCTTTCTCCTCATCGCTCTCTGCTACTCCCCCCTCACTACTCTGTAGGGGGCCGACACCTTCAGATTTATACTTTTTAGTATTTATATAATTGAAGAACATTTTAGGGTTAGTTTTACTCTCTTTAGCAATTAGTCTTTCAGTCTCTAGTTTAGCTGCTTTTATTTGTCTTTTACAAATTCAATTTTTTTCCTTATAGTTTTTCAATGCTTCCTCGCTCCCCTCCTGTTTTAGTGATTTAAATGCTTTCTTTTTGTCATTTATTGCTTTTTTTTACAGTTCTATTTATCCACATTGGTTTTTTCTTGTTTCCTATCATTTTATTCCTATACGGTATGTACCTCTCACAATTACATATTAGGATGCTTTTAAAAATATTTTGTGGCTGTATTTTTATTTTCAAGCATTTTGTCCCAGTTAGTTAGACCTATGGCCTCTCTTAGATGGCTAAATTTTGCATTTTTGAAGTTTGGTATTTTTGTTCCTCCCTGAAGAAATGCTTTTTTTAATGACAATTTAAAGGTTATTATTTTATGGTCACTGTTACCCAGGTGTCCCCCAACCTGCACATCTGTTGTTCTGTCAGGTCTATTGGTTAATACTAAGTCCAGTATGGCCGTCCCTCTAGTCGGCTTTTAATAATAAAAAATAAAGTTTCAAGTAAAAAAAAGAAAAAACGCCCCCTCACCATAAAATAATGTTTTTTTTAAAAAATAAAAAATAAAAAACACATATTAGGTATCGCCGCGTCTGTCATAAAGTGCTCTATAAAAATATCACATCTTACATCACAAAAAGTGTAATTCCAAGCGATCAAAAAGACGTATGTACCCCAAAATAGTGCCAATCAAACTGTCATCTCTTCCCGCAAAAAATGACACCCTACCTAAGACAATCGCCCAAAAGATTAAAAAAATATGGCTTTCAGAAAATGGAGACACTAAAACATGATTTTTTTTTCTTTAAATAAATAAAATGCTTTTATTGTATAAAACTGAAATAAATGTAAAAAAAAAAGGTATCATCGCGTCTGTAATAACCTACTCTATAAAAATATCATATGATCTATGCCCTCAGGTGAACGCCGTAAAAAAAAAAGGCAAAAATGCAATTTTTTTTGTCACCTTCATGACAAAAAGTGTAATTCCACGCGATCAAAAAGTCATACACACCCTCAAAATGGTACCAATCAAACCGTCATCTCTTTCTGCAAAAAATGATACCCTACCTAAGACAATTGTCCAAAAAATAAAAAAAATATGGCTTTCAGAAAATGGATATAAAAAAAAGAAATATGGAAGCAGCACTGCTATACCTGTATATCAGGTGTTAATGTCCGTTTTCTGATGTCCTATTATCGGATTGTGGGTGCTTGAGAAAGGCTCTGCTGAGCCGAAACGTCGCACTGTATTAAGATGCCTTAATAAAGAACCACTTGTTTTTGGAAACGGCTGGAGTGCTGTGGATCTCTACATTTTGTTTCAGAAAATGGAGACACTAAAATATGATTTTTTTTTCCCTTTAAAAATGGTTTTAGTGTGTAAAACTGAAATAAATATTTTAAAAGTAGACATATTAGGTATTGCCACGTCCGTAACAACCTGCTCTATAAAAATATCACATGACCTAACCCCTCAGGTGAACACCGTAAAAAAAAAATGCTATTTTTTTTACTATACATCCCAAAAAATGTAATTCCAAGCGATCAAAACAATATATGTACCCCAAAATAGTACCAATCAAACCGTCATTTCTTCCCGCAAGAAATGAGATATTATATGACTTTACCCCTAAGATAAACACCATAAAAAATAAAAATAAAAACTGTGCAAAAAATGCCATTTTTTGTCACCTTTCATCACAAAAACTGTTATAACAAGTGATCAAAAAGCCATACACACCCCAAAATGGTACCAATCAAACCATCATCTCTTCCCGCAAAAAATGAGCCCCTACATATGATAATCGCCTAAAAAATAAAAAAAAATATAGCTTTCAGAAAATGGAGATGCTAAAACATGATTTTTTTTTAAAAAAATGCTTTTATTGTGTAAAACTCAAATACATTTAAAAAAGTAGACATATTAGGTATCGCCACGTCCGTAAAAACCTGCTCTATAAAAATATCACATGATAAGGTGAATTTCATAAAAAAAATAAAATAAAAACTCTGCCTAAACGACCATTTTTTTGGTCACTTTGCCACATAAAGTGTAATATTGAGTGATCAAAAAAATCATATGTACCCTATGCTGAGGATAGGTCATCAGTTTTTAAGTCTAGATAAAACTAGACTTGCTTGCGCACCATCACTTATGCCTCTGTCACACGAGCGGGAGACTCGCAAGTCTCCCGCAACGCATCTACAGGGCTGGACTCCTGCACTGACTGGGATCACATATAATGCTATGCGATCCCTGTCAGTGCCGAGTCCAGCCCTGTAGATGAGTTGCGGGAGACTTGCGAGTCTCCCGCTCGTGTGAAAGGGGCATTAGATCTGATATGTATCCTCTTTGTTGATGCCTTAGGGGATGTTCACATGGCAGCTTTTTCAACTGAATTTTGGAGTGGACAGCTGCTCCAAAATTGCTCCACAAACATGCTGGCGGCCACGTTATTTCTCCGTTCTATAAATCTCAATTGGAGGCAGCGCTAAGGATTTTGGATTGGACATGTCCCTTCTCAACGCAGCTTCATCTTAATCCTCATTGAGATGTATGGGAGGCAGAAAGGATGCAGCCTCCAGCTGATTCTCAGTGAAATTTTGGCGCAGTTGTCCACGGCAAAACGAGACTTCTTGATATGGTTTGGCAGTTGTTACTTTTTTGTTCTGCTGGTGGATTTCATTATCAATGAAAAGTGAAAACAGAATATCAGGTTATGCTTTGATTTATTATTCATTTAAAGATTCTGGAACATTAAAAAAAACCTAGTCCAATTATTAGTTCCTAGTCTTGAAATTAAACGGTCACTAACTTATCACACAACTTTGCATTAATCAATAGTTTAGTGCCTTGTTCTAGAATTATCACATTTTTTCCCATCTTCTTTCTAAAATCATTTTCACTCATGTCGGATGGCTGCTGCTCACTGAAGGACCAGATTACATCATCCCATACAAGTCTATGGAGGGGGGGGGGAGAAGTGAGCAGGAACTAAGGAACACACAAGAGACAGGCACAGCAAGAGAGACTACATAACTAAATGGTCAGTTTCTATTTTTGCCTGTATTCACATCCATACAGGTCAGTACTTCTCTGTAGTGTCTTTATGATCCTGGTGCTGCTTCTGAGTGAGAGAGATGTTTCTCTATTTTCTTTGTGCAGTGTATGGAAGCTAGACTCTATTCACCAGGTCTGAGATAAGTAAAAACTAGAGACACAGCATGCCAATGGGAAAGCTGGTAAAAATGGCAGATACAAATGCCAGATCCCTGCAAAGAGAAGCACACTTACCTGCTAACCACTGCTGAATTCTGGCTCCTTCGCTCTGCCGCTGCACCCTTCCGGTCTCCCCATGTCAACATCCAGTTTGACACGGATCATGTGGCTGATGCAAGGGGGACAAGTCCAGTCCCCCATGAATCACATGACCCAGTGCCATGAGGCATGAGGGACATGTCACCATGAAGGGGGCAGCCTGAAAGAATCCCAGGATTGAACAATCCCTTTAAGGGTGAGGGGCATGACACATTTAAAAACACCAATACAAGAATTCCTGTGTCATACATTGCCCTTTAGCCCTACAGCAGATATAATACAGTGGACAATTTTGCCCAAGTTTTGTTCTTTGCACAAATGGATAGAACTTTATGTGACCCTTTGAGCTGTGTTCCTGCAAATGGATGTACACTTATGCTGCTGGGATGGTACAGGGCAATTAATGCCTGCCGCAGTCAATAGTGACTACAGCATCTAAGGGTATGTTCACATGGCTTAAAAGTCATCAGCATACTGTAGGTCATTAGTATCTGATTGATGAGGTTCAGCCTCCCGACATCTACACTGACCAGCTGTTTGAAAGGAACACAGCACTTAGACAAAGAGCTGCGGCCTTCTAACAAAATTGCAAGCACAGTGCCGTACATTGTATAGCGGCCGTGCATGGTATTGCAGCCCAGACCCACTCTTCCTGGGTCACATAGGCCATGTGACCAATAGTCTTGACGTCACTGACCTAAGAAGAGGCCACAGAACTCATCAAAGAACCATGGCCTCTTCATACAACTTACCAGTAGTGGTGACAGGAGTTAGACCTCCACCTACCTGATATGATGACCTATCTTGAGGCTAGATCACCAATATTTTACTCCTCAAAAACCACTTTAAAGCAAAAAGTATAGTAATTGTTTTATAGTATATTGTAAGCCTTTGAGTAATAGAAAACTTCTTTTCCTGATTGTTATGTCTCATGGGCAGTGTTCAGCGAGGTCAAGTCCACTTGCATTTAGCATTTAAACATCAGACTCCATTCCCAAGTTGTATCTGTAAATAACCACCCTGATGTTGCATGCAAAGTATCTATATAGTTCTTATGGGAAACCTATATACTGCACGTCACAGGATGTCCTTTGGAATTATAAAGGTATGTTGCTTAAAAATAAAATGAACCATTGCCAAAGAAAACATTATACGATATAAAATCCTAACCTAGAAGCCCCAGAAATGCCCCACCTGTTCCTTTACTTTAATATCGTAATGCCTTACTTGGCCGGCCTCCCAAACAACGGTAGTCAGGAGGAAATAAAATGGAAGGTGTCCTGCTCTGACCTAATTACAGTAGGTTAAAAGTCACATTTTCTAAGCAACTTACAATAGGAATAATGGGTTATCAAGGAAAATGTGACAAATATTTTTACACAACGGAAAACACAAATATAATTGTTACAGCAAAATATGGCATCTCATGGTTACAGAGAAAAAAAAAATGCAAAATTAGTCTTCCTGTTTTTCCCCCCAAGTTTAACTGAGGAGATTCACACATGAATCCTTACCCAGATGCACTAGTTTGCACCTGTGCATCTGAGGATAACGCTGTCTTACAAAATTCATTGACCAGCGGATTGTTTACGCTCTCTGCTGATGGTTTCCGCCTTAAGAGCTATTTTTGAATATTTTTTTTTATTTTAGGATGTCCTGGCTGTAAAACTACACCTAAAATCCTGGGCAAATTTCATAGATCCATGTTTCCTTTCATAAAGGATGTTCACAGCTTATCTGTCAACTCCAGGGCAGACAGAGGCCAGAAGGCAAGGAAACCAAGCAGGTGGTCTTAGAAAGCACTTTCAGACCTCCAGGGGTTGGCTGTTTTTCTCTCTTTCTAAGTCGTGTTCATCGCTGTAAATAAGATTTAGCATGAAATGACTAAATCAGTCATTGAAATGTGTATTATGTGCTTATTAGAAATTGTAATATAATAAGAATTACCTCTCTGTTATCTTGACTAGTGGTGTCCATCCAGCATCATACACTTACCCAATGGGCTTCATGATGCATTTATAGACCCTCACATATTTCATTAGAGTCCTTTTACATGGCAATTTTTTTGTCCGAAACAAATGCCAATATAGAATGATGATCAGCCTTTGTTTAGCTTCATTTACATGGAGCAATCAGTGAACGATAAGAACTCAATATCACAAGAAATTTTCGATATAGTAAAAATATTGGATTCAATCATTTAATTACACTCGCTTCTCTCCTTTTTTGTCTTTTAAAATATATATTATCAAATTATTATATTTACAGTCCTGTCTGTGCATTAAATGCTAATTCACTAATAAACTGGCCTTAAAAAGTAAAAAATAGGGCTTATGCACAGTGGCGTACATAGAGAAGTAAGGGCCCCATAGCAAGGATCAAACCAGACCCCCCACACAGGACAGAGGATTTCTGCCGAAACCCTTTTCAATGACCCTTGGGCCATTTTTCCACTGCCTCATTTGCTAAAAGTTGTTCCTTCAGAGGGTAGAGTCCTGACCAAGTTTTCACCTCCAGTAGAAGAGGAGATAATCCCAACTAAGACTGGCCCCCTCTTGCCCTGGGCACCATAGCAGTCACATGGTCTGCTGCTATGGTAGTTACGCCCCTGCTTATGCAACTTTTGGGGCTTTTTTTTGCATTTTCCCACCACTCCAGTTTTGAAAAGTGAATGGGAAAAGTGAGTGTGGTTACCTATAGCAATTAGTTTCACGCCAAAAATGGGGGAGATGTAGAGGGATGTAGAAGGATGTAATAAAAAAGAAAAAATTGCAGTAGCATTTCTAGACAAAAGTGTTAGGTTTAAATGTCAGCAGATTTGTACCTGTGAAACTGGCTGACCTGTTACATGTGCACTTGGCAGCTGAAGACATCTGTGTTGGTTTCATGTTCATATATGCCTGCATCGCTGAGAAAAATGATGTTTTAATAGATGCAAATGAGCCCTTTTGCTTTTTAAGAGTTTTTTTTAAGGGTCTAACCTTCTGAGCTGAATAAAAGCTTAATACATTTTTATTACAATTAGAGCTTTATTTTTCTGTTATACAAATATACTATACATAGAGGTAAATAGTGGCTGCAATCACCACTAGGGGAGCTAAGGAACTTCAATAATAAAAGTGCCAGCTCCTTATTACCCTCTAGTGGTGGAAAAATATAATCATTAACCTATATTGCCATACTGGGAATTTGGAGTTTTGTATCAAAGGAATGGAGCTCCAACCACTTGAAGATAAATTATGAAATGAATAAGCACATAATATTGGGCATAAAAACCACAGAGAGGTAAAAGGAAGAATTAGCTTTAAATTTATATTTTCAGTTCTTGGTTAATTATTTTCCACTCTTTCACCACAGTATAATTATGTTTGTGGAAAAAGGTCTCCTGACCTGCCTGGTGAGGTGGTCGTCCACCACCACATTCATACTGAGAATGAATGAAGTAGCGGCTGCTTTCTCCATTCACTTCTATGAAATTATCTGTAGAAACAGTTGAGATGCAGCACAGTACCAG
This sequence comes from Rhinella marina, assembly GCA_900303285.1. NCBI lineage: Eukaryota > Metazoa > Chordata > Amphibia > Anura > Bufonidae > Rhinella > Rhinella marina. The sequence goes on along the minus strand of ONZH01007975.1, from coordinate 24,596 downwards.
AGGAGGGACTTATATGTATCATATATTAGTCATACATTTATACAGTGCATGATACGTCAGCAATTATTTACAAACCCAATTATGTTAGGTTCTCTTTAAGACTACAGCTACTTGAGGATTTTGGCCATCTGATGCATTACATAGTTACATAGTTGTTTAGGTTGGAAAAAGACACAAGTCCATCAAGTCCAACCTGTAATCCCGCTATATCCATTCCTGGATGGACATTGATCTTCCTTTTAAAAAGGGGTTGGGCTAAGGGAAATGGTGAGTAGAACAAGATTTCCATACATTGTCATAAGCCTCAATTTTATGTTGAATTAAAAAGGCATCTAAACCCTTTTTGAAGCCATCTACTGTATTTGCTGTGACCAGTTCCTGCGGCAGGCTATTCCAGAGATTCACAGACCTTACTGTAAAGAATGCTTGTCGCCTCTTATGACTGAATCTTTTTTTCTCTAGTCGTAGGGAGTGGCCTCTTGTTTTTTGAGGGGGTTTAACACAGAATAGCTTCCCTTGATATTTTTTGTATGGTCTGTTTATATATTTGTACAGGTTAAGGGTAAATTCACACGACCATATAATTTTATCTGCGTCCGATCCGCATCCATTCCGCATTTTGCGGAATAGATGCGGATCCATTCATTCCTATGGGTGAATAAAATGTGCGGACAACATTCAGTATGTTGTCCGCATCTGTATTTCCGCATTTCTGGTCCGCAAGAATATGAAGCTTGTCCTACTATTGTCCGCACAGATCAGTCCGCAGCCCCATTAAAGTCTATGGATCCGCAATTTGCGGATGACATACGGAATGGTTTCCGTATGTTATCCGTTTTTTGCGGATCCGTATAATTGAAGGCCTTGACAACTATGAATTATTCTTTTTTTTTTCTCTCTATTTTTTTTTTTAAACCTTCCGTTTTTTGCGGACCGTAAAAAACGGAAGACATGCGGAACATATTCGGAAGCCATTCTTCCGCAAAATGCGGACACACGGTTCAGTTATTTGCGGACCGCAAAACGGTAAGGACTCAACACGGTCGTGTGAATGTACCCTTATCATGTCCCCCCTTAGACGTCTTTTTTCAAGGCTAAATAAGTTCAGTTCATTTAATCTTTGCTCATAACTAAGATCTTCCAGGCCCTTTATGAGTTTAGTAGCTCTCCTCTGTACCTTTTCTAACTCCCGGGCATCCTTTTTATGGACTGGCGCCCAGAACTGAACTGTGTATTCAAGTTGAGGCCGCACCAACGCTTTGTATAGTGGCAATATTACATCCCTGTCTCGCGAGTCCATACCTCTTTTATTACAAGACAGAATTCTGTTGGCCTTAGAGGCAGCTGACTGACACTGCATGCTGTTATTTAGTCTATGATCTACTAATACACCCAGATCCTTCTCAACAAGTGACTCTCCCAGTTTTACTCCCCCTAGGACATATGTTGCATGCAGATTATTTGCCTCCAAGTGCATAACTTTACATTTATCTATATTGAACCTCATTTGCCAAGTGGAGGCCCAAACAGTAAGTTTGTCCAAGTCAGCTTGTAACTTGTTAACATCTTCCATAGACTGGACTGTATTACAAAGTTTGGTGTCATCTTCAAAAATAGAAACAGCACTATTAATCCCATCCTCTATGTCATTAATGAATAAATTAAATAATAGAGTACCCAGCACTGAACCTTGGGGAACACCACTTATAACTGGGGACCATTGAGAGTAGGAATCATTGACCACAACTCTTTGGATACGATCATGAAGCCAGTTTTCAATCCAATTACAAATTATATTTTCTAAACCAATAGACCTCAATTTACACATTATTCGTCCATGAGGGACAATATCAAACGCCTTTGCAAAGTCCAAAAACACAATGTCAACAGCCTTTCCACTGTCCAGGCTTCTACTCACCTCCTCATAAAAACAAATCAGGTTAGTTTGACAGCTTCTGTTCTTAGTAAAACCATGTTGGCTATCACTTATTATATTATTGACAGTTACATAATCTTGTATGTAGTCCCGTAGAAGTCCCTGAAACATTTTTCCCACTATGGATGTTAAGCTTACTGGTCTATAATTTCCTGGTGAAGATCTATCACCCTTGCCAAAGATGGCGGCAATGTGATGCTACATTAGAACAATATGAAAATGAATGTGGTTGCATTATAACTAGTGTTCAGTGAATTAATCCAGATGAAGTGGAATTCTATCTGAATTTCAGGGAAAATTCAATTCGTCGCAAAGCCGAATTTCCCCATGGTTCGTTGTAGCCAGGGGTGGGATTCAAATTTTTAACAACAGGTTCCCTACTCAACGGCGGACACACGGCGTCACGACACACGTTTACATATACATGGTACACATACATAAATACACCATATATACACATACCACAAAACATTCAAAAAGCCTAAGGAGCTAAACTACCAGTGCTGCGAGTTTTTGTAAAGCGCTGGCCCACACCTCTAAATACAGCACCAGAATCAGGTTCTCTACATAAATACAGCACCAGAACCAAGTTCTCTACATAAATACAGCACCAGAACCAAATTCTCTACATAAATACAGCACCAGAACCAAGTTCTCTACATAAATACAGCACCAGAACCAAGTTCTCCTCATAAATACAGCACCAGAATCAAGTGCTCTACATAAATACAGCACCAGAACCAAGTTCTCTAAATAAATACAGCACCAGAACCAAGTTCTCTAAATAAATACTGCACCAGAAGCAAGTTCTCTACATAAATACAGCACCAGAATCAAGTTCTCTACATAAATACAGCACCAGAACCAAGTTCTCTACATAAATACAGCACCAGAACCAAGTTCTCTATAATAAATACAGCACCAGAACCAAGTTCTCTACATAAATACAGCGCCAGAACCAAGTTCTCTACATAAATACAGCACCAGAACCAAGTTCTCTACATAAATACATCACCAGAACCAAGTTTTCTACTTAAATACAGCACCAGATTTTAAAAGTTCAGTACAGATACCATCTGAGTAGTCAGGTCAGCCCTCGCCACACAACACTACAACACTCATCATACACAGTCAGTAGCAGAATAATCATTTCCATTTAGCGACTTACAGATGACATCTCCTCCTGAGTTCTTCTCCATCTGGTTCAGGCCACCATGATGACTTTTACCGTCCACAATTCAGCCCTGCAGATTTTGCCGAGAAGATCTCTTCAGCTTCACGCTTTACCAACACATTGGCACCCTGCATACTGACACAAACTCATCTTAGTGCCACATGCTGTGCCCTGAATATAACAGCAGCATTAGTGCTACACACAGGGCCACCAATAGTAGTGCCACATACCCTGTGCCCTCTGTATATAGTGCAGTGCCACATACTCTGTGCCCTCTGTATATAGTGCCACATACTCTGTGCCCTCTGTATACAGTGCCATATGCCCTGTGCCCTCTGTATATAGTGCCACATGCCCTGTGCCCGCTGTATATAGTGCCACATGCTCTGTGCCCTCTGTATATAGTGCCATATGCCCCCTGTATATAGTGCCACATACTCTGTGCCCTCTGTATACAGTGCCATATGCTCTGTGCCCTCTGTATACAGTACCATATGCCCTGTGCCCTCTGTATATAGTGCCACATACTCTGTGCCCTCTGTATATAGTGCCATATGCTCTGTGCACTCTGTATACAGTGCCACGTGATTTGTGCCCTCTTTATATAGTGCCACACACGGTGCCCTCTTTAAAGAGTGCCACATGGTCTGTGCCCTCTGAGCATAGTGCTACATGCTCTGTGCCCTCTGTATATAGTGTCATATGCCCTGTGCCCTCTGTATATAGTGCCACACACAGTGCCCCTAATGCTAGTGCCACATGCTTGGTGCCCCTTATAAAAAGTGCCTCTTATATGTGCCCCCTTTATGTATTGTGCCTCTTATATGTGCCACTTTGTGTATAGTGCCCCCTTTATGTATAATGCCTCTTCTGAGTGCCCCCTAAATACAGCGTACACTCGCTGTATTATAATACTCGATAAAAGCTAGAATGCAGTGGGTGAGACGTCACTGGCTGACGGTCACATGACAAGCTAGATGCAGTGGGTATATATAATATATACAGCAGTGTATATACTATATATCTGTACACACTGCATCTATTATACCTCATACCTCACATATCAGTACACTGCTGTATATACTATATATCTGTACACACTGCATCTACTATACCTTGTACCTTACATATCAGTACATTGCTGTATATACTATATATCTGTACACACTGTATCTACTATACCTCGTACCTCACATATCAGTACACTGCTGTATATACTATATATCTGTACACACTGCATCTATTATACCTTGTACCTCACATATCAGTACATTGCTGTATATACTATATATCTGTACACACTGTATCTACTATACCTCGTACCTCACATATCAGTACACTGCTGTATATACTATATATCTGTACACACTGCATCTATTATACCTTGTACCTCACATATCAGTACATTGCTGTATATACTATATATCTGTACACACTGTATCTACTATACCTCGTACCTCACATATTAGTACACTGCTGTATATACTATATATCTGTACACACTGCATCTACTATACCTTGTACCTCACATATCAGTACATTGCTGTATATACTATATATCTGTACACACTGTACAGATACCTCGTACCTCACATTTCAGTACACTGCTGTATATACTATATACGTTTACCCACTGCATCTATTATACCTTGTACCTGACGTACCAGTACCCTACTGTATATACTATACGTTTACCCACTGCATCTATTATACCTTGTACCTGACGTATCAGTACCCTGTGTGTATACTATGTGTCAGGTGTGAGGTATAAAAGATGCAGTGTGTACAGATATATGTGGACAGTCATATATTAGGGTCACTGTGAGGTACGTGAGGTATTGGGGGTTGTAGTTAAGGTTCCGGTGAGTCCGGTCAGTTCCGGGCCAATATTAGAATTAGAGGTCAGTATTGGGGTTAGGGGCCAGTATTAGGCGTAGTATTAGCATAGAGCTACATTCAGATGACCGAAAGTGTTTTACAGTCCACAAATTGTGGATCCGCAAAACTCAAATACTGGCCTTATGTGTTCCACATTTTGCAGAACGCACAGTGCCAGCCCTATATAGAAATGCCTATTTTTTGGACAAGAATAGAATGCTCTATATTTTTTGTGGGGCCATGGAACGGAACTACTGATGCGGACAGTACACGGTGGTCACAGCAACTTGCAGGTCACAGCATGCATTCATTTCATTATGTTGCAATGACAGATAAGCAGATAACTGCAGAAAGTGATCTATAAAGACAAAGAAGTGGCACCTATTATTAGGCTTAGTAGCCAGTGCGAAAACTGCAGGATTTTAAGGTTTTTGTTTAAATATAGATAGTGACATGGAAACATTAAAAATAACATCATTCAAAATTGTTTAAAAAATATGTTAAACATAAAAATGGGATTTAAACAATAGGTCATTTTCTGATGACACATTAAGTGTAAAATGGTGCGGCCCACCAGGTTTGAGACACCCCCAACTAGTAAAACTGGTAAAGACAAATATAATAATAATGTATAATAATGGAAGGCCAAACCTATTCACTCATGTCATGCAAAAATACACTGAAACAATAGTGAATTGTAAAATGATGGTGAAATACAGAGTACAATATTGATTTGTGAATGCAACATACCAAATATCGAAAACTGTAATGAGTTTTTTTTCCTCAGGATACAACAGAATGGATGTCAGACTATGTATCTTTTTCTTTCTTCTCCGGTAATGATTCTGCAACTATTACACTGAAAATGTTCTAAGTCATCACTTGCCAAGTCAGTGGAGAAAAACAACACGTTTGTTTTGAGTATGATACCTTTATATGGCTAATGAATGTTTTTAGATGTTACAGTTAAGGACCATTGAAGATGTTTCCTCACCCTGAGGAAGGAAAGAGCGTGCTGCATAAAAACATATTACAACTAAGGAAGGACTTGAGTGTTCCTGAAAATCTGGCATCTGGGAACAGTTCTTAACCTAATGATATCAGATGACTGAGCCTTATAGATAATGATCCATTCCTAAAAAAGGAAGGATCTGTCCTTACCAATTTATCATTGTCTACTTATTTAACTATATCTATTTATATCTATCTGTCTATCTAGCTATCTATCTATCCAGGGGTGGATTGGGAACTTAAAGTGGCCCTGGAAAAAAAATGAAAAGTGGCCCCATGTTGTAGGTGGGTTCAAACTGACAGAAGATGGGCCAAAACAAGTATGCAGGGACAGTCTTAGTAGGTGGGGCCTGCAATACTGCAGTGCAGTGCAGAGTACCACCCCAGCAGAACCAAATACCACAGGACAGCACAGGATACTGCTGCCCTCACCACAGTATTGAACAGTATCACCACCTTGAGGACAGTTGAATTCAGGAGGGCACCTGCTGCCATTGAGCATCAGATCATTCTGTACTTGGTCTGCAGCCATCAAGAGGGCTTGAGTGGCCCCCTGGGCCTCGACCCACCAGGAAATTTCCCTGTAGGATCTATGGCCAATCCACCCCTCTATCTATCTATCTATCTATCTATCTATCTATCTATCTATCTGTCTTACATTTATACTTACGCTAATTAAAATCAGCTTATGGGGCAGACAGGCTGGTCAGGCGTGCACGACTAAATGGAGTAGCCACACCTCCATTACAAACTGCAAAGAAAAAGGGGGTCAGTCAGCACGGTGCACGCTGCCATGGCTAGAAACAAAAAAACTAAAATGCAACAGCACTCTGCAAACCAAATAAAGTACAAAAATGCCACAAAAAAAGTATTTTGGTTCTAATGCTACACTCATTTAGTAAATTTGAGATTCTTGGCAAATATTTTTTGTACAAAATAATTTGGGCCCGTCTGCTAAACGTCAAGGCGATCTCTGTAAGACGCGAACCTAACACTAAATACTACCTGTTATGTGCCATAACGGTCACCATAAAATTCAGGGATTGCAGGTTCTACATGCATGCTGGGTCCACTCTGCTTTTTATCATTTTTGGTGCCAAAATGACCTCCATTAATTCCAGGGAATGCAGGTACCAACATACATGCTGAGCCCACTCCATACCTCTCCTGGTGCCAGATGGCTACCGTTGAATGTAATGAGAGTCCACTCTATACCTCTCCTGGTGCCAAAGGGCTTCCAGTGAGTGCAGGGAGAGCAGGCCACAGCTTTATACTTACACTAATTAAAATCAGCCTATGGTGCAGACAGGCTGGTCAGGGGTGCAAGACTAAATGGAGTCAGCCACACCTCCAGTACAAACTGCAAAGAAAAAGGGGGGCAGTCAGCACATTCCAGTGTGCAGGTGCACACTGCCATGGCTAGATACACAAAGGAAAAAAATATGCAATGCAACAGCACTCTGGAAACCAAATAAAGTCCAAAAAATGCCATAGTAATAGAAAGTATTCTGGTGCTAATACTAGGCTTATTTAGTAAATTTGAGATTCTTGGCAAATATATTTTGTGCAAAATTATTTGGGCCCGTTTGCCAAAAGTCAAGGCGATCTCTGTAAGACGGTATCTTAGGCCTTTCTCAAGCAATTATATACATTGTTGATCACATATATATATATATATATATATATATATACAGTATATATATATATATATATATATATATATATATCTGTAATATTGTGTATAAGTACATCAATGTAATAAAACCCATTATGCAAACATATTGCATATAACTGTAAATAAGAATATCAGTTTCAACCGTCACAAGTACAACTAGTGTCCATAGAACATAACTCTGTGTTATCAAACTTATCAGTCCAACTGTATGGTATAAAGAAATTGTCAGATATCTACATTGGGGAAAAAGGATTTAGTAAGCCACCAATTGTGCAAGTTCTCCCACTTGGGAGATGAGAGAGGCCTGTAATTGACATCATAGGTAGACTTCAACTATGAGAGACAAAATGAGAAAACAAATCCAGAAAATCACATTGTCTGATTTTTAAAGAATTTATTTGCAAACTATGGTGTAAAATAAGTATTTGGTCAATAACAAAAGTTCATCTCAATACTTTGTAATATATCCTTTGTTGGCAATGACAGAGGTCGAACATTTTCTATAAGTCTTCACAAGGTTGGCACACACTGTTGCTGGTATGTTGGCCCATTCCTCCATGCAGATCTCTTCTAGAGCAGTGATCTTTTGGGGCTGTCGCTGGGCAACACAGACTTTCAACTCCCTCTAAAAGTTTTCTATGGGGTTGACATCTGGAGACTGGCAAGGCCACTCCAGGACCTTGAAAAGCTTCTTACGAAGCCACTCCTTCATTGCCCTGGCAGTGTGCTTGGGATCATTGTCATGCTGAAAGACCCAGCCACGATTCATCTTCAATGCCCTTGCTGATGGAAGGAGGTTTGCACTCAAAATCTCACAATACATGGCCCCATTCATTCTTTCATGTACATGGATCAATCTTCCTGGTCCCTTTGCAGAGAAACAGCCCCAAAGCATGAGGTTGCCACCCCCATGCTTCACAGTAGGTATGGTGTTCTTTGGATGCAACTCAGCATTCACTCTCCTCCAAACATGACGAGTTGTGTTTCTACCAAACAGTTCTAATTTGGTTTCATGTGACCATATGACATTCTCCCAATACTCTTCTGGAACATCCAAATGCTCTCTAGCAAACTTCAGATGGGCCTGTATATGTACTGGCTTAAGTAGGGGTACACGTCTGGCACTACAGGATCTGAGTCCCTGGCGGCGTAGTGTGTTACTGATGGTAGCCTTTGTTACGTTGGTCCCAGCTTTCAGCAGGTCATTCACTAGGTCCCCCCATGTGGTTCTGGGTTTTTGCTCACAGTTCTTGTGATCATTTTGACCCCAAGGGGTGAGATCTTTCGTGGAGCCCCTGATCGAGGGAGATTATCAGTGGTCTTGTATGTCTTCCATTTTCTAATTATTGCTCCTACAGTTGATTTCTTCACACCAAGCTGCTTGCCTATTGCAGATTCAGTCTTCCCTGCCTGGTGCAGGTCTACAATTTTGTTTCTGGTGTCCTTCGACAGCTCTTTGGTCTTCACCATAGTGGAGTTTGGAGTGTGACTGTTTGTGGTTGTGGACAGGTGTCTTTTATACTGATAACAAACAGGTGCCATTACTACAGGTAATGAGTGGAGGACAGAGGAGCCTTTTAAAGAAGTTGTTACAGGTCTGTGAGAGCCAGAAATCTTACTTGTTTGTAGGTGACCAAATACTTATTTTCCAACATAATTTGCTAATAAATTCTTTAAAAATCAGACAATGTGATTTTCTGGATTTGTTTTCTCATTTTGTCTCTCAATAGTTGAGGTCTACCTATGATGTCAATTACAGGAATCTCTCATCTTTTTAAGTGGGAGAACTTGCAAAATTGGTGGCTGACTAAATACTTTTTTCCCCACTGTATCTATGTATTTATGTACAGTATCTATCTATCTATCTATCTATCTATCTATCTATCTATCTATCTATCTATCTATCTATCATCTATCTATAATATATCTATCTACAAACTATCTATCTATCTATCTATCTATCTATCTATCTATCTATCTATCTATCTATCTATCTATCTAGAAAATAGCAGCACAGTCACTTATGATAATGGGTGGATCCCAGGCAAAGATCCAGTAGCGCTCAAATAGTATTACAAAAAAGAGGCTGCACTCCAAATGTCAGTAAAAATAGTAGTGGGCCATCATTCACCCATGCAACATTTCAGCCTAACACAATGAGTCCTTTGTCAAGCACCATGGTCAGTGCCATCATGATATATATACAGTATATATATATATATATATATATATATATATATACACATCCACGTGATTAGTTCATTTGTGCTAATTAATCAATAAATCAATGATTACATACAAAATAAAATAAAAATATACAAAAAATGTCCAATTTCATAAACTTTGTTACACCATTAAGTGAACATAAAGCACAAGTGTACAGAAAATGTCATAGTTGATCGACGTGTTCTGATCCCTACAGTGATATTTTATTATCGGCTGTGCTTAATAATGATCATACAACGTAATTAACAAACATCAAGGTAATATGAGCTCTCAAATAATTAATAAGGTGGATACCCCTGTGAACCCCGACATCAGGAAGTAAGGGCGCACGTGTGTACAGAGCGTACTCCCACAATATACTGTATCTCATGAGCGTACTGATCATGTTGCTTGACAAAGGCCACAATGTGCTGGGTTAAAACGTTACACAGATGAATAACGGGGGTCCACTACCCTTTTCAATGACATTTGGAGTGCTGCCTCACATTGTAATACTATGTATCTATTAGAGATGAGCGAATCATCCAAAATTCGCTTCACCGAATATTCGCCGAATTTCTGACAAGATTCGTACTTAAACGAATTTATTCGGTCGAATCTACGTTCAAAAAAACATTCGTTTTGCACAAATTATGAACATGCATTCAGCGTAGTTAAAAGTACGCAATATGTAAGGATTAGCGTACAAAAGTGCGTACGAATCCTTAGCGTACTATTAACGCGCGAATGCGTCATACGCACGAGGCTAGGCTTCGGCATACAGTCTTTAGAGGCAGTCCATATGAGATAGAATAATAAGATGCTCACTGCTAGCTATCCAGCTAAGTGCATAATTTACTAAAAACACTGGACAATAAGTGCATAATAGGACACATACATTGCAGTACCTGAAAAAGAATACACACAAAGGGCTAAAGTGCTGAACCAGTAAAAACAGTGTAGCTAAAATACAGCAAAGACATAAGTATGCAAACATTTTAGTGCAATCAAATTCACATTTGCAAGCATAAAAGGCTCATATATACGTTAGAGTCAAACGGGGGCAATACATACATATTAGAAAATAGCAGCACATAGAGAACCCTTATTGCAAAGGGGGCTCCCAAATGACCTGAGAAGGGGAGAAAAATGAAAATAAATTGGCGTGCTTAGGTGCAACTGGGAATTTTCTGCAGAATGGGGGGAGTCCTGACAGCCATGCCCATCTGGGTGACAGTCAAACGGGGCCAATACAAACAAACAAACATAAAAAGTGTCAACTAGCTCTCACCTATCAGGTGCAGTCCATGGTGTGGCTCCCAAAGGTCCTCCTGAGGTGTCCTTTAAATCACCCAGCCAGTAGAATGGTTTCTCAGATGAGGGACCTGAAGTCCTCCTCGCTGGAACTGCTGCTAAATGACATCAGAGGACGCTCCTGACTCTTGTAGGCCACGCTCGTTGCCGTAGTAGAAATCCAGTGCCCTCTTCTTCCGGAATTCAGACTTGACCGGGTCCGGGTGGTAGTCACGCTGGTGAGCGCTGCAGCCATTTGCGCTTTTCCGGATCCTCCTGCCGGGACAGCAGTGGTAAGGACTTCCGGCTGCAGCGGTTCTGGAAAGGTTGCATCCAGGGAAGTAGCCCCAGCTTCCCTGGCTGCTGCTGGCTTCATCTTCCACGGCAGCTGGTATTGGTGGATGACCGTGGATTGGAACAGCTGAAAGGACTGTGGTGGTGGTGGTGGTGGTGCTGGCAGTCCAGGAATCAGAGGCTCCGGCTGTGGCTGTGGCTTTTCCCTGACCCGGAGGACGCCATCTAGAGACTCCTGAAGGCAGCGCAAGCGTCCTGGACCTGGTGGTTCATCCGGCCACACTTCAGGTTCTGTTGTAGGTACCTGCGGCTTTGAAAGGAGGGTAACCCTGGTCGCAAAGGGGCCTTTCAGGGACGCCATGGGGGTGTACTCCACCTGATCCCTCACGTACAGGCTGTGCCGAGGTTGGGGCAGGTACGGCCGTTTCACCGACCTGCAGCCCACAAAATACTGCTTTCCGTCCTCATTGTCTGCCAGGACGCCAGACCCTCTCTCAACGAAAAACCACAGGACCGTTCCCTTTCGGCGTTCCAATGCAGGATCTCCCAGCCTTGGGTGGTCCAGTACCTGGATGACTCAGTCCTCCTTGGCGTTTTTATAGTCCCATAGGGTCTGCACATGGGCCGTCACCGATGGTGGCACAATCAGGTTCTGCCTTATGGAAGGTTTGTCGTGGATCTCCTCCTGAGCGGCGAATTGGACGCTCCAGTCGCCTCCGCCGCACGAGCCACAGCAGACTCTCCAGCCGCACGAGCCACCGCAGATGCACCATCCGTCTGATGACGAAGAACTGCCACACGATGCACAGCAAACTCTGCAGGCGGTAAGGCGAATAAGGGCACTGTCGGTGGTTTACTCACCTTCAGTTCAGAGCGTGGCACCCTAATGTCTGGAGTAGGCAGTGTTTCAGGGAACTCGTCCCCAAAGGCTATCTGGTTCTAGTTGGGACGCAGCTCTTTAGCCATGCTTGCTACTTGCTCAGTGTTCAGCGCTGGTCTAAACTGGTTCAGAGGAGGGTGGAGTACTGAGGGAGGAGTCTTCACTCCCTATACATGCAAATAGTTAGATCCCGGTGGGCCGGGCTGTTTTTTTCCAGTTCTGAGGAGGGCGTATCTTCATTTTCCAGCTCTTGCGGGGGCGTATCGTTATTTTCTTATCGCCTCACACAGAATGTGTATGTTTCGTACGTTTCATATGTATCGTACATATTGTTAGCGTTCAAACTTTTGTGAAGATTTACGAATAATACGAAGCGAATCCGAAAAAATCCAGATTCGTTTCGGAGGAGAAAATTTCCAAGATTCGATAACAATCTACGAAGCAGCGAATAGATTTGCTCATCTCTAGTATCTATCTATCTGTCTATCTATAAAAATAATTCCACGGCACTTCAACGTAGTGAATTAAAGGTGTTTATTCACCTGATTGCGACGTTTCAGTCCACTCAATGGGACTTTTCTCAAGCAGTGTCAGTATTACAACTGGTGCTCAGTGAATATTTATAGATCACACCATGTTATCATAAATTAATCAATTATATATTAACAAACAAAAAAAGAAGAGGGGGAAGGGAAGGCGGAAATGCACTCACCAGCTTGGACCTGTGTGTCCGCGCCATATCGGCGTGGTATACACCTCACTGCACATGCGTCATCGATGCACCGCATGGTGGAACGCACATGTGATGTAGAACGTCCGGTCACATGATCGGAGGTTCAAAACATCGCTAAATCACCAATGGCAATTATATATGCTATTTAGCGAAGAAAATGTATAGCAGTATTCGCTCTCAGCGAGTAGTCATATAAGCGTACATAGTAACTCCTATTAATTCGCAATCCACAAATGATCATATGTGCGTACATATTGACCACCTGGCAGCAGCGAAAATTGGTTTCTTGTTCACTAATGTCATATATTCCCACATTAGTTCATTGCCATATAAGTGAGCTAAATTTATGCATCAATCGTCTAGGGGATCGCCATCCATCCAATAATGGGTAGAAAAAAAGGAGGGGGGAGGGGAAGGGGGGGACAACAATAGTCAGTTGCAGCACCTGGATAATACCAAGTGTTGCTTATATACCAAGTATTGCTTTACATATAATTTAATATATCCAATACGTAAATATTTCCATACTATCATCTGAGTGCCATGATATATACATCTATGCACCCAAATACAAGACAAGGAACACTCTCTTCATTAGATCGTATATTGGCCCATGTCATAATCTATTACATAATTTCCTAATTAGAGTATATTATTCATCTATCCAATACAATCATATTGTTCCCCAGTACATCCCAGAATCCGATGGAAGGCAATCCCCAACACAGTTGCGCATGCGATGTCTCTAGGTCCATATGCGTGCATATCCCCGAGATTCAAAACTATAATTAAGAAAAAGAAAAGAATCATTCTCTTAAAAAATCAATGAGTAAAAAGATTATTATTAGCACCACAATTTTATTTCTCTCTGATGACGCTGCACCTATAATTCATAACTGCAGAGGATTATATGCAAGCCCAAGGTTTAAAATCCACATTGAGTCCATTTGGTTTCAAAGTGTTCAATTTTATAATCCAATGGATCTCACGTTTTTTTAAATACATTATTCTATTGCCTCCCTTTCGGGAGATCGGAACATGATCTATCAGCATACACTTAAGATCACCCTCCCTATGTCCCTGTTCTGTAAAATGTTTTGGCACTGGCAAATCCATGCGTTTTTTACGAATCGTATACCTATGGTGGTTATTACGAGTTTTGAAGTCTAAGGTTGTTTCCCCCACATATAGCAATTTACAGGGGCACCCAGGGGCGGACTGGGAACTTAAAATGGCCCTGGAAGAATACTAAAAGTGGCCCCATTTTGTAATCGGGTCCAAATTGATGGATGGCAGAGCCAGCAATACCATATTGTGGCACATTATACCACCCCAACAGAGCCAAATACCACAGTCCATCACAAAATACTGCCAGCAGCACAAAATACATCCCCAAAAACTACCACTAGGAGGCTGTGAAGAGGGCTCAGGCGGCCCTCTGGGCATCGGCCCACCGGGAAATTTCCCTGTAAGGTCTATGGCCAATCCGCCCCTGCGGGCACCACAAGACAAAAATCGCAAAGGTAGATTCACATGTTAGAAAGAAAGAAATTAATCTTATATGACCTCAGAGTAATTGGATGTAGAAAAGTACTTCCCTTATTTAAATATTTGCAGTTTATGCAATTAAGACACGCAAAACAACCCATTTTTGTGGGCGTAAAAATGTTTGCCCTAAGTTCTTCTGAGAGCCTATGTCCGCATGAACTAGTTTGTCACGCAGATTCGATGGTGTTCTATATGACATAAGTGGTATTTCTTTAAAATCTATAATATCACTGAGCCCATTTTTTACTATGGACCAGCGTTTATTGATGATATCTTTTATTTTATGACTCTCTTCACTATATGTGGTCACTAAGGGGACCCTATTCTCATTTTTCTTTTGTTCTTTTTGATCTTTAATCACTATATTTCTATCCAGTTGTTGTATTTTATCCAAATGTGAATTTAAAAGGTCCCCTGTTTAATGGTTTAATGGTTCTAATGTTTTTTGTTCATTGGACTACCAAAATGATTTTTTACATGGCACCTAGGACTTTTCATTAATATGTTTTTAGTAGAGATGAGCGAGTAGTGAAATATTCGAAAGTTCGAAATTCGATTCGAATAGACCGCGAAATTCGACTATTCGACCGAATATCGAATCCCATTAAAGTCTATGGGAAAAAAATGCTCGCCACTTGGAAATCTCAATTCGACCACTTGGAGGTCACCAAGTCCACCCTGAAACCTCAGAAAAGGATGCCAACACTGCTGGAATGCAACTAGGACAGCAGGGGAAGCATGTCTGGGTGCATATAACGCGCCCAAGTCGCACTATTACGCCACTATCACAGCCTCTCAACAATACACTCCAAAGACAATATAACCTCTCTGTAAAGTGAGACCATACAAGGAAACCTTCTTTCCTCTACATTGCCATGGACCCCAAGCCAAACTAGACAAAAAAGAAGATAAAATTCTGCACCCCTTAAAATCACGTTGCCTATGACAACCACAGATGGCATAGGCAAGGGGGAAAGCAATCAAGCCATCACTATTTTTCCCTCTGTGCCATCCCTGCCTTGCCCAGGCACATGTCCCAAAACATCATCCACGCCCGAGTAACACGGTTACTGCAAAAGGCCATTTGACCACCAACACTTTGGTTTGAGGCCAGGGATGCTACATCTCCCTGACAGCACACTGGGTGAATGTTGTGGAGGCGGGGACGGGCAAACCTGCTACCCCCACCCAAGTTTTGGGCCTTGGTTCTGTCTGGATTTCCGCAACCCTTACAGACAGCTCGGCAAACCCCTCCTTCTCCTTCTAGATTTGTTAAATCTGTCCACCACCCAGTCAAGTCCACAAAGTCCAGTCTCGTCGATCGCCTGCAGAAACTGCAGGGACCTCACTCTGACCCTCCTTCCTCCCACCCTGCCCAATGTTATCAACCCAGTGTTCCCACCCATGCAAGAATCGCAGGAGCTATCTGAGGATTTTGTTTGTTCTGATGCCCAAACACTGGAGCAAGCTCCATCTCTAGCTGATGGTGGTGTGGAACGGGCACTAAAGTGTAAAATGATTAGGGACGATGATGAGACACAGTTGCCAGCAAGGGAGGCTGTTGGAGCAAAGTGAGGCAGTGTAAGAGGAGGTGGTTGAGTATGACGAAGTCAGTGACCCGACCTGGCCCAGTGTCATGTCTAGCAGGTAAAGCAGTGGGGATGTTGAGGGATGCGTAGGACCGCAAAAGGCAGGAAGAGGCCGTGGGCTGGCCAGAGGCTCATGGAGAAGGCAGGCTAGAGCCCGCAGGGCCGCATCTCTTCCCTATAACAGGCCCCCACACAAAGCTCTCCCATCGAGGGCTCTTAGGTCCTTGTTGTGAAAATATTTTAATGAGTGCGCAAAGTTAGCTTGAGGTGAGCCCTCGAAAAAATTATATGGAGGCCCAAGAGGTGAGCCCTCGAAAAAATTATGTGGAGGCCCAAGAGGTGAGCCCTCGAAAAAATTAAGTGGAGGCCAAAGAGGTGAGACCTCTTAAAAATTGTATTAAGGCCCAAGAGGTGAGCCATAATAAAAATTGTTTGTAGGCCCAAGAGGTGAGACCTCTTAAAAATTGTTTGTAGGCCCAAGAGGTGAGACCTCTTAAAATTATGTGGAGGCCCAAGAGGTGAGACCTCTTAACAATTGTATTAAGGCCCAAGAGGTGAGCCATAATAAAAATTGTTTGTAGGCCCAAGAGGTGAGACCTCTTAAAAATTGTTTGTAGGCCGAAGAGGTGAGGCATGAGAAAAATTGTTTGTAGGCCCAAGAGGTGAGACCTCTTAAAAATTATGTGGAGGCCAAAGAGGTGAGACCTCTTAAAAATTGTTTGTAGGCCCAAGAGGTGAGACCTCTTAAAAATTGTTTGTAGGCCCAAGAGGTGAGACCTCTTAAAAATTATGTGGAGGCCCAAGAGGTGAAACCTCTTAAAATTATGTGAAGGCCCAAGAGGTGAGACCTCTTAAAAATTGTTTGTAGGCCCAAGAGGTGAGGCATGAGAAAAATTGTTTGTAGGCCCAAGAGGTGAGACCTCTTAAAATTATGTGGAGGCCCAAGAGGTGAGACCTCTTAAAAATTATGTGGAGGCCCAAGAGGTGAAACCTCTTAAAAATTATGTGGAGGCCCAAGAGGTGAGACCTCTTAAAAATTGTTTGTAGGCCCAAGAGGTGAGGCATGAGAAAAATTGTTTGTAGGCCCAAGAGGTGAGACCTCTTAAAAATTATGTGGAGGCCCAAGAGGTGAGACCTCTTAAAAATTATGTGGAGGCCCAAGAGGTGAAACCTCTTAAAAATTATGTGGAGGCCCAAGAGGTGAGACCTCTTAAAAATTGTTTGTAGGCCCAAGAGGTGAGGCATGAGAAAAATTGTTTGTAGGCCCAAGAGGTGAGACCTCTTAAAAATTGTTTGTAGGCCCAAGAGGTGAGACCTCTTAAAAATTATGTGGAGGCCCAAGAGGTGAAACCTCTTAAAAATTATGTGGAGGCCCAAGAGGTGAGACCTCTTAAAAATTGTTTGTAGGCCCAAGAGGTGAGGCATGAGAAAAATTGTTTGTAGGCGGAAGAGGTGAGACCTCTTAAAAATTGTTTGTAGGCCCAAGAGGTGAGACCTCTTAAAAATTATGTGGAGGCCCAAGAGGTGAAACCTCTTAAAATTATGTGGAGGCCAAAGAGGTGAGACCTCTTAAAAATTATGTGGAGGCCCAAGAGGTGAGACCTCTTAAAAATTGTTTGTAGGCCCAAGAGGTGAGCCATAAATATTTTTTTTTTTTTTTTACGGAGCAATTCTAAGGCGGTAAAGGAGGAGGAGGAGGAGCTGGAGGAGGAAATGGCACTTCATACAGATGGCACTTCACTTTTGGCTGCTTTCCACTGTTGGAGAAGCAAAGTCCGGGTCAATCCACTTGCTGTTCATTTTGATTAGCGTCAGCCTGTCGGCACTGTCGGTTGACAGGCGGCTGCGCTTATCGGTTATAATGCCCCCGGCTGCGCTGAACACCCTTTCTGATAGCACGCTGGCGGCAGGGCAGGCAAGCACCTCCAAGGCGTACAGGGACAGTTCCAGCCACGTGTCCAACTTGGAGACCCAGTAAGTGTAGGACGCCGAGGGATCGGGGAGGACAGGGGTACGGTCTGCCAGGTACTCCCGCAACATCCGCCGATACTTGTCCCTCCTGCTGATAGCGGGCCCCGCAGTGATGGAAGTTGCACGAGGGGGTGCCATGAACGTGTCCCACACCTTGGAGAGTGTTCCCCTGGTGGCTGTGGGCCTGATGGATGTTGTGGGACTCTGGGAGACCCTCTCCTCTCTGCCGCCAGCGATGGTGGGTGGAAAAATCTCCATCATGTTCTGCACGAGTTCCCTCTGGTATTCCAGCAATCGATTCGTCCTCTCCTCTACCGGAATAAAAGAGGAGACGTTATCTTTATACCGGGGGTCCAGGAGTGCGAAGACCCAGTACAGTTTGTTCTCCACTATCCGGACAACACGTGTGTCCCGGGAAAAGCAGCTCAGCATGAAGTCAGCCATGTGTGCCAGACTCTGAATAGGCATGACGTCACTGCCCCCACCAGAAGGATCACTTGCCATTTCCTCCTCTTCCTCTTCCGCCTCCTCTCCGCCCCATCCGCGCTGAACCAATGGGACGCACACAGCCTGACTGCTACCCTCGCCGCCAGCATCCTCCTCCTCTTCCACAGCCACCTCCACGTCGTCCTCCTCCTCCTCATCCTCCTCCTCCTGCAACTGCCACCGTGAAGCAGACAAACGTGTGGTCTGACTGTGTAGCTCCGTTGCGTCTCCTCCTACCCCCGTCTCCTCTGCGTGCAATGCGTTCTCCCTTATTGCGATGAGCGATTCTTTAAGGACGCATAGGAGCGGGATGGTTACACTCACTATAGCGTCTTCGCTGCTGACCTTCTTGGTGGACTCCTCAAAGATACGCAGTACATCGCATACGTCTGCCATCCATGGCCACTCGTGGTTGGCAAACTGAGGGAGCTGAGTTGGAGGCACGCGTGGATTCATAATCTGGTACTCCATCAATGCTCTCTGCTGCTCACACACCCTGGCCAACATGGAATAGGTGGAATTCCAGCGAGTCGGCAGGTCGCACAACAGCCGATGTTCAGGCAAATGGAGGCGTTGCTGGAGTTTTTTTTAAGCTAGCAGCAGCTACAGTTGACTTCCGAAAGTGAGCGCACAAGCGCCGCACTTTCACCAGTAGCTCTGCCAGGTTGGGGTAAGTCTTTAGAAATTTTTGGACTACCAGATTAAAAACGTGGGCCAGGCATGGTACGTGATTGAGTTCGGCAAGCTCCAGAGCCGCCACCAGGTTACGGCCGTTATCGCACACGACCATGCCTGGTCCTAGCTGCAGCGGCGACAGCCACATCTCCGTCTGCTGCAATATGGCGTCCCTCACCTCTGGGGCGCTGTGCTTCCTGTCGCCCAAGCTGATGAGCTTAAGCACCGCCTGCTGACGTCTCCCCGCGCCAGTGCTGCAACGCTTCCAGCTAGCGGCTGAGGGCAATGTTAAGGCAGAGGAGGAGGAGGGGGGGTTTATCAGAACCCATGCTGGCAATCTTGGGCAGGGGTGGTAGGTAGGCCGTCTCTGTTTGCGACCCCGTCCCCGCTTCCACTACATTCACCCAGTGTGCCGTCAAAGAGATGTAGCGTCCTGGCCACAAGCGCTTGCCCACGAGTCGGTGGTCAAGTGGACCTTTGCGCTGACTGCGTACCTCAGGGCCCGCCTGATGTTACGCGACACGTGCTGGTGCAGGGCGGGGACGGCACTCCGGGAAAAGTAGTGGCGGCTGGGGACGGAATAGCGAGGTGCGGCAGCCGCCATCAGGTCGCGGAAGGCCTGCGTCTCCACAAGCCTAAACGGCAACATCTCCAGGGCCAGCAGTTTGGAGATGTGGCAGTTTAAGGCTTGGGCTTGGGGGTGACTCGAGGCGTACTTCCGCCTGCGGTCGAACACCTGCGAGATGGACAGTTGATGGGACGAGGAGTGGTGAAGGTGCAGGCGAAGATGCGGGGGAAGGGGAGGCTGAAGGAGAAGGCCCCAAAGTAGCCGAGGCAGAGGCAGATGTGGAGGTGTCCTGGCTGGAGGTCTGGACCGCAGTGGCAGCACACAACAAAGGGGAAGAGGCAGTGGCAGGAAGAACCTTGCGCAGGTTGTATTGCGTTTGCTTCTCTCCCACTCAGCCCAGTGCTTGACTTCCAAGTGACGCCGCATGCCTGAGGTGGTCAGATTGCTCTTCTCAGAGCCCTACTCAGTTTTGAGTGGCAGAGTGTGCAAACCGCGCTCAGTTTGTCATCCGCACAAAACATTAAAAATCTCCACACCCAGAAGTACGAGGCCTCGATGGGGGAGCTTCGCGCGACTGCCCGCTGCCGGGAACAGCTTCGGCCCTGCTGGCTGTGCCTCACTTCTCTGTCTGGACGTCCTGCTGCCTGTGGACATCCCTCTGCCTGTGGAACATCCCTCTGCCTGGCTGGACATCCCTCTGCCTCTGGACATCCCTCTGCCTGGACATCCCTCTGCCTCTTGCTGCCTTTTTCGGTGCTGTGCAGACCACCACCTCTCCACTGCTTTCCCCGCTGGACATCACCCCTGGCCAAGTGGGGTCGGTCATTTCGTCATCCACCACCTCCTCTTCCACTTCCTCACTCTGCTCCTCCTCCTGCCCACTGGACATTCCAACAGCATCGCTCATGATAACAGATGCTGGTTCAGGGTCCACATCAGCAGGAGATGGCGAATACTCAAGTGGTTGGGCATCACTACAAACAAATTCCTCTGCTAGCTTCCTGGGATTCTTCCGGCACATCTGAAAAAGGACCCGAAAAGAGCTCCTGGGAGGGGTCAATGGTGGGATGACTCTGTTGGCCAGGTGTGGAGGAAGGAGGGTCAGAGTGAGACTGTGTGGATGACTGGCTGGTGGACAACTGTGTGGAAGCGCTATCGGCTATCCATTGCACCACCTGTTCAACCTGCTCAGGCCTCAACAGCGGTGTAACCCGCCCCCTGCTTAACTGTCCCATAAATGCAGGGATTCTGGATGAGTGGGGATCCTGGCTGACCCTCACCAGCACGCATTGTATCCCCACTGGCTTCAACAAGGCCACCAACAGCATTTCGCGCCCCGTCCTCGTCCACGTCCGATTCCGCTATCCCCCTCCGCATTTTTTTTTTTTTGGTTACAATATTTTGCCTTCACAGCCGTGTACTAACAGTTCAGACGGTGTGTATGAACACTACGCATATACAATTATTTTGGGCAAGAGAACGCAAAGTACAGGTTGCCAATGAAAAAGGCTTTTTTTTTTATATTTCTAGGTACACCCGTGTACTATAGATCAGACGGGTGAGGTATGAACACTACGTATATACAATTAATCTTGCAGGGAAGAACGCAAAGTACAGGGTGCCAATGAACAAGGCTTTTTTTTTTTTATATTTCTAGGTACACAGCCCGTGTACTAACAGAATCAGACGGTGTGTATGAACACTACGTATATACAATTATTTTGCAAGAGAACGCAAAGTACAGGTGCCAATGAAAGGCTTTTTTTTTTTAATATTTCTAGGTACACAGCCGTGTACTAACAGATCAGACGGTGTGTATGAACACTACGTATATACAATTATTTTGCAAGAGAACGCAAAGTACAGGTGCCAATGAAAAGGCTTTTTTTTTATATATATTTCTAGGTACACAAGCCATGTACTAACAGATCAGACGTGTGTATGAACACTACGTATATCAATTATTTTGCAAGAGAACGCAAAGTACAGTGCCAATGAAAAGGCTTTTTTTTTATATTTCTAGGTACACAGCCGTGTACTAACAGATCAGACGGTGTGTATGAACACTACGTATATACAATTATTTGCAAAGAGAACGCAAAGTACAGGTGCCAATGAAAAGGCTTTTTTTTTTTATATTTCAAGGTACACAGCCGTGTACTAACAGATCAGACGGTGTGTATTGAACACCAGGTATATAAATTATTTTGCAAGAGAACGCACAGTACAGGTGCCAATGAAAAGGCCTTTTTTTTTTTATATTTCAAGGTACACAGCCGTGTACTAACAGATCAGACGGTGTGTATTGAACACCACGTATATAAATTATTTTGCAAGAGAACGCACAGTACAGGTGCCAATTGAAAAGGCCTTTTTTTTTATATTTCTAGGTACACAGCCGTGTACTAACAGATCAGACGGTGTGTATTGAACACCACGTATATAAATTATTTTGCAAGAGAACGCACAGTACAGGTGCCAATGAAAAGGCCTTTTTTTTTTTTATATTTCAAGGTACACAGCCGTGTACTAACAGATCAGACGGTGTGTATTGAACACCACGTATATAAATTATTTTTGCAAGAGAACGCACAGTACAGGTGCCAATGAAAAGGCCTTTTTTTTTATATTTCAAGGTACACAGCCGTGTACTAACAGATCAGACGGTGTGTATTGAACACCACGTATATGAAATTATTTTGCAAGAGAACGCACAGTACAGGTGCCAATGAAAAGGCCTTTTTTTTATATATTTCAAGGTACACAGCCGTGTACTAACAGATCAGACGGTGTGTATTGAACACCACGTATATAGAAATTATTTTGCAAGAGAACGCACAGTACAGGTGCCAATGAAAAGGCCTTTTTTTTTTTTATATTTCAAGGTACACAGCCGTGTACTAACAGATCAGACGGTGTGTATTGAACACCACGTATATAAATTAATTTTGCAAGAGAACGCACAGTACAGGTGCCAATGAAAAGGCCTTTTTTTTTTTTTATATTTCAAGGTACACAGCCGTGTACTAACAGATCAGACGGTGTGTATTGAACACCACGTATATAAATTATTTTGCAAGAGAACGCACAGTACAGGTTGCCAATGAAAAGGCCTTTTTTTTTATATTTCAAGGTACACAGCCGTGTACTAACAGATCAGACGGTGTGTATTGAACACCACGTATATAAATTATTTTGCAAGAGAACGCACAGTACAGGTGCCAATGAAAAGGCCTATTTTTTTTTTTTATATTTCTAGGTACACAGCCGTGTACTAACAGATCAGACGGTGTGTATTGAACACCACGTATATAAATTATTTTGCAAGAGAACGCACAGTACAGGTGCCAATGAAAAGGCCTTTTTTTTATATATTTCTAGGTACACAGCCGTGTACTAACAGATCAGACGGTGTGTATTGAACACCACGTATATAAATTATTTTGCAAGAGAACGCACAGTACAGGTGCCAATTGAAAAGGCCTTTTTTTTTTTTATATTTTCTAGGTACACAGCCGTGTACTAACAGATCAGACGGTGTGTATTGAACACCACGTATATAAAATTATTTTGCAAGAGAACGCACAGTACAGGTGCCAAATGAAAAGGCCTTTTTTTTTATATTTCTAGGTACACAGCCGTGTACTAACAGATCAGACGGTGTGTATTGAACACCACGTATATAAATTATTTTGCAAGAGAGAACGCACAGTACAGGTGCCAATGAAAAAGGCCTTTTTTTTTTATATTTCTAGGTACACAGCCGTGTACTAACAGATCAGACGGTGTGTATTGAACACCACGTATATAAATTATTTTGCAAGAGAACGCACAGTACAGGTGCCAATGAAAAGGCCTTTTTTTTTTATATTTCTAGGTACACAGCCGTGTACTAACAGATCAGACGGTGTGTATTGAACACACGTATATAAATTATTTTGCAAGAGAACGCACAGTACAGGTGCCAATGAAAAGGCCTTTTTTTTTATATTTCTAGGTACACAGCCGTGTACTAACAGATCAGACGGTGTGTATGAACACCACGTATATACAATTATTTTGCAAGAGAACGCACAGTACAGGTGCCAATGAAAAGGCCTTTTTTTTTTATATTTCTAGGTACACAGCCGTGTACTAACAGATCAGACGGTGTGTATGAACACACGTATATACAATTATTTTGCAAGAGAACGCACAGTACAGGTGCCAATGAAAAGGCCTTTTTTTTTTTATATTTCTAGGTACACAGCCGTGTACTAACAGATCAGACGGTGTGTATGAACACACGTATATACAATTATTTTGCAAGAGAACGCACAGTACAGGTGCCAATGAAAAGGCTTTTTTTTTTTTTATATTTCTAGGTACACAGCCGTGTACTAACAGATCAGACGGTGTGTATTGAACACACGTATATACAATTATTTTGCAAGAGAACGCACAGTACAGGTGCCAATGAAAAGGCTTTTTTTTTTTATATATTTCTAGGTACACAGCCGTGTACTAACAGATCAGACGGTGTGTATGAACACCACGTATATACAATTATTTTGCAAGAGAACGCAAAGTACAGGTGCCAATGAAAAAGGCTTTTTTTTTTATATTTCTAGGTACACAGCCGTGTACTAACAGATCAGACGTGTGTATGAACACTACGTATATAATTATTTTGCAAGAGAA